>CM036583.1:28238514-29438514 GCA_020745775.1 Theristicus caerulescens | reverse complement strand
AAGGACCTCAAAGAAAAGACAAAGACAAAAAAGCAGGGTACCAAGACCAAGTCATCTTCTCCTGTTAAAAAAAGTGATGGTAAATCAAAACAAGTGGCTTCACCAAAGCCAGCTATAAAAGAATCTTTAGACAAAATTTCCAAAACAGCTTCTCCAAAAAAGAAGGAGTCTGTGGAGAAGGCAACCAAAAATATCTCTAATCCAGAAGTAAAGTCTCGAGTGGAAGAGAAAGATAAGGACACCAAGAATGCAGCAAATACAACATCCAAGTCAGCAAAGACTGCAACCACAGGTAAAGACAGGTAGCAATTCCCTAGCATTAAGATTTTCTTAGTTGTTGCAGTGAAGTTAGTTTGCCTTTATATCAGCTGAGAACATGGTTTGCAGCAAATCCCCAAAGAAAGTCCAGGTTTTAAATATAAATCCAGCATATAAAGGCCACATTTAAATGCATGAAATTCACTAATTTAACTTTTGTAATCTGAGAAACTTGATGTGTTAGTTTGCTCAGAGAGTGCATAAAATGTAAAGAACTTAATACTATCTGTCTAAACTGTTAACAAACTAATAGAATTAAAAGTACCACTTTTGTAGGTGAAGTGAAATCAGTAGCAAAGTGAACCACTTTATTCATTGTAAGAATGAATTGTAGGCACCATTCTCTTAATATAAATTAATGCAGTAAAATATTGTGGGAGGCAAAGGTACTATCGGCCATTACTTTGCTGGATTAATTTTAAAAGGAGTATTTTAAAAAATTATAACAGTATAAGAGCACTTTCAGTGAACTAAGCATGTACATCACATAATCTGGTTAAAGTCTTATGCCATCAGTGATAACTAAACATACAGACAATTTATGTCGTTTTGAATGACTGTTGTGTATTCTAAGTAGTAATAAAATATGAATTAGATTACTGAAGGAAGCATTGTGCTAATCTGTTGTTTCCGGCAGATCTTGTTAGAGAGTGTTTGGGGGATACTTTCGTTTTGCTGTTGTCAAGACTGATGTTCTGTTGAAAGCTTTTTTACAAGGAGCAGGTCTAGGATTCAGTAGCAACAAACCAGCATTCAACTGTCGTTAGCTTCCCCATTTTAAGTGGTCCACTGTTCCGTTCTTTCTTACACTATCGTTTGCATGTCTCTTTTAGTAGATGTATTTCAAAGCACCAGTATAGTTCCTCATGCTGTACATTTCTCCAGCAGCTTAGCTTGATACGAGATTCTTCTTTCATAAAGCATACTTCTCAGGTATACGCTAGAGCAGAAGACAAGGCTGTATCTGATAATGACATTTAAGCGCAAAATGTAACGTCTAATATATTATCCAATGTTGGTATCCACAATTCAGAAAGATATATCACAGATTTTTATGGTAAAAGATTTTGTAACATAACCAATAGTAAAAACTCTCTAATTCAGGAAATCTTATCATATCATGATGCTTATTTGGCATATTGCCCTATGACGAATGGCAGGACATTCTAGACAACTGTAATGGACATTACTGGCCTTACAGTATGTGACCTTAAATAGAGTGTATTGCTCAGATAATTGTTTATCAAGCTTCATCCTCTGTAACAACATGAGAAGGCTAATAGAACATAAATGGTGATCATCTAGATAAAGTTACTGGTTGAATTCTGATTTTCAGTTCACACCATGATCCAGTGCATAGCAAAAGCAGCTTTTTTTTGGGTAGTATTTTTAATATGAGTGCTTAAACTTTGAACTTGCTTTTGACTGAAGCTCTTCTTAGAAGTACTATACTATGTACAGCAACAAAAACATGCTTCCCCCTACTTTTTGTGAGAAGTGGCTAATTTGTGTATGCAAATAAGGATCCAGCAGGCAAACAAACACTTGTTCTCAGTTCCCTGCAGTAATTGCTTTACCACCTTCTCTGTCCTCCCAAGTTCCTTTTTGACCCTCTTTCTGCTCACATGTAGTAGCTTCCTGGTGCACCTGTAAAGCAGTCTGAGCATATCAACAGCTACCATGTCTTGCTATGTGCTGATAACTCAAATCTCAGGACTGCTTCCAATCTGCATGGCTCCCTGTGTGAACCTAGGTTTTATAATCATGCATACCTGAGACTTAGAAAAAGCTGTACTTAACCTGGAAAATAACACCACCATTTATTGAATGGTAATTCAGTAATCACAGTCTTCTGTAGTAATTATTGGATAATAGTAGTATATTACTGGGAAAGGTCCAGTAAATTTTTGGTTATGTGGTAGTGAGTTTTTATTGTGTTATATAGTTACAGTTATTCAAGTTTTTCCTCCCATTACAATTGTAATTGGGATACAACAAAGCTGGAACATGTCATTAGATGTAGGAGGGTAATGCCATATTTGGACACATCTCACGTCAGCGGTTATAACAGTAATTAATAAATGCGTGTTTTTAACTAGCCTGTTACATATTCTTTTGTTGTTTGATTTCCAAAGGACCTGGGAATACTAAGGTGGCAAAATCTACAGCAGTGCCTCCAGGACCTCCAGTGTATTTGGATCTGGTGTACATTCCCAACCACAGCAACAGCAAGAACGTCGACGTTGAGTTTTTCAAGAGGGTGCGGTCATCATACTACGTGGTGAGCGGGAACGATTCTGCAGCCGAGGAGCCAAGCAGGGCTGTTCTGGACTCCCTGCTGGAAGGCAAGGCACAGTGGGAGAGTAACATGCAGGTAGGCTCTTCACTAGTATCTCTACCTGGAAAGTTAACCTTCTCTGGGAAGCAACTATGAGAAGCTAGAGTGCTTCTGGAGTGGACGGCAGCTGCCAGGGAATGGGGTCCCCAGGCTGGGCACCTTGTTTCACTGATGATGTGAGAAGACACCCATGTGAAACACAGAGCTGCACTGCACTCAGCCGCTCCCCCATTTCTGGCCCTTCTGACCTGTTGCTGGTGAATAAAACAGTTGGGAGCTGGTTTACAGGGCCATTTGGCTATTTCATCTTGTTACTATACCATACATGATCCAAGTTTGGAGACATTGCAGTTTGTAAGTAGGAAAGAAAAGTGAATGTTTCATGGTTGATATGATAATTACACACACTTGGAAACTTCATATGCCTTTCCATCATGATCAATAAGTAAACAAAATATTTGGCCATAATCTGAAGAGCTATCAGTACAGACGACAGACTACTACTTCTCTGGAAAACTGCATCTCAGCACCATACAAAACCAAGGTTTTATTTTGATAAACTACTTCTTTGCAGTCATTTTACATTACCTACATCTATATTTATTTCCTTTAATCCATCCATTTTTTTCAAGTATTTATTGCATTAAGACCCACTCTTTCCAGAAGAGAAATATACTTGTTGGCCGGGGCTTCTTATAAAGATGTTTTTCTTATCAGCTGTTTCTGTTGTCCATTCCTCAGGACTTCTCCTGTTTTGTGTTGCAGGTGACCTTAATCCCAACCCATGACTCAGAAGTGATGAGGGAATGGTACCAAGAGACCCATGAGAAACAGCAGGACCTCAACATCATGGTTTTGGCAAGCAGCAGCACTGTTGTTATGCAAGATGAATCTTTTCCTGCATGCAAGATTGAACTGTAAGAACGAGACCATGCACCACAAGATGAAACTGTTTCCCGAAATTCTTCAATTTGAAAACACCTTTTCTAAAAATTCAACCCATCTATTTCAACTGCTGAACTATATACCTGCCAAATGCTATACTGTGTCACAGTGATGCAAGTCACTAATATTTTTCAGTCTTTGCTGATTGCTAAGGGAAATAACAGTATTCCCATAGTAGGGTTCAAATTACTGCAAAAATACAGATCCAGTTTCATCTCTGCTGAACGTTTGGAAACCATGCACTAGCAACCCCAACTGACTTCTGCTAGTTAGAGGCATTTGCCCTCTAAAGAAACACAAAGAGAGAGAAAGAGAGAGAGGGGTAGGAGGAGAAAGTAATAAATAATTAGATCTGCATTAGTATCATGGCAATAGATGTATCGCTTACTGCAGTCTGCTTATATAAGCTCTTACATGAAAAGAAAGTTTTAAATTTGTATCAATCTGAGCTATTGCAAAGGGGATCCTTTTTTTACAGAATTAAGTTAGCTGGTAAATAAAAAGAAACAGAACGTGGCTAGGAAGGGACGTACAACCTAAACGCTCATCAGCAGTTTTCTACTTTAATTTGAACTCTGCATATTGACATACCATAACAATCATAGGCCAAATATGCACGTAGTCTGCACCCCATCCAGAAGTCTAAAACCTTTCTTTCAACATGCAGAATTGTTGGTCTAAGGCATGCTCCCAGTGAAAGTCCACTCACTCCAGCCAGAACTGACCAGTCCACATGCTTGAACACCCATGTCCACTGTTGCTTAACTGAAGCAAAATACCAAAGCGGTTGGGAGTACATACAGTAGACAATTTGCCTTAGAAAGTGACTTGAATGTACAAAGAAACTTGATGCACTTATTTTTTAATGTTGAGACAGCAAATTTATAAAACATCTGTGTAGGAACGTAGTTAGACCAGTAAAGAAGTGTGAGTGTGCATGTGTGGTACTAGAAACCTATCTGACTGGTCAAATGGCTTGGTGCTATGTTAGTTATATGAACTAACATATTACATATGTTATATGTTAGTTATATGAATGCTTCATTAATGCACTTGGACAGCTCAACAAGGCAAGAAGAGCATTTTTTTTGAAAGCTTCTTTTGTACTGTGGAAGCAAGATTGAAGTGGTGTCCAGTATCAGAGTTACAAAACTTAGTGAAACATTCAGAATGATGAAAAAGGTTACCTGCAAGCCTGTACAGTATTCAACCTTCCTTTTTCTTACCTTATTTTATTTGTTTAATTTAAGAGTGAATATGGGAACAAATGTACAGAAACCTTTTTTTTAGTGCTGTGTGAACTTTTAATAGATGAATTTTTAACAAACATTTTCATTTACAGGAAAATGCAAAGAAAAATTTTTCAGGTGAAGGCAATTTTTTTAGTAGTTTTCTAAGATAAATGAATAATGCTGTTTAAGGTTCTAGTGAGAATGGATATTGAGGTAAAATTTATTGAAAATAGTCAACTGCCAGTACCTTGGGGGGGTGGGAGGGTGGAAGGGCACCCTGGTGGTAAAATTAATCTATTGATGATGACAGAAAATGGGATTTGAAAAGTTGATTACAAGGGTGTAACCTACATTCTCAACCCTCACAAGCTCTTGAAAAAAGATAGAATAAGCAATAAGCTAAAATAAGTTTTCCTTTCCTTTCCTTTCCTTTCCTTTCCTTTCCTTTCCTTTCCTTTCCTTTCCTTTCCTTTCCTTTCCTTTCCTTTCCTTTCCTTTCCTTTCCTTTCCTTTCCTTTCCTTTCCTTTCCTTTCCTTTCCTTTCCTTTCCTTTCCTTTCCTTTCCTTTCCTTTCCTTTCCTTTCCTTTCCTTTCCTTTCCTTTCCTTTCCTTTCCTTTCCTTTCCTTTCCTTTCCTTTCCTTTCCTTTCCTTTCCTTTCCTTTCCTTTCCTTTTTCCTTTCCTCCTCTTTCCTTCTCTCATTTCCTCTTCCTCTTCCTCTCCCTCTTCCTCTTCCTTTCCTTTCCCTTTCCTTGCCTCTTCTTTTACTCTTCTTTTACTCTTCCTTTCCTTTCTTTTCTTTTCCTCCTTCCTTTCCTCCTTCCTCTCCCCCTTCCTTTCCTTCTCTAGACTGCTTGCAGAGGAACAGCATCACTGTTCTGTGATTTAAGACAGTTTGGATTTTTTAGTTTCAGAAGTTTTACCCCAATTAAAAAATCTTATTACATTGTAGAAGGTTTGCAAATCTGAATTTAAAGAAGTTGTAAAGGCCTCCAGAATGGAGATATGTGCTGGTCTGTATGATTCACCATTATGGCTGATGTTAAGTTTCACAATGTAGTGAACTATGACCTCATTTTATTTTCTTTACTTATAATTTATTTCAATTTTACATTGTTAGGATATTTTTGTTTAATAGGTATATGTTTGCACTCCTAATTTTTATGAGAGTTTCTTTAATAGTGCTTTAGGGTCCTTTAAATGTGGGCTCCTGAAACCCATTTAATGCTGTGAATTACTGTTTGTCAGTTGTTGGGGGTTTTGATTTATTTTTAACGTCTTCTCTTTTTTTTAGGTATCTCTAGCAATGCTGTTTTATTTATTGCTATACCTTTTAAGTCACTAAGAATAACTCAGAATGACTATGGCATAAAAGGCAAATGGAAATGTATTGTGAAAACAAGCATGTTTGCTGGGCTCATAATCATTCACTTACTTAAAATTGCTTTTGTAATACATAGCCTACAAAATTACAGGCAAAGTTTTTGGCAGAATAGTTGTACTATTTCTACAATTCTTTCTGCTTTGTCTACTTTCTTATATAGGTCAGATTTCAAACTTTTTGAGTGGGTGGGAACAGATTTTCTGATTTTCTGACAATATCTGAAATGGTTTGTATCTCTGCTTTGGTAGAAAATCTGTTTTAAGTACAGCAGTGGTCCTGAGACTAATCTCACTTACGCCACTTACTCCTGTGAATCAGGAGCAATTTCACTACAGTCAGGGAAGTTACAGTCATTTGGTCCTACTGTAAATGAAATTGGAATCAAGCCTTAAGTCTCCCCAAGCAAGTTTGTGATGGCTCAAGCATTTGTTTTACTTTTAAAATAATAATAATAATAATAATAATGATAATAATAATAATTAGACAGTTACAGCTGATCTTAAAATGTACATTTGCTCTTTTGCTGCTACAAGAATACTAAAGCCCCAGTCTGGCTATCCTGAGATATTGTAATGCCTGTTCCATCCACTCCCTTTCAAATGGCAACAGCACCTGAGTGCAAAACAGCGATGAACTCCTCCATTAGCTCCTCTTGCCCTTAATGTCTTTCCTGTCTGTGGAACTAATCTAACTGCGTTAGTCCTAGTACTACACAATTAGTTTAGTGTAACAGTCAACAAGATGTACCATGTACATTAACGATGAGTGCTGTTGATCAGCATAGATTTCTAGGAGCATGGTTTGTTATTGACTACTCTAATTATAAACATTCAATATCTGAGTGTAAAGGACACTCCATTTAAATGATGGTATTACCCATAACGGCATCCCCAGTCATGATCTTCATGTTATTACTATACTGCTTCGTATAATTCAATGAAGAATTAACTTTGGAGATCCCACCCCACTCCTGAACTTGGACAGGGCCTCTCTTGCATGCCTTTTCAAAGTCCTGTGGTGGGCCTGACTTTATTGACCTCTATTTTCACTCCATCTTTCATAGAAATCACTTTTGATTTTTTTTTTACTTACTTAACATACTGTGGTGAATGGAGATAACTGTGTATATGAATGTTGGTTTTTTTTTTAATTGTCTACGATAGCTTATGCATTTTAGGAGAGTTCCGGTACTCATTTACTAAGATTTAATCAATTTGTTCATTGAATTTGCAATCCCTCCCACCACAAGCAAGTCAGCTCCAAAGAGCGCTTACTGTGCATTTGGGACATTTCTGTCATACGCTTCTCTTTGTTCAACTGTCGCCAGAGGCTCTTGCTCAGTAATGATGTTTTGAGAGAAATAGTAATTTTGTTGGTCTGGATTTATTAGAAAAGGAAAAAGTATAATGTTTACACTTGAAAGAAACTGTAAGCTTTCATCTTTTCACTTAATAATTGAACGAAACACTAAAAGCAACTAGGGGTAAGCATTTCTTAGAATGCAATTATATTATTCACCTGGTTTAAAAATGTTTGCTATTTAAAATAAAAAAAAGAAAAAAGCCTGTTTGTTGTGAATTTACAAAAAATCTAAAAAAAATTAAGTAACTAAATAAAACAATGGCATAAAAATATAGAAAGAAAAAAAAAAGAACTATAAAAGCAGCTTCTCCACACTAGACTAGCTAGGAGCTCCACATGGCAGGAGCTACCTCATCAAGACTGGGCTGTAATCACAACTGTAAAAGACGAAATCTGAAATATGCTTTCACACATTTGCATGCAGCCATTATCTTCCAAACTATGGAAAGAAACAGTCTTGTTGCTGGCTGAGAAGCACCTCACACACCTCCTCTCTCTTGTTCTGAATGGTGTTTGTGTCAGTCTGCAGCTGTGTATGGTATTATGTCTTATAATCCTGCATCACTTCTATTCTATCCAGTCATATCTAATGTAGAAAATTAGTTTCCAGTGAAAGTAATATGTAGTGCTTTTATGATATTTGTGTGCAATATCCCCTCGTCCATTGAGGATATTTGATGTAAAGGAAACAAACTCAGTTCCACAATAAAATACAAAAGTGGTAAAGTGGTGTTGACATGTTTCTCGTCTTTGTGTATGTACGTATTTTTAAGTTTTCCCTTTCCTTCAATCATGATTACCTACTCTATGGCTTTTTTCTCAAAAGGTCAATGACTATTTAAATGCTAGATAAGAACTAGTCTCTATTTAGAAATTGCAAAATAAATGCGGAAGATATTACTTTTATCTCTTGTGGCGTAAAACATTACCATGATGTACCATGACGTGACTTCTTTTTGTTGTTCTCATTTCTGTATCCCTCAGCAGCATAAGAAAACACCTCATTTTCAGTAAGTACATGTTCAAGGGGCTCTGTCAGAGATGATACCCAATAAAGTTACAGCAAACTGCACCCGCCCTGGTTTGGAAAAGAGGTCTTTTCCAAAGTTGTTGCAGTTTAACAAGAGTGTGCAGCTTGTCTCCAGTGGACATGGATCTTTCCCAACTGCCGCTGCCCAGTAATCCCCGTGAGAGGGGATGGAGCATTTTTTCCTTTATAAACATCAGACTTTTCCTCTACTGCTGTTAAAGGGATGCTGTAAAATCAAGCTTTCTGCCTTTGTGGTTTTGCTTGCTGCTGCAATGCCTGCTGTGGTGGAGTGCAGCAGTCGACGCTTACGTTTTTTAGCTTAGGGAGATGGTAATGACACGAAAGCAGGTAAAGGCTGGGGCAGCAGGGACCAAGGGGTGCTTGCTCCCAGGAGAAGCAGTGGCCCTGTGGGATTTCCATCACCAGTCTTTTTTGTGGGCCCTTATCCATCTCCAACATCTAAGGTTTCATTTCTAACTAACTTCTAATGACATTAATAAGAAATCCTGTGTTTGGCTTGAATTGGGTTGAGCATGGTGAAGTAGAGGAAAATGAAGACCGGATGAGGGGAGTCAACCGCTGTAAATCTTACATCTCAAGTATAATCCTGCATATATCTATGTCAAGGTTTTTTGAGCTGCTGTGGTAGAATAGCCTGATGCTACTTAAAATATATTAAAAGGACTTTGCAAAGCAGGCCAGGTCAGGCTTCAACCCTAGTTATTCACCTGCAGTTGCAGGGTGAAGTTCTGGATTTACACAGGTGGGACCATCCATGGTACCTGTGGGTAGGGGCAGGCTAGCCTGGTCTGTAACATTTGGCTTGCTGCTTCCAGATACCAAATGAAAGCTCCTTTCTTCAACACAGTGGCTGAGGAGGAGAAATTTTATTATTTACACTAGTGTTGATAATGAACAAATTTGATCAGCTTAAGAAGTATTGCAGGTGGCATGGGAAAATTACAGTCCCTCAGACCTTTTCGGTCTGTCTAAAATGAGGGATCTGTCTTGTAGCATCCTAGACCTGAAGACTTTAATACTGATTTCTAGTGTTCTGTGGGTGGGAGGAAATTGTAGCTTTTCATGGTTCCTAGGATGGGGTGAAAAGAGGTGTCCAGGGGTCTCTTGAATAATAGCCATGGTGACACCTCAAAGATCCAGCTCATTCCCAGCATTGCAGCAAAGCTCCTTGGCTTCCTAGAGGGTGTCTCTGGGCACGTGCTACTTCTGCTACTTGAGCATTGCCCGTGTCCTTCACCCAGCAAATAGTTTTTGACCACTGCCTGCTGCTGTGGTCCCTAGTTTCATCTCCCACAGACACGACCAGTCCACCCTAGCATGAAACCCCCAGGGCATTGTCCTCTGTTGTGCTGTGTGTGCTTTCTTCAGATTCAGCCCAAAACTACCAGAGACTGAGTCATGCTGAGTGCCCTCACCTTGCCAGGGGATTTGCTGGGGTTTTTTTACTGCATGCTCAGCATCATTTTCACCAAAAATGAAATACTGAGGAGTAGTAAAGAATCAAATCAGCAGGCGCTGTAGTGTGCACAAGCTCTGTTCACTGGTTCTCACAGATCCTTACCACTTGATGTAGCTGCTTCTCTGCAGTTCAACAACTCCAGCATTACTGGCCTCAGTGTGAATAGCAGGCAAGGCGGGGGTGGAGGTTGACTGTGGATGTGCTGCCAGCTTCACTACCAAAACAATTGCATATGCCATGATTTACACACCACACTCCAGCTCAGCCCATCACCTATGCTTGTGAATTACACAGAGAAGTGAAATTGATGGAACTTATGACAGAATACAAACAAAGCTAAATATACTTAACAATGTCTATATACACTGAGGTTACACCCTGTATACCTGTTAAGGTCCAGAAATGAATTTTGACTGAGCTTTTGCAAACCACATGTTATCTCATCCCAGCTGTATTACTTTCTTAGCTTAAAGAGTTGAAGGTAAACTAAACCACTGAGACACTTAAATACTTAATATGGACCCCCCAGAGTGCAAGTCAGTATTTCCAGGAAGAGTTTATGGTTTCCAAAGATGTAATTATAGCAGCAGTTAGCATGTGTAAGGACCAGAATAGGCTTGAAAGTTTCTTTCCCAATTCATTTAAGGGAGGAATTGTCAGGATTTGCAATAAACAAGATATACTGAAAGCTGAATTTTGTCCTGATAATCTAATGTGCTTGTCAATGGGACTCTAATGCTATTGCTGTGCCTGGGGCATCTGCAATTCAGAATGGGTTGAGTGGACTTGAGCTTATCAGAAAGGTTTAAGCAACAGAGTTAGTACTATGCAATTGCTAGCCGAGTTCAGTGAAAACTTTGTGATTACTGAAAGAGATATGTATTTCTGTGGGGAGATTGACCCAGAGTAGATGGCACAGTTTTCTATCACATGTTTAGTACCTTAAGTTACTCTTGAATTAATGTTTTGTCACTAATTCTTGACCTATACTTCATTCTCCACAGTTTTATTTTGAAAGAGTCATTGTCCTGAATTAAGGTTGTTTGTCACTTATGTCAGCAGTAGTTTTAAGAGCAGAGCCTTATCCTCATCTCAACATTTCCTATCATTAAATTTCTGGGAAGGTAAATTTAACTTTACTTTCCACAAATGTGCTCAAATACTCGCTAGAAATACATTTTGCAAGGTTCAGTTGTAGTTTCTGCATAAACGGCCCCAGCAAAACCAGCAGCAGTACTTGCAGAATTGGACGCTGTTCAGTGGACCACATCTTGCATCCCTCGAAGTCAAGAGTGCAATTCCCTTTTGTAACTATGACTCCAGCTTCCTGAGGAGGTGGGGGAAGAGAGGACACTTGCTAACCTGTGCCCTGGGCTGCCTTCTGCCTGTCTCAGTGACACAGTGACAGCTGCTCAGGTCAGAAACCCCCTTGCACCAGCCAACCTTCATCTCCAGCTGGGGTAGGTCATCATCCTGGTCCCACAGTTTTAGGGTGACCAGAGAGCCCTGGGATGGGCAGGGACAGGACAGGCTACCAGGGGAGGGAGCAGGTGCTTGAAGGTGTGCAAAGGGGGTCCATACCAGTGCTGTTTGTAGGACAGAGCCTCTGACCGGGTCTGAGAGCATCCATTAACCTTATCTTGGCAAGGCTGGGTGTTACCATAAATAGGGTAGGGCCCATCTGTGCAAGGCTTCAGGCAACATTTATTTGAGCTGCAAGGGAATAAATATGTAATTTTCCTCTTGTGAATAATGGATAATGACCTTCAGCGCTTCGTTGGAAGTGTTCTGCCAGTGACACTTGTGGGAGGAAGAGTTACATATTTGCTTGCCTCATCAGCAGCATATTTGGTGTCTGCCATGGATTTGAATTGGGAAGCTGCTTTTTTAATTAAAAGGAAGAGCTTTAACCTTTAAAGTGCTGGTTTTTTCTCCTAACAGCAGCCAAATTAATGCCAACACACTGAACAGGCTTTGCATTTTTACTGGTTTCTGTTCTTTTGACTATACTGTTGAGAGAAGGGTCTCTCCCACAGCTGGGGAAACATGGGAGAGCTGTTAACACTGTCTAGCATGTGCAAGTCTGGCAACGCTGCACCATAAGCGTTAGTGCAGGCAGGTATTATCTAGGCTGCTGGTCACCTTGTTTGCATGCACAGCTCAGTGACTGTGCATGCAAATGTATTGCTTCTAGCACTGGGAGATTTTGCTCTGCCTTTATACAGACACCAGGATAACAAGTGGGGAAATTATTCAAAAATTTTCAAGAAAGATGCACTCCTGTGATTTAGAAATATACTGACAAGGGAGAAACTGCAATAGCCTTAATCCAAATCACAGCTGTAGTCACAAACGAAAACAGGATGTGAAGGAACATTTCTAGGAGAGGTGATCCAAAAAAAGGAGATAGTGTTACTACCAAGAAAGGTTTTGGTCTGTCCCCTCCAGGAAATATTTTGCCAGTCCCATCCACATACAGAAAGGTCTGTGCAGCTGTCTGAGACAGTGCAGTGAGGAGGAGCAACATTTCAAAAAGCTTGAGAGTGTCCTAGTGAGGAAGTGATCATTGGGTTGCGAGCTCACATTGAATGACTACCAGAGCGCAGGACTGGATGAACTCGGCATCTTTTTGTGTTTGTAGGGTACAAAAGTATTTTCTTTTTTTTTTTTTATTCATATATACACACATGCACATTCTTCCCTTGGCATCAGAGCTCACGTTTAAGCAGTAGCAGATCAAAAGCTACTGTATGACTTCTCTGCCCCCCTTCTAAATGGGGCCAGCTGCATCACAGCGGGTGATGGCTATCACAGGAGTGCACACAAAGCCACAGCAGCTGAAAAACAGGTTGTGGGTGCAACGTGATTTATGCAATGGGGCGAACAGTCAAGTCTATCTTACTTTTCCTGGAGTGGGAAGGAGAAAAGCAGGTAAGTCAAGCTGAGTTAGTTAATATTCTGTTGATTTTTCACGCTGCTGTTTGTGGTGCACAGCTACCATCCGTGTTTCCCTCAGGAAGCCAAGCACATACCTGAACAGCACTGGTCTGTTAATTACTGTGTCTCGCAATTTGTCCATCTCACTGTTGACCTTGTTCAAAGCTAGCAGGTAGGAGAGAACACCAAAGAGAGTACCTTCCTCCCCTCCCTCAAGCTTCAGTTGCTAATTCATGTTTACAACCTCTTGAGACTGCACTGTGTCTGGGGCCTCAAACCTCAGGGTGCCCGAGCGCTTGGTACTGCAGGCTGCTTGCAGTCTGCAGAGCTGGGGGCACGTTGCTGTCTGAGAGGGGGGTGCAGGGCAAAGAGACATGTCCGGCCTCCTTGGAGAAGGGGAGGAAACAAAAGTGAGATGATATACAGGAGGAACTTGAAGGGGATCAAGGGTAAGGTCAAAGGCGAAGCAGCGATGAGGATCGCTGGAGAATTCAAGATGGTGCAGGTAGGCTTGTGGGAAATGTGAGGATTTACTGGGTGAGGAACCACTGGCTTGGCAGAAGCTGGTTGCTATTGAGTGAGACAGTGGTGAGACCTGGGGTGGAGAAAAGCAAGACAGAGGCTACTGGACCATGGAAAAATACTTGGCTGGGGCAGGAGGGGGAGGGAAGAGGGGCCCTGGTGTGCAACTGGCCCAGCTGGTGGAAGTGTCACAAGTGGTTTCTCACTCACGGTGATACTGAGGAGAGAGATAAATGAGAGGGCTCAGCAATACTTCTGGGTCCTTAAGCCACAAATCCTCTGGACCCTCTGCTGCAGGTGTTGGGTTTGGTGTCCTTCATCTGGCCCCAGGAACCTGCTTTGCTGCCTGCAAAGGATTTGGCAGGGAAACCCCCATCTCCCAAGGGCAGAGGGGGACATGGGAGGAGATTCAGGTGAAGGCAGAGAAAGGTTGTATCTACAGTTTAAGTTTAAGCTTTGGACTGGACTCAGAGCATTCAAACCCACAGTGCCTGGAGTAAAACAAGGAGGCAACCTGTAATATTCATTAACAGGCTACTCAGAGCTTAGAGAAGCATTTTTTTTCTCCTATTGCTATAACAGTTAAGTCTAAATAAACGGAAAGGGAGGTTAGTTGTGGGGGAAGTGAAGCATGCTCTGTGAGACAGCAGGGGACCACAGCAGCTGGCAGCTTGCTGGAGCTCAATTAGCATTAGCAGCCTGGTGTATCTACAGAGCAGGGTGAGGGAGGGTGGAGGCGGGGCCAGAAACAGGCTCCTTGTGCTGCCAAGAAACAGATGCTAATGAGAAACAAGGAGAAATGTGGCAGTGCCTGTTGTGGCCTAGCCATACAGTGTCTCATAAGCCACAGGATCAGCGGCTGCAGTGGCCACAGGTCACGTGTCAGCAAGGAGGGTCTTAAAACCATGGTAATGTAGAGGAGATCCCAGGAGGGAGAGGTGGTGTCTGCAGAGAGAAGCTGAGGAAGGAATCAAGCTGCAGGAGTGGTTGTGAACCTTTGGAGGTACAACCCATGTTCCGATACTGAAGAACTGAAATATGTGGTCAGGGAAGGGACTTCATTCTCCTGTGGCTGGACTAGGAACGATGACCTCTTTAAAGCCACCAGTTTTGAGGAAATTGTTCTTAAAGAGTGTGTTTGGCCTCCTACTCTCCCTTAAGGCTCCCTAACTTCTCCTAGTAATCAGAAAGCATTTAGACCAAAAAAAAGGAAAAAAAACCTTCAGACTTGAGAAAAGTTGCCCGAGAAAAGTTGCCCAAGAAAAGTCCACTGCCACAAAAAAGTCCAGAGCCACAAAATCATCCACTTACCTGAAGACAGCACTCTCTTACTGCAGTACAGGTGAAACTACAGGACTTGCTGACAAGATGGGCTGAAGGACCTTACTGCCAAGTTCTTGGATGTGAAAGAGCAATCAGGTTCTGAGTGCATTTGCTGGGAATAAGAGAGGTATCTGGTGTAGGCAGATAGGATGCTTTCCTACACTAAAAACAAGTACACTTCACAGATTTGCAGTGTGTTCTCACTGCATATACAGTGAGTTTGTGATGTGAGTTTTATCACTGTAAGACTAGAGGGGTGCCTGATAAAACTGGAAATGCTTATCAGACCCTGTGGTAAAGCACAGTGAGACAGCACTGTTGGTGCCATAAGAAGCTGCAATACAGCAGGGCTGTTGCTAGGGTCTCCCTGTTTTCAAGGAACTTACTGTGCCACGAGCTGCATAAAGTCGCTGGCTGCAGCTGATGAGATTCAGTGATGACACGGAATGTAAGCAGGGATGGATGCTGATGCATAACCACAACCAATGCACTATGATCCTTTCCTCCCTTGCCATCTCCTTGTGCTCTGTGTGAATAGCTACATTGTTTTACGAACCTGAAAAATGGGGCATGGGACCATGTACACAGCTGAGACAAGAAGGGAATTAGGTCAAAACCCCCATGAAACAACACCCAGAATATAAAAGGAAACTGCAGAGCTCCTCGGTGTGTGCTGAAGTGGTTGTGCGTGTTTCTCTACTGACCTTAAAAATGGAGCAGAGCAGCACTAGTAAAGTCAGAAATTTCTAACTTCCTTACAGGGAAGGCACATCTGGGTGCCTCACTAGGCTGAAAATCTTTAAAAGTAGTTTTAAAAACAGTCTGAAGTTAGGCTTCCAACTCCATGTATAGTAGCCTGAATTTTCCAAATGGGCTGGGGGAAAAAAAAAGCAAGCAATGTATGTTAATCCTCTTAGTGTCTCAAGTTCAGAGTAGCCAAGGCATTCTTTCCTGTGAGAAACCCCTACTGAAACAACTTGTATTTGAAATCCTTCCCTCTTCTTTTGTTCCTTCCACCCTCTACACCTTTCATCACAGGCAAGCTACTTCTTATGCCTTTGTTTCTTTGTGTTGCCTCCATCCCACCCCCTGCCTAGCTGATGGTACGAGGAAAATGTATCATATACAGGATGAAGATTTCTAAACCACATGCACTTTACTTCAGGAAACAGGCAAAATGGGTAAAGTTTAATTTGCATATAGCAGTCACATATAGTCACATTTGCAGAACGACTGAAGTGAAATATTAATAATGGTGAGCACTTCAGTTCACTGACAGAGGAATGCGTACCACTATGTTAGTCTTTGAGTTCCAGTACTAAGCAGATGCTTCAGCTAGCTTCCTAGCTTCCATTTCCTGCTTAGCCTTTTCTCTCAACTCTCTTTCTCTCTCAGTGAGAAGTGCTTGTTCTTGCTCCCACTCCTTTAGCTTCTGCTCATGTTTTGCAATGTCTTCCACTTCACATGCTGGCAGCTTTTCCTTGACAAGTTGGGTGGTCAGGGTTAACAGGCTTTCAGATTCAACCTTGCCAAGTGAATGCAGCTTAGAGTACAGCTCCTGTCATAAAAAGGGATTTGGCGGGGAATGAGAAGGAGAGAGCCAGTCAGTCACAAAATAATCAGCCACAAAATACTTCCCTGTAACAACCGATACATTGCTGTTTGAATCTAACCATTAACTGGGCTATACAGGCCAGGTAACTATTTTATCCCAGCGAAGTGTTTTGACTCTGGTAGCTGGTACCATTTCTTGAAATGCTAACCTCTAGAATAATTTTTTTGAGCATTAAACTAAACCAATGAAGTTTCATTTTCATTAACCATTGAAATTCTCTTTATTTTTCCAAGTTCAGTTATCTGGTATTAACAAATACCAGCTGACTAGTCAACTACAATAAATATAATCTAAACACCTTGGTTTTGTGTCTTACCTCAATATCAATTGAATGATTTCCTCCACACTGCCTGCATTAGCATCCCTCTCAACAGATGCACATGACTTTAAATGCTCTCTTGCTAACGGCATACTAAAGTAACTCCCATGATTTTTCTTCCCAATAGTTACTGGGATCTGAGGCTTGACTATGCTTACACAGACTGTACAATAGTGCTAAAGCTATTTTCAGGGATATTCTACACTGAAACTAAGAGCAGAGCTTCAGTAAGAAACTGTGCAGTATTTCTTTCTTGAGCTTAAGTTATCTAGATTTCATGCAGCATAAAAATGTTAATTCACTTAAGATGATGAATCATCCAGTGATACTATTTCTGACTTTCTGGAATCTTTAGCTTGATGGCTCACTAACAATCTGATTAACTGCCTTAAAAGTGCAGATACATAACCAAGGAGGAGGTTCCTGGGGGAGAAAGATGACATGGCACTTGCAGATTCTTTAGTCCTCGCTCACTTATTAGACAGCAACACATTTTCCTGATTGTTCTTTTAAATATAACATTTTACTGAGCCCAGCACTTGCAGAAATGTTTAAAGTAAGTACATGTCCTAAAGAAAGGTACATCCATGCTTCTTTCCTGGACCCTCTGAATAAAGCCTATTGTTTTGCATTGCAGGATGATGGAAAGAAGATGTGAGGATCATTCATCTCCATACAAAATGGCAATTCTGGGGACACGCAGGTATCTGGACTTCCAGTTATCACTAGAAGCTTATGCGCTGTGCTGCTGGCCCACAGTGTTCTTCTCACCCCAGCCCAAGCTGGCAATAATCTGCAAAGGCACTGCCCCTCAGCTCCTGTCTTGAGGCTCTGCCTCTTCCTCTTACGCAGGAAAACTATGACGTCCTCTCTGAGGCCTCTTCACTTCTCTCTGCCTTAGCCAACACAACTGCAGGCTTTGTTGTGTTTTACCAGACCCTTGAAGGTTTGAACTGGACAGACAACAGATTAAAGACTCTTTAAAATGCTAGGCATGCAGGTCTGAGGGGCTTGGGTATTTGGGTCTGTCTGCTTTTTGATTTTATGATAAAGAATGAAAACAAAACCAATGGCTTTGAAGCTAATGGACTAAAACCAAACTCAGTAATATTTAGGTGTATTCATCTCTATTTTGTTTGAGATGTCAGTAAGTATACAATGTACAATGCATCATTGAGAAACATGAAGAGACTGTACAGCTTGGGTCTGGGGAAGGAACCTGACAACCATACTGATATTTACAGATTAGATATTCAGTTTAAACATAACTGGTTTAGATTCTTCAGACTCTCCCTACTAACTGCTACCAAGGATGTGCTGTAAAGGGGGTTTATGTATTGAACCTAAGCAGTATGAAATTGAAATAGAGAAAGGCAACAAACTGGAAACTAGCAGGACTTCTCTCTTAAGCCATTACTGGTACCACTAAACTCCTGGAATCTTCCCTGCTCTGCTGTGATACATTAGTGAAACTAATTTAGGAAAGCAGCAGGGTCTATGTCCTGCAGGTACCAAAAGGGCACATTCTTAAGTGGCTGAATCATTGATTTTTATAAGCAGTCTCCAGGGCACTGCATGCAGACAGTTAGAGAAGGAGCACTGCTTTTAGAGAGGGTGTTCCCAGCATTTATGTGATGAAATGCTTGCCCACTGATCATTGACACAGATGGGAGGAATTGCCTGAGGAACACTGTACTGAGTAGTGAGCCTCAGCATACGGGACCTGAAAACAGGTAATTACAACACAAATGACAGTGTCAGACAGAGAGTCTAAATTACAGCTCTAAAGGCTTTATCTGGAAAGAGCCAAATGCCCTAAAGTCCCATTTGGTTTAGTGGAAGTGAAGGTCATGCTGCCTCTCACACATCGTATCTGTTAGGCCGCCGTGGCTTTTTCAGGTACTTCCGCAAATGGCTGTTCTGAAGGTTGGTATGACACACAGAGTCCAAGTATGTGTATAAAAGACACGCAGAACAAGATGCAGTTCTAGACAGGAACTGTTTGTCTGGAGCAAATCCACATGCTTTTCCTCGCACACCAGGTGTATGACTTGTGAAAGAGAACTGGGCAAGCAGGAGACAGAAGCAATTGGTTTTGAGCTCATGGAGAAAGACTGGGATGTACTGGGCAATGCAGGGCTGGACAAAGTGCACTGAAGTATTTTCAGCAGCACAAGTGCAAATCCTGTGTTGGGGTTACATCACACGAGACAGATGAACTGTGCTGGGACAGCAGCTGTGAATGCCAACATCAGCAGGTTGCTTCAGAGCTGCCACCTTCCCTCAGGCTTGTATGGATTTCTAGTGAACTTCTCTGCCCTGTGAACTACGCCCATAGATGTCCAGGGGTTCAGCTGGGGAGACTGGCTGGTGCTGGCATAATGGATTTGAGAGAAGAGTCCAAGAGCTCTTTCAGGCTTAGCTGAAATGGCATTCTGACTTGAGAGCTCCTTTTCTCTTCCAGACAACCAGAAATTCTGGCTTATTTACATATAAATTACTGCTGAATGCCTAGACTTCACATGAGGGCTATGTCTTTCTTTATATTCAGACTTTTCTGGTGAGAGCTCACAGCTAAGCATTGGGACTGTAGTTTGTTGGCTCCAAGTCAGGGCACTCACTGCCAAACCAGGGAATGCCTGAACTAGGGTTAATTATGGAACTTGTGGAAGGTTGAGGTGAGAAGAAAACTACTGTCTTGGCACTAGCCTGTCCCCAGTTTGACATTTAGGTCTTGTTTTGAGCACTCTGCATTATTTTCTTCAAGGCTAGACAATGGACAGACAATGAGAGACTCATAAAAACGTCTCACTCCCTCCTTCAAAGGGTACTTGTGTTTACCTAATTCACTGTAATTCATCCAGACATTAATTATCACATGCTGAGCACCCATGATTCTCAAACACTTTAATTAAAAAGTCCTAAGTACCTACAATGCAAGTTTAATATCTAAAGATCAGTGGCAAATAATTTATGTAAATAAAAATTAAAGAAAGGAAAAGCGTGTGTATGTGAGGTGAAACCATAGGATACTAGTCTTTTAACTTCTGAAATTTCTTTAGAAGAACAACAACCTGTATCCAGAACAACTGTCCAAGGTCGTGACAGCAACAATGGAAACTGATGGGCTATGGAAAGAGTACTGCTCCTGGAACTATAAGCCAGATTACTTTCAACCTGGGGTATTTGATTTTTACCACAGCACAAATCAGAGACAATAAAATAAAATGAGCTCATTATAGAGCTATGAGAGAATCAAATAAAATGCAGTTATTATACAGCTATGCCCTAATGAACTGTTGTGTTTCATATTGTTATCATCAACGTGATGACCTGAAGATAAAAGGGAGGTGATTTAGCCTTACTTAATTCCCCAGACTGAAAGTAGAGGATGAAACATTCCTACTTAATCATAACATACACAAATGGACAGTAAAGTCAGGATGGTCTCATGCGTATTACAATTTATTTTAACGAGCAAGAGCCCACACAAGGTCAGATAATGGATCTCTAATGACATACCTCTTTCACAAACAGGATTGGATTTATCATTTTGATGTATGAAAAGCAAAGATAAAATCCCAGCAGACAGACAAAAGATGAGTGGCCTTGAGCATTTATGTCTCTGTAGGCTGCTGCTTCGTGTTTGAAGAAGTGAAAATATAAGGTGACATCAGTTTCAAAAATGCCAGGTAGGACTCCTGATGCACTGATGGGGCGTCAGTCTGCTACCCATAATAAGCCAGCATATATATTTTCTAGTATATATTATGGAGATCTACTACAGCTTAGAACAGTTAGATAAATGAAACTCTCTTACCTTGAATCGGCTGTAGTACTCGGGTGCTTTGGACTGCTCTGTTTCTTCTGATTCTGCACACTGTGACTTCTGCTCTAATTCCTTGACTTCTTCAGCCAATTCTGGACCAGGTTTTGCTTCAAGGACAGACTGCAAAATGGTCTCCAGAGCATCAATCTGAACAATCACATTTGTCATTGTTAGCATAAACAGTTTGGACATACAATCTGAATTAACACCGCTGTCACGTTTACAAACAACTTCATGAGTTACCATGTATTTTGAGATTACTTCTGTGTATGACAAAAAGAAATCAAAATTCTAAAAGGAAATAGCACTTATTCTTGGACTTGGAACCTTTGAGGTTGGACATTAAATCCCTTCAACAGAACAACTCCACCACCCCCTGTCAACAGTAAAACTCCCCGTGACTCAGATGCCGACTGGTATTTGCACATCTGTCAGGCATCAGGCTAATGTCTCCTCTTGCCCTAACATCAGGCCATAAATAGTAATGCTAAATGGTAGTCACAGTGATAACAGCACTAGCATGATACACAATCATAGATACATCTAAATAAGATATTACTATGGAATGTTTGAACAATACAATCTCTAATAGATCATCTCAATACCTCTTTGATGAAAAGAAGCAGGGAAATCACCTATTTGGCAACAAGAATATCCATTCCTATCATTAGTTTGATAATTTAACAGAAAAAATGGAAATGTACACACATAATATATTGCTATAGGTATATTTTTTTATCTGTGACACCTCTGTTCTCTTCATGCTTTCGTCTTTCAAGGTAGTAGGAGAACCACTCTCTCCTAATCTAATTGCAGTTGTATCAAAAGAATGCATTACCTTCACTAAGGGAATTGGTAAATTATATCTGTATGTATTATTGATACAAAAGATGGAACTGCTATATGGATGCTGCTGCTGTTTTGGGAATAACATGATCTCCATAACTGGAATTATTGGATGCAGGTTGCCTGCATTTTGAAGTTCAGCTTTAACAAATGCAAAGAGCTGTTATCCTTCCATGAATCCTAATTCTGAATATTTATCAGTAGGATGAAATAACTATGTGTAACCTTTGAATCTGTGATGCTTTCCCCAAGCAAAAGGGATCCTGATACCTCTGGTTTCATTTTCCTAGCATAAGTATATAATGCTAAAGGAATAAAAATTAGGCTTATTTGAAATAATATTCTTGAGAATGAAATGTAATCTTTAAACCAGCAGTACTGAAACAGGATGAAATAAGCAATGAAATAATAACTATGTGCTTGGAAATTCATACACTCATTTAGAGACTCACACAATTGAAAAAACCAAAACTTGTCTTGCTTGTTCACAGTTAAACAATATAACACAATACTAAAACAGTATTTCTATTATGTTGTTAAGATAGTAATGGCAGAGAGAAAAGAGACACCCTTCTAGTCAGAAATGAATGGAAGCTTAAAGCCTTGAAGAAAGGTAAGTGACTGATAATGATTGGGCAAATCACTTGAAAATGTTTACACCAAAAACGCACAGTTAAAAAAGTTCATTTGAAAACTTCCCTTTTAGATAATAAAATTTATTCAGCCAGAAAATATTATATTTTGGAAAAGAACCAAGTTCACAAAACCAGGGTCATGTCTTTCTCAAGTAACTCTGCAATTGTGCAGGCAGGCAAGGACAATGATTTATAACACGGCCCATATTTCTCAGTGCTATGATAGGGATTTACGAGAACTGCATAATGGTCAACCTAGTCCTGCCCAAGCTGAGGCCCAGGATACTACAGCAAAGAAGGATTTATGGCACTTGAGGTTGTTTCCATCATATCTGCTGCTGAATTCACTGGACATTGACTGACCCAAATACTGACCTGGTCAGTGCTCTTAGTCCTTCACCCTTAGGAATACTGCAGTTTAGTTGGAAATAGTAATTAAAAATATTGTATGGATTTTAATAGTAAAATCTTAATGAGAATTTAGGTAGAAAAGGCCAGATGATGCAAATCAATACACTGTAATTAGTTTACACCAGATAAGAATATGGACCAACAGATTTTCCTTGTTTTCCTTTCTGCATTGGGGACACAAAAATGCGTTAGAGAAAAATTATTTTGATAATAACAAACCATATAGGCCTGCTCTTGGTCCTCAGCCTGGTGAAACTTATGTGACTTGCACTACTGTTTATATACTGCTACCTAAAATCCAAATGAGGCCAAGTGTCTCTTCAGGGAAGTTTCTGTGTGGTCATTGCTTTTTGGGCTCTACTATTGGATTTGTAAAGAGACACTTGCAGCATCAGTGAGTCATCAGTAACAACCTTATTTTATAAGTTCTCAGTTGTTCACTACAACAACTGAGTTCTTCTAGTTGTTCTGAGTTGTTCACTGAACAAAGTAAAAAGTGTCTCTGCGAAGAAAGCATTGCCAGATATTACTAGTGTTTACTATTTTTACAGTATCAGTACACAGAAGGATGGGATCTTCTATGGACCTGTTGTACCACAGACAGATGCAGCCTTGTTTCAACACTAGGATATTCATCTACAACCCAAAGCAAGCTGAGGAGCTCCTTAATTTGTCTAGGGTTTGTAAGCAGAAAAAAATCACAAGCGTATTAGGCTGAGTTCTTCAAACTTGGAATAAGGAAGAAATCCCCAAAACCACACACCTGAAGAGGTAACTCAAAATGGTGGAAGTTGCAGATGTGACACTTCCTTCCTTGCACTGTCCAGTATTACACAGAGCTGCTTCTGAGCATGGAGCAATAGAGAGCAGAACCTGCTGAGCAGTGCCCCGGCCTTTGTTTGTCAAGGGAAATGCAGAAGAACTTTGCAAGCAAGTGATGCTAGCAAAAGGGAGACTCCCATCACCAGAGACACCTTCAGGAAAGAGTACCAAGAAGAAGAGGTGAGACCTCAGTGCTATTTCTGTGGTTCAGCTCGTGTGATGGTGGTTTCCTAAGTCACTCCTCCTAAGCTGTCTGATTCCAGGATCAGCACTCCTAAGCCCCAAGTCCCTTAGTGCTGACCTCACAAAGGGATGGAATCTATCCATACTCCCCAACTGAGGACACTACAACCCTTCTAGAAATCACTCTGTACCATTTTTGGACCAGTATAACTCAGGACAATACCATCTCAGAGGGCACAGAATATATGGAATTAGCCGGGAGAGGAACAAGATGTGATATTTCGTCCTCACTGCTAAGAACTATGTCTCTGAGTGAGTTCAAAAGCTTGGGAAACAAAGGATTCTTCCCATCCCCATACACATGTGCCTCCTGTGACACAGACCCAGGTGTCTCTATAGGGAGGGGAAGGCTTAGGAAACATACTTAAATGGTCTGTAGCAATAACAGACACTCACTCCCAAGGACATGCCAGCAGACATCATCACTGGCTCATCAACTGAAACAGTGGTTCTGTTCTAAACATTATTTCTTCTCCTGTCTTCCAAAGACCTCTGAAGTATTGCTAGGCCTCTGCAAGGCACAGAATTCACAGGTTTTACTGGAGTTTGGCTTGTATGAAATTCCCTCTGTTCAGTGGGTTATAGCCTTCATACTTACAGCTTCTTTGCAGATTTTGCTGTCCCCTGACAATGAAGCCACGTTCTCCATCACTTGCAAGGCTCTATTGAAGTATCCAGGTGTCCACATCAGTGGCATTAGATTGTATACAGCTCTTAGCCCTTTATTCAACTCCACTTTCCCTGTGATATAAAAATACCTTAGCTTTAGTACTTCAACACTTGAGTCTTAATGGGATCCATACAGGTTGGCGCTCTTTTTTAGAAGTGACAGCACATGCCTTGGCTTCTATGGTAAAAACAATACACTCTTCTACAAAGCTGCTCTGACAGAACTGCTATTACCTTATTTTATTAAGGTGCCTTCTTTTTGCCCAACTTCACAGCTATTACTTGTTTGTTTCTGGTTCCTCTCCGTATTTCCCCTCCCCTCTTGCCTAGAAATTTTGTCCAGATGGAAAAGAGGAAAACTGGTCAGGTTTTCTGGTTGTCTGGCAGTTTTAACAGCAGCTCTGAGCAGGATGTCTAAAGATCTCAGACAAATGTCTCCTTAGCCTTCAGGGACTGACTGTGCAGCATATGTGCACTAAATGTGAGGCTCTAGACTCACCTCTGTGGGCTTTAGGGGCTATTGACACATGTGTCATGGTCAGACTGTACAGTATTTACAGCACACGCTCTGGCTAACCATACAGCTTAGTACCCCTATTCCTGCTGGCGCTTCCTGAGAGGAAATATGGGAGATTGGCCAAAATGAAATTTTGGTTCTTGATTTAGGACATTCTGTGCAACAAGGTCTTTGCTGACTTCAGCAGGACCTGTGATGCATGGCACCACTGACAATGTGGCTTTTCTTCTGATGGTAATTACTAGAGAACACGAAACTCCTACGCAATAGAGGAAATGTACATCACATTGCAGTTGGTGAGTACTAATTTACAATGACCGTCACTCTAAGGTTTTGATTTTATCATTGTCAATGTAACAAATAATACCTCTTCAGTGTAGTTTACGAGAGTTCTATCCAGGCTCTCAATCTAATTTGCACTCTGGCTATAATGACACAAAACTATGAAACACACGTTACTCTTCTTTACATGGAAAAGAACAGTTTAGGAAAAGCAAGGTAATAAGTGCACAGACAAAGCTTATGGACTATGGCTAAATTAAAATAGCTGAGGTGCTGGAGGCCACTCTGTGCCCATAGACATCTTTCACTCTCTCAGAGGTTGGTTCCATTAGTGTTGGCAAGACTGTGGAATACGTGACATAACAGTAAATAGCTTTTGATCTACTGAACGTCAATGTCATGGAACAAGTACTACTGCTCACAGACAACAGTGAAGTGCACTTTTTAAATACAGCCACTACTCAACCAATCTATAGGACATAAAAAATACCCCAAACTGAATGCCAACTGGACAGCAAAGTCCCTATTTGTATTAGTATCTCCACTGGATAACAAACTACCGCTCTATGGAAAATCCTGCTTCCAAATTAATTTTCACATTTATCCCCCTTTTTGACTGAAAATGAGTTTTTTGTCTTACAGTCATGATAAACCTGAATCAGCATCCTAACTCTGCCACTACATATTGTATTTTGAGGCCACATTTTAAGAACAAGTCCACTTTTTATTACCCTCGATAAATTCTAGAATAAAATATAATGCAGTAATGGAACAACTGCATAATCACAAATTTTAAATTAATTCATTACTTTCAAGTAAATAATAATTTTGTAGAGAAGGACAAAACCCATCTGTACTATATTCCTCTAAAGGTTAGAGGAAATTCAGGAATTACTTACCCCATTCCCCTTCCCTCCAATTCTGGATATACTCTGATCTAACTGCTCTTTAATAATATAGCATATCATTAGCAGTGAAGACTCCTTAACAGATACAGGATAAGGGCACTGCTATCTGCTGTTCACAGCAGAAACATTAACTTTACAGTGAGTAGTAAATGTTCTAAACATAGCGTTTTTCAGGCTGTGCCCTCTGAAATTTTTGAGGTTTAAGGATTATTTTAAGAAGTTCACTAACTAGAAAGAGAGAGTCCATTGTCCATAACCTTAGATTTGTGTTATGGAACTCTGTACTTTTGGGTTTTTCAAAAATTTGTTGGTCCACGAACAAACCAACCCCACTGTTCTTTAAGAACATCTTCTTTCTTTCAGCTGCCAATCCAAACCTGCAGGGAGCCCTAACGGAGGTTCTGAAGCTGTCTGATAAAGGACGTACCATTCAAATTAGTACTACTCTCCAGGCTTACAAAACAGATTCAGTCTTAACTCTGAAATTGTTCCTTCCACTATTTATGCCTTTTTTTTTCCCCTAGCTTTCTCCTTGATTACATTTTAGTAAAGCAAAGATGCCAATTTAATTCAGCCACTGAAGACAAGAGGGAAAAGATGACTATAAGGGAGATAAAACTTACCAAGGAATGCATAGCCATACAGCTGGGAGCTAAAACCCACAGTGCTTGTTTGCTTTAGACCCGTAAGCACTAGCGATGCTCCAAGATTTCTCTCCTCTTCCCACTGCAAATAATGTAAACTAAGTAAGTGTTCCTTGACAAACACAAACATAAAATGGCAGCAGCCAAAGACAGCACACGTGTCTTTCATCAGATGTCTTAGCAATAAAGTAAAGAATCACTAAACATGTCTAGTGTTCATAGTTACAGTATGTATATCCTGAGGAGTAGTACACATTATATTGAAGAACACCTTTCTTTCCAGAAGACAGTAAAATTTGAGTGGTTAAGATTTTGCATGGAAGTCAATCAGTGCATTTCCTTCAGGACAGAGGGTTACACTGATTTACATGGGCCAAGCTCTGTCTCTGTCCTATATGTCCTACCACTTGCTTGAGGCTAACACTGCTGAAAAAAAAAAATCACATGGCTTCTGTACTAGAGCAGCCTTTCCCAGACGGGATCCACCCGAGGATACTGAGGGAGCTGGCAGAGGAGCTTGCCAAGCCACTCCCCATCATTTATCAGCAGTCCTGGTCAACCGGGGAGGTCCCAGATGACTGGAAGTTAGCTAATGTGATGCCCCTCTACAAGAAGGGTCGGAAGGAGGATCCGGGGAACTACAGGCCTGTCAGCCTGACCTCGGTGCCGGGGAAGGTCATGGAGCAGATCATCCCGAGTGCCATTATGCGGCATGTGCGGGACAACCAGGGGATCACGCTCAGCCAGCATGGGTTTATGAAAGGCAGGTCCTGCTTCACCAACCTGGTCTCCTTCTATGACAAGGTGACCCGCTTAGTGGATGAGGGGAAGGCTGTGGATGTTGTCTACTTGGACTTCAGTAAGGCCTTTGACACTGTTTCCCACAGCATTCTCCTGCAGAAGCTGGCTGCTCACGGCTTGGACAGGTGCACTCTGTGCTGGGTTAAAAACTGGCTGGACGGCCGAGCCCAGAGAGTGGTGGTGAATGGAGCCAAATCCAGTTGGCGACCAGTCATGAGTGGTGTTCCCCAAGGCTCAGTGTTGGGGCCGGTCCTGTTTAATATCTTTATCGATGATCTGGATGAGGGGATTGAGTGCACCCTCAGTAAGTTTGCAGATGACACCAAGTTGTGTGGGAGTGTTGATCTGCTGGAGGGTAGGAAGGCCCTGCAGAGGGACCTGGACAGGCTGGATTGTTGGGGCGGGGCCAACTGTATGAGGTTCAACAAGGCCAAGTGCCGGGTCCTGCACTTCAGTCACAACAACCCCAGGCAACGCTACCGGCTTGGGGAGGAGTGGCTGGAAAGCAGCCTGGCTGAAAAGGACCTGGGGGTGATGTGGTTAACAGCTGCCTAAACATGAACCAGCAGTGTGCCCAGGTGGCCAAGAGGGCCAATGGCATCCTGGCTTGTGTCAGGAATAGTGTGGCCAGCAGAACCAGGGAGGTGATAGTGCCCCTGTATTCGGCACTGGTGAGGCCGCACCTCGAATACTGTGTCCAGTTTTGGGCCCCTCACTACAAGTGGGACATCGAGGTGCTGGACCGTGTTCAAAGAAGGGCAACTAGGTTGGTGAAGGGTCTAGAGAATAAGTCTTACGAGCAGCAGCTGAGGGAGCTGGGGTTGTTTAGTTTGGAGAAGAGGAGGCTGAGGGGAGACCTTATTGCTCTCTACAACTACCTGAAAGGAGGTTGTAGAGAGGTGGGGGTCGGTCTCTTCTCCCCAGTAACAAGTGATAGGACGAGAGGAAATGGCCTCAAGCTGCGCCAGGGAAAGTTTAGGTTGGACATTAGGAAAAACTTCTTTACTGAAAGAGTGGTCAGGCACTGGAACAGGCTGCCCAGGGAAGTGGTTGAGTCCCCATCCCTGGAGGTATTTAAAAGACGGGTAGATGTGGTTCTTGAGGACATGGTTTAGTGGCGGACTTGGCAGTGGTAGGTTAACGGTTGGACTTGATGATCTTAAGGGTCTTTTCCAACCTTAACAATTCTATGATTCTATGATTCTATAAGATACATGCTCCACTATCCCTCACTAGAATAGGAAAATGCTGAGGGAAGAATATGCTGCTAATGGCTGCTCTGAGTCCAAAATCTGCACTGTGGAAAGAACACATGCAACTCACCAAGACCACTGTATGCCCCAGGATTAAAAGTACAGCTGTCTCTCCAGCTACAGAGAAGTACCAGCTGTCTGAGCCAGACCACCAGTGATGGCTAAAGAAGGGCACCCAATCAGTAAGTACATTAAAACCACAAGAGTAGTGTGACTTTTGTTTTGCTAGGGGATAGTACAGTACATTTTTCAAGACCAGAGAAGCACAAATATCAAGGATGAATGTCTCTTCACTGCAAGTGAAAGGAGCTGAACAACTCCCATTCGTAAGAAAATGAGGAAAAGGAAGCTATAAAAAGCAACAGATTGGAGGAAGTCTGACTCTCTAACACATGGTTTTTGTGGCAGGGTACTTCAGTGTCTTGTTTATTACCTTATGACCCGAAACAAATATCCTTGGTGAAAGGAAGAAGCATTCTGAAAAATTCCCTGAGGTACAGTGAGTCGTAAAAAGCACAAAGGTTCAACCTTCTGATTTAATGCATTATTCAGAGATGTCTTTTCAAGGTATGGTCTTTTTTTGCGTCTCCATTTGGGTGCTACAAGAATTTGCATGTTATCATCTGACACAAAATACTATCACCTGACAGCCGGACAAGGTATTTGTCTGACCCAGAAAAGGGATACAAGGAGATATGGCTGTTTCGTGCTGAATTCAGTACTCCAGCTGAATGTTATAGGAAAATCAGATGCAACTGGAAAAACAGGGCTTTTAGCAGTCTAGGTTCTTTTGGGAGCTAGCCCATTTGGCTCCAAGACCTAGATGAACTGCGAGAACTTAACACCTTTGCAGTGGAAGGTAGCAATCATACTGATTGTTTGCAGCAGTCAAGGAGGGAACTTTCTGGGGAAAGCCAAGACCAGTCAGGCTTTCAGTGATGTTTACAACAGCAGAAAAATGGAAGCTCTCTATCACCACTGCTATACACACCAAGGACTAACATAGTCTGATTCAGCCCAAGATTCAGCTCTCAAAGTTAAAAAACACTTCATCAGGCTGCTGGACCCTAAACTACGGCCAAGGGCCTGTCTGCAACAAGATGCTAGCTGACCTGTCTCACACCTTGGGAAAAGGGAATGGGATTTTCAGGAGTAGCTGAGCAGATCTCATAACCCTGTCTACCCCCACTTCTTAAGTCAAACACAGAAAATCGGTACTGAGCATTATGAGGTGTGGAATGGTAATCTGTATAGTGTATACATACAAAAATAGGACTTATTGCTGTCTTTGGATGGCGTTATTTCAAAATGCATATTAAATAAGTCACAGCTATAGAAATATGTTTGCCTTAAATGTGTCATACGTCCACACCACCCTTGCTTGCATATTCAGCTTTCATGAAATGCTACACATATTGACAAGTGCTTGTCTTTGCAGTGAGGATAAACAAACATGGACAAACATAATGGGAAAATGAGATCTTGGTCCCTCTGCTTTTCATATACAAATGATCAAGCATACTTGACTTCTGGGGAATGAATGAGAATACAGAACAGGGCAAATGCACATCTGTTTTCTATAGTGAGAACTGAAATTACAACCCAATTGAGTAAGACCTTAAGGCATTAACCTTAATATGCATTTTGGAAAATGTTTCATGTAAGACAAATGGAGGCTTCAAGCATTTTCCTTATGGATGACAACATGCTATTGAAGGCTTGTGCCAAACTACATGAAAAGTATCTGCCTAAACTGATGGACACGGCAGAGCCCTTTGCTGGTACCTAACTGAGCCCCTTCTGCAAAGGTAGAATAATGCCACTTCCAAGAGCCTGAACTGTCATGTTGGCCTTAAGCAAGTGAGACGTGAATAAGAAACCCCTAATCCTTGGAGACAGGAGAGATGTAACGAGTTTAGTTTTAAAACAAATACATACTAGAAACAATACACCCAAAGCCAAAGGGGATAGTAAAAATCCTAGTGAAAATGCTTTATAATTCTGCAACATCACAATTACTGAGCTCTAATGGTGAGCATTACTTACCTTAACAGGGTCCTATACAACAGCTGACACAGTTGTTTTGTGTTAACTGATAACAGTCCTCTTTGAACTGAAATGTCATTTCATAAGCTTCCAATGGGCATACATTACATCTGAAAATCCCAACACACCTTCTCTTTCAGAGAAAGGAGCAAAAGGGGTGACAAGTTATTTGATAGCTTTCATAATCTGTTGTTTCTTTTTTTTCTTTCTTCTGCAGTTGTGAAAATAATGAAAAAAAAAATGGGAGTATTTATTTTTTCCAGGTAAACTTAGGGGAAATAAAATATATTCAAGATTGCCCAACTGACTGCACCACAACACTTAGAAACAGATGGTTTGTGTATCATTTTGAGTGCGGTCAGCTTACCGTATGTTCACACTTGGTTGCTAGGTACTGGTATAAAACATACAGAGAAAGAAGCTGTGTTGATAATTCATCAAAACTTTCTTGCAGCATGATCTCTGTTACAACTGACATAGCATCTATGGAGGAAAACAATACACAATCAGCAAGTGTGAATTTACACAGCTCCCTTTCGCACCCACTCATGTTCACTGATACTTTATTGCTGTAGTATGTTTTGAAGTAGTTAGGGAGAAAGTTAAAGATTTCTTATGCCTAGTAGTATAGGATTAGTCTTACTCACTTGGGCTATTCAAACACACCGCAAGAAGGAAGAACGGGTTGAATAGCATGAGACCACAGCAAAGAAGCTTTCCAAACTCATCTTAGCTCTACACTCTTCAATTGGCTCTTCTTTGCTCAGCCCTTCAGCTATTAATACTTAAAAAAAAAATCTCTAAAAATTACTTCTTTGTTCTTATGTTTAGATTACAAACAAGAGAAGATTGGCTTAAATTCACTGCCCTTATGGTGACAGGAGAGTACAATGGAGCAGAAACGCTGTCACAGATCACCCACAGCACTCACTTTGTTCAGCAAACAGTGCTCTGGAGGAGCTCCACAGGGAGTTCCAATGACACTCCCTGTCCAGGAGGACAGTTTGTTAAAACAAAAGGCCTTGAGCCTGTCACAGAAAAGAAATATGGATGGAATAAGGGGGAATTCACAGATAAGGGGGCTCTCAAAATAAAATAAATATATGTATTAATTTGCCATTTAGCAAAACCTTCATGATAAAAGCTACGGACAAGGCCTGCAATTCTATTGTCCCTTTCAGTTATTTGTTTTACAAGAGGTTTACGCAAAGAAAATCTCACTGCAAGTCTGCAGTACCAGAAAACCTGCAGTGAAATGAAAATCTTAAGTATTTGTCATCAAACATGAGAGGATTATTCACCTCAACACTTAAACAGTCAATAGTGAAAGAGAGGCACCTCAACACAGCAATTCAGCATAGCTGGCTCCCTCCAGTGACAGACAGAAAGTCTAGACAAACAGTTTAGATATGCAGCTTTTTGAACAGCTAAATGTAGGTAAGATGAACTCTATCAACACGCATTTCGATTCTTATAACATTCTAATTATCACTAATAATTCCTATGATGCTGTTAGCATGTAAGTCAGACCTGTAAAAACTGGAGAAGTTGATTTACACATTTGGAATGGGATTAATCACAGTAGAAACTGTGAACTGCACGTTTCAGAATTATATAATGAATAAAACCCCACAAAACAAGATATAAACACGCAGAAAAGTAGTTTAAAGGAAGGAGAAGGCATGTTTTTAAGGTGACTTCAGAGAAAATACGGCTAAAGCTTTTAATTCAAAGAAAGGCTTTGCAGATTTAAGAGCATACAACTAAGGATGCAGAATTGGCACATATTTTTTTACCTTCATATTTCTTCTGCTTTATAAAACAATCCAGCAAAATATTGAATGTAAAATTATCTGGGAAAATTCCATATTGAACCTGAAGGGAAGAAGGAAAAAAAAAATCAGTGTGAAAATCTGCTGTTCAAATCTTCCCAAGCATAGCGCTGCAGGTATCAGAAAGATCAGAACCACGGCATTGCACACTACTACAATGTGACAGTCAGTCAAGCAACACAAGCAGATTAGCAGGGCTCCTGTGATGTAGGCCTTCTAACTTTTGATGTACTGGATTTGTTTTGGCATTTTCTCTGAGCCTTTGCAACTTTGGAAGGAGGGGCATTGCCCATCAGGTTTTTATGCCCCTCCTGCATCTAGCATGTTTTGGACACCAACAGTGTTTAGAAACAAAAAGCTTCTTGGGAAAGAAGAGGAAATAAAAGCTGTAAAGAGCTTTAGCTAAAATTCAAGTGCAACATTAATTTTTTACAAAGAAATATCTGAACTTAAAATCACAGTCTACAGGACCTGGCTGCAATAGGAATCCCAGGTAAGCCACACTTGTCTCAAAAAGCTGATCAAACATATTCGTGGCTTTTCCTTGTAAAAACTTACCTTGTTTTTTAATGTGTATAAGGCTTTGTCTTGTGCACCATATTTTAAGCACTGTCTGATCCAGCTGTGGATGGTCCAGTCTCTCAAGTACCAGCAATTTGGACTATGCCGAAACCTAAAGGATGACAAATGGTCCAGGTGACAATATGACTCTGTTATCACAGAAACAATTTCTGTAATCAACAAAGTGTGAGTTTCAGAATCCCTGCCTTTCATGATCTCAAATATAAAACTGTCTGTATTTGACTTTGCAGTCAATCATTGCTCTCCAAAGAGCTCCAGCTAGCCCTTTCAAGTAAGAAACAAAACTTTGATACACTTAAATAGTGTGTACGAAGGGGGAATCTGACCTTTTCACAAATGGATAATACTTTAAACTTCTCACTTTCCAGAAAGCATACTGCTTTTCCCCGGAAAAGATGAATACCATAAAATAATATTTATGACGGCCAACTGAGATTGCTATAAGCATGGTAGTACTTTTAAACTTTGTCCTTCTGATTGCATAACATTGTATTGTTGCTGGTCTCATCAAAGACTGCTCCGAGACACTACTCCATGAGTGATGACATCAGCAAGTATCAGACTTACATCAAAATAGAGCTGGGTGTGAACCTTTGGAGCTTGTGTAATCTGGTGTCTCCCACCTTCTCTAACTCATGCCTCACTTCAACTACTTAAGAATTCATTGTGCCTCAGCACAGTCCATCCCTGGGCTGCTGCCTGCTTCATTTGTGTTTAGAAATGCTTTATCAGTGAGGCATGCCTCATGCAAGAGGAAACTCTGCTGGAGAGCCCTCCCCTGCCTGCCTGCAGCAGCTGCCTTGCTCCTGAAGGATGTTTCTTTAACCTGTTCTGAAGCACCCCATGCCACGTCTTCAACAGTCTTCCCAGCAACCTACTCCAGTGCTCAAGCAATTTGTAAAATTAAATACTTTTAAGTTCAGCATCTTTTATTTCATCCTTATTCAGACATATCCACTTTGCTCTGTATTTGGAGAAGCAGTGACAAAAAGCATATGGAGCTTTACCTTTGGCAAAGACTCAAAACCCAATTAAGAGTCCAGTGGTAGGAGCTGCTGCCTTGGTCCTGGGCTGAATTTCACACCCTAGTGTGAAGAGATGCATGCAACCTTTCTCAGTTCAAATTGTACGCATGAAAAATGGGCTCAGTCCCCAGCACAGAAGTGACTGCCACTTCCTGTAGAAAATGCCGATGACGGAGCTGGGCTCATGTGCAGATGCTTACAGCCTCAAGCCAAGCTGCAGCACCATTTAGAGGCAGGGTTGGCTCTTCCATCTGAGTGAGCATGCTTTCCAGAACATTTATCAGATTAACATGGCCACCAACTCTCTTTCCCCCTCACTGAATCTCTGCATATTGCATCCCATGGCCGAGGGCTACACAGATGACCAAGCCTGGAAAAGTACTGCAGCCTACAGAGCATTCAGAATGCAGAAGACATCCATGCCAAAAGCAGAGCTAAACAACTACACAAAGTCTAAATATACAGTTTTGTAAGTGGCATGTGAAATCTCCCCATTAAATTAGAATTTAACAGAAAAAGAAAAGCACGCTTTGAACATTAAATTACAAACATCCATTTTGTTGCTCTAATTGCTTTCCATTTTCTTCCCTCTGGAGTTCAAATATTGGGAACAGCAAGAACGTATATTTGCTTTCATTAAAGTCCTGTTCAATAATGCTTACAGGAAGCATCAATTACAGGCATTTGGATTTACTCGTATTTTGATGAAACAATTATCTAGTTGCTACAGACTGTTTCACCAGCCTTTTAAGATGGGTCAGAGTGCAACACCAGCACCCAGCAATAAAGCTGTCAGTGTCTTTTAAAGTTGCTTCCTTAAATGGTTAATATTGTCTCACACATGGAAAACAACAGACTTGTCTTATAAAAACATGACACTGATGCTCTCAAAGACTTAGGCCTTTCTTTTGATACAATCTTTGGCATCCTTCCTACTAATTAGTTACACAGGATAGAAGCAAACATTAAAAAAACCCCAAACCCCCAAAGGTTTTAATGGGTTTGAATATTCACCTTTTTGCAGAGCTGTATTTATTCTCTTGAGTATACCACAGTGAGAGAGAGCATTGCAATACCTCCTGCACCTTGGGAATGCTACAGCCTACTGTAATGGTGAAATGCTTCTAGGTTTCAAAGTCAAATTGCACTTGGACAGTAAAAGGCCTAACGCGTGCGATGCGGTCTGCAAACAGGATGAAACTGATCCTCAGTCAACACAAGTTGCTGGATCGATACACACAAAATTCAGAGGCATGTGGCTGGGACTGATTTGAGCGTGTGTGTGTGGATGGACAACTACAGGATCTATCAGATATAATTACTGTACATTACTATTAAGATCTTTATGCTTGGAGCAGGTCTCCACTGCACCAGGTACTACGCAAATAAAATCAAACAGCTTCTCAGCCAAAGAATTTTCTAGTTAAGTCTAATAATTAATTACAAAACAGTTGACTGGGAATGAAGAGAGGGGACTGGTGCCAAAATTCTTCTGTCTCCATGTCAACAAGAATGCAATACATATGCATGTACATGATCCCTCAACACTACACACTGCCATTAATCCATGATGTGGTAGAAGGAGAATTGGAAGTGAAAGGAAAACAGGTATGCTGCAATCTTTAACTGTTTCTGATCCATATAATGCTGGGACGAGCTCTGTCTCTATTCTACTAGCTGAGAAGATAAGCCAACAGAGTATCTGTTTTTGCAGCTAACCTAGACAAACTAACCAAATGTTGTGGCAGACATTTTTATTTGAAAGGGAATCAGGGAAAAGAGGAGATTGTTGGTCATTTTGACAAGCATTAACATCTTCCTCCTCCTCTTTCTCCACGAAACACAAAACAGGATATCATTAAGCAAGGCAGTATGTTCAGAGACAGATGAAAAGACAGAAGGAAGCTAGAACTACAGAAAGCAGAGGATTCAGAGTGAATTAAATAAAGGAAGCCTCTAGCAATTGCTGTGTGTTTAATGGAAAGACCAGGAGGTTATCTTGCAGATGTCTGCTGCTGAAACTCATTTTTCTGAGAACTAATAAAAACCTGAGAAGCACAAGATTCTTATAATGCATTCAGAAAAGACAAGGAGAAGCATCTATAACAGTATTAGGGGAGCTCCCTGTTGGTACACTTTAATGTTAATAGCTAAAGAATCAATATGGTCATACTTCCAGTCACTGAACTGAGAACATCTGTCCCCACAGGGAACAAGAAGAGGAGTATGTGTAAGACAAGGAGTTCCTGAAATATCAAGGTCATTGTGAATCTAACAGCACATAGTGCAATGGTACTAGAATTACCTGTATTTTGGTTCAAATGATGCAATCCAGAAACTTGATTTTCGTTAAACCATTGCTTTGTACTTGCAAAATGATTATAACTTGGAAGAGATACAATGAGTGTACAGCCTCAGTACAAGGCAACCAGAACATTTTTAGCTAAGCAACTGCATATGCTCTCTTGCTCACAAACTGACCAGCACATTGGGCTAAGAATACATTTTACTGATTTCCTGCACAAGGCCCTGTTGCTCATTATTTACAACAGTGCTGAAGTACTGATGTTATGTTAAAGAAACTGAACAATGGAAAAGTTTCTCAGATGCTAAGAGTGCTTTATGGAGTGCTCTACTAATACAGCAAGCATGACTGACTTATATTGGTGCCCTCCCACACTGCAGAAAAGCTGAGTTGCTTCCCTTCTTTCTTTCTTTCTTTAAAATGGTCTTTCAAATTTGTCTGGTGCCATCAAGTGGTGATGCACTCTAGTGCTGCTTTCACATACCTTGTATTCTCAAGGGAAGTAATACAGCAACCCTGAGAGTAAACAGAAGCACCAAGATGCTGGACTGTATTCTTTTCCCTAGCTTTGGTACAGGGGAGTTGCTTTGGGGACAGTCATAAATGAGGGAGACGGTTGTCGTGGTTTAACCCCAGCCAGCAACTAAGCACCACGCAGCCGCTCGCTCACCCCCCCACCGGCGGGATGGGGGAGAGGATCGGAAGGGCAAAAGGGGAAAACTCGTGGGTTGAGATAAAACAGTTTAATAACTAAAGTAAAATAAAAAATAGAACAGTAGTAATACAAAGCAAGCGGTACACTGTACAATTGCTCACCACCCGCCGACCGATGCCCAGCACGTCCCCCAAGCAGCGATCGAACCCCTCCCCGGCCAACTCCCCTGCTTATATACTGAGCATGACGTCACGTGGTATGGAATAGCCCCCGCCCAGTCTGAGTCAGCTGCCCCGGCTGTGCCCCCTCCCAGCCTCCCGTGCCCCTGGCAGAGCATGGGAAGCTGAAAAGTCCTTGACCAGTGTGAGCACCACTTAGCAAGTACTTAGCACTACTTAACAAGAACCAAAACATCAGTGTATCATCGACATTGTTCTCAACCTAGACCCAAAACACAGCCCCATACCGGCTACCAGGAAGAAAACCAACTCCATCCCAGCCAAAACCAGGACAACGGTGAAGGAGGATTTGCTGGATTACAGAAGAGCAAGTGCTGCAGAAGTAATATACTATCAGGAGCAGCTCTGCTGTATGGAGGGAAAGCCAGTTCAGCAGATCTAATTCTTTGCTAAGCTGATCAGAAGCTCCCATTTTGCACTCTGTGGGTTTCTTATAGGTTGATCCAATTCCTGGTACTGCCAGAGGCTATCCTTGTGCAATACACTATTTTTTCTTTTTCCCCCATCTGTGAAACAGGAAGAAGAGTCTCCTTCCTTTCTCCAACTTTGTCTGACCTAATGAGAAAGTATTTTGTAATGATCTACACATCCAGTGCACAAAACTGTATGATCTCTTAGGCCTCCAGATTTCTTCAAGACTTTCTAAATTGCACCTGCATTTTGCTTTGCTAATTTTGCATTACCATACATAAAACCAACTCCTTAAATAAAACCTCTTGTACTACAATGCTCTTCTCTGTTCTTATGCTTTAAAGATTCCTGTACCATCTTCTCCCACATCGCAAGGAAGTGGAGAAATTAACAACAGAAGGACACTGAGCAGTCTCCATGCTTTCATTATTTCTAATATACATCATTTAGATGTGTTATTGTGCTTTCCTCAGAGTTAAAACCAAAAAGGTTTCATACGTTGCTAGTCCCCTTGCAGGATCTAGTCCAGGAAAGGAAGGAACCTACGTAGTGGCAGTCACTGTAACAAATTTCTTCCACCTATACTTCAGATCTCTCTTACTTCTTTTAGAACTAGAGAGAAATACGGGTTTGCATGTTCATTTGCTTTAATCAGGAGAGGAGAGTGCCAGATTTCTTCTCATCCACTTAAAATTCTAAAAAGTCCTGAAGCAAAATATAAGACGACTTAAAATGAATAAATAGCATAAGGAATGTCTCTGCAAGCCAGGAAGCTCTCTCAATGGAACGAATCCAAAGCCACTCCACATTTTACACAAGTCATACAGGGCTGTGAAGCTCCTTGGCAATGCCATGTTTTTTTTCTTCCCAGGCACATTTTTTAAGCTACAGTGCATAATGATCAAATGGATTCCAGGCAGGCTTAGCTTGGAAACTGGAAGGCTAAGGAAACTTAGCCCAAAACTCACTCAAAACTCTCCCTTTGTTTGTCATTTCAAGCCACAGGCATTGGGAAAAATCGCCTGCATTTTAAATGGACCCTGAGGCATTGCTCATGTATCAGTGTCAAAGGCAACAGCCGTGAAAAAAATCTTTGTTGACTGAAATTTCCTTTTAAACAGAAATAAAACTTTATTTTTCCATCTCTTCTTTGCCTGCATCTCAGCCTACACCCTTGTATGTATGCATCCTTTTAAAAATTTCACGTATAAACATATCAGTCCTATATAGGAAACACCTCATGCATTAACTGCTTACACTCAAGCAAAAACAGAGGGAACACTTTCCTTTTATGTTGAAATAAAAAACTCAACTAGCATACGTAGTATAAGAAATCAATTATCTAAAGCAGTAACAGGACAGGTTTAAAAAATTAGATGAGTCAACTATAACAGAGGATAGTCTAATGCTGAGGCAGAATTGTGCTCCTGCACAAGAAGAGAAGCGGTTTGCAGACTCCCTGAAGAAAGCTCACATGCAGCCCTTATTCTGTTTTAATTTTTATTGACTTTCCCCGATCTCTGATTTTAAACTAATTTAGCTCTTGATTGCTTTGACCATAAAATTAATTCTTCTAAATTAGGCTTGCTCCACCTCCACGGGAATGCGTATTTCTTGCACAGCATCTTTTGTTCAGGAGTTGCACAGAGCTCTAACACCACTGATGAATGTGGCCTCAAAACAGGCCTAAACAATCAGTTTTTAGATAAGAGAAACTATAGTACAGAAGCACAGTCGAACGTCAAGGCTCAACAGGAGACTTAAAGAATACTTTTAGTATTGGGTCTTGCTTTCCAGTTATACCACATTAAACTTCTATTTCTGTCCACCCTGATATTACTTGTTTCTTAACCCTTATGCTTGGGAAAAGGACCAGATCTGGGGGAGGAGGTATTTTGGGTAGAAGTACATACTACACGGTCATTTAGGAAGTCTTGGGATATTACCCTGGTAACCACCTCTCCTAACAACTGAAGGGACAAAGTTCACCATTCAGTAGTCTCAGTAGCTACTGCATTGCTCAAAACCACACTCCTGCATAAAAAGCTCAGCTTTGCAAAGTCTCTTTCTAACAGTGACTACCACATACAGCAATCGACCATATAGCGGCTAGGATCTAGTTTATCCTTTACTGACCTAGCTACTTTGACAGCCAGTTATTAGAGCTGATTAACAAATGACAAGCTGAATTTCTGATACAACAAGCATTTTCTGCCCATTGTTGTCAATCTCTTGTATCATTAAATGCTCTTCTTCCTTTTGATGGATTTAAGGCACCTTTGTGAGTAAAACACAAGGAACAGCCTTATTATGTTAAAAAGAAAAAATAGTATCGAATAGTTGCAAAATCCTAGATAAATGTTATAAATTTCAAAACAATGTATGAATGGAGATGCAGTTTACAGCAGCATAAAAGAAATGCTTTGCTTACACATAAATAGACATAAGAACCACCACAAAAGAAACAGTAACAGCAACAGATTCAGAGCCTACAGCAAAGTTTGAAGCAATTTATTGGGATTCCTGGCTCTGAAAAGTATCTGAACTATTTATCTCTCTTCCCATCCACAGGCAGTGAACATAATAGAACTGGAGTGGAGGAGCTCTTCCAACCTTCTGCCATCAGTTTACACCAGGCAGCCTTGAACCCCTCTAGAATAATTTGCAAAGCATAGAGCGGGGGAATCCTTCAGACAACTCGATCAACTTAAGTATCCCACAGGCTTGACTTGAATGCCTCGAACCTTTATACTAATTAGTTCATAACCAGACAGAAAAAGCAAAGCCCAGGCTCAAGCAACATACTGCTGCTCAGTACACTCTCTGTCCCTGGGAACAGCTATAATCAGCCTCTTCCAGGCTGTTAAATGTGTTTCCTAAAAAGCTCCTCTAGCCACGTAGTTTCAAAATACTCCAGAACTATGCACTGCCCAGCAGGGCACCAATCGTAGTTCACTTCTCAAAAGAACATGAGTCAGGATTTCTTCTCTATCAGGTGCTGGTTGAAGGTGCTCTGTATGCCTCAACCTGACACGACAGGACAATAGTCACAGGCCTTGTCTAGCTAGAAACTAAAGGTCTTAACATTTAAAAATCCAGTATCAACACAGTTCCTTGTTCTAAGCATAATATTTAAACATGACAGGTTAAAGGGAAGGTCGTCAGCTAGCTCACTAAAGCTAAAACTGGCTGTTTGGGGATCCCCGGTGTGACCAGTAGAGAAAGAACATTGCGATGGTACAAACGTTGCTACTGAGAAAAGGTGGTGGTGCCTGGTTTAGTTTAATGCAGAAAATAAAACTGGGTCATTTTATTGACATTCAGAAGTTTTATTTCAAATGCAAACTATGAAACAAGCAACCCCTCTTTTTGGCTTTACTCATTTACGGTCAAGACAGAATGATGAGGTGAACAGCATGGGAGATACGCTTCACTTCTTGTTGCTTAGAGATATATCCCCAATGAAAGAAACCAAATAAACAGACACTTCAATATAGAATTTCTATTTTTCTCCTCCTCCTAGGATAATAGAGTGCCATCACCCAACACGCTCCACCTCTCCCACTCCTTTTGGAAAACACAGGCAGGAAAATCAGATTTTCTTCTCACACACATGAAGAATCTATACCACTTTCACCATAAAGCTGAAATTCACTCAAAGAGCAACAATTAACAAGAAAAAGGAAAAGTCTTGTCATGATAATACAATAATAAAAAGCCCAACTTCTCCCCAAACTATTGACTGCAAAGGACATAGCTCCTAGAATTTCTCCCTTGTAACATATTTCTGGGCTTACAGTTGAAATGAATGGTTTTGAAGATAAATGCCATTAATAATCTATTGATTGAATAGAGAGTATCATAGGCTGAGGAAAACACGGGGAACAATGGGGTGAGCTGTTGGTACAGTGTTTCTGGCAAGATATTCTCTAGTGCCCTTCCTTGTCCCCATGCAACCACAATAAAGTCCAATTTAAACCAGCTCTTCCATTAATTATATCCTTTCCTGGTATCCTAGCATACAAAAACATACAGAGATAAATTAAGAATTGTACAACACACTACATTTCTTGCTTTGGGGAGATTTTTGAATCTCAGAAATTTCTAAGTGTGTCAGGCTAAAACTTAAAGCTCAACAAAGGGTCAGTTCTGCTGGAATCTTTACTCATGTCTCCGAAAACTCATTAACACAAAGGCTGTTAAAAATGGCATATATAAGTAAAATACTGATTTGATTATTACCATTTTACTAACACAGCTAAGCCTGTCATTACTTCAATTAATTCTCCATTTGTCTGAAAGCTCGTACACAAATTACTGACTAGATTAATTTTCCAAAATGAAAAAGAAATGTTTGTGAAAACCCATTTGTAAGTTGTAATTGCTGAAATCACCTTTGTACCTGGTTCACTTTGCACAGAGTGAGAGAGATCCCCTGCTCAAGACTGCCAGAAAGTCAGTTTCTAGCAGAAAGCTAGTTCCAACTAGCTGCATATTGGAAGTAAGTTTAAAACCTTCTGGGTACCAAATGGTACTTACGTCATGGGCTTTCTTCAACCAGGGCTATCCGTAAGATCATGTGATTTTAGGGAATAAATTGCTTCAAAGCTAGTTAGATGTTTCATTTATAAAAATAAATAAATTCCTTCAGATGCTTCAGAAAACCTCCATCTCTTAGCCACCAACTATTGCAGGGATGTCACAGTGAAGCCTGCGTTCCAGTAACCATTAACCAAGCTGGACAGATACGTGGCACCAAAGGTTTTTCAAGCTGACAAGACAGAGGCTCCAAGTTTTATAATAGTTCATTCAGCGTCAGAAGGAACTGAATCAGAGTTAGGACCAACGTTCAGGAGTTTCTGCCTTCTAGCACTAAGCTTAAACTATGCCAGAACACCCCTTTCACATTATATTAAAAAGGAACACTTTATGGGTATGCATAAAAACTGCTGTCAACAAAAGCTAATAATGACTTCTTATTTTAAGAGCAGGAAAAAAAACCTCAGCCTCTAACTAGATATTGCTATTACAGTATTTGCAAACAGCAACTTTTTAATGGTGTCTAATGTACAAGCCTAAATTTAAGCTGAGACAAAATTAACATAATTTTGTCAGAGACCTAATTCACTGAGAGCTGGAGTCCACATTGTAATGATACTGCATTTTCCATTTATTCTAGCATATTCTTTATGCTTCACAAAGTATCTCCCAGAAATTCATCACACACTAGCTTCAAACTACTGTAACGTTACACGCACTGACACAACCCTTCACACTTTTCGGTTTGTTCACAGTTGAGCTTGCACAGATTACAACAGACGTATTCCTCTGGCTTGAGTATCAAAGGCTGCAATACAGAAGCATATGAGGCAAACAGTTTATTCTGCAATGTTGTTCAGTTTCACACCACATGCAACCTAAGCAAAACGAAGGTGCTGGCAAGAGAGCGCTCCAGGAATACGAATATTGAATGGATCTTAGTAGCCAACTTAAGCAAGGGAAGAGCCAAACCTTACATTTCCTGCCAAACACTTAAAAAAATGGATTTGCACAATCCAGGTTTCACCTTTCAGATTTGCTGCCATAATCCCACAGTTCAAGTTAACCTAATTTTGACCTACTACCTGTGCCCTTTTCATTCTTCACTGCTAGAGTCTGATTTCCTTGTGCATTGCTGTCCTTCTGCACCCCATAAGCAAAGAGGAGGCAGAGCTACCTGATAAGCTGTCAAGGTAAACAAATAAGGTTTTCATATTAAGCATAAACACCTGCAACAGAGTGGACAAAACACCTGATGCTCACCTCTAGTTTCAGCTACAGCTGCTGTCAAAAAGGCAACCATTTCCAAAAAGTAAACCATAGTTGCCTAGCCAGGTCTTGGCTACCAGGCAGTCCACCATGAACCTGTCTACATTTCATGTCATGTCTCAATGACCAACAGCTTATTGACAATTTTTTTTTCTTCCAACCATGCGTTTTCCTGAGAAAAACATTTTCAGCAATGGAAAACAAAAATCCGCAAGTCTTTCATGATACATTTTAACTGTTCCCTAGCCACAGTAAGTTACCCAATCACAGTACTTCAGAGGCTAACTTCTAGTTAGCACATCTCTTAGTGTATCTAACTTCTTGCAAGCCCAGTGAGACAGAAATGTCCTTTGTTCCACTGCGTATGATGTCAAACACATGGACCAGTAAGCAAATTAAGGATAAACATGGCAAAACTGACTCAAGCATTGGCAGTTTGAAATTTGTGGGCTCTTACTAGCTTTGTGATTGTTTTATTCTTTTCAGAAAAATGCTGTACCATCAGATCTGTTATTTAAAGAGAGAGACAGTAGGTACCTCACTTTAAGTACTTCATGTACTGTAGGACAAATGTTCCCTTGTGTAGGTAGGTACAAGCTGCACAGTAAAATGAGGTTGTGCTACTCAAAACAGCCAGAGGATTTCAAAATGAAAAGGGATATTCTGTAGTTCCTCCCCTTTTGAGATCAGAATACAGCGAAGACTGTTAGTTATAACTATAACCCACTCCTGGCTTGACTTCTGCTGATGAGCATCAGTGCACGATGCAAGGCCAGGACGCCCTGCCGCTTTGCCTTCTTGCAGTGGCCTACTCAGATCTTGTATTCAGGCTCTGAACTGACATTTACAAGCACCCAGTTCTCCAAGGCACTCACTGTATAGGAGGCTTATACATGTCACGTTACCCACTGCGCAGGAGAACAGAGAAGACAGAAGAGGGAGGAAAACACTGCAACTATGTGCAATTATGTACCAGGTGTGTTTCAGTCCGGCTTTTTTTATTCTATTCCTCCAAAGAACCACGATTTCCAAAACACAACAGTATCTTAGGTAAGATGAACTTGCTGCTTTATGATTTGACCTGGACAAAGGAAACTCTGTGAAAAGGCGTGATCACTGCAGGACAGTAACTTCAATGGAAGACAAAAAAAGAAACCCCTTTGCAGAGAAAGCAGAGTGTACCGCTCCTGCTGCGAATGCTCCTCTGTCATGCTCTCACAGTAGCTGCTATACCTAGTCCACCCCCAGTTACAAGCACCAGCAGCCAGCCTGGTTTGTCAGAGCTTTGGCACAGGCAGTGTAGGCAAGGGAGGGGGGTGTGTTGCCCATTTTACTCCCAGCTGTCTGCTGCCAGAGGCCATCCATTTTGCTTGTGGCTGTATTTAGCCCTGCTCTGCTCACTCCCTAATGGAACTGAGTAGAAAGTGGCTGATTAGACTGAAAAAAGGAGTATGTTAAATGAAAACAGCAGTGAAAGAGAAGAGATCAGAATTAAATAAACGACAACTTAAAGAGGATGATCATGAAGTTGACTTTAGAGATTAAAGCCAGCTTCATATCTACACGAATTCTTGGAAAAAGATATAACTCATAAAGGTGCAAATCCGCTTGCAAAGCCAGTTGTCAAGATCTGTGCGCTTTCAGCTTGACAAGCTCTACAGTTAAGGTGGGGAAAAAAAAATAAAAATCCCCATTCACTTTTTCAGCAAGAGAAAGAAGGAATGTTTACTGTGTGTACATTTACAGCTGAGAAAATAGGAGTTTCTACCAGCTGCTCTGTTGTATACCCCTTTCCAATTTTAACAACAAACCCAAGAAAGCATTCTTTGTTGGCTGTTTAAATGCTCCCTGAACTAGATCCTGGGTCAAATTGCCACCTGATCCAAAGAGAAAACACATGGTTCCCCCAGCTACCAGGGACCTGCGTCAATCTGCTGAGGACTCAGCACACCACACATGCATGTGGATCATTAATTAGACTAAAGCTGGGAGGCAAGGACAACTCCGGCACTCTTCAAGGATGTGCAGCCCAGCATCCCACAAAATCTGTCAGGGTGGTGAAGATGGAAACCAACTACTGAGAGCTGCCACAGCATTATTCCTGAAATGACCAACTTCACATTTAACAGAGCCCCTCAGGCTTTCAGACTGATGTGGCAAAGGGGAGACAGGGAGGCAGCTGAAAAGCCTGGGGACATTCTCCTTCAGGGACAGGGGACACATCAGGATTTTAGGAAATAGGTAAGGGGATATCATCAGCTGATAGGAGGGTCTTGGGCTTCTATCTAAGCTTCCTCCCGCCCCCTCCCGCCCCCCCCCAAAAAAAAGGGTAAGGAAGGGATTATTCTACCTAGGAACCAAAGAGTTACCAGGTAAAGGACAGAAATAGAAAAAGAAGTAATGGGGACTGTGCCAGAAGGAACAGCCGCAGGTAGCTGAGTAGAGTGACTGGAGTGCTTGGTACAGAGAAGCACTGAAAATGCAACTGGCCTCATTCCAGCAGACAGTATAGATACATTATCTGGAGCATGCAGCTTTAAAAACAGCTCACTATTAAAGCAGCATTAAAATAACAAAAAAATTTAAAAAAAAAAAAAAACCAAACAAAAGTAGGCACCCTGAATAACTCTTTTGTTCCACTTTGCTACTGGGCATCTTACATTCAGAAATTTGCACCCTAATTTCCCATTTCTGGAAAACAAAGAGAAGGAGTAATAACCTCAGAAATCACCCCAGGAAAATGTTAAACTATGACCTTTGCTTATCAGTATCTCTACTCAATTACAGCAAAGCACTGTTTTGTGGGTCTGTTTGCAATACAAGCTTCTTCTCTCCTTAGGGAGTAGAACACTTTTTCACAGGCAGGAAAGTATATGCAGAAATAAGCAGCCATACAAGTTGAATAAATGTACCTGCTTATTTTCATTTTTGTTTTGCAGTCTAATGTTTTTGGACATTTCTGAAGAAGATGGAAGTATTTAGAAAAAATGAGCCACTGGAATCAAGCAACATAAGCTGGCTCTTCAAATTCCTTTATTACTGGGGCCAAAGAGAAATCTACAGCCTGATGGACATAATCAGATAATTTTCTAAATGTCTCAATAACTGATTGTTGACCAAACTATTTTCAGTCCTACAAAAGCATAAACATCCACTTCTGTAAATAAAAGCAGCGAGCTATTTGAAAATTAACATTCCCAATCATTTATATGCTAAAGGAAGATGTATGCTAAAGTAGGTCTCTCTCCTCCCTGTCACAGTAATTTTCATTTTGTTATAACCATTTTGTTTATAATGGTGTATAATAGAACAAAAGAATATCAGATCTATACCTGTGGTACATTATTTCATCCCTTATCATGGTCATCTTAATGTTCCTTTCATTTCCAAACGCTTTCACCTTCTGGAACCTGCATCACATCTGCTACCTGTTACTACATACTATGCAGCAACATGCATCAAAACAAGCAAGGTTATATACAACAATGACTTGTTTAAAATTAAGATCATATGGATTTTTCCTTGTATACAGGAAAATGAAGGGAAGTTTTCACTGCAAATGCACAAGAGCCTTGTATTTCATATGTTGGCCAAGGTAACACAGGAAAAAATATCTTAGCGCCTTCCTTTGTCCTCCTCTCCATCAGACTACACTATAAAACCAGCACATGACTTGCCATCATTCAACCATACTGATGATCTTCTTAATAAAGGTGGTGCAGAACAGCAATTCTCATGCAGTGCAATGTCAGAGAGATGCTTTGTTTCCAGCTCTGCTTCCGTGCACCCTGCAAGAGCTGATACTGCTTTCCATGGTAGAAAACCAAGTGTCATGAAACTGCCCGTATAGGTATTATTAGCGCTTGTATTAGTCTCCTGAAGGAACTTTTCTTCAAACATTGCAAAGAAAAAAAAAAAATCAATAGAAAGACAGATAGACACAAATCCCTTTCCATGCTAACCTACAGTGTAATATGGCCTGGAATGTTTCAAAACATTTCACATTCTTAGTGGATCTCCAGTCCCACTTTCTTATACGTATTACTTTTAGCTATAAATAAGAGAAAAAAATTAAAACAGAAAATCCTGAGTAAACCCAGGTAAGTGGATCAGCTTTACAACATGTACATTCAACCCAAGATGTATTTTCAACACAACAGCTGTGGCAGGCTTTGCAACTCCTATACCCAACATCAGGACACTAGAGAGCCAACACTACTTTCTGCATATCTTTCCTCTCCAGCTCCTAACTTACATTTTTCCAAAATAAAACTGACAAAGTGAAAAACATGTCCAAGCTCTACTCATCCCATTCTTAAAAATCCATTTTCCATAAAATATTTGTCCTCATCAGCAGCTTATACACCGTTGCTTGCACAGTCCATCTAAGCCATGAACACCTTGATTCACCCCATAGAAAACCATCACTAATGGCAACAAAACAACACCATAACTTATTTCATAAATTGCCTTTACTCTCTCTTTTACTACTGATTACAGTAAAATAATCACAACCACTGACATTCCTAAGAAATCTTCTGCCTGATCTGGAAGCCTTTGGACTTTGCACTTATTTCTCTGCCTTGTGACATTTAAACTGTTCAGGATTTTGAGCACATGCTGGTTGTGGTAGCACAGAAACCTGTATTTCCCAAAATATAGTATAAATGCTCTCCCATTTTTAGACTATTTTGTTATTTTATTCATGATATGTGAAGACAGATGAAGTTAAAATGGCCTAACGTTTTCATTTGAATGGCTACCCCCACTTTTGCTCACACCACAATCCAGTGCTACTCAGCAGCGTGACTCAGTAAGTGAAAGATAACAAAAAATTAATAGAATTTCTATTTGAAATAAACTGCTCACAAAAAAACCCACCCTGAACTCAACAGTTTGCATTAAGTACCTTTTTTCCTCAAGAAACATATATTTTACAGCTAATTTTACCAGCAGGATACCACAGACTAGAGAAAGTTACTAGCCAAGCAACTGAAACCAGAATTTTTAATGATTGTTGCCCTTTCTACAGCTGCAATCATAATATATTCCTTATTCTTCTATGTTATGTTTAGTTCAGCTCAATAATGAGTAACTTGTGACTGAAAACAGCAGGAATGCATGCTTACCTCTTCTAAATAAAAGAGGAATAAAACACAGCACGTACAAATAGTAAAATCCTGGCATCTTGAGAATCTGTTAATTTCACCAAATAAAAACAAGATTTCCTGTAGTTGATAACTTTTAAATGTAAAACATGTTCTGATAAATGCTTTCCATATTGTACCTAATATAATTAATGTTTACATAATTATTAAAATGTGTACATTTGCAGAAAAGTAATACTTTCATTCAAGTTTCTTTCTCAAGAGAGTTGTCCATATCAATGAAAAACAGCATTCTTGTAAACACTTCTCTCTTTTGTAAAGATAATCAAATATATAAATATATATATATATACACCTGTACATAAATACCTGTTAACCCGGTAAGTACCTACACAAGATTGTCTCCTTGCTCAGAAAAAAAGGGTTCCAAATTTAGTACTATCATTCCAAAGAAAATCAAAACGGCTTAACGGGTTACCAGAAAACAACAATAAGGCTTTCTGTAGAAAGATAAATAAAATTATAAACATGAAACATGATTAAAGTCTTTTACTTGAATTAAGGTTTCTTGCTTGCTGATTTAAACTGAGATCAAATTCAACAATTCAAATAATTCTAATTCTAATCAACCTATCTGTAATAAGACAGCTCTGGTCTACAGTATGTCAAGATTATTCCTTAACAATGTAGTTTGTCATTATTTTTTCTGCTGTGTTTATTTTGATTCAAAAAGGAATAAATACTTGCACCATAAAGGAATGACTTAGGTTGATGGATAAAATAACAACAAAGTTAGCAGTTCCCAAAGAAGGGATCATGGCAGCTCTGGGTACAGTTGTAAGCCTAATAAAAATCCAGGTTTTCATCCCAGTAGTTGCCATCTTCCACATTACTTAAAGGGAAAAGATTGCTGCACCGTTTAACACTACTTAGGAAAGCTGTAAGAGAGGGTACTCAACAGAAACAATAACTTCCCATGCTTTTTTCTTCTGTTTACGTGGGTTTGGAGCTGCTGCCTGGCTCTGGCTGCCATTACTGCTCAGGGGCTGTAATGGAACCTGAAGTTCCTTTCAGGGGAAGCTGGATGGGGTTTTTTCTCAAGTGTATCTTTACAATTATTAGTCATCAAAGCCAGCAAAGGAATAAATCTCTGCATGTATTTGTGTTTTAAATTCTGAAGCTTATAAAAGGCTTTACTCTGTCCTGGTCATTTGTATTCATATGAACAGCTCACTCTTTACATTTTTGGCTGCAATTTAACCTGTCTAGACTCTCAGTATTTCTAAAATATAATGCAAGATCTGCCTCCGGGAAGGCTTTTTGCTGGTGCAGGAATTTATGAAACAACCTTTAGAATGCCACTGGATATAGCGAAATTGACATTTGAGATCTGGTCCTAAATACTTACTGCTCACATTGTACTTCAGTCTATTTCCAATACTATCTACTAGATAGAATGCTTTGAGCTGTTGGCAAGAAAGATGCTGGTTGAAAGATATGAAAATTCTGCTAATATTCTTTTCTTGCAAGAATAGTAATGAAAGCCTTTCTCCCAATACTAAATGAAAAATGTGTCTACATAAGGTGTGAACTGAGTCAGTTCTTTCCATTTCTGAATCTGACTGGCTTTACCTCTCTTTCTACTCTAGAAATATTTGGGGGGGGTGGGTGTTTGCCCCCTAAGGTTGATATATGCATTCTGTTTGTAGAAGAATCTTTCTTTTTCCCTTCTTTTAAATAGAAAGGTTTTTAAAATCCAAATGCTTATCCCTTTAGTGGTGGCAACATGAAAAAAAGAAAAGATTCGTGTTGAAGGAAAGTCTTCCAACTTTTTCTGCTTTTACACGCAGTGCCTAGAAAATTTTTGTCCAGGTTTTGCCAAGCTTAAAGGAAAGCATATACAAAAGGACAGACGAACTATGAAAAGCAGATGACTGAAAAGGCCTGTGTTACAGGAAAAGATCTTTCTGAATGCTTTTCAGTGTTATATCTTTAGTGACGGTTCTCTCCCGCTTTGCAACACAGTTACGCTGACTGAGCACACCTACTTGAATGAGATGTGGTTACAGCATTAGGCTTGCTGAAAATTGGCTCTGGGTTCTGAAATGTAGTTGCTAGTTATTTTCTCTAAAGATTCCCATAACTCAGACTCTGACAAACCATGGACAGACAACGAGGACAGAGAAACCATGAAAGATGACAGGGAGAGTAAGCACATGTGCCCCTCTGTGCAGGTATGAGTGAATGAGGGAGACAGAAGAGTGGTGGAGTCTCTAAGATCAGAATGCTTATATCTGACAGCACTGGCTTGGATAGTGATCAACAGTTCTTCCCATGAAGCAGCATCACACACTGGCCACCATAATGCAATAGCATTAAACACAGGTATTTCTGTCATTTACATGCAAATTACTGGAACATTTTAATGAGGTAAATCTCTCTGGTGCTTCCCTTCCTTATGTCTCCTAACTTGCCAAAGAGCAGCCCAGATCTTTTGCAAAGGAAGTTATTTCGGATTGCTGAGCTGAGACAGGTGTCCAAACTGGTAAAACATATCATTCTGGCTATAAAGTGTATTTTTCTCTCAGATGCTTCCACCACTTCTCAATATCATTTCAAAACATAACTGCTGCATAACTTGAGTAATAGGCAGATATTTCTGACTCATTTATTTTTATATCTCTTCTTTTTTTTACCCACATATTTCTCTGGAGGGAGCGAAAGCCAAGACCTGATGAACTGATGAAATCTATGTCAGCTACCACCTTAGGACAATGAAAACATCTCAAACGAAGAATTAAATGTGTTGTAGGATTGTGTCTATGTCTCTTCTCCTTTTTCTATTTGTGCTGGAACAGGTCAATGGTATTCATTACATCCTGTAGATTTATATACAGAAACAAAATATCATATTAGTGGGAATGAATGCCATGCAAAGTATATTTCAGGAGTAAGGTTTTTTTTTGGTCTATTGTGATCATTTAGTGCAAGCAATACTTCAGAGTAACTGAACGTTTTCAGATGCTAAACTGCTTGATTGGCATGAGAGTATCAAAACCTGCAACTTCTGCACCCACAGAGCAGACATGCAGATACAGAGAGTGCAGGTGAAACTTACATTGCATGTGATGTTGGACTAACTACTGATACACTGGCATTATAAGGAATAAGCGCAATTTCATCTATATGGAGACCACTATAGTCCCAAAATTATTTAATGGTTGAAATCAGGCCTCAAAACTGTAACTTGCTACCATGAAAGATATAACAGCATATCTAAGAATAACTTCTAATAGTTTGCTATTGTCCCATTTTGTGATCATAATCAAGTACTGACCCCAGGTAATAAATCGTGAAATCTGCAGAAATAACTCCATTTACAAAAAAACAATTATCAACCAAGGAAAGGCAATGAAAAAATCTAGGTAAACTGTGCAAGAATTTGCAGAGCACATGCATATACAAACATTTACTTTTTACAGACACCGTGTATACTTTTTTCTACACAGTGGGTCATGGGTTTAATGCAATTAAAAATCCTCCTGAGGAATCTCAACATAAAACTTTCCACAATTGCTTTCAAACACATTGAAAATCTTTGTTGGCATAAAACCTACACACAGAATCAGCAGAGTTACCTCACCACAAACCCCCTCTCCATTATGCTAATGTTTCTATCATACAAAAAAACACCCTGACATGAGAAATACTGACATCTCAGTGAGACAGGACAAAGTAAGGCGAACTCCAGGTCTTTGATCTGGCTGAAAGTGCTCTGCATTCTGATTAGAAATTCTGCTGGGATCCTAGGAGATGAAAGGATTTTTTTAAGTCTGACAGTTAACAGAGGGGGGGAGGTATTCAGAAGAGAACAAAAAGAGGAGCACTGAAAGCAGATGACATCATGCCTCAAAATGGCCTTTACCATCTTACTGACATGTTCCACAATGTAGCGTAGCAGTTTCCACACAGCTATTCTTGAGAGCTCAAGATCCTCTGCGGAGACAGTATGGCTGGAGATCCACTGCTTTACAAGGACGGGAAGTTGAAACAGGTCTAAATATAATACGTATATTGTATTTCGGGACCCTAAATGCATTATGGTAATGCTCCAGAATACTATTTTTTGAAACTATGTTCTGCCTGATACACTACAAGGAAAGTCTCCAGTCTACAGAGCTTACAATTACAAGTTCTGGCACTCCCATCTTCAGGAAAACCCCACACAGCAAGCATGGTAATGCCATTTACCTCCCTCTGATTCTTCCCACAGGCAGTTTGCCCTTTTGTACCAGGAACATCTTCCAACCTTGTAGGGGCCTTGGAACTGATAATCCTTCACCTCAGATTGCCAGAGGCACCCAATACTGGGGAGAGACATCAAAATCTCCCCCTTATACTCTACAAGCAGTTAAGGGGCAAAACACAGGACACTGGGAGCATTCTGCTTATTTATGTTCAGGCAAATGTACATACAGCCAACTTACCAGGCCACGTACAAGCCATTTGCTCACAATGGATTTGTATACCTTAGAAGATACAGAAAAGCTTTTTGCTGATACTGCCTTTCTCTTTTTTAGAAGCTTACTCTCTTTACAAAAAGTACAAAAATTGTTCTTTGAACTGTTTCTCATTAAGCCGAAAAGGAGATTTCTTGTCAAAGCATCTCTGTTTATTAACTCTCCCTCTCTACTACCTCCTTTATGTCTCATAGTGTGACCACTTTTGCAGGACTTTTTCTGTGTCAAACATCCTCCCAGCTGCAAAGAGATATCTTTATAAACATGTCCTTCATTTGAACTCCAGCCTAAGTGCAAAATGTAAAGAACACTAAAAGGGGCCTTGCGGATACCAACCACATCTCCCATTTCCTGAAGCCAGCACACTTATTTTCATTTGAAAGGGAAGCTGATGTTATAATTGGGATTTTTACATTTTCACATGAATTACAAACCTCTCTACACTGTTTCACTACCTGCATATAAATGCATTTTGAGAACAGTTTCATGGATCTTGCTGGAATGAAGTCTCCTAGAAAACTGATGCTAACATCACCGAAAGACTAAGCATTTTGCAACACCAAAAGAAAGCAGCATTACAGGGACACATACAAGAAAAATTCCAACCAAAGCATGTCTGACAAGCCATCTGACACATCGGTACCTCTCTATTCTCTCCACACAGACTACTAAAATGTGTATCAATTACAAATGATCATATTTGATGTGCACGTAACTATACTCTCACCAGCCGCAGAAGAATTATTTCTTAGAGAAACAGTAAATAACTGTCATTATTTTTGAACTGCAGATCTCTCCTTTAGAATGTGTTTTTAAGGATAAAAACCCTGCATTTTACACTGATGTACTAAGCAGGCACAGATGAAGAGAGGGGAGGATATTTACATGTTAGAGATTCCCACTCCATTGTCTCCCTCTTACTATGGAATGTTTTCTATGCTTCTAATTTTTTGTCACTCTCTCTGAAACTCTTGTTTTCAAGAAGAAAGAACTGGTAAGATACATTATGTATGAACATCTCTCTCCGACTATCTGGATTTTATCTGTACCATTTTGAGACTCAGCAATTAAACTACCATGCTTTCCTCTTGGTGTCAGGGCATTCAAAGGTCTCTTGGTATCCCTTACCCTACAGGGCCTGACTCCAGAAAGTCTGTGTGGCACGATGTACATTACAATCTTCAAGAATGTTAGCAAAAGGTACTATTAGCACATCTGTAAAACAGAAATGAGGGCTTGCCTTAAACTGGCTTTACTTTCTCCTGTTTTCACCTCACCTGTTGCAGGATGGGAAACTGATTTCTGACCACAGATTCTGACAGGACTAATGAAATCTTGATCAGAAGGAATGAAAGCTCCATTAACCTCCTCTCTGTGAGAGATTCTTCTTCCTTCTTTTATTTTTTCATTACAGGATATTGCTAACATTAGCAAACTGGGTTTCTCTTGTTTCCATCTTGAAGGTCTGAAGTTCAGATACTGCCCCAGCAGTACCAGAGAACCACAGAGATCTGAAGTATAATGCAGTCATGCACTTACAACTATGCATATACTTAAAACAGCCATCTAGTAAACTTCTTCATTAAAATAACAACCATTATTATTTACAAATAACAACCTGACATTATCTCTAAAGATGCTCTCTCATGCACTTTGACAGGATGAGTTACTTTCTCCATCATGAAACCTAGCTTTCAAAATGTGTGTGCAACCATCTGTAAAAGAACTAATTTATCTTAGCGATCAGCAAGAATTACTGCCCTCTTAAAGTCGATATTGAGATGTATTGACCTGAAGCAACCAAGCATTCAACCTGACACTAGCAGAAAAGGTACCAAATACACTTCAGTCAACACAAAAAGAGTTGCAGAAAACAGTAACAATCCATGCGTAAGGTGAACTACACAGCTTATCTGGGGAACATAAAGTACTAAGGGGATAAAACCCAAAACTATACCTCATTTAGCCTTGCTGGCTTGATCGTTATCACAGCATGCCTGTTCTCATTTCTGTTCGTTCTAAGGATGCAAGCTTCCTTGAGTCCTACACTTAACACAGGCAAATACGCATATACCCAATTTAGTTAAATTATGACTTAGACAACAAAAAAGTATCAGAAGGAAAAACTGTAAAGAAATATAGTTCCTTATAATTTCAGCACCTCTAATGTAAATCATAGCTGGAGGTTGTATTAGCTGTTCAGTGGCTCAGGCTAACATGCTTGACGGAAGCCAATGCCAGAGGTCCAGAAGGAGGATAACCGTAACAAAGGAAAAGTTACCAAGAAGGCCCTTAGCTGTGAGTTGTAAGACAAGTAGATGCACATATTTTGTAAAGAGAAATCAAAGCCAGTAAGCCAGAAAGGGTCAGAGTCTTAAAAGGGCAAGACTTCATGGTATTTACTTGTATGTCTCAAAGTTCATGTTGGGGGAAAAAGATGCTTACTTGTAAAGGTAATATTCGGCTTGATCCACTTCCTCTCGTGAAGAAATGTTGTCAATAAACTGATTAAAAAATAAGAAATAAAAGCTTCAGAGGGAGCACTCACAAAGCATATTAGAAGAAAACGCCACTTCAATAAATAAAACACATTTGTTTGGCATATTTGGGTGTCTGACAGTACTGGAGGTCTTCAAGTCTTTGCCTGCTCCTACACAGGTTTCTTCTAGACTGCTAAAAAAGTCTTTAAACTGAGACAACTCCCCTCCCCTCTAAGAAACGTTATGCACCTTGAAAACATGGAGACCATCTAAGAATTATGTCCATATAGCTCAGTACCCCGTATTTTCACTGTTCCTCTCTGAATTTTTTGCTCTTTAATCAAATCCTTTAATTTGAGAATACATTCAGTTCCTTATTTTTTTTTCCCCAATTTTGAGTGAGTCTCAACGTCTTACTTATCTTTCTAAAAAGTATTATTTTCCCTAACGTTTGCCTGTTGTGCCTATTCATACTATAAATTCTGAAGGATAGGGGCAACAGCATTTTTTATTTCACCACACATATAAATAACAGTAAGAAAAAAATCACCCCCCATGATGTAAAGCACAATTTTCCTCTCATTTAAAACCTTGTCTACTCCAGGCAATCTTCCAAAATTCTCAGTGCTATCAACTATTTAAATAAAACCCAAGTTTTCAACCAGACTTTGTCTCATGGTAACAGTGACTCCTGTTTTCCTGTAGGTTTTACTAACATAAGCAAAAAGATGCTGGAACACTCTTCCCAATATAATACCTTTAGCTCAGAATATATAAACAACATGTTCTCAAGGTCAGTACTTCTCTTTATCCTAAGCATAAGCTAAAAATAATAGTTTCAGCTGACTGGTACTTGCTCTCCAGTTTCTTAACTTTCCTTGCATGCTGTATACATGCAGGTCTCATCTCTGGAGTGTGGCAATAGCATGTCTGTGTGCTTTATTTACATTTCAGAAAATAAGAACCTGATGCGAGCTCCAGGTATTGGAAAGTGGGGCTGTTTGACAATCTGGAAATGCCACTTCTGCAAGGAAAAGGTCAGCCCAAAGCAGGAACATGAAGGAAAGGAATAAAGCTGATTAAGTAATAAAAGGGAGAGGAACACCCATTTCCCCCATGGATGCTGTTTCAGAAGCAATGATCAAGAATGCTTGATCTGTGTAAATGCTTGTTCTTGTAACTGTATAAAATGTTCTATGACTCCACAGTTAGTGGTGCCAATGATCCTAATTAGTGGTGCTACTGAGGTACCAGGGTGGTGACTCAGCCTTTTTGGATAATTTTGAAGATTGAAATTAGTTGTTTTTTTCTTTTAAAACAAGTCACATATTTATTCTACTTCTTCAGTACAAACACTCACTTACACAGGGAACTTAAAAGCACATCTCACATCTCTGCCTTCACTCCCCCTCCCCAGATTAACCCATCCAGAAGATGGAACTGGTTACTAATTACAGTAAAAATGGCTTCACTTATCCCACACCAGAATTTGTCCTGCATCAGTATGCTGAGGCAAGGAAAGAAAACTTGAGAAGCAAATTTGTGCAGGTTTTGGCTGGAGTAGAGTTAATTTTCTTCATAGTAGCTAATATGGGGCTATGTTTTGCATTTGTGCTGGAAACAGTGTCAATAAGAGCACAATTCTTATGAGGAGTGGCTGAGGGAACTCAGGTTGTTTAGCCTGGAGAAGAGGAGGCTGAGGGGAGACCTTATCGCTCTCTACAACTACCTGAAAGGAGGTTGTAGCGAGGTGGGGGTCGGTCTCTTCTGCCAAGTAACAAGTAATAGGACAAGAGGAAACGGCCTCAAGTTGCGCCAGGGGAGGTTTAGACTGGACATTAGGAAAAATTTCTTCACCAAAAGGGTAGTTAGGCACTGGAACAGACTGTCCAGGGAAGTGGTTGAGTCTGCATCCCTGGAGGTATTGAAAAGGCGTGTAGACGTGGTGCTTAGGGACATGGTTTAGTGGTGGACTTGGCAGTATTAGGATTACAGTTGGACTCGATGATCTTAAAGGTCTTCTCCAACCTAAACAATTCTATGCTAACACAGGGATGTTTTAGTTCTTGCTGAGCAGTGCTTACACAGAGTCAAGGCCTTTTCTGCTTCTCACACCACCCCGCCAGTGAGTAGGCTGGGAGTGCACAAGAAGTTGGGAGAGGACACAGCTGGGACAGCTGACCCCAGCTGACCAAAGGGATATTCATAGAATCATAGCATATGATGTCATGCTCAGCATATAAAGCTGGGGGAAGAAGAAGGAAGGGAGGGAACGTTCAGAGTTATGGCGTTTTGTCTTCTCAAGTAACCATTATGCATGATGCAGCCCTGCTTTCCTGGAGATGGACAAACACCTGCATGCCGATGGGAAGTAGTGAATGTATTCCTTGTTTTGCTTTGCTTGCATGCATGGCTTTTGCTTTACTTATTAAACTGTCTTTATCTCAACCCGTAAGTTTTCTCACTTCTACTCTTCCGATTCTCTCCCCCATTCCACCAGGGGGGAGCGAGTGAGCAGCCATGTGGTGCTTAGTTGCCGGCTGGGGTTAAACCAAGACAAAAATGTATCCACCTGTGCCTCACTCTGAAAGGAGCCTGGCAGTGGAGGAAGATGCACACAGACAGGCAGTGTGCTAATTCATTGCACTCCCTTAGCGGCCTGGGTTCTTATAAGGTGCCTGAGTGGGCGTTAAAGCTGTCACTAAGACAGAAACCACAGGAAGGCAGGGAACGCATATTAGGGAAATACATAGCCCAGTAACAATGAGACCAAATTTTACCAAGAAAAAAAACCTATTTCTTTTTCAAAGACCCTACAGTCCAGGTACTAACTAATGAGTACAAAGTAACAATAAAACAGCTTTACACAGCAATTTAACAGTATAACAAGACATTTACAACTCCAGAACTCCCAGTAGAGGTGATATCATTTATCCCCTTTCAGCTCACTTGATTTCATAAGCAATCCACTATCATTTCCATCACTTTATGATTGGGATTTATTTCCTTACCCGGGCTATTGTCAAAGAGCTGACAGGAAGCTTTCTTTCATAGGTTCTGTCCATTAAGTGGGCTAAGTCAGCTGGAGAAAACAGAAAAAGAGTATGTTTAGTCAACTGGCATTACAGGAAAATCTGCAGAGCCATCATACAACCTAGAATAGAACGTCTGTCCATGAAATCAAATTCTGGTTCCTTGTTAACATCTCATTTTGAAGTTGTATGAAAACAGTACTTTCAATTATTGTTAAATACTTTAACAGAAAATAATACATGGAAAGGTTCTCAACATGATGTTTTTAACTTATTAGAAAGAAGGGGGAAAAAAGCAAACTGCCCTATAATGTGTTGGATGGAATTAGTAAAACTAATATAACTCACCTAAAAAAACTGAGTGGATGTCCTTAAAATTTACACTTGCCTTCAAGCTTAGCATATGCTGGACAGTATTTCTGGCATGGGTTTGTCCTTTATTTTACAGTAAAACAATGAGACACAGAAACAAGCAGTACCATACTGATGAACTCTACAGTCAGAAACAGCAATCCAAAGAAATCCTGTTAATCAAACTGGGCACTGTGCCAGAAACTTATTAACTTTATAGCATTCTGCTCCAGCAGTCATATAACAATATTAATTTGACCAAACAGGAACTTTAAGCTTCTGACTGTTGAACAGGTAGCCAACCATGGCATTTAATGAATTTAATTGGAAGTTAAATTCATTTAATTTGGAGTTTTACTTTTGTACTGTTCCTGGAAAATAATGACAACTCAGGAAGAGTAAGCTGTTCATTGTATGCTTAGTGTCAGCTGTTTGATTCTTAGCTGAGACATGAACTGATGATATCCAATCTATAAAATTTAGAGACTTCAATCATACTCTTTCTTTCTATTCTCCTGCATCTTCCAGGACCAGGAATCCAACATATTCTCTTTGAACCATTAGCACCTTGCTTCATCCTTTGCACCCCAAGACTACAACTGTTACTAGACCAGCCTCTCCTTTGACACCTCTCAATTAGTCCCACTGGCCATCCTTCAAGAGCTGAGGGCTTGGCTCATTTTACAATTCATTTTCCAAAAAGGTCATCTGACCTCCACACCTGTCAATGAAATGCGAGGTGAACACAACTTGCAGCACCACATCAGAATTTACTAAGCCTTCTACTCTGGCAAAGTTGTCAGAGGCAGGAAGCAGCACGGCACCAGTAACACGCCATGTCTCCGAGGGATGCAGTCCATGTATGTTCTGTCCACAAAACAAGTGGTATCACTATTCATCATTTTAAAAACACACCTGTATGTTATATGATATAATATGGCATTCAATGTTACTTTGACCTTATAAGTACTCTCTCAAATTACAACACATGTGCAAACATTTTTGCTGCAGTAAAATGATAGAGCCTTGATCTGGAATAAAATGGCTGACTCTTAGTCTGGACAATGCTGCTGTCTACCACATAGCAGTAATTCGTGTTTATATAATACTTTCCTTCCTGAGGCACTTTAAGGCGTTCTTCAAAACACAAAAAGGGCATTTATCTCAGGCTGAGGGAAGGCAAGCATTTCATGACCATGAAAGCAAAGGGAAATCTGGGGCAAAGTTACTAAGGCAAGTACCAGCTCCTACGAAACACAACACAGGATGCTGAGCTGATGTGGGCCACCAAGGCCATGCTGTAGCAGATAACCACTAGAACAACAGATCAGCTTTTTTAATGGTAAAGAAATTTCTGTGGGAATATCCTTACAAGACATGTCTGTATTTGACTCTATATTGCCTGTCTCTCCAGCACTCAAAAAGGTCATGATGGACCATGTAGGTAAAGACTTTGGGGACATTCTCAGTAGTGCTAGCAGTTAGAGAGAACAGATGCTGTGGCCAAGTCAACTCGTCAGGAGCTAAGAACTGGCTAGATCCTTGCTTAAACATACTAAGCCAACTGGCATCCAGCATTCCTCATCTGCATTTTGAGATAGCTAGAAAAAAGTTTTCACTCTGAAATCTGCTATGTTTGATGACATAGCAAGGTAAACTTGAGACAGACAACTGCACAGGTTGGACTTTGTTTATCTTTTCCAGAACTATTTTTATTATGCATCACCCTCTGAAAACTTGAAGGTGATACCTAAGACCATTTTGGGCCGTACTCAACCCCTGAACTTGGCATTTCTTTTGTCTAGGTGCTCATGAAGATGAAGAGCCCATGTGTCATGAAGATGAAGAGCCCATTTCAGGAAACACTGAGTACTTACGTAGAATATAAACCAAATTAATACAATGCTATGAGTGCAAGATCCCAAGACTGTTAGCCATTTATACACAGGCCTCCTCTGGGAGAGTTCACACACAGAATTTTAATGATTGACCTTTTATGCTGTCTACAGAGCTGGAATTCTCCATCAGAACTTTAGGATGGAAAGCAACATGAAGCACTTAGCTATCAGCTCCAGTGCGAGTCACAGTAAAATGAAAGCTGATTAAACCTTAAAGAATAGAAGACAAATCAAACTAATCGGAAATTTAGCTTTGTTTCCAGACAAATTGCCATTTCTGCTGTAGTTTCTAATTAATAATCTGCAGTGACCAATTCTTTGCTGGTTTGTTTTCTCTGAAGAGCACCTAAAACCAGACTTTTTTTCTCATATTGAAGATTTGAAATAATGCAGCTACCTTTCGTAAAACAAGTTTGCTCCATAAGCTGCTATTCAATAATCAAGATTAAAGCTTCTTTGTTAAAAACATCCCGACAGCAGTACTAGAATGCCAGAATGTGAATGCCCAAGCCTGTTACCACTGTTAGTAGTAAAACCTGAGTGCTAACATTGGTGTATAAACCAAATAAATGTTTTAATGGCCAAAGCAAAATTCTGTGCATATTCTAACAGATATATGTTGCAAGTGCTTTTATTTGATAGTCATTACCAAAGAGGACACTAGTATATATAATCTCTCATACACATTGCCTAAAAATACATTTCTACAACATTAAGTTTTACAAAACTTCAATGTCTCTAAAAACGTATTTCTGCATATTGCAGAATAACATGGATTTCAACAAACTAACAAAACAAACCATAAATCTGAGCTGAGGTCATTTAACTTCTGGACATGACTTCACAGTTGTCTCTAGAATACTGGTGTCTGAGAATTTCATGTTCACTTTTATTTTCATTTGTTCATAGAAACTCAATGTCTTGCTGCCTACAACAGGGTGATTCAGGACAATGACTAGGAAAATACTGACCATCACATTCCAAGTCAGTGGTTATGACATCTAATACCAGTTTGGTGGCCCAGGAAATGAACACTGTTTCAGTTTGATACGCAGTGTGTACCTATCCACAGCATGTAGCCACATCAACAAGTGGCACATTTGGCCACCATGTAAGGTCACTACCCTCTTATTCTTAGAAGCGGTCCATCCAGGACAGGGTTGAAATCCAGTGATGGGGCAGCAACGGGAAAGCGAATACAACTGCGACACAAAGTTTACCCGTCCTGGGAACGATGGGCAGAGCTAATACCTTAACTCACACACTAACATTTCATTCTCTATATAAAGAAAGCCTTAATTTATTTTAAAGACCCAATTAAAATATACAGGAAGGCTGAGGCAAGTACTTTGCCTTACAAATTTGTGTGTTTCACATTTCTCAGTATTTCCACATCCCTAGCAGCTTCTGGAAAGAACTACAGCTTTGTACCAAAGAAGGCTCCGAATGGCAACCGAAGGAAGGCTTTGAATGGAAATTATTCAACTCTGTAAAGGCAGCACTGCCACCTGGTGCTGCGGATGAGCCATTTTGGGTACCATGAGTTTTTCTAACAAAAAAAGACATCTTATCTCACTGGGATTCCGCCATCCCCTGGGATTCTGGTAATTGCTATCCTTCTCATCAAGATGCTTACTGTCACTTAATTTCACCCTTGCTAGTGATGAACCAACTGAAACATTGGAGAATCTAAGTCCAGCCATGCCTCCCATTTCCTTGGTAACTCATTTTTAGTAAATGGAGTCCAAATTCCTTCTAGACAGGTGTCTTTCTACCAGCAAGCAGTTTGTAAATTCCAAATTAATGCATTTTCAATTTGTACCTTTTTGAACAAAGGTGCTTCTGTACGCAAAATACAGTCTTGTTCTTTCCCATGCTTTTCTCAATACTGAAGTCTGCTAAACTCATTCATGCTAGGAACGCTACACTGAGACTATGGAGAAGAGAATAAAGCATATCTTATATGGACACAGTAAATGAGTTTGAGTCTGGGATGGCACCACATCACAGTAGCAGAGAAATGGAATAGACTTTAAATCAAAAATACTTCTTTTTCCTTTACATGTATTCTCACAACATAGTTTTGCAGAATAACAGTTCTGAAACAGTGTTCGAAATGCACACATAACAGAGCATCTCCTCAACACAAGGAATTCATTCTGGCTACAATCACCAGTTATTACACACAAGATTGTATGTGCAACCATACAACTGACAGCTACAGAGCAGACGTCTGCAGGGCTGTCTCCTCTTTGAAAATGGTAATACAGCTGACATCACGTTAACTTGTTTTCTCTTTTCTGTGAACACAAAATGAAAATGCAAAGCAGTTCTTTGAAAAGCATGGAACAGACATCTGCTTTGGATCAAGATCATCGGCAGATCAGCACCAAGAACTGTGCTTGCCAAACAGTCACGAAAGGTCTTACCAGGCCTGGGGAAAGCCAAACATGGACTGTACCAGCACTTCCACAACAGTGTTTTCTTCTACAGTGAATTTCTATCGCCTATGACTTTTGTCAAAATTAAGAACCCTTTTTCATCTGGAGGTGACTGGTTCAAACGCATCCCAGGGCACTAGTCTGTGGCTCCAGCCCAAGAAACACTGCATGAGCAGTCCTATTGACAGGAAAGGGTTACAAGGTATTAACAGTCTCTGCAGGATCCAAGCTACAGTCCTGAGCACCCACCGGCTGTTTCTGGCCCGTATACAGCAAAACATGTTGAGAATACCAACCTAGCTGTTCCTAGGCAAATAACAGAAACAAATTAGTGCATAAAAAACATTACTCTGATCATTTTGTCTGTCTTCCTGCCTGACAAAAGCCCTTGAATTTCACCTACTGATTCTTCTTTCTGTTACAATGAACAAGCACAGTCCAAGGGTCCAGGGATTAAAAATGGATGACAAAGATTATGCATTGAGGGGTCTCCAAAACACTCATGGTACAAAATAAATAATGTGTATGTATCTTTAGCATGGAAAAATGTTTTGCACGATGCTTTCTTTTTAACATAGTCACCAAAAAGATGGCGGAATGTCGTTTCAAATGTAATCTAGCCAAAGAATTTAGCTATGAAACTCGCACAAGAGATCTCAGTACCATATGCAGATATAGTTTAATGTACAGCTTCTCAGAAATATAAAATGTTTAGTTTCATTTTTCCCCAAAAGAAAAATCTAAAATTTCAACAAGAAATGTAACTTTCCCTCCTGCAAAACTCTGAGGAAAATGTTCTTTTAATAAAATGTTTTTAAGCAGGAATGCCCTGTAATACTTATAGGTCTTCTTTCGCACTGCATTACAATTAAAACAATGTGAGTGAAGAGGACGCTCAGAGACAGTCTTAACTGTCAGACACAAAACCATGACATTCATAAAATCTTTGGATTTTGTGAAATAAATCAGCTTGTAGAAACCAAAAATTAATTAAATGGATAAATTTTAACTTCTTTCTGCGATATAGCTTTGAATATATACGACAGATTTTTAACAAGTTGAGCAGATTTTGACACAGAAACTCAGAAGCATTTTGCTCCACACATTTTTTTTTTTATTTTGAAGTATTTATAGATGATGAGCTAGTCTCAAATGAGTTCAGGTTGCAATTAATTAGTCAAAGTGGAGAAAAAAACCCAAACTTTTCTCACCCAGGCTATGCTCCTCTTTTTGTCTCTCTTCCCATTTTGAGCTGTCCACATAGGCTGCAGAAAGAAGACATCTTTTACCTAATGAAGAAAGAAATCACTACATAAGCCAGGTTGCTTAGACATCTCTAAACAAACTAACTTTATTAGTTATCACCTTTTTCTGTCACATTTGCTGAGTTGGATGCATTGAACTGTCTTTATGACACAGCTGTCAGCAGCAGCTAACATAACAGTTCAGATTCCTTGTATGTGGATGAGCCATTACTTTGTCATTTTTAAAACAAAAAGACTTTCCCCTAAAGGTTTTTTTTTCAGCATGAAACGAATCTTCCCAAACCTGAACTCTGTATTTAAGAAAATGATAAATTTGTAAAGGTAGAAAAAAACCCAAACAATAAAGGATAGCTTCTCTGTGTACACAGACCTTTTTCATCAAATGATAGCAATTAGCTAAATGTAGGCATAAAAGCATAAGCAAAAAAGGTGAATACAGACAAAAAGGCTTTTCTGTTGTTGGCTGGTTATTTTTTCCACCTGTAAAGATTTGTCTCACTGGAAACGAAAGGCAGATGCTCATCTGAAAATACTCCATTTTTTATCATTTTTTTTTGCATCTCCTGTGAACTGCAGAGTTCACTCAAATGTTTTTGAAAGTTTTTCCAAATACTCTTTGTACCACCGTTCAAATCTGCTTAAGATGCTGTTCTAGCTTTTGAAACAAAATGGAAAATGCTTCACTTGGAAGAACAAACCATGTCTGTGCATCACTCACAGATGATGAGGCCTTGAAGACGCATGAGGAACATCTGGATAAAATGTGTTGAAGGAAGATATAGAAATACATGCAGAAGGTTGCAGAAATTAATGTGAAGAAACATGATATATTTTAAAAATAGACATTATTATGCTACACAGAATTCTTAGCAACTACCTTAAAGCCTTTATTTGAAAATCTATCTGCTACCACTAGAAGTTTGTTATTCTTGGGCGTGAAACAATTTTTCTCATCATCCTTCTGAATGCAATTATACACACACATCCAGCTCTGAACATCTTTGCATATTTTTGTCAAAAAGATCTGGTACACAGAATTCTCAGAATATGAGAATACGTACAATGCTTTACCAAACAGTTAGAAAATAAGAAAAACAGGTATTTTTGTTTGGTTGGTGGGGTTTCTTTTAAAGCTATTTTTCATTATGTTGATAAAAGAAGCACACAAAGATTTGGGGTTTGTTGGTTTTTTTTTTTTTAGGATAAACTCCTGTATGCTCATTCACAGCTAAGGATGCCACTAGCAAGCATGAGAGTTTAAAGAACTATTTTCTATAGCACAAGCAACTGTCTGCATGACAGTGCTTTGCTCAGGTAAGCTGGAGGTCAGGTCTGAGGTCTTCACGCCGGTTCACTGCCAAGCGGCTCCAGCGGCAGAGGAAAGGGCGGCGTTTCTGAGACATGGGCATCCATCTACCAGGAAGCAGCACAGAAAAAGTCCTGCTCGGGGAAGCTGCAAAGGCACAATAAAGTTATCCATCACCGCCACGCTTGAAGTAGACGTTACTGAGTTCAGTTCTTCCCCAAGGTCAGGATTTTTGGAAAGGCAGCTTTCCAAAAACACCAGTCTTGGCTGTGCCTCTGTCACCCGAGTTACCAGGTTTTGCTCAACACTTAATGCCGCGGGTTTGGCGGCCTCCGTACAACTCCGTGTGCCTCCCCGTGACCCAAAAAGTCAGGTCCTAAGATATCAAGCTATGAAATCGCAAGGCAGAGTACCTATAAAAAAACAAATTAAGAATACTCTCCCGCACGGCACGCTAGTGATACGTCGTTCTCAGAGCTGTCTCCAATTTTTTATATATATGTATATATATATATGTATGAAGGCGAAGGGGAGGTCCCCACACAGCACCCCGTCCCTGCTCACGCTCCCCACGGCGGCGGCCACCGCAGCCCGCGGCAACCACGGCGACTCGAGGGCTCGGCCCGCCCGGGCCCGGCCCGGCCCGGCCCGCGCCGCCCCTCAGCGCGCCCCCCCCCCACCCCCGCAGCGAGCCCTGCTGCCGCCTGCCAACGGACCACCGACCTGCCGCAGCGCCGAGGGCCTTCCCGCTCCAGAGCACGCCTCGCCGGAGCACGGGGGTGGCCATGGCGCCGAGAGAGGAGGCGAGCTGCGGCGCTGGGCAGGCCTGCGACCGCCCCGCCCCCGGCCGCCGCTGCCGCCGCCGGCAGGCCCGGGCGCAAGATGGCGGCCGTGCTCGCTGGCGGCTCCCAGCGGGTGGTGCGGGAGGCGGTGCGGCGCTCGGCGGTTCGCGCGCCCGCCTCGGGCTGCTGGGGCTGCGGGCCTGGAGGTACCGCGGGCTGCGCGGCGGGGGCGGGCGGCGGAATGCCCGGCCGGGGCCCTGGGCTGCTCGTCGGCTCGGGGGGCGACCGGAGTACTACAACTCCCGGCAGGCCCGGCGGCCGCCGCCAGCCTTGTGCCTGCCGGGAGTTGTAGTTCCGGCGGGCATGCCCGTCTCGGCGCGGGGTATGGCGGGGGACAGCCGAGGGGCTCCCGGTGGGCTTCAGGACGGGCCCATTCGTGCTGCGGTGCGCAGGCCGAGCTGGGGCGGCAGAGTTGTCCCGCGGGGAGGGCTGGCAGCGGCGTTACTCAGTTTACCCCGTGCTTGCCGCTGGCTGGATACAAGCCACTGGAAAAAAAAGAAAAATGCAGCTTCATAAATTTGTTCTGGGAGGACAACAATGTTATCCAGACCCTGGGCTGCGCCTGCTGGTCGTCACCACCACCACCGCTTCAGAGGCCTCTTGAAGGCACTCCCTCACCCAGAGAACAGGAGGGAACACATGGAAAGGAGGTGTGTGGCAGAGGGCTCCCCGCGCAGGCCCCGTCCGGGCTCCCCGTCTGCTGTGCCAGTGTCGGTGGAGGTTTCGCTCACTTTACAGCTCTGTTAGATCTCTCAGAGACATGAAGATCCCCCCTGCCTGGCAGTCTGCCCACCAGTCCTCACTGGCCTGCCTTTTAGAGGGTTGAGGGACATCTGAGGTAAAGCAGGTTGGTTGGTTAAGTTCTCCGGGATGGCCTGCACTGCCTGCGTGCACCAGCCATTGCATCAATCTGCCTCCTTTTTCCTCAGAGGCCTCTTATTTGATTTTGCACTGGTTTGTTTCTATAGCACTGTAAGGTATGAATTTAAGGAAGTGGCAGAATTCAGCAAACTGAATTCAGTAAGGCTAAAATTCAGCTGCCTCAAGCTCTCTGCTGACACCGCCTGTGACCTCTGTGTCCACGCGGTGTGGCGTGCCTGTCCCACCCCAGGCACTGGCATGATTCTTGCATCAGCTCTGGAGAGGCCCAGGGCAGGGACTGTCTTTTGGTGTTGCACCAGCTGAGAAGGCCTGTGGGAAGTAAATGGCAGGGTAATCCAGGCCAATTTCATACTGGATAAAGTGTATTTGTTTACCCATGGGAACTGTTTCCATTAAATTTAATGGCTAAAGGTGCTAATTAATGGATTTTCTCTTCAGATTTTATGAAGTGTGTCATTACCATGCTTCACTTGCATAGAAAACAAGTGTTTTTATTTGCATGGCCTGTTACATTTTGCTAGGGAAATGTAGAAGGAGAATAAATAATCTAACTCAGGTCAATACATGCTGTTGTCCCTTCACGATTAGAATCATTCTTTAAGAAGCCAAAAACTTAAGAGATTGGATTGTGACAACGTTATAGTGACTCTGTTACAAAATCATTGGTTGCAAATAAAAATTTACTGGAGAGCTGGTTTCGTGACAGTGAAAATTTCACAAATAACATTTGCATGACACTTTTGTTAAAGGAACTTACAACACAGTATGGTTGAGGTCAGCACCCAAAGTTAATTTTGAGATTCTAGACTCAATGACTGTCTTATCTCTGATGTCTGTACCTAACCAGAACTTCACTAGGTCTCCTGAGTGTTACTACAATCCAAATAATAAGTTGGTTTTTTTTTTTTTTGTCTTCCTACTGTGTTCAGACCTTCCAGAACAATGCGTTCTACAATAGTGGGGACAGCACATGTGAGGAAAGGAAGCTGTGCCACTAGTGAATTGTGGTGAACAAAGAGATGACAAGACAAATCATTACAAAAGCATGAAAGGGGAGAAAAATCTTATTCTTGTGCAGAATCTTCTTGTACCTTGGCTAGGTGGAGAGGAATGGTGTTTCTAGTTTTTCTTTTCCACATCCAGTAAATATATACTTCTTTGTCCTTGTACACATTAATTCTGGAAAGCTGTGACATAGTGCTCGGGTTCTTTTCTCAGTGACATGAGCAACTGCAATTTTTGCAGTCTTTTTTTAGCATCATGCTGCCAGTGGTCTGGCATCACACAATAATTCACAGCAGTAATTCCTAAATGCAAAGTTCAGTAGTAGTGAAACAGACCGTGTGACATAAAACTCAACCTTCCTCTTTTTTTCTTGTGGTAGGGAAGCGGTATCTGCTAACAGAAGATGATATAAAGTTACAAGAATTTCAGCAGGTGAAAGTGGCAATTAGAAATGAAGTTCATGGCAATAAAGGTATTAGTATTAATTTCATAATCACAATTCTCATGTTTAGCGTGAGTCCTAGGAAACAAGACAGCCAAAGTCATTATTTATCACAGCAGTTGACCCCATTTAAAGCAACAACTTATGTCTACCTCTTGCAATTTTTTTGTAGCTAAAATTATTGGAAGATCTGAGGCTTTGTAGAATGAAACAATATTGGTTATGCTGTGTTGGGAAACGTGGAGAAACTTTCAAGTAGGCAAGGTGTTTACATAAGACCTGAAATGTTTGTGTCCTTGCTTTTCCAACTTTGTCAAATAGTCTAATAGAGAATACTGTTTCAGTCTACAAATCTTGCTTCAAATGTATCATCAGCAGAGAAAGTTAGTACAAAGCCTAATAGCTACTTAACTATCCAGAGAAGGCCTATGCCAGTAATTCTCTTTTAATCTGCACTGTAAATTTAGTTAGCTTATTCTTTTAGATTTTTTTTTTCTTCTACCTAATGTAAGTTCTCAGTTGTACACCCAATTCCAGATGACGTATGCATACTCAGAATACGAAAAACAAATTCACATTTTCCAAATTAACAAAGGAGCAAGATCGGTGGATTTTTTCTGATGGGCATTTTGTCATGCTGTTTAAAATGTATACAAATTCGTTTCTTTAAGGAACATAAATATAAACACAAATCTGCCTGTATTTAAGATAGGTTAGGTAAAACTCTGTTTTATCATGTGCAGGTGTTCCAAAGGATGTAGTTAATTTTAATTTTTTTGTGTGTGGCAAGGAAGACACAAATAATCAAATTTAGTTTTATATAAACCAGTCTTCTGGGACAGAGAGGGAGGTAAAGTCAACCTGACAGTTTTTCTATATTAAGTAAAAGTAGAATTTAAATCGGGCAGTGGAAAGTCATAATGTTATATTTTGCTGTGATGATGACGTACTTGTATTGGGGATTACTTATTCTGTACTTGAGATACATTGAATTTATTGCTATTACACTCTTGCTAAAACAGGTTTGTAGAAACCAAATATTTGGCTTTACAGGTCACAGTTGACCTTTTTGTTTTGTACAAATAGTATCCTCTGACAATGGATTAAAACGATGTGCTACACATCTATTTGTGTGTATGTGTGCATGATTTCTGTACTCCGTGTTTAGTCTAATACTTGAAAGATGAAAAGAAGTAATTAGGGCTAGTAATAAACTTGGTTTAGAAGTAGAAAAAGCAATAATAACTATTTTGTTACACAATATGTAATAGCCATTATTTATTACAGTTACAATGCAATTATTAACTATAGTAGTTATACTATTAACTACAGCAGTTAAACAATTACCTACAGTAGTTACAGTAACTATTATGTGTTCTTTACAAATACAGTTCAGATCCCAGGTGTTTTTTAGATTTCTGCTCACCTTTGAGCACATCACAGCCGTTATATATGCATACTTATATATATACATTCTTCTGACTTCACAGGATTCAGCTCTGCATCTCAATCTTGAGTAAGGACTTGTATTTGCATGTAGCAATAGATGTGCATCCAGTAGCTGAATATGTTGTTCTCTGGGGTGCTCACTTTGCATCTCTTGCGTAGGTTACTAGCTTGGAAACAGCAGTGACCCAGCAACTCCTACAAAAAAGTTAACTTCCCTGCCCAAGATGGAGGGCAGCACATTAGAGGAATGGGGCTGCCAGGTGGTATACGTGATTTTAATCTTGTGTATGTCTGAATCAGAGCCTTGAGATTACCAAGTGAGGGACTTGTCTTTGTGCTTGCTTTGTCATAGAAGAATGTGCTGGATAGAGAAACCTCTTTTCTGAGGGGCTATGGCTATGTATAGAAATACATAGATTATGTATGAGACTCTTTGTGTTTCCATCAGTTGTGAAGGAATTTAAATCTGTACGAACAGTGTTGAGTGGAAGTTCTTAACACTTGTTTGAATGTTGAGTTCGTTTGTTTGCTTGCTTTTTAAAAAAATAACATAAGGCAGAAAATGTCACTTAAAAAACTTCCTTCCTCTTTAAAATTTTTGTATTACCTGATATATTCCGTAACATACACAATGAAATTAAGTTCACAATAAGCATCTTCTTGGTTTTCCAAGTCTTGACATGACTTCATGGAGACACCTAGGCATGCTTGCCTGTGAGAAGCTTTATGCATTTTTCTTGGTGGAAAAAACCAAACTTTCTCCTTCATTGAATCTCCATGTTTCAGGTACCCAGTATGTAACAGAGGTAATGGAATTGTCTATAGACTGCTGCTATAATGTGTTTTATTTTCAGATCCGTATTTTAAAAGTATTAAAGAAAAATTAAAGAAAAATGGAATGATTCTCAAAAATGAATTAAAAAATTTACTACATTTATGTCAGACTGCATCTGATGTGGAACTAGCCAGAAAAGTTATTTACAGGTATTTTTAACAATCCAGGTAACGCTGTTTTCTGTCTTTACTTTTTTGCTTTTATTAGATCATCTCAGGTTATATGTCTGCAGTTGAGGGCTTGCCCTAATTCAGTGGCTATATGCATAGTTAATCCCTTAAACTAAGCCTGTATTTTCATTTCCTTTCAATCTTCCAACCCTTCAGAGACTCTCAGATCAAAGGAGAGTCAAGCTACGGGAACAAAGTGGTGTCCTACTGTATGCAGAATGAATGGTGAGCCACATAGAAACATCATCTCTCAGCTGAGAGGTAGTGGTGTGTTCAGTGGCATTTTCCAGCCAAGACACACCTAGTTATAAACTGGTCTGGACTCAGCTGTGGCAGATCAGGAAGTTTAGTGAATGTAAGCCTTCCCAGCAATTACAGCGTAGGAACTATAAGGAAAAAAGCGAAACACTTTATCTTTGTTTTTTTTTTTCTTTTAGTGTAGGAGAGAAAAAGTTGAGGTATTTTAGCAGGTACTGCTGCTAAAATAGACTACTGCAACTTCCTGTGCTATTGCTCTATGAATAGAAGGTAAAGTAGCTGGGAATTTTCATGGCAGAGACCCATTCTATTGCTAATCCAATGCAGGTTACTTTACCTGGAAGTAGAACAGATTACATATTACTAGTTAATTTATTAGTTTGATCAAAACAATATTTTTTTCCATAAAATTAATCTCCTGTTATCTAAATGTCATTGGCTGGTGCAGGTAGAGAGGTGTCCCTCTGTTATGGCACATACAGATCTTGCTGTCTATTTAAAGCTGTTTTCCCTTGACAGGTTCCATGCCCTCTGCGATTAACTTTCTTTAATCTTTCCAATAGGTACCATGAACAGAATGGAATCACAGCCTTACATCATTTTAAATTTGGACCCCTCTTTATGAGGCTATGTTATGAGCTGGACCTTGAAAGACCTGCAGTAGAACTTATCAAAGATCAGGTAATTCCCCTATATATTTTGAAAATATTGTTGTTATTATTATTAGTCCAATATGAGTAATTGGTATGCTATGCATGAGCCTTGTATGAGCTCGTAGACTTGAAATATAAGTGTTGCAGTAGCAAGGATATCTATGACATTAATGTAAGGATGCAGATTACATGGTTTTTATTTTAAAAATAGCAAAACAGTAATTAAAAGAAAATTAAATGCTAGTTTGACTGATAACTTTATTATTGTACTTCTGCATAATTGCATAATGTGAATAAAAAGTATTGATTAAAAAATAATTCCTCAAATGAACACAGCTGATGCATGTTTTCCTGCATCCTGTGTTGCATTAGATCATTCTTGAAAATGAACACTTCTGAGTTTTTATGTAGTAGTCTTCTGAAATCCCTTGGGTTATTTGCACCAACAGATTTATCATGTTACTCTCTACTTCAACTCCTTCTGAACCCAGTAGAGGTAGTATGATATTCATCATACTCAGGAACTTGGCCATTTTAGTGCTGAAGAAACCAAGGACATGTTTTTGAACATCTGTAAAATGCTCTGTGTGCTATTATAACAAGATATTAATCATGCCCAGTGTATATGGAACTAGATGATATTTAAGGTTCCTTCCAAACCAAACCATTCTATGATTCTATAATAAATTAAAAAGATTCTGTGCAATAATGTTGTGTCTTCAAAAATATCTGGCAGCCAGTGGAGAGTCATCTCTATGATGTTAATTCATTAAGGCATGAGATATGCCTAGCCAGAAATGGGAGAAGTCTTGCTTGGGCTACTATTGTTAAATTAGGCGTGTGTAACAGCATGTGTAGTTTTTGTTTTGGTTTGGTTTTTTTTGTGATTGAGAGCTATGTCATTAAGACAGGTCCTGCAGTACTTGCAGGAGTTAGTAACTGATGGATAGTAAGGTACAGTACCACTTCTTCAGACTCTGCTGCAGAAATTTAGACATAATACCTCTGGCATTTTATTTGGCTATTCCCAATACGGAGCATGATTGAAGTGGAATGTAAAATACACTTGCTCTTTCTTCTGCTACTCTGCTTGTCATCACTCAAGCCCTTGTGCTGATCTGTTCATCATTTGATACTGTGATTAGCAAAAAATTCTTTCAGTTTCATGGTGGTGGTACTTTACCCCAAAGATGTTAATGAGCTGCAAGCTGTATTTCTGCTGAGATTTTGGAGTTGCCATTAGTCAGTGACTTCTGCTTGCATTAACTTAGAGGTCACAGTCTGTCATTTAAAAAAATGATAGTGGGAATCTCTGGGAAATTTCTGTTTAATTTTAGTGAGCTTTTGACCATACTAAGTCACTGGTATTTTAGAGGTTATTTGACAGAGAGACAGTCAGGGAACCCAGGGAGTTAAATGGTGAACTTGTGAAGATGTGGCTTATTCCAGTAGGAAGACCTTCTAAATGCTGTCCACAGTAAGAATGCTCACTGTCCTAACTTTATCTACAGTTGCTCTGTTTGTATGTTTCTTCTCCAGAATTTGCGTGGTTTTTTCTCAGAGAGTACATCATTCCATATTTTGATGACTATGTTGTTTAAAAAGGGCCATTTTGAAAGTAAGTACTGTTTGCTAAGGCAAATGCATTTTGAGGAGGATGCTTCTCACTGTAAGTTTGTGGATGTGTATATAATTGTATGTATTTTTAATGAATATTGCTGATTGGTTTATGGTTTTAGAAGGCCAAACATCATGTAAATCACTGTAGATGTGAATGAGCTGCACTGTAGTGTGTAATAAAAATGGAAGTCTGTATTTGTTTCATACTTCCAATGGTATTCTTACCATTCTCAGTTGCACAGAATTGTGGTTATCCAGGGGGGCTTGTTTCCTAAACCCTCCTTTCTGAAGGCTTAACTTCTCTTTGGTTTGTAATTTCCAATAGCTTTTTGTTTTCTGTATTCAAAGTTTGTTTTATGTGTTTTTTTGGAACAGTAAGTTCTTCAACAATTTTTTTGGCAGTTCTGCATTTGTGTCAGAGCAGGAAAGAGTACCCTTTTTCCTTTGATAACAAAATCAGACCATACTCTTCTCTTGGTTTGTCTTACTAGTGTGCCCACACAGAGTGGCTACTGCAATATTTAAGTCAAATGCTTCAAATCAGTTTGACCCTTTGTGAGGATAAGGGGGAATCATCTGACCTTACTGAAAAGACTTTCCATGAGAAAATCTTAAATTGGGTATGGAGTAAGCTTTTCAAGCAAATGCCTTTATTTGAAATTTGTTAAACACACAGCGCTTGGCCTCTTGACATTTGGCAAATCTAAGTCCAGCAGTTGTCCTAAAAGTTGAGACTAAGCCACTGTAAAAATAACTAGAACAGAGTCTGAATGCAGTGTTGTGGTGTAGTGGAGCATGTGCATTGTTGAGGAGCTATTAGATAGTTTGCCTAAAATGGTGAAAGCTTTGATCATATGCTTAAAAGGCTTGCTTTCTGGGCAGTTAGGAAGAATGAGGGTGGCTTTGTCAAGTATCTAAAATTCAGTTCTAGATTTGTATGAAAATAATAGAACGGTAAGGCCAGATGCTAACGTAGATTGAAAACCTTGCTGGGAAGAAATTTTTACATCCAACTGATCCTAAATTAAACTTCTTGAAATGTATTAATTTTTAAAAAAATAACAGATTTCAGTTTACATTCTTATTTTGAAATAGACTTACTGAGCTCATACCATGTTGAAGTTTTTTTTTCCGGTTACTAAATGTACAGCCTTAAATTTGTGAAGTGAGTAACACTAATGTCATTTTGATAGGTGCTTTGGAAGTTCTGGTAGAAATGAAAAAACAAGGTATAACTTTCAACAAAGAAACCTATCTACTTGCATTTGCAATATGCTACAAACTGGTAAGTATTTTCAATTTACATGATGAAAAAGTATTTGAAATACCTTCTCTGTTACTTCTTTCACTTCTATTTTAAAATTTCCATATGTTCCCAGTCACGATTTCTTATCTAGTGCAAATGTTTTAGACATATTTAAGTCCTAAATTGCTTCATTGTGCATGATATGGTGCACATATATAGCTTCCCATACAAACTAATGTCACAAAGCAAATCTCTAAAAAATTACGTGGACATAAGCGCTAAGGAACAAATTTGATACAGCCTTTGTTTAGCTGATAGTATTCTTTCTCTGGGATCTGTGCATCTCCTCAGACTATACTCTGTGCTTGAGCCTCAATATTGGGTTTAGAGTCTGGCTTCCTTAAGAGACAAGACATATATATGATATGTTCTGTTTGTCAGACATCTCCCATCCATTTCTCCCCTCCCTCTCCAAGTAACCTTGAACCGTTTGTGTAGTCACGCCCAAATTTGACAAGGATTAGAGTTCTCAAAGGTAATCTGTTCCTACATGTCTGATGAAAATGGGCAGCTAAGTGGAGAAAAAAGTAAACGAATGCCTTCAGTGAGAGACAGGCTGCCTCTTGAGCTTAACTGTATTTTTAGCTCAGAGAAGAAGAGCATGAACACAGTAAGAAACTAGGCTACATAGGTCCTATGAGTGTTTCCTTAGAACCGTTTCCCTTTTGTAGCAAAGTGAGATTCCCAAACTTTTTTGTTTTGATCTTCCTCTCCAGATTTGAATCAGTTCTGCAATTTGAAATAACATAGGCCCTTCCCAAACTCAGTAGGAAACCCTTCTTCAGTTTCCACATGTTTTTAGGAAGAAAGACACTAGCTGAGGAAAAATTATACCACTAGACTAAACTTCCTCAGGTTTCTCAGTTAACCATACAATGAAACTGAGTGCATATGTGATCAAAAGGAGTTGGCCTAAAATAGTAGCTCAGCAATAATTTATGTGGTGCTTCTGAAATTTTCAGTACTAATGAATCAGGCCTGCCTTTAGGTCAGGGGAAATATAAATAGCTATGTGGCTTTAGTGTTTGGAGAGTGGGGCAGTAGACAGAGCTGAGAAGGAGCTGTGGAAGTTGTCTGCTGTTAAAAACAGCTAGAGATAGATGGTTACAGTCAGTTCAGGGATGTTACCAGTTCTACATAGAAGGTGGCTTTTTTAGAAAGTTATGAACGTACAAAGACTCTGACACTATGCTACAACCCAAGTTTTTAAGTTAGTGTTTGCTACTAGCATCCACTGAGGCAATATTTACTTACTTCAAGGTTGCTCCTTGGTCTATACTCTGCCCATTTAGTAAAGGCTTTCACAGAAACCCACTGTGTTTCTCTGGGGTATCCTTTACTCCCTCTGATGTAGCTTCTTCCCTAAAATCTTTACATGGTTCTTCCCATGGCCTCCTGTCAGAAGGCTTGGATCCATGGCACGTGCAACAGGAAGAGGTTCCTGAGACTTCTATTTTCTACTACTTCTGGCCCTACCTGTGTTTTCAATAGAGAATCTGACCCATTGTTACTTGTTTAGCAAATTGGTAAAAATAGAGGGGAAATTATTCTAAACTGTCACCTAGTTGTTTTAACAGCCACAATAAATTTGGGGGGGCTTTTTCATTAGGATAAAATACTATCAATAAGGGAATAAGCTGTAGTAACCCTTTATGCACTAAAGAGGATTAGGTGGAGCTCTTTCAAAAGCTTAATCTGTTGATTCAGCTTTAAGTGGTGGGGGGAGAAATGATGAAGCTCAAAAGTATTTTTGTTCTTGATGCAACATAAGAAACTTCAGAAAAAAGCTTGAAGGGAAATGTCTTCAAGATGCACTATTTGAATACTGGAAATAATGGTGCTGGTATCATTAAGAGCAGTGCTGGATTTTTACCAGGTTAATTCTTGGTTTCTTTTGAATAACCATGCCAGAGACCAGTACAGAAAAATGTACAAGGCTTAAAGCTCAGATTATTGCTAGTGAAATAAACAAAGGAATTAATGTTTAATCTTTGTACAGAATTGTTTTAGAGGTGAACTCTAAAACACTTCTGGGATGTTTTAAATCATTGTAAGGCACTGCTATCCTCTAAGGTAGCAGCTGGTCCTACTTTTAGTGCAGGAAAGGCTACAGGCCTTTTGATGACAATAAAATATTTATGTAATAATAATCAGTCTTCTGGTGATCAGAATGGTCCTAAATTTTCAAAGAACATGTTTTAAACCACAGGTTTCTCATGTGGTTTAAAAGGTATTTTCATGAGCTGTGCAAACCATTCAGCAGTGGCATGGAAAAGCACCCCTTTAAACACCCAAAGGATGACCCTATCACTTAAATCATGGCCAGTATTTTACAGGAATGAGACTTCGAACAGTAGGAACAGAAATCAACACCAAATACTAGGAAGGAATATGAAGGCCCTTATCCATATTGGTGGTACCAGTTGTTACAAAACCTTCCTGCTGCCAGCTTTTAAGTTTGTCAAGTGTTATTTTGTTTGGGGTCCAGTCAGCTCTACTCATAATTTCCAGTGTGACAAGCATTGTTTTTGAGAGTTGGTGGTTTGTGAGATAACATACAGGTAAACTCATTGCCTTTTACTATAGACTCCTGTTGAAAACAGTCCCAGCAATAATGGAAGCTTTCTGTGTTGGAAAACAGGCAAGTGTCTAAGCTATCGTATTAGAATATACACTTTGGAAATGTCTTGCAAGATTTAATCCATAAGAGAGGCTAAAAATTGCTGAATGTTCAAATTTGCACGTACACAGATTTCTTTAGTGCAATGGTGATGAGTAGTTCAATGCTTAGAAAACATTGATTTCCATTAACTATCTGATGTAGCTTTTAGAATAAAGTAAGGACAAAAAGTCATCTTTCTTCCTGATTTGGGAATGATTGGAAAGTGGAAAGGAAAATATCTGTTGGTTATAGCATACTGCTGGGGTTGTTTTATCTCTTGAAGAAGCCAAAACAGTTAGGGCAAGGCATAATTGTTAAAATAATGGAAGTTATTTTTACCCTCTTCTGAACTCAGTAGCTTTAAATATCGTATTTTGATGTTGTGTTTCTCAAGAAGTGCTGCACAGAATCTGCTTGGTTGGGCTCAGATGGGGATTGCCTTGGTGGTCTTACAGTATGTTGACTTCTGAACGCCTTCTGAATGTGATTGCAATTGCCTGTAGTCCTTTCAGATCACAAGAATAGCAAGTGCAACTTAGGTTTGAAATTTCTATGCAGGACAACCTGGAGTCTTGCAAAATCTCTGCAAAACTGCTTGAAGAAGCACAGCTAAAAGGTTACACATTACCATTGCGAGCGTACTGCTTTGCTGTGGCAACTGCTCTGAAGCAGGTACAGTACCTTTTGTTTTGATTTGTGCCTGAATCTCTACAGTTTTATCACTGTCTTTACAGTAAGATAGTGAAAGGAAGCTAACATAGAGGAAGCATAACTGATCTATGTAATAACTTCAAGCACTAGAACTTTTGGGCCCCTGAAAGAGTAAGATTATAGACAACTCCCACACAAAGTTGAATGTAGAAATTCTGAAATCTAAGGTATGTCGAGTCTAATGCACAGGTATTTTGTGCTAGTGACAATGCCATATAAAATATTTTTAGAAAATGAGAGTTGGGCCAGCAGGTTAGATTTAACTATGGACCCAGTCCTGCAGAATCTGTTATTTAGTGATGATTTCCTTTAAACAGAATTAAAATGATAAATTAAAATGATAATTTAAAATATTTGGACAATCATGTCTTTAAAATGTTTATCTTGGGAGGCAAACTCAAAGGCTATGATGCATATTGCCCTACTGCCTGGGAGATGGCCTGTTTTTCTCAACATGTTTCTTCGGAGGGAGGTTTTCACACCTCATGTGCCTAAGCACTGATATGAAGAGGCTCTGAGGCAATACAGGGTGAAAGATTGAGCAGGAGAATAACAATTAGGAAATTCTAAAGTGTAGTATTTCCTCTGCTGTTAATTTGTGTATACAGCTTGAGGAAATTCTGAACCTTCTCTGTTTCATGTCTAAACAGAGGTCAGAGGCACTGTAAGAGCTAGCGATTTGATGTTGTTCATGGATTTGAATGAATGAAGTAGAATTGTTAAAATTTTCTTATGCACTGTCTCTGTGAACAGAGACACTGAACAATAGCATCATTGAAATTAATTTATTCTTGTGCATGATAGCATGACAAGGCTTCTCATTGGCATTAAGGTTAAAAAACAAAATCTCTGTCTCTGAAGCAACATGAAATATCCTTGATGCTGTTGCTTTACGTAAAAATCAGTTAAAATTCTTGTTTTGCAAGCAGAATAATGCTCCCCATTACACTTAACTATTCCTTAAGCTGCATGCTTTGACAGTACATCTTGCTGTGAGTGAGATGTTTCTCCATCCCAAGTAACAGTGGTTGATCTAGTAAAAGTCAGTGTAACATTTACTGTCTATACAAATCAGTTGATAGCATAGATAAAACACTGAAAATGCGTATATCCAAAATGCTGGGCAGGATAAATACACACATTAACATATGCTGCACTTCATTTAAGTATTCTGACATGTGCCAAACTGGGCATGTGTGTAGATCTTTCATCTTGTAGGTGCTCTCATGCTCAGTGTTGGTTACATGCTTGCTTTCCCTGCTGATTAGAGGCAGGGAGTACTGTCCGATAGGGTAAAGAGACAGATGACATGCGAACTCCAGTGTGGGGTGTTCCTTTCACAGGCTGGATGCTGTTTGGAGTCTATGGGTCTTGGTGAAGGGATTCTAGATGCTGGTTTGTGATTCATTGAAAAGTTGTGAAAGACTGTTGTTTTTCTTGAACTTTCATGGTGAAAGTGCGTCACACATTTAACGTATTTTTTTATTATTTATAATTCCTTCCTAGAATGATGTAGTGCAAGCCAAATTTTATTGTTCCCAGATAATGAAAACTGAGAACAAACTATACAATAATCTTAAAGTAAGTATGCTTGCTTTGTATTAGAATCTTACAGAGAAATATGCCATACTGGACAAAAAACTCCCATGTACAAAGTAACAGAGGTGTGCCAGGTGCGCCCCACCTGTCACGGATGAAGTGAGGGTGCACTCATAAGAGCAATATGTTTATTGATAACAAAGTTTGATAGTAAATGCAACAGCGGTTTAACAAGATTTGATGGCAAAGTACACTTGATTATTTACTGCATAGGGGACAGGGTTGGACAAGACTGTCAGGGAGACCCTCCCATTGAGTCATGAGGTTCAGAGAGGACCCCCTTGCTTTCTAAACTCCTTCTCAGAGAGGAGTGTAGGTGCGCCTGAATCCAATCCTAGTCCCAGACTTGGTCAATGGTTTATGTCTAAAGGATTATATATGCACAATCAATCCTTTATATCACTTAGCTAAGATTTCAAAGGTTAGCATGCTATTAGTCACTTACTGAGGATCTGCTGCGGCGAGGTTACTCCTCAACCTTGAGGAGTAACCTTGAGAGACGTCCCTACCGCCCACTGCCGTGCAGGAGAGCTCAAAGGGCTCTTGGGCTGCTCACTATTTGTGGGGGTAAGATGATTAACTCATAGTCATATTTATATACTAACTGTGTATGTTAGTTTCTTCCAAATTTGGCTTGAGTCAGACATTGACCAGCACTGTGGTTAGGTGGATGCAGTGCCATAAGGTAGCCCTTGGCTGTTGTGTTGTTATCTGTCTCCCCCGAATCCACTGTGAGCTGGATGCATCCATCACAACCGCTGCTGATGATGATCACCTGAGCAGGGTTACGGGTAAAGGTCAAGGGGGAGGGGAGGGCAGGGAGGCAGGGGGAGCACACCGCCACACCACCCCCCCGCAAAAAGGGACCCAGCATCCAGGTGCCCCCCCACGCCCCTGAATAGGGGACCCAGGCATCTGGGTGCACAGGCGTGTATCAGTACTGTTGCTGAGCTCGTTTTTGCGTCAACAGATAATTTCTGTCAGTTGGATGAGTTACATTCTGAGTTGTTAACACCCTTCTCCCATTCTTTAAAGTCACTTCCTACCATAGATGGGAATGGAAGGTAGACGAGTCCTACATCTGTGAGTGTAGAACCATGAACAATTTCTAGTTATGATATTGTGACTTTTTGCTTTCTTGCTACAAGAAATATAAAAAACCACAGGTCCAAGTAAATGCCTGCCTTAGCTGTGCTCTGCCCACTTCAGGCCTCCTTCAGCCTTATGAACCTTAACCACATATGTACATCAACAATTTTTTTCTTTAATTGCATGGTCTACAACCTGAGAGAAGGTCTACTGAATGTGCCCTGTAAGTGACCTCTCTAAGCTATGGAAAAAAACCCACTTTATTCAAGAACAGCTAATGCAGCTCCATCAGAGGAGTTCTGCCTCCAGGCTCACCCTTCCTTTCCAAGTCCCAGCTAAAAAAACAAACCTCTGTGGAAATTGATCATTCTCTCTGCTTTCTTCACGATTAATGGATTTTTATCAGCGCAGTATCTAGAAATGTATTTTGTCTTGCTTTGCTTCATGTCTTCCACAAACACTTTTTTTAAAATTTGCATTCTGATGATAAGTACTCTTCGTGTGGTGTGGTTTTATTTTTTTTTTAAGGTTCTTGTCCAGCTCAGATGTGGTTCACTAGAAGAAGTAATAAAGACGTTAGAGGCAGCAGTGGAAGTAGATATTCCTCCCTTTGTGAAAAAAATCGAATTTTCTGAGCAGGTGGTAAGTATACAGTAATGAGAGGAGGTCCATGGTGCTTGGCTGAGCCATGATGATGGCAGTTCAGCTACAGACCTTCAGGTGCCTGAGATCACCCCACTAAAGTTGTTTGGGTTCTGATGCATTCCGATGCCAAAACAGCTGGCTGGCTTTCTGTACTGTTGGACAAAGCACTTAGATGTCCACTCCCCTTTTTTATTGTGGGTCTTGCTCTTAAAGCTCAAATTTCATCTGAATGTAGATGAAGCGTTCCCTAGTGGCATTAAATAATTTAATTCCTTGCCTTCTGTGCTGTTTTCATTTGATGTAAAAATGAGAATAAAGTTCTGATCACAGTGATATTGTTAGGTTGGTAATACTTGCAAAGACCTGTGATGCTATACAGGGAAGTGTGATATGGGAAATAATAGTTTTTGCTATTTTACTATATTTTACTATAAAAAATAGCTTTTACAGTATTGATCACCAAGAAGGCTTCCTTCAGAGCACATATATACCACTACCAGCCTGACAGCAATGCTGCTGCTTTTTCTGAAACTTATTGGTGTATTCACTTTGAACGTGTCTATGGAACAAGATATTTTAAAACTGTGTTAATAACTAAACATTTAGCCTTTCATTGCTGCCTACTAAGCAGAATGAATGACTGATACATAAAGTAACAAATGTTACCTGGAAGGGGGGCATGCCTTTCAAAACGTAGCCCATGTATATTAACTGCTGTGTTGAAAAGGAGTTTTTTTAAGCAGCATTTCATTTTGTAAATTCATTGTAATAAATGCTGCGTGTATCAGTGTTGTATTTTGATTTTGTTCAGCAAATTTGTAACAGTCCCTAAGAAGACTAAACATGAATCCTAACCCATTCCTTCCACAAAAGGTTATTGATCAATAACAATTGAGATTAAATTATATTTGAGCTCATACTCTGTGTATGGCATACAGAACTTCTCAGTGTTCTATAGTCTGACTTTTATTGATTTGTACTGTACTGTACATTTAGTGTGATACATAATAATAATTAGAATTGTGCTGATCTGGAAAGTAGATTCTGGGAAGCGATTACGTTTCCTGGGTTTAAATAGAAAATAATTGTGTTAGTCTGTGCTAGGACTGAAAATAGGACTGTACCACTTTGAGGAAGTTTTAAATCTAATAAACTCTCTCTAATAGGTATCCAGTGCATCTCCACCATTGTCTGGTGATGAATAATGTGTGCTGCGTAAAATCCTCTTCTTATGAGTCATTGTGTTAGCCACATATCTTACGTTGTATACTTTCTGTTTTCTTTGAGTGATTGCTTGTCTTCAATGTGGTGGTTGAATGAGATCTTGACTTGCTGAACTGTAACAGTCTGTCATTTTCTTCTCCTTAGCTGGCTACAGTCAGGGAAAAGATGGAAGAAAACCCTGACCTTTCTGCCAAATTAGGAGATATTTATATGAAACTACAAGCTTCAGGACGGATAACCACGTGCACACTGGAAGACATGCTTTTCCAGATTCCTAGTTCAAAGAAGACCCCTGCAAAGCTTTTAATTCAGAAGCAATTGGGCTGTCAGGCTGCTAAACCACTTCAGTCAAATCTATTGTTGGAATAGTTCAATATTTGATGGCAAACTGAACTGCTGTTAACATCTCTTAGAAGCCAGGTTCAAATAAAATTTCTCCCTTCTTCCACAACGAGCAATTGTTTAAGTTGTTTGTGTGAAAGTGCAGTTTAAATACAGATCATGTAGCTTCCACATTTCAATTTTGATGCTGAAAACAAGCCGTGACGGTGGGTATTTGTGTGTTGTTCAGAAACTGAGTAATAGAATGGTTTGAAGTTTTTCCTCAGGCACTTAAATCAGGATTTTCCTATTCTAAACATCCCAATGGAAGTGAACAAATTAGTATGCGTATCTGACCTGTCTTCTGTGGTTCATGAGAAGAAAATTCAGTCTTTATCAAATGTAATGTTCTGACTGAAAGGATAGATGCAGTCTAGACTCTAGATAAGCAAGTATGGAAGTGCTTTAACTGTTTATTCAAATTGTGTATATCTCAAGAGAATCAGAGGAAAGCAAGCATCTTTTGTTCCCTTTAATATTGTTTTCTTCAGAAGTAATATATTAGTATGCTTTTCATATCAAATGGGATCACGGAAATGCTATGGGAGGAAGCATGGTAACCAAATGGTTGTTTTCTCACTTGAAGAAAATTCCTGAACAACAGTCACAGTCTCAGAGTGGGTGGCCCCACATGTTGCTTTCTTCAAATTTTCTGATGTTAAACCTCCCAGGATAAGCAGATCTTGATCCAAATTTGCAACTAAGTCCTAACAAGTTTCTTAGAGCAAGTACGATCACTTTTTTAGACTAGAATTACATATCATTTGCATAATTCACTCATACATAGAGCAAGTGATAATAAAAACAGTACAAAGAAGCTTCACGTTCAGCTTTAATGACTCAGGGCCAAATGTGCTTGGTTCTAGTAATAAAAAGCTGTTTGTAACTATGAGTCCTGTATACCCAAAAATCTTTTCTCATTTACCGTCCTGAATAGAAGGAATTTGAAACAGCTATACCTTGGCTGGCACTCAGGTACTTTTGGTTTACTTCTGCATATAAAGCAATGAGCCTGTTGGTACAGAGCTTAGCAGTCTTGTGAGCACAAGATGAGGTGGAGCCCAGCCTGATACTCTGAAAGTTGGGCTGCCTTATCTGTCCATTGCCTTCTGTTCTTTTTATTTTTATTTTGTCTCTCACCCCTTCAAGCAAATGTCAGGACTCAAAGGATTCTTTCTGTGAATTAATCTGTCCATGCTATATAAAACTTTGTTAAAGCCAGCGAGTCACTGTGAAGGAACAAGAATCCATCCATGCAGAAACACATCTTTAGCCATCAAAGCAAATGTGGCTACAGCAGATCAGAGGTTTCCTTCCGAGGCTCTGACGCTGTGTCTTGTTAGTACTAAAATGCACAAAACTGTTACACAGTGGATGGAATTTCATGCAAGTGTAAGTGAAGAATAATTTGAAGTTTGTCACGCTTTTGTGAAATGTGTGCACATTTTTTGGAAGTGGTTGCATAGATTAAAGTACTACATACGTTAGTCTAAGAACACATCTAATTCCTTATTCTGTAATATTGTGTAGCATGTAATCTCACACATAATTCAGGAGTACAGGTTTTTAACCATTTTCCCTCAGTTGGAAATTCTTTCAATGCTTCCAATATAATATGGACCCTTAAGTAGCTCCCAATCTTTTCTCCACAAATAAATTTGATAGAGGATTTGTAAAGGCTGATTGCAGTGTGGCAAGGATTAGTTTTAAAAAAATAAAAGCAGTGAACTACTCTTCAATTTACTCGGTACTATCAGGATGACTGACTGATGTAAAACTACATTTTTACAGGCCATAGAAGATAGTTGGACTAATTTAGCCTGTAACATAGCAAAGATATAAGGTCAATCCTGTTTAATTTCCTTATTTGGCATTTTCAAACTTGTATTGATTGCAAGAAGTTGGTTCATCCCAGGACTGAGATGCGCAGGTTGGTTGGTTGGTTTGTTTGTTTGTTTGTTTTAATCTGAATTGGTTAGGTTCCTGACTGAGGCTGTATCCTACCTACAACTGAAGTGATGATAACTTCTATTGTCAATGTAGCTGATGTTTTCCATTCTTTGTTCTCTTGACTACTTGTTTTCTTGAGGCTGATCTACTCCAGCTATCTATTAAGTCAATAATTTGTTTTAAGTGGACACCATTTCTTTGTCTTGAGAGAGGAGGATGCCCTTAAGTAACTAACAATACTTCAGTAGAAATAGGAGGGACCCAAGAAATGTCAAAGGGTAGGTTCAAAGAAACACATGCAAAATTCAGACAATTAAACATGAGAATATTGAAGGTTGCTCTGGAAATGGTGTAAAAGACTGGTAACATCCTCAGGAAAAAAGGTAGGAGAAAAGAGCAACTTCTGATGTTTATGCAGCTGATTTCAAACAAAGTCTAATATGTTTCATACAAGTTGCACTGAGGCTTGTTAATTGGGAAAGCTTGGATTTGAATGTGTATTTATAAATTTACCTCTTGGTGCATCAAGGTCATGAGCACACTGGCTTTTGTTCAGAAGAGTCTTCAGCCATGTTCAGAAGAGTCTTAGTTTAGTGTATTTAGGTGTGGTTGGCTTCTGGTTTCCCAACGCCCAAGATCAGGAAACCAAATGTGTTTAAAGTTAAGCAAATACTTAGGGGTTTAGCTGGGTCAGAGTGGCTGGAATGTCAAAGGCTGAGTTACTAGAAAGCATTTCTTGGCGACAGCCTCAGAGAATAGGATGTGTACTATATTATTGCAGCCGGTGGAATAATTATACTTTGCTTATATGGAGTTTTAACCAAGGATGAACCTTGAAATTAAAGAGAAGCCAACACTGTGAAATTAAATTAATAGGGTTGGTTTTTTTTTGGTTAACAATCTGGCAAAAACAAGGCATTTGCACTTCAAAGTGAATCACTGCATTTTTCCTAGGTTTCACTGCAAGAGACTTCTGTAGGAAATGCTGCTTAAAGCTTTAGTAAGTAGCTCAGGTGAGATTCTGGGGGCTCTTTTGGGTACTGTTATGTGGGAAGGTCTTGCTGTTTATCATATTCAAATAGTGTTCCTGCAATAAAATGAAACATGAGTTTTGTGCGTGTCCTTGCACTCCAGCAACTTTTTGGAACAGCGATCCAGGAGACAGCAGGTGGCGTTTCTTGATCATACTTTCCTACTGACATAATTTCCAGGGATAACTTTTACCTGCAGTGTCAGTTATGTAAATGCAGGGCAGAATGAACCGTTTGCCCTATGTTTAACGCATGCCATCTTAAAATGGAAAATACAGGCATTAGTCAGCAGCCTTGAATGGTTGATGATGGGCATAGACCGCAAACCTATAGATTTACAGCATTTAATTTGAAACTTTCTGCATTTATTGAAACAACTAATCCTTGTGAAAGATCACAATGCAGTTTTTACAGTATTCTGTAGAAATAGTAATCAATGACCTAGGAGACAGGCTGCTGCTGTTACTTATAGTACTTCAGTGGCAATTATAAAGGCTTGCTTTGCTATACCATTAAGAGGAAGTTGGGCACCTTTTCCAGCTTGAACTGTAAAAGCATTCATCTTTACATTCACATGGGATCTGGATTGTGTGCCGTCTTCAAAGGACTGATATTCCTCTGCTTCTGCTTTTCTCCATGGGTTAATACCTCTTTCCTATTCCTTTCCACAAGTGTCTTGAGTCTTGGTAAGGAAGGATCACTTCCTCTGTGCTTCTCCCAAGTTAATTTTCTGCTTCAAAACAATAAAAATGAAGGTGAAAGGCTTAGTCATTGCAGGGGAGCTCAGGAATGCTTCCAGGCCTCAAGAAGAGCTTTCACATATTTAATGAACCTTCTACACTAGTTTAAATAACTTTTGAAACAAAGACTTGTTAGAACTTTGCAGCACTATAGAAAGCGGTTAGACCTATAGCATATAAGTCTAGAGCTATCCAACTTTGGGTTTGCTTTTTTTTTCCTCAGAGTTGTTTCAGATCGCATCCTTCTAAAAATTTTTATTGCAACATAAGCAGAGACCTGTTTGTTTGTTTATTTGTTTGTTTGTTTTAAAGCTACATCTGTTGTGGCTGCTTACATGCCCTTGTGCTGCCACATACTCCTTAGCAAGTTTGTTAAAAGTAGATGTTGTTCATACAACTCCTCTGTTTCTTTTCTCCTGCTGCTTATGAACAGTGTTTTGAAATCAGCAGATGTCTGATTGTCTTCTCCCCTTCCAGGCTACTTTGAAGTCACCTTATTTTCATCTGATTGATAAATTTAAGGAGCGAGAGGGACTAGGAAGGCTTAAAACTACTGATACTGGCCCCATGTTTTGTAATGTGAAATATAGTGCTATTTCCATATCTATCTTTGCTTGTGCTATTGAAGATAGTTGGCTGAAGACCTTCAGGAGCTTTTGCTCTGTGCAGTTGTCTGGACCTCCTAATAATTGCGGCAGCATGTGCGGTGAAAACCAAGGTAGTCTGACTCACCTTCCCAAGCACAGATACTGGTTTTTGCAAGTACTGACGCTCTAACTACAAACCTTTTTGTATACTGTTAGGTAAGGTCAGCTCCCAAGTCCCTGTGCCAAGCAGCAACTCACAATAAATGCAGGAGCACTGATATCAGAGGAAAGTTGAGTTAGGAACCATCTGTGCAAATCAGACATGGGATCAGAGCCAGCTGAGCCTGAACCTGGTGTCCATATGAAGGGTAAAAGCAGTGTGATAGTTATAGGAGACTCCCTCCTATGGAGATGAAGGCAGCAATCTGACATCCAGTCTGGAAGTTGTGGAGGTGTTGCCCAGGCTTGTTCATCTTTTGGACTATTACCCCTTGCTGGTTGTCCATGTGGGCACCAGTGATGCTGCTGAGAGTAACCTGGAGTGCATTAAGGGTGGCTACAGAGCACTGGGGATGAGGGTGAAGAGCAAGGGGGGCAGGTGGTGTCACCTCAATCTTGTCAGTGAGACAGGGGAAGGCCTAAGCAAAAGTGGACTCATCCAGGGCATCACAGCTTGGCTGCATAGCTGGTGTCGCAGGCAGGGCTTTGGTTTCTGTGACCACAGTCACAGTGAGGGCTACTGAGCTGGGATGGGGTATGCTTGACAAAGCGTGGCAAGGATGTCCTTGCAAACAGGCTTCCTAACCTAATGAGAAGGGCTTTACATGAGGTATGCCAGGGAGGGTTATCATAACCTGGAGAGAACTGAGGGCAGAAGAGGCAGAGCAGATGTGTTTAGGAGACAGCATGACAGGGGAGGCTCTTGCACTTCCACTGTAAAAGCAGCACAACTTGGGACCCATCTCAAATGCCTGTACACAAATCCATGTAGCATGAGGAACAAGCAGGAGGACAGTCTATGCACAGTTGCAGAGCTAAGACCTCATTAGGATCGTGGTGATGTGGTGGGATAGCTCTCAATGACTAGAGTGCTGCAATGGAGGGATGCAGGAAAGACAGGGGTGGGCAGGGATGGCAGGGAGGTTGAGCTCTGTATAAAGGGATCATATACATGGAGCTTTGCCTTGGGACAGATGATGAACCAGTAGCGAGCTTGTGGGTAAGGATCAGAGGACAGACCAGCACAGGTGATGCTGCAATGGGTATCTGCTACATCCCGTCTCACAAAGAAGAGGGGGCAGGTGAAGCATTCTTTAGGCAGCTGGAGAAAGTCTCAGTCACAGACCCTAGTACTCATCAGTGACTTTAATCACCCTGCTGGAAGGGCAATGGGACTGCACACAACTGATCCAGGAGATTTCTGGAATGCATTGAAGATAATTTCTTGATGCATGTGACTGATGAACTGGTGAGGGAAGGTGCTCTGTTGGACCTGCGAGTCACAAGTGAGCAACAACTGGTGGATAGCGTAAAGGGCAAGGGCAACCTTTGCTGCAGCAACAATGAGACTTGTGGAGTTTAAGATCCTGAGAGGAGTAAGCTTGTTCCAGGACTTCAGAAGAGTAGGTTTTGGCTTATTCAGGGACCTGCTTGCAGGTTCCTATAGGAAACTTTCCTGGAAGGAAAGGGGCCTGGGAGACCTGGTTGATCTTCAAGGACAGCCTCCTCAGAGCACAGGAATGATCCATCTCAATGTGCAGAAAGTCAAGCAAGCTGGCAAAAGGCCAGCATGGATAAACACAGAGCTCCTGGCTGAGTTCAAACATAAAAAAGATGCACACAGAAGGTGGAAGCAAGGATAGGCTACGCAGGAGGAATGTAAAGACACTGCCCACACATGTAGAAATAGAGTCAGGAAAGCCAAAGCTTAGCTGGAGTTGAAACTAGGAAGGGAGATGAAGGATGGAAAGAAAGGTTTTTCTAAGTATATTGGTAGCAAAAGAAAGTTTAAGGAGAATGTGGGCCTACTGGTCAGTGGGGCAGGGGAACTAGAGACAAGTGACAGGGAAAAGACTGAGGTACTCTGCCTTTTTGCCACCAAGCTGATCAGGGGAAGAAAGGCTGAGAGAAATGGGTTTGCTCAGCCTTAAGAAGACAAGGCTCAGGGAAAACCTTATCCTATCTACAGCAACCTGATCAGAGGACAAAGAGAAGGTGGAGCTAGACTCTTCTCAGATATGCATGATGATAGGACAGAGGACAATGGACACAAGTTGAAATGTGGGACATTCTGATCATGTATTAGGATAAAAAAAATTATCATGAGGGTGATCAAACCCTGGAACAGGTTGCCCAGAAAGGATGTAAAATCTCTATTCTTGGAGGTCTTCAAAGCTCAACTGGACATGACCCTAAGCAACCTGACCTGATTAGACCTGCTCGGAGCTGGGGTTTGGACCAGATGACCTTTGGAGGTTTATTCCAAATGGAATTGTTCTGTTATACACCCAGGTGAGCTACTGACTATCCTGGCTTGCATTCCCCCCTGTCCTGTGAGAAACAAATGAAGATTTCAAACTCTCAGCATGCCACCATGTAGCTGCCTTAGTAGTTGGCTTCTACACATTTGTATAGACAAGGCTCCCTTTTTAGTCTCTTCCGTACTGAGGAAAGTGATCACCCAGCTGGGGGGTTGCCTGGTCCCCATGTTCACTTGGGGTGTTAGGGTTATGAGTTACAATGAAAGTTCTGGACTCAGACCTGGCCTCTTTTCTGCCCCTTTGTTATCCAGAGCATAGCAGTGCAAATTTCCAAATCCTATGACAATCATGTGCTGTACAAGATGATAGCTAGTCTGGCTAATTCCACCCTTTGGACTGGAATCACCAAATTTAGCTAGATGTGGTACAGTAAGAACGAGGTGGCCTTGGGAACCCAATTGTCAGCAAGGAACTTGTAGACATCCTGAACAGGCAGTTATAGTCTTTTCACCAGTTCTTTACAGGACCTGTGTTATGTGGTCAAACATTACTCTTTTTGGTGGTAAACATGTCTAAAAACAAATGTCCAACATTCTCTGGGGGAGGGATTTGAAATGAGTCAGATACTTTCATCTACAGTGGAACTGTAGCACATTTTATTCCTTTTCCTCAGCTTGTCTGATTCATATTGTAAAATCCAAGGTTGAAAGGGATAAGATCAACATTGTGTTGCTACCTGGATTGTTCTAGACAGAACTGGTGTCCTCAGCCTCTGATTCAAATATTCAATTGCTAGGTTCTCCACTTAGATCCAGAATTATTGCTACTCCTCTGGTTTGTTTGAATACGATGTACCTCCTGGTATTTTGGCTTGAGATGCTGGTACAAAGTTTTCACAGACAGCTCATGTGTAATAGTTTTTAATTTCACATACTATCAGCCTTTATTTGTCACATCACAGTTTGCCAGGATAAAAAAAAATACACATATTAAATGAGCTTTGCTTTACCATATCACTAAGAACAGGCCATTAGAGCAATGGTCTTAATGTTTCTTGCTATCTTTGGAGTAATTTAAGGGGATGTCTCCTTTTCACATACCATATTAAAGCAGATAATGATGTGGACTAACACTATGTTACCAGCAGTCTGCTCTAATTTTCTTACCAAATAGCCACAGCTCTGTGTGCAAGTCCTGCCCACTGCCTGCTTCAGGAACAAGGCAGAAGAAAAAAAGTGTACTCCCTTCTGTCAAACACAAAGCTTTGACTTAGCTGCTTGGGCTGATGGTATCCTTGGACAGGCGACATGACTGTTGTGTGTCTGAAATACCTGAGGCTCTTTGTTCCTGGAGTCCCAAGGGGATGGGTGCTTGCAGCAACCTGCCCCTCCATCTACTCCAGCAACTACTGCAAAAAATAAATTGTCCTCTTTTACTTCACGCTAAAGGTGTTTTTTTCAAGGCTTTGTGCTGAAGGTAGATTGTAAGATGTGCTTTTCATGTCCAATTTCCTGAGTCCTGAGCTAGTCCTTGCTTTCAGTTTCTATGCAGTTAGGGGAAGTTTGTGGGGTCTCAGTCCCATTGACCTTTGTGAAATGCTGGAAGAGAGATTAGGACCTTGGCCATATCCAGCAGAAACTGCAACATCAAAATAAAACAGAAAATTACCCACCTCCAGTCTTGCCTGTGCTGGGTAATTCACGCTAACTACCATGCAAGAAATTACCACATTTACTTTAGGAACAGGAATGTCTTGGAGCAGAACAGGAAACTTGGCAGCACCAATCTTGATGCAAAATTTTAGAAAAGAATAATGGAAAAGGTAACTTAATAGTGACATTTGGAACAGCTGAGAGAGTGCAGTGTGAATTCCCAGGTAACAACTCCCTGGTAATTACTCCATCTATAACTATTTACATGTGCTGTAGTACTTCTTTCAGCTTTATGGCAGTAAATGGACCTCGCTCTGGGTGGCAGGATTTTAATGATGATTTTTTTGTTGCTGGCTCAACTGTTAGAATGAGTGGTCCTGCGCTCCTTTCAGGCACCATGTGCTGCAAAACTAGAGCCAGATAGTCAAGCATAACTTGTTAGAACAGGAAAGCGAATCAGTTCACAAATTTGCTTTACCTAATTAAAAAAGTCCTAAGTGTATGGTTAAACATTAGCAAAATAGTTTGAGAAACTTCTTATCCTCCTTCTCTGTAATACCATCAGTTGGGGAGGTGTAAAGGGAAGGGAGGAAAAAAAAGGAGAAATAAAAGGCAAAGACATTGTTGAGAACTTCTTCTTTATATTTGAAGCTTTATCAGTTCTCACATCAGAATGACAGAAAAAGAGAACTGTGATGGAGAAAGGATGATACATCTACAAAAATTGCCCTAGTGGTTAAGTACTTTCAGGGGAAATTCAGACCACAGAATCTGCTCTGCTGCACTTTTACTACCCTTTAGAAGGGTTTAAGATTTGTAAGCATTGGCAAATGAAAGCTTTGAAAAATGCCTCACAAAATGCTAAGAAAAGTGTATGCTTGATTTTAGAAAAGAATCTGTGGTGGCTGTTGCCCTAATGTAGCTCTCTATGGCCAGCCACAGAGGTGAAAACATCAGCATGACAAATTTCAGGCCTGAAAGTCTACACAGTATTCACCTTTGCATGGGCAGAACTGGTCAGGCTGCAAGGCATTTCTCCCTCGACTTGCTGTGTATCTTCCTCTGCTGTGGAAATCCAAACAAAGTAGTTTACTACCTTGAAGAATGTGGTGGAAAAAGTGTGGTGCCTGGTCGTATTTGCATTACCAAAGCCAGTTTTAGATTTTTCATTTGTTTTACATATATTTGTAACTATGTTAGTGACACCTCTGTCTTGGGTTGATTTTTTTTCTTGCAAATTACTCACAAAACTGTAGAGTAACTTACATTGGAAGGGATTTCTGGAGGTCATCTTGTTCCACCCCCCATTACATATCAGCAGAGAACAGCACTGAAACGTTAAGTCAGAGAAAGGAAATTCAAATTGTTGCCTGTGCAATTGTAGCCACATGGGTGTAGTGCCCTTTTCTTCCAGTGAAACCAAGCTTGTTCTTTCACATTTCATTCACCTTAAAAGCCATATATTTTCAGTTAATTGTCTTGCTTCATACCTGGTTATAGTTAGCTCTTGTTCCTGACAACTCCTAAAATGACTGTGTTCCAGACTTGGTAGAGGGTTTTAAGTATGGGCTGGGAACCAGTCTGAATCAGGGCCTGTAGTAGTAACTAGCTTTTATTGTTTTCTTCCTAAGCAGGGGTGCCTAAAAATATCCTCTGACCTCCAGAGAGTGGAGCAAAGAAGTGTTCTTCCATTGACAGATGATTTTAAATATCTTACTGCTGTAGCACCATTTTATTCTGCCCACAGCCTACTTCTTACCTACTGGCTAAATATAATCAGTCACCCTCTATTACAGATGAACCTTTCCTATCAACTAGTATAAAATTCGAGGTCCCATTTATTTCATTGACATTCTTTTTATACTTACTTACACTCTTTTAAATGTCTTTTTCTTAGGGTCAAAATGGATGTACAACTTCCTGAACCACATCAAGACTTCCCATGACAGTTATTTAATGAAATACCTATATAATTAGCCACTTTTATCTCCTATAAGTCCTAGGGATGGGGGTGGTAGCAATGTTTTTCCCAAGGACATTTATCTAAAGACCTCTTGCCAAATCCTGATGACATACCTAGAAATATCCAGATCACAGAAAGAGTTTGCATACTGCCAAAACAGCAGCAATAAGAAGCAATATCCCAGCAGGGCTCTGATTATTCCTGTGTGAGGTGTATGTTGTGTATAAGGCTTATAAGCAATATAGGACTTGCTGTGCTGTCTCTTCTCCCTCACTCAGATTTGGATGTGCAAAGAGCAGGCTGTTTTCTTCCCAAAGTGTGCTTCAGCAGTCAGACATTTTCTGTGGTCCCAAGATGACATGTCAGTATATGTTTCTTCTTCCTTGTGCTCACATATAAAGCCAGGTGTGATTTTTTTTCCCCATTGTGTTCTGCTTGGTCCTGTTCCTTCCCTATCATTTAGTGAGAGGTGTAACACTGTGCTCAATTTGCCAATGAGAATATCATGCATGTTATTATAACATTTTGCTTGAAAAAATGCTTAATCTTCCTGTTAGCTGCAGGGAATAATTTACACATGTGGTTTTTGTCTTATAAATATTCAAGGTCAGTCTTATAAATAGTGAGTCAGGACATTAGCATGTGTTTTGAGCAAGACTGCTCATTTAATTAGTCTGGACATTTATGCAGACAGTCTGGAAGCTGCAAGTTAGAGTCGTACTGTGCTGGTCTTCTGTTTGGTTTCTTAATATTTCTTTCTTTAAACTTGCACGTTCAGAAAGGAGACCCATGAAAACAGAGTGGTGCGGAAGAGGAAGTGAGAACTGCTTCCCTTTGTCAGAAGAAAACTATATGGAATCATAGAATAATTTGGGTTGGAAGGGACCTCCAAAGATCATCTAGTCCAACCCCCCTGCAATGAGCAGGGACATCGTCAACTCAATCAGGTTGCTCGGAGCCCTGTCCAACCTCACCTTGAATGTTTCCAGGGATGGGCCATGCATCAGTGGGTGTTTACTTCATCAGAGCTGTTTTCCTATCCTGGATGCAGTCACAATTCGTGATGTGAATTAGGGCAAATCAGAGAAATGAGGAAGGGTAGTAACAAATCAGGCAGTTAATAGGCATGCCGAGAATGTTTCTCAGCTGTTTCAACACCCATGATATCCTATTAAATAGGCCAATATGCTTCTGATTAATATATTCTTTAAAAAGAAAACACCTAGAAAATGACTGTAATGCTGAATAATTAAATCGGTTCCACTATGCAATGCAATAACTTAGAAAATTTCCTATGAATGGCATGATGGACTGCCATCTCTCTCTGATTCTGAGCACCAGTAGAGATATATCCTCTGTATGCTGCAGTGACCATAATCGATAACTCATGTGAGACCTGAAATCTGTTCCTTACGACCATCTGAGATAATTTGGCCAACCTGATTCTTGAGTTGCTAGCCAGAAGGAAGTAACATTTATGTGATGGGATTATTCCATGTATTTTATAGACAAATATGTACTTATAGCCAAACTTTGGATATTTGCCTCAGTTTTGGAGAGACTCTCTGTGAAAATTTAGGGACTGATTTTCACATGCTGTTTCACAGGATATTTTGTGCTGTCTGGCAGCTCCAAAAATCAGGTACAAAGTAGGGTGTCCCAGAAATGAGGCACCCCAGATTGGATGTCTTTTGTAAAAGCATCGTTGACGGCTTTGGCTGGTAGCTATATGGTATCTCAGTGACTTCCAGTTGTGAAATGAATTAATAGCTCCTGGCAGTCAAGTCACATGCCCACTGTAAGTGTTCTTAACCAAGCTGTTTTACTTCCAAAGCCCTTCCTTGTGCCAGAAATAGAGGTGCAGGAGGATGATGGGAAGCAATGTGATCTTGTAATTTTCCTACACACCTTGTAAACCCAAAGATCCTGAAATCTTGACAGTTTTTAAATTCCAGCACAATTAACCTGAAAACTTCATAAAACCCAAAGCGTTTGGAACTTTATCTTGGAATAGAACTACTTTTGTATTACAGCATCCCAATAGGCTTCATTCAGATATGTGAAGCTCCTGGGCTTCTGTAGAAACTCAAGAAAATATAGAAGCCAAAATTCCACTAGTATAAATTGTGTCACTTTGCTTCAGTTCAGCTCTGATTACTTCTGCTGTTAGAGCATTTTACATTGGGTTCCAACACCAAGCACTCAGTCTGTAGACTCTGTAATGTGGTTAAAAGGACAGCTCAGAGAATGCTGTTGTTTAAACAATAAGCAGAAACATAATGAGTGAGAATGCTTCCTGTTTCCCTAAATGACCTTAAGGGAAAAAATGAAGGTATAAAACTGAGAATACCAGACATTCTTCAAAAGTGCCTTTTTGAGTAACAGAGACAAACTCAGTCCAGAAGTGTAGAAAAACCCACAGTAGATTTGCAAGTTATTGCGCAAAGCTAATTTTGGCCTTGTCTAATTTAACTTATTTTCTTCTTTGTGTAAGTGAATAAACTCCACTTTCTTTTGTAAGATTTATGCCTCATCATTGGCAAGGTTATTTCAATGTGCCTTGACCTGCAAGGAAGCCATTCTCCTTGTATTGATCTTTATCTATGTGCATAGTTTTCTCCTTCTCTGGTGGGGCAGTATTACCACTGAGCATGTACCTCATGCTTTGCCAGGTAAGACAGGAGGCAGGCACCTTTACCTTTGTTATAAACGGATCTTTCTTTGTCCATCTCAGGACTGCTGCTGCTGCCTGTAGTTGCAGCCATCCTTTATTGTTTCTTTTTCCTTTACATTTATGGAACAAACTGAGACTCTGAATTTACCATTTCAACAGCAAAATGGTGGTAAAGATGTCTTGCTAAATCTGGACCCACCTATGTCATGTCTGTGAAGCTAGACTGAGACTACAATTATTTTTACTGATGGATTCAAATGTTTGAAAGCTGGTCAGGTCAAAGGACTTTCTGAGAAAAGAAAATGTTCTGCTTGCATACTCCATTGAAAGCCAGCTGGTGCTTTGTGCAGTTCCTCTTGCTAATGATAAATGTGATATCGCTTTTCTGGCATAGAACAACTATTTGTGTGCGTAAACTATATATTGTAGTTGTAGGCTATAAATTTCAGCAGCATGGACAGAAACAAGGCAAATACACAGAACAGTATTTTGATGTTTCATGGGACCAGATAGTTGCACGTGCACTTTGAACCATGGTAGATGAAACAATGTGAGATCAGCTCAGTATTACAAGCATTTACAACTGGAATCAGACCTGGTAATACAGATATCATCATGCTGAATCAGCAACAGCAGAAGGCAAATGAAGGCAAGATAAAGCAAAAACTGTTCAAGCATTGCAAAAAGAGCTGTACCTCAAAATCCTGTATGTCAAATATAGAGCAACAAGTTCAAGCAAACCACGTACATAGGAGAAACATTCTGCAGCTGGGGATCTAGATAGCAAGTGCTAGTTATGCTGGCTATTCTACAAAACAAAATCTATTAATACACTGCAGAAAAAAATTAATTTATTGCTAGGAGATAATGTTTCACCTAGGCAATAGTTACTTAAAATTTACTGAGTCCATTGCATGTGACACATAAGTAAAATAAATTCCTTACATACCATGGATGTAATGAAGTATATAATTAATGTTTCTGATATATTAGGAGGACAACTGCAAGTTTGTCATTGACCCCATAAGCACTATTTATCTAAGTCCAACTACTTGCTGTATTTTAGGTATTTTCAACATAGTTCTGTTCTGTGTTCAACATCTGTAAGATAAAATTTCTCTTATGGATTCTTTGCAATTAAATATGACTTTTGGTTCATATTGCATGCCTGTTGAATTCTGTACTGCACTTGCTGTTATTCTTACACAGGACAGGCATCTGCTGGTTACACTGAACTTGCATGTACTGAAAAGATGCTCTGCTTCAACGCCACCACGGTTTTTACAACTTCATTTGACTATGACCTTAGTTCCAGCTATCAGAAGAGATAACAGTGAGGAAACACCTTGTTGTGTAAAAGGTTTTCTTCACAGAATTAAAATTTGTCTTACTGTCACAGTGATACAATAAAAATATGCTATCATTTTCAGCACGAGATGCTAACTCTCAAGAACTTCACAAACTATAATTCTATCAAAGTGATTGCATCTTTCTAATGGTTTCAAAGAGTAATGGAAATACAGAATAATGCTAAAGTTATTTATGCCTGGTTTCAAAGAAGCCTCAGAGGTCATAGTGACCTTCATCCAGCCACCTCTACACATAAAAGAACAATTAGAATAATTTTGTGGTTAAAGATATTTTCCACTCTTGACTCATAGTACACAGATTACCAAATTGCTAAATAAAGAACAAGTATGCCATCATACTTACTGAATATGATGGACTTTCCAATTCTGAATATGTGTTATACTGTTTTGCATTGGTACCCCAAGTTTGGTATCCATGGGTCTCAGTAGCCAGAAGTCCAATATTACCTGAACAACATTATATTTAGAAAAAACTCCTGAAATGTCTGAAAAATGCCCACACACTGTACCAACACATTACAGTGAACACAACTGAAACAACTTCACTAAGTGCAAAGTCAGACAGTCAGTTACCTGTTCTTGTACCTTGATTCTGCAGCAGGACTGAAAATAGACCTTCATATGTTACTGTAGTTATGAAAGTTTCGTTACTGATGGAATGATGCTCCTTATGCTCTCTCTGAGATCTTATATCATGGTATGAAAACATTATTTTTCCAATATGTTTAAGATGCTCAACCATGAAGAGTGATGTTGTGTGGAATCTGCAGCTTGTCTAGACAGGTACAGGTGTCCTCCCATGCATTTTCCACAGTGGTGACTAGAGATGCTTTAGACTCCACAACAAAAAGCTTAACCATTCCAACCACTTTCTACCAATACTTTAAAAATAAAGTTTTTGAAGCTTGTCCTCCTGAAATTATTCCTCTGGAGTATGTGATTGGAGGGAAGGTAGTTTCCCTGAAAATAAGCAGTTATGCGAAATAAATAGTTGTCCTTTCCCAATTAACAGGCAAACAGACACCAAGACACGTTGACTGACTATTTCTACTTGCCTCCACAACAGCAAATCTTGAAGTTTTTTAGTATACCATGAAAAAACTTTTATGTTCCTGATAATGCACCCAAATTTTGCCTTTTCTCATTTTTTCTAGCTTCCAGCCACGCTGTTAGCTGTTTATCTGTTACAACATTTAGTAAAGAACATAATGAATTATTCAGTTCTTTTTGTAGCTAGTCAATAACATACTTTTGTTACATTTCCTCCAGGTCTGGGTTTATTGCTGGCACTAGAGTGGACAGATTTCAGATCAATTTAGTTCACAGAAGCTTAGAAATGTGGGCTGGAATGGCCACTGGTGGTCATTCAGTCCAATTTCCTACCTCAAGTAAGACTGTTTCTCAGACTATGTCACATCAGCCACAGCTTTTTCTAGCCAAGTCTTGAAAACCTCCATGGACTGAGAGACATCTCTGGGCAACCTGTTCCAGTGCTGCACTAGTTTTTGCTAGCAAAACCATGCTTTCTAATGCCCCTACTGTACAACCTGAACCTCCCAAGCCACAATTTCTGGTCACTGTCTCTCTTATATTGTCTAGCACTACCAAGAATTGGTCTGTCATCTTTGTAAATACCCTCCAAGTAGTGATAGGTAGCTGTTAGATCATCCCTTCTCTGGGTTAAGTAAATCCTTCAGCCCCTGGCCCTGTTGGTAACCCTCCGCTGGACCCTTTCTATTTTGTCTACATCCTTCTTGAACGGAGATGAATAAAACTGGAGGCAATATTCCAGAGCCAGCCTCAACAGCACAGAATAGTGTGTGATAATAAATTTCCTTGACCTGCTGGCTATAGTCCTCTTAAAGCAGCCCAGCACATCAGACAGGTTTACCTGATGTGCAACAAGAGTGCTCTTAGCCAGTCCATTCCCAGCCATACCAGTGCATGGGTTTCTTCCACTTTTCTTTATTGAAACTTATGAGCTACCTGTTGGCCCAGCCCTTAAATTTATCAAGATGTCTCTGCACTGAGACTCTGCAATTCATTGTGTCAGCCACTTAACCTTGGTTAGTGCCACATTTCAATTATGTTGCTCAAAATGTTTCTCTTTGTCTAGGGATCCTCTCCTTTGAATCCCTCACGGCTCCACCACTGTTGATTTAAACTTCCTGTCATCCATGTGGCATATAATCCCTCATGGTTAATGACATACATGGTTATTTTGAATAAGCAGAATATATAAATCATTTGCCCTCTTGTTCTTCACAGATTTTGTCAGTGCTGGAGAGAGAAAACAAGCCCATTCCCATTGAGTGAAATAATAGAAATTGGATGTAGGCTACATGCAAAGAATAACAGATACCTGTAATTTATGGAAAAATGCCTTTGATAATGAGGGTTGGATTTTTTCTATAGCAAACTTGGGTACTTGCTAACTCATTTATTATTAATGTGCTTTTCCAATATACATTAATGTAATTTCCTTTACAGGTTGCATACTCTGGATCTTCTTACTTTTCCTATATGGGAGAACAATAGCAGGAAGGAGAAATATGTGTGTATTATTTAAGCTGAGGAAGGGACAGGTGCAAAATTAAGTGACTTCTAGTTCAATAGCACAAAATGTTTACACAAATTCAAATGGGAACCACTTAGATATGTGCTAAGAAGATATTTGCAAGAACTGATGTCATGCAAGGATAATGATACATGAGCTACACTTCTACTTTTACTGCAAGGTACAAGGAAGTAACTACAATATCCGGAGAAAGAATGCAGTGGAGATTTGTTAGAGCACGTCAGGCATTTACAAGATCACATGGATGTTGGAGACAGGGCAAACAGCTCTGAGGTCTGATGAATCATAGATTTGGGGCATTTATTTCACTTGGTCCCTCTAACATCACACAACTGTTGTTAGCATTTGTAAATCTGTACGGCTTTCCTTCATTATAGGAATGTCGTAAGGAAAAAAAATGGACTATCAACACTGTTCTACGTGTTTTGTAATAATAATAATTTATGTTGGGTATTCAAACATATACTTGAAATGTTCATTTCAATAATTTCAATAGAAGTTTTAATAGTGGCTTGCAAGCAGCCATTTTATTATTAGAGTGACTTAGGGTATTTTACATAGTGCACATAAGTGTCATTAGTTCTATCTTTACTTTTAAATGACAAGACTTAATTTTCAGCTAGGTTCCAGTGACTCACCACGCCTAGCCTTAGCTGACAGTTTGGAAATATTTTCTAGCTAAACTGCTCTTTGGCAGAGAAATAAAATTTTGATGAAATTTCCCCCCAAGGATTTTCAGTCTTCCATGAAGAAGAATAAAGTTTGGGGTTTTTGGGGGGTTTTTTGGGGGTGTTTTTGTTTTTGTTGTTTTTTTTTTTTTTTGCCAAAGCATAGAATTCCTTGAAATCAGTAAAGGTTTTCTTTGTGGTTGAAGTTTATTACATTTAGCTTAAATTAAAGACTTGTTTTCTGAATGGTGTATTTGCGAAGTGTTGTCTGTCAGCAATGAATAAACTATATCTTCTATCATACGTCTTGGCTCTGCAAGCACAACACATAATTTTCTTTCTTTTCAGAGGAGGAGAGCACATAGTGCCTTCCCAGAGGCTTCAGCCGGCTAGCGATCCTGGCCGGTAGAGAAAAATAGCATTCTGACTGAAAAATCTGTTTCAAGTGTGACTGTATTGTATCTCCTAACAGAAGCCATAAGATGGTGCAGGTCTCCTTTCATGGGCTTCTGTTCTTCCTTTCACTCATTTGACGTGATCTTTGAGTTTTCAAACAGCACCAGGTCAACTGGACAATAGAAACCAGAATCTTTAACTGAGTATAAATAGCAGGGTCAAAACTACTGGTTGAAAAGAAACAGGCAAAAATCAATAAATCAATATGAATCTTTAGGAGTTCAAAGGTCACTGCCACTAAACTGACTCCTATGATAAGATGACTGCACCACACTTTGCAAGGCTTTTGACATGGTCTCCTGTAGTATCCCAGTACCCACATTGGTGAGGTAGGGATTGGATACACAGATGGTCAAACAGATGGAAAATGGGCAAGATTGCTGGGCTCAAGTAGTTGTGCGACCATGAGTATGAAGTCCAGCTGTTGGCTGGTTACTCACTGTGTCCTTCAGGGACAGATACTGAGACCCATACTGTTTAACCTCTCTGTTAATGATGTGGATGACCAGAAGTTCACCCTCAGCAAGCCTGTCAATGATACCAAGCCAGGGGATGGTAGCTATGCTGGAGGGCATGCTGAGAGGAACCTGAAATTCTCAACAGGCTGGAGAAATGGAGTGGCAGGAGCATCAGAATATTTAACAAGGACAAGTCCGAAGTGCTGGTAGATAATAATTCCCTGCAACGCTACAGAGAGTGGGATGAGTGGTTGGAAATTAACTTTGCAGAGAATATGTAAGTGCTATCTGCAACTGCCTCATGGGAAGATACGGAGAAGACAGACCCAGACTCTTCCTGGAAGTGCACAGTGATAGGACTGGAGGCAACAGGCACAAATCAGAACATGGGAATAAGGAACAATTTTCATTGGAAAATTTCCATTGCACTGGAACAGGTGTCCCTGAGAGACTGTGAAGTCTCCATCCTTGGGAGATACTCAAAACTCAACTGGTCAATGTCCTGAACCATCTGATCTAGTTGGACTCATTTTGAACAAGAAGTTGGACTAGGTGACCTCCAAAGGTCCCTTCCAACCCTAGTTATCCTGCGATTCTCCCATTCTATAAATATTGTCTCCTTTTCAGCTGCTAAAGTTATTAATACAACAAATCTGTTTTCCTTTGTCAGTCAGACAAGTTGTAATTTCCATGGTAACAAGGGGAATTCCTCTTTCTCAATTTTTCCTACTTGTTAGTTTCATTACCATATTTTAAGAACACCTAACTGAAGGTGGAGGAATTCCTGATTACTACAGGATTATCTTTTTTTTCACCATTCTGTACTATTTAGTTACTCTATCAGATGGGGATTTTGGAAGACAATGTTCAGCAAATTGTCTGCATAGTGGCTGTTGATGCCAGTAAAAAATCTAGAGAGACATTTCATCTTCTGCATGTTGCATATTGCACAAAAGTAGCTAGAGAAAAGGAAACTACTCTCATCTGCTTTACCAGAGTCTGATTAGCAACGTCCCACATGAGAACAACCCAACTTCAAATGAGTTATTCCTGGTTTACACCATAAGGCAATCAAGTTCACCATAAGAAGACAATAAAGTTATATTCCTGGGTTTAAAACCACTGATAAGAACCAACAAATAGTTAAACATTTAACATGTCTTGCTGTGGAGAGGAGTAATTAGGCTTTAGATATCTACTGAAATCTCTTATTCCATTGCTCTGACTTTGAGTTTCTTTTTAACTGATTTAGAAAGATACTCAGTTTCAGCAGTGTCTGCTGTGCTGTAAAATGAAGGCTTCACTAACTGCTATTTACCTTAATAGTTTTCAGATTGCATCCCACATAGCTACAAAAAGGGAAACATCAGCTATATTTACAATGTCAAGAAAGACAACATTTTTTTCCTTAAGCTTTCATCTTGTTTGCTCCCTTAAAAACACTAAAAATGAATAGAAAAGAATTTCCTGGGGAAAACTCTGAAACACTTAGATAAAATAGAAGGAAATGACAGTGAAAGAGAATGACAGGCTTGTGTGTCATGGATGGGGGTGGGAGACTTCAAATTATGAAGCAGAAGGTAAGAAGCAAAGCGTTTCTTCATAGTCAGTGCCTAAAAAGTCATGACATTGTTAATCATTTGTATAGGACAAGAAACGTGCATGGCTCTGTACTGTGAAAGATAAACAAATAGATGGATCTGTCATGGGTTTACATTTTAAAGGAAGGGGAAAAGTCAAAGGAACACAGTACTGCACATGTAACCATTACAGCTCTCAAGTTTTAGAGAACAGTTGAAGTTTTTATAAGGTCAGGAGTGGCTACAGTTGAGAAACACTCTCTGACTAACTTCTGTCACAAAAAGCTGTTTCAAATCAACCTATTTCCCTCCTGCAAAGCTGTATTGATTTCAGTGAAAATCTCTGCAGTAAGAAAGAGTTTTAACTCAGAAAAGATTCAGACTGCATTATGGAATCTATTCTGAAAAAAATTATTTGATATTGTTGGATGATATTACATAAGTAATGTACGTTGTGCTTGTAAATGTTTCTAGGCACCTGCTAGCTTATATTTCTTGCCATCACTAGCTCTTCATTTGTCTAGTGTAACATGTGACTTAGATTTGGTTTATACTGAAACATTTTGGGGAGAAGAAGTTGGTATATATGCTACTTACCTTTATCCAGGTAAGTTGGCTGCTCACTAGGAAACCAGTCTGCTTGCATCGCCAGCAGAGAAAGAGATGTAAGTGCCTTTGTTTTCTGTGGTGGTGATTCACAAGAACAGGAAGAGTAGATTCAGAGGCTGAGACAGTTACTGCTCTCTGTTTACTAAACGGGGATCCTGCAAAAGCTTGAGGTCAGAAAGCATTTTTCTAAGGCAATGTGTCAAATTACTTTTCAGTGACACAATTAAACAAACATCAAACTGCCACTCTCATGAAAGTGGATTTCAGCCAGCTTTAGGACTAACCAAGCATCTTGCTCATGCCCCTTTGCCATTGATGAATTAAGTCAGTTCTCCTATTTGATTCCTAAACTGGGCGAGCTAGGGATATGCCACACTCCCAAGCAGCAAAGCATTTACTATATCACAGTATTTGTGACTCACATCTAACAACCACTGCTGCTAAGAGCAAATTTGGCAGAGGGATTGCATTGTTATACCCTTCTGTTTTGTATATCATCAGCTGGAGTTATTTTTCAGAACAATGCTGAATGCCTATTACATACTGCTTCAAGCATGTCAGTACATATTAATATTACACTGACCAACCATATTTCATTTTCATGGATGTCATGAAAGGAGTCAGGGAGGTAATATTTATGTTTTAGACATACAAGGTGACCCTCAGGGATGTGAAACAAAATTAATTTTAAAGTAGATTAGGTAAACTGCATTTAGTTCCTTTTTGTATACTGTTTTAAGAATTAATTTTTTATGTAGCTTAATTCAAATTCAAAGGGAATTTAATCAAATATAAAATTCACACTACCTTAGTACCTAACAATCTACAGCAGTAAGAATGTTCCACTTTAAATGCACCCCTTTATATAATTCAGATTCATCTCTTCAATTCTGATCATGTTGTCAGCCTGCCAGTTGAATTGTGCATATTCTAACTTGTTTTCTTTTAATAAATGAAACACTTAGAGGCTTGAAGATGCTGGTAGCTGTCAGGGTTTATAATTTTGACATAGTGGTGATCTCAAACCTCAGTATAGCTGGCTGATAGACTCTCATATAAACTCACTGAGAAAATAGTTAAATACCCTTTTGCTTAGCAACAAATGAAACAGTAGAAACTGCTACCCAAGTCACAGACCGGCAAGGTGCTAAGGAAGGTCTGGACTGTACCAGTCAAAAAGCTTTCTCTGAGACTTTTTGCAAACACAGATGATGGGTTTAGACTAGATCATAAAGGTGCATATGTGTAAGTGTGAAGTGAACCTAACAAAAATGCAGCCAAAAAACAGCCAGGGCCAGCCAAGGAAGTACCAGCAGCATGGCCCTGGACGAAATCCAAAGAGGGAGAGAAAGTTCTAATTTTGGACAGAATGCTGGCTTAAAACAGATTTGATTTTCTGAACAAAGAAACTGCCTCCTGTTGTTTGTCCCTACTGTATTCAAAGAGACAGAATTCTGTGTACTTTCTTTGTAAATAGAGAGCAACACACACCCCAAATCTCAAACTCTCCAGATTTAACTTGTTTTACATCAAGAGTCTTGGCTGAAAGCAGAATTATATGCCTGGGGTACTTGATATTTGGTTCATAGCTACTGTTTTTCTAAAATCCGCTGCCTTTGTTAAGTCTACTCCTCAGCTTCTTTTACACAGCTACAAGTTGGTATCAATCTTTGGCAGAAAAAATGGTCAATTCAAGAATCTAAACACTACTACTTTTTTTGTTCTTGCATGTTGTGCATTGATGTAAATAGCAGAACAAGTCGCCATATCTTTCTCTCCGTGCACTGCTCCCTGGCAATTTGGAGCACCCCTCCAGAAAGACATAGAATCATAGAACCATTTAGGTTGGAAAAAACCTTTAAGATCATTGAGTCCAACCGTTAACCTAACACTGCCAAGTCCACCACTAAACCATGTCCTTAAGCACCACATCTACACTTCTTCTAAATACCTCCAGGGATGGGGACTCAACCACTTCCCTGGGCACCCTGTTCCAATGTTTAATAACTCTTTCAGTGAACAAAGTTTTCCTAATATCCAATCTAAACCTCCCCTGCCACAACTTGAGGCCATTTCCTCTTGTCCTATTGTTTCTTACTTGGGAAAAAAGACCAACCCCCCACCTCGTTACAACCACCTTTCAGGTAGCTGTAGAGAGCGATAAGGTCTCCCCTCAGCCTCCTTTTCTCCAGGCTAAATAACCCCAGTTCCCTCAGCCGCTCCTCATAAGACTTGTACTCCAGACCCTTCACCAGCTTCATTGCCCTTCTTTGGACACACTCCAGCACCTCAATGTCTTTCTTGTAGTGAGGGGCCCAAAACTGAACACAGTATTCAAGGTGCAGCCTCAGCAGTGCCAAGTACAGGGGGATCATCACTTCCCTGCTCCTGCCGGCCACACTATTTCTGATACAAGCCAGGATGCTATTGGCCTTCTTGGCCACCTGGGCACACTGATGGCTCATATTCAGCTGGCTGTCGACCAACACCCCCAGGTCCTTTTCTGCTGGGCAGCTCTCCAGCCACTCTTCCCCAAGCCTGTAGCATTGCATGGGGTTGTTGTGACCCAAGTGCAGGACCCGGCACTGAGCCTTGTTGAACCTCATGCAATTGGCCTTGACCCATCGATCCAGTCTGTCCAGATCCCTCTGTAGAGCCTTTCTACCCTCCAGCAGATCAAGGCTCCTGCCCAACTTGGTGTCATCTGCAAACTTACTGAGGGGATGGTTAACACAAGGTCCTCATTCCTGGGGGAAGCTCCCGGGTGCTGTCCTCAGCTGTTTTCAGCCTATGTGAACGCACATCCTCCTCTGCAACACAGCAGTTTTGCAAGAATGCCCCTGGCCTGAGCTCACCTGTCTGTCTTCTGGGAAGCTAGTGGAAATGATCAGCAAGAGGTGAAAGATGCTCATGGGGACCTGACTCAAAAACACTGTGGTCACAATGGTGGAGCAGCTTGGAGGGGAAGTTGTTCTGCCTGAAGCATGATACTCTTCTATGAATACTCATACTTTATTCCTGCTGTGGAATTCTTATCTCTCTGGCTTAGACAAATACACTGTATACCATGTAGTCTACAATTGAGTATTAATGAACTTCCAATGATTTTAATTTCCCTAAACACTTTCTTATCACTGACTTTCTTTTCCAGTTACTCAACAGTATGGTAGATCTCCAATGTCTACCACCTTGCTTTCAGGATTGGAGTGTAAACCACTCCCACAGCTACACGCATGATACAATGGTGTAACAAACAGTGAGAGGGAGTAAAAATTATGAGAGTGTGAGGGTATGAGCGGTAACAAGAATATCTTTGCTTCAGTTGGAAACTAAAATATAGGTTCCCCATTTCTTTCCTCCTTCTATTCCAAGCCTCTCCTTCCCTTTCAGATAGGGAGCTAAGGATAGTCTTATACGAACACAAGGTTTGTATTGGTGCCCTTGTGTTCTTAGATGGGACAGATAGTCCTTCTAACTTGCTGTCCTTCAGGAAGAATATTGTATATCAGCTCAAATGACCAGACTAATGAAACCCATTGCAGGCTGATGTAGCCTTTTTTTTAAACAGGTTTAAGAGTTTCTATGAGGACAGAAAGAGAGAGAAAGAAAGTAATCCCATATAACCAGTTTAACCCACAGATGATGAAGTCCTTTACAACAGGTTAGCATTCTTGACAGCAAGATGAATGTAATCAAACTCTGCAGTGGCACCTTGAATTCCAGTTTAGATTACCACCTCCCATGCCCATTTTATTTATCAAGGATTTCCAGATCACACATTTGCGTTTGAATATGAGTAAGTGCTGCTATGGGAGCTGTAACAGGACTTCTCTATTGCAAGAACTCCTTTCTGTCTTTCCAGGATTTGCCATGGGTAACGATGCTTTTTGCTGCTGATTGCATTGCAGCACAATGAAGCTGAAGTACAGCCTTCATTCAGGACCCATATCTTTACAGGGTCAAATTGTTCTTTATCTAGCTCAGCATCTTTGACTGCCTGCACTGCTGCTCAGGCAGAAGAAGAAGGAAGTTTGCATGTCAGAAAGATTGTTTCCTATTGCAGCATGAATAACCCAACTGGTAGCAAGTTGGCTGTGTGCCATTCAAACTTGAGCAGCCAAGTCAAACTGGGTCAGGTTTGCACTTTACCAGGGTAATGCTGTCTAGGCAGGCACGAGCACAGGAGCATTTTCAGATCAGAGTCTGCTCAGCCATGGGAGGAGGAAGAGAGAGCAAAGGAAGTTTGGCTGTCAGAAACCTTGTTTTATCTTCTATTTTCCATAGCCAACTGGCAGCTGGTCAGGCATTCGAAGTTGAAAGGTCTAGTGGCACCTGTTTTAGGTGCATCCCTTCCTCAGTTAATGGGCTGAAAGCATAAGCATCAGGCAGCAGCCTCAACTGACAGCTAAAGACATTTTCCATTTCAGCTGTGCAGTGGACTACGTTGATCTGTAAGTTCTGTGTGTGTGCCCTGCCTATGGGCACACAGCTCAGGTTGATATTGTCATCGCCAGTAGATGAGGCAACCGCTGTTCTGGCTGTCAGGTCCTATCTGCTGCCCATTAAAGACAGGGAACAGACCTGGAATGCTGTTCATGCATGCTGAACTGGCTACTTGAAATCCTCTTTATTCTTGTATGTGTTACAATTAGTTTGTGGTAAAATGAAAAATCAGTTCTGAAAGTCAGTTTCCTGTGGATCATGGTTTTAAAATTCACCATTTTAAAAAAAAACATGCCTGAGATGGCTAAAGACAAAAGAATTAAAACTTTCATTTAAAGGTGGAGACTGCAATTGCATCCTCCATAAATATGAAGCTACTATTACTTTCTTGCACAGTGAACCTTAACATGTGCTTCAGCTGCACAGTTAGGGCAGCATGCAGTTTTGTTCTATATTTTCATTTGGTCTTATAAGCTGACTAACATAGCCACCTACTGCTTCCCACGTGAAGAGAGGATGTGCCAGTTGCATCTGCCTAGAGGAAAGAATAAAAAAACAAGCAAATGGAAGAAAGAGCAAAAGGGAAAAAAAGACTGCTAGAAAAGACATGGAGCACAGTCTGACGACACTCGAGGCCAGTGATGCTATTCTTCCTCTCACAAAGGAGAGCTCTGTAATAACAAAATGTATACCCTAACAGAATATCATTCAGGTTGTAAAGTAAAATACCTGAAAGATAGCAGAAGATAAAGCAGAGAAGGTATGAGGAGGAGGGTTCTGACCAGGAGAGGAATGGGTTCAAGCGCCTCTACCAATGTGGAAACCAAGTGAGCTCACCCACTCGGTGAGGGAGACTTGTCAGTAGGAGCTGCGAGGTGGAGAGACACAGTCAGGGGCCCGAAGGGAAGAAGTCCTGTTTGTCCAGTGCTTGGAGGGAAACCTGAGGTTTTGATATGTAACTTTGCTTTAAAGTTGTTGGAAACCTGTAGCAAAAAATGAGAAGAGGAGTGTAGGGACTGGCTATCCTTGTCAGATGGTTACTGGAGGTGTTATGAGAAAGGCTTGTACCCTGCAGTGCTAAAGGACCTCAGAAAATGGAGGTAAGGCTAAGTGCAGGGAGAAGCTAGAAGAAGTGAAATACACAACTGCGTGTCAGTTATGACTGCATGTTTCTCCTCTGATGAGCTCTGGGGCTGGTTTTCAACAGAGCTGGCTGCTCCCAAGAGTATTCATCCACTCCTGAAAGGCACATTTCTTAAAATAATTCTTGCCAACACGCAAGAGCAGGTCGAAACAAGACCCTCTCTCTTGCATCCACTCAGATTGAGCTTTATGGGAGAAAGTATAAGTGGTTACTCATGTTAGTGGTGACACACAGACGTAGTGTAGTCCCTTTCTGTACAACTTTTGCACCCCTTTCTCCCACCAGCAGGAGGCTGACCCCAGTGCCCCAACCTCACTGTGGGCCACTGGGCAACCCTGGCAGCTGTGGTGCGGCCGCTTCGGCCCTGGGAGCCATTGGGTCCATTTGAAGCTTGTCACCCTCTAACATGGTGGGAAAAACCTCATGTCTCTCCTGTAAAACTGATTGCAATGGCTTGCACCCCACAAGACCAAGCTGGAAAGCTTTTGCACAGTAACCAATCTGTAAAATGCAGTGGTCAGGAGGTACCAGCCGAGGAGACGCCTTGGCTGGAGAGAACAGGGCTGCAGGGCGAGGGAGGTGTGGTTGCTCTGATGGCCTTGCCTCCAGGCACGCTCCTGCATAACTGATTTAGAAAGCAGCAGGAGGGTCAGTAATGTGAAAGTACAATACAACAAAAAACCCTGCAGAATAAGGCCTGAAAAGCTACATATTTAATTAAATGTTTTTGGAGGGTTTTCAGGTTTGAACAGTGTAGGGTAACTTTCTACTTGCCGGGCAGCTAGGCCTTTTCTTCATGTTAACATCATAAAGAAGCTCTAAAATGAAAGAAATTTTAGGGATGTTTAATATACAGGATGGAAGGTGTTTAATATTGTAAGATTACCTATTTTTTTAATCAACCTAGATCTCCAAAATGATTATGTTGTCTTTCCCTGCTCCCTTAATTTTTTTTTTGTATGGCTCATGGCAATTCAGGTTGAGATTTTAAGGTCAAAAGTCGAAGACAGTTGAAAACAAAAAATTAAAATGGGGAAAATCTTCTGATGTACAAGCAAATGCTCTTCTCCTTTTGACAACAATGTAATTGAGGTGCTGCCACCTTCTCTTTTCTGCAGCAGATTATTTTTGGCAAAGGGATCTTTAACTGTGCACTTACAAACCTGCATTTGCACAAGAGCAAGTCTAGGTTTTCTGACTGTGCTGCTTTATGAAGCTGGTTTTTTGGGATGATGCGAACAGGATGAGTCCACCCTTCTTATTCTGATTGGTAGGATTTGATGGTTTCTGTCAATCCAAAGGGATTTTTTTCATGTGTCTTTGAAAGAACTCACATATGGAAATAGCTGCATTATAAATATACTCTGGCTGACTAGACTGCTAATTAATGGGATATAAAGATAAAAGGGAGATTAGCAATCTTTGTCCACTATGACTGAATCTGTATGAATCCCATTGCCTGTTATTACTCACATATTCAGTCCATAATCTGAAAAGTGCAAATCCCAAAACACTGAAATAGTTTTTTAAAATAATCTAAAAATGTTTAAATCTGCCTCTTGCTTAGAAGCAAGGACTAATGTGCCATACACACGGTGCGGGCTCTTGGAAATTATACTAAGTGCACCTGGGTCTGTCATTCTGCCTGCTTGTCTGTCACACTGGGGTATTCTTCTTTCTTTCAAGCATTTCATAAGAAAAGGACAGAAATGGCTCTGCAGCAGTGGTCTCAGAGTAGATCACCCTGAGCACTTAGGCTCCCCTGTAGGAAGCTGATCAGTGGTCTATGCACTAGGGTCCTGAAGAGTTAATCAGAAAATGTAAAATGGAAGAAGAGGAAACATTTTTTAAAAATACAAAATGAAAAAGCAGAAGCATAAGAAAATATAATTTGCTAGTTTGCCACCATCTGTCAAAAATGCATGCAAGTAATCACTTGCACTTACTCTTCTCAGTATGCACGATAAGATCTACACAAAAATTGGTTCTATGTGGAAGCCTAAAAATGCAGAACTAAAGCCCTGGAAAAATGAACCTGGAAGTATGTGATTGTAAAAAACTGAGGAAGCATGTCAAACCATCTGCAAGGTTATTAGACTCCTGCAGTGAGACTACTGGGGCAATGGACATGAAAAAGCCCTAAATTATCCAACAGGGTATGAGTAGTTGGGTGGTTTCATGCTGCACAGGGGTTGGATCTGCTAATACAATTCAGGTAGAAGGACCACTGACCTTACTGCTGAAATCAGGCATGTTAGTGGATGTCCTCATCAGATGTTCATTAGTAAAATGGGTGCAGCTATTTAAAATGTATTTGTCCCACAGCTGCACGTTACAGAAGAGTGAGTGGGATAGGCTGCATGAGCATGCCTGATCCCCTTCAGAGTGAAATTAGGCAGGTTTGCTTAACGTGGGGATGATACAATTAAAATGGACTAACTGCACTGGAGTGGGTGACATTTGCACAATCCTCTCTTGTGGTCCATTCTGTGGGGTGGTTGCCTCCTGCAGAGTGATGATAAGAAATACGTATGAGTTACTGTTATTGTAAGCAACCTCAGACATTTCGGCAGGAAATATTTCAGAGTGGCATTAGTTCTGCTGGTGCCTAGTTTCACCTGATTGCTCACGTGAAGTCTGCCTCATACAATCCTTTTAGAACTTGCAATGTAGTTAATCCCAGTTTAATAAAAACTCTCATTAGGGGACAGCTTTTAATTTTTTTGCCTTAAGTAAGATCAATTTTTTTTCTAAGCTCCCAGGCAGTGTTTGCATGTGCATTTATCAGACCTATATCATCTTGGACCTGTCTGGTCTTGGTGCTGCTCTCATAGACTTCCAAGATAGATTGTACTAGGCACAATCCTGTTTGAATTTCAGTGTAACTTTCTTCACAGCAAGACTTCACCATTGTTGTCTGTTTTCATTATATTTATGTGGTTGGCTGGAGAGTTGATTCTCTCTCTTGTACAAATGCTTTGTATACTGATTTTTACAAATCATCTTGGCCTATGAAACAAATAAAAAAGAACAAGAGTTAGTATTTCTAGAAAAGTCCTATAGCTTGTAGCAGAAAATTGCAAGTTCTGTAAATAATTAAGCAGCTTGCAGAATTTCCTGGCAAGATTGTATTGATAGATTTTTTTTCTGGGTTTATATCTGCCACTTATCTAGCTAAATTATATTTCTTTTAGAGACATTTCTGTGACACCTTCTCTGTCATCTTTATACTGTCCCGATCTCTGTTAGTTTTATAATAGCTCTCCATAGGGTAGAAATACATTTCTTGTTTTTACACAACTCCATCATTCTCCTTTTACTGCACCTCATCTTTTAGTTGGCTAATTAGTGTCTCGATCATAATTTATTCTTTAATGATTTTCCATTCAGAACTGTAAAGGTAATTAAGTACTGAAAAAAGTACAGTACAAACAGGCAATCCCAGCTCCAAAATCACAACTCAACATTCTCCACTGATGTAAATTGACAGAGGTCTGTTGAACAAAAATGCTCACACTACAAGAGATTTTTCAATCCAGGAAGTAATTCGCTGAAAGGGAATAGTGTCTGGCTCCATCCAAATTAACTAATTTATACGACTGGACTGGATATACAATATTTTTTTCAGACAGGGTAAAAGAATGATAGGACACCAGAAGGCTTATTCACAAAGTGGTTGTTCCCAGTTCAGCTGTATTTTCATTGCAGGCTGATCACTAGGGAAACTTATGCTGTATGATCCAACACACCATCATATCATACCTGGGAACAGCATTAGCAGTAGTCCCTATTTCGTATTTCATCATTTACTAATACTGAAATGACTGACACTCTGCATGTATTTTTAGACCAGAGTTTTGCATCAGGAACCAATGGGCAAACACATTTAGCTGTATCACAGTACACAAGCCATAGAGTGTATTAATGGGACAAATTTGGCACGAGGTTGTGTATGCAGCCTTGTTACTTAAACTAGGATTTTAATCTGTTGAAGGTCTAACACACTGCAACTTGACAGTGACTTGCTCTTCTCAGACATATTCCATATAATTTGTATCTAACTATGGTTGCTTTTCCTTTTAATGATTCACCACTTTTTGTTGTATCATCAGTATTAGTTTGGCTGTTTCCATGAAAATACTGTAGATACACTGAGCCTTTCACCATTTCACTACAGGCACAGAAAGGCCCCCTGGGAACATCTGAGAGGCTCTCTTTCTCTTCTACTTCATTTCTGCTTGTTTGAAAACATGAGCAAACATAGCTCTGTTTTTAACAAAAATGAAAAGGAAATTTGTGAAAAGGACCAAACATATGTTTTTCTAAATTATATTTTTGTGACTGGCGAAAGGGAAATTTTGAGCTTCACTAACACTGAGTCCCATGGGAATGAACTATGTCATTTCCCAACATATCCTCCTCCTTGTCATGTAGAGGTTGCTTATAATCCTCATAGTTGTTGTTACCTGCAATCAAAACAGAAGGGAAAAAAAAAAAAGAAAAGAAGAAAACAGGAAAGCAAAAAAGGTTTAGTTGTTTCATTTAGCCTCTTACGTGTATTTCTAGTGTTTGTATAAGCCTTCTTGCCCTTTTTAAGGTATATACCTCTGAGAATTAGAAACTGAATATCTCTATTTATTACTTGAGTTATTTTATAGCCAACATTCCAGTTGCTTTCTCTCTGTGCTCAAAAACAGTTTAAAATGTTCTCTGTGAAGTCCTGATGATGCCAGTTCCATCAGGATCTCATTAAAACAAACATATCCAAGAGTTTACTCATCACTTAAAAGTGATGGTTTCCATTAGAAAAAGAAACTGAGCCTCTGAGTTCGGTCTTCTGCTTATTCTTTAAGTTATAAAGGTATTCCTACTTTCTTAACTTCAATCTTATAACACATCTGGTTGGGTTTTCCTCTCTTTTTACATGATGCAGATCTTTGAAACATCTTTAAGATAAGGATTACATCTTTCTTTTTTAGCTTGTCTGAGGCCAAGTTAACAAGTACCATAATCATTCCAGAGCATGCTTTATGCTCTCCCTGCAGTCTGTAATAATAAAATAATCTCTCTACCACAGAGGACCTGGCAGCTCTTCTGTCCTTGTCTTCTAACTAGTCCTCCATCATTGATTTAGGCTTCCTTTTACAAGGACCACTCTTCAGTGGTGCTGAGTGAAGTATGACCTTGTCAGACCAGCACCATGCATTTAATATATATAATAGCTAGAGTGCCAAGAACTCCAGATCTATTTCAATACAAAGTACAGCAGCTTCTCCAGTAGATATTTATTTGCTTAAATTAATACAACACATCATACATGCTTTTACTATTGAGATAGAAAGCCAAAAACTAATTATTCACATAGTTGGTCCATTTTTTGAGTTGGGGCTTTAAATAGAACCCAGTATTCTATGTGAAATAAATATACACCACATTATTTGCAAAATCTGTTAGGAGTACAAAATGTTAGCTCTGTTACATCTTGTTCAGCTAAGCAGACATGACTTATTTTCAAAACTGTTAATAATTATTAAAAACTTCGAATAATAAATATAGTACTTATATTACTTCTTAACTGTACATTCATAACAGCAGAGTCCAGCAGCACCATATGAAGAGAGAAATTGGAGAAGAGATAGTAGACCAATACAGAGTTGTAAAAAGGTGGGTGCAGTAGCATTACTTGGTCTTTCCAGTAACTTGTTTTATAGGACACAGCACAGGATAAACTTCTGATATAATATTATCATAAAGTGTTTTATCCTTTGAGCTGCTGAACACAGAGCACCTGTCTTTGCCTTCACAGACTGGAGGCTGCTCAGCAACCAGGAGAACTCAGGTTCACAAGGAGATGGCTGAGTCCTGGTGGCCAGACTCAAAACAGCTTGTTCCAGCTTACCTACAACTTCACTTTCTCAGTAAATATGTTGTATTTTTTTTACCCTCAAATTTTACTAACCCAACTTTTGACTTTTCATCCACCTACTCTGTTCTGCAGTGTCTTGCAGAATTCTCCCTGCTGCCTTTAACAGCAGAAAAGCCTCTAATTTAACAAACCACATGTCTTCAGTTGCCCAGACTCATTATGGTGTGGCCAATTTACCTTTCCTCTGCATGGCTTCTTGAAGCATCTCAGTTTGAATGAGTTTAGAAAGCATCTCAGTTGTATGAGTTTGTGGCCACTCTTATTTGCTCTGATGATCTCCAAGAGAATGGAGTTAGGCTTCATATAATAACGCAGGAAAATGGTGTGGATGTGATTTAATACAGAGGTGGTGGAGACTGAGCTTTAATTTCATGTGTTACCACAAGCTGAAAACCCAAATAGCAGAGAAGAGTCAGATAAATACATTTTTTTTTTCCATAACATAGCAAGAAGAATGTAAATAGACTCAGATTAGGAAGAAGGAAAAAAACAAAATGTGTCCCCCAAGGTCCAGGACACAGGCAATGTCTCTACAGGACTTCTGAGACTATATTCAAAGCAAAACAAGGAAGCTAATCCCTCGAAAATTAGAAATGGCAAATAACTTCATTATGAGAGCAAATTTCTATAAAGCATTTTCAAAGCTATTAAAAAGCGAAGGCTGTTACTGTCTGTTCCCAAAACGGTGCCAATGTAAATAGCGTGAAAATAACTTATGTTTGAAAAGCAAGGTGCTTCACAATGAAGGCTGTTATTTCACTTTTAATTTGTCCCTTGGGACCTCTTTGTAACAAGTGTCTTAGACCCAGCTGCATTATGTTCTGTTGTAGGGAGGACTATCATCTCCTAATCTTTTTGCTTGGGTCACTTGGCACTGTCTCCTTATCTCAGTAACAGTTTTGTTTGCAATTCCTCTGACTGGTGACTTACGGTTTTAGAGGAGCTCTTTACTATTCTAACATGAATTAGCCTTAATGTGACTATGTGACTGGGTACAGTCTCAAGGCCTCATTGTAATGGAATATTCTCTGCTTTCTAGGAAGAATGCAAGAAAAGGGAGTCATATTACAAATTATTCCCCAATAGCATTGCCATTCTGGGGACCTCTACTCCTTTCCACCTGGCTGTATGTAGCTGGCGGTTGCTTTTGCTCCAATGAGAAGTGGGACTGTAGAAGTGGATAAATTGACTGTAGTGACAGCATGGTTGAAAGTGTTTGGGTTAGCTATTTAGATGACCCAGAACTGTTTGCAGTGATTTCCTTTCCTAAGGACACATCTGCCACTTTCCCTTATGAGGTCTGTAAGGGAACTCTGGACTGCATACTTCCAGTAGACATCATTTTTGTGGTTACGATGTTGTCTACTGGGAGCTGAGCTCTGCTGAAAATGTCTCCTTTGCTCCGTTTGCCTGGGGTGCTGTTGATATGTAATTACTTGTTTCTTGGTAAGGATTGCCTAGCTGTCCCATAACACTCTCCAGTTCATAGACAGCAGGGCTTTGCAATGAAAGGGCTGCATGTCTTTCTGCTTTACCCACCACAGAAGTGAATGGACTTGCTAAGTTCAACTCATCTGCATGATCACCATTCTAGAAACTGCAAGCAGGTTCCTGATTCTTTGCTTATTCCTTTTATCATAGGAACTAATATGGCTGCAAAGGTGGAGTGGACTTATCTTGAATCACGCACAGCTGGAAACTATACCACCTTGAGAGAGACATTCTAAGAGTCAGTGGCTCCCAGCTCTTGGCTGTATATGTTCTCAAATAGGAGATTTTTCTGGCAGAGACAAGATATTGCCAAGAAGGTAACCTAAGGACTTGTTCCCATTTCTAAGAGACAATCTCCTAGACCATGCTGAATTTCTACCTGATCATTTCCCCTCCAGTCTAAGAAAGAATGCAGTTACACACATCATTACTCTGAAAATTTTCTGATTCTTCTGCTTGACCACAATGTCTTCCTTGAAAGAAGGATGGCTCCTTTTTCAAGAGGAGTTATCTTGCAGTGGAAGCAAGGAAGTTGAATGTATATGATAAAACAGTTCATCACTGGAAAAACATGGCTATGTACCTCTGAAATACACCTCATTTTGAAAGACATCATTAATTCCAGGCCTAAAGTGACCTATATTCCACTTCAATTTGGTATACCCCTTTTATTTTAAAAAAGTATGTACATCAGCTGTAGAGTGAATTACATTTAGAAGAGTCACCCATATGTTACAGCTTCTTTTATCAACAGCTTTTTCTGCTCTTCATTCAGAATCTTTATTATGCTCTGTTTGAGCCCTAGAAAATGAAACCACCTTCTGCAACCTCAAACTACATAAACCTAGTTTTCATATGACAAATAAGGGCTGCTGCCCTGTGAACGCTGATGAACTGGTAGGTGTGCGAATCATTACTTCTGTAACGTGAGTGGTTTCTCATAATGGCAAAGAGCTCATGACTCTAGCCTTAGCAACCCATAAGTATAAGACTGTATTTAATTATAACTGGCTATATATTGAGCATGATAGCAAGGTATTTCAAATCAAGAACTTGGCAAGTAAGTGAAGAAGGTATTAATATTTGGAAAAGATGTACCATTTATATGGATTTTAACCTTTTGAGCTGGGATGTCAGAATGACATAGGAGTAATTAAATGACTTATTAAATCTGAATTTCCTTGTAAGCAATAGGATGGTGTGGGGCTGTTTGTCATCTATCTTGAAGATGAAGGAATCAAGGTTCTGGTCAAACTATTCATGCAATTAATGGAATGTGCTTAATGGAATGTGCTTTTAGCATCTTTGTTATGAACATATAACATGTACAGGAATCAGAGCATGAAAAGTTGGGAATGACTCAGTAAAAAGAGCATGAGCAGAATTCTTCTGAAAGGCCTGGAGTTTACTGGTCAAGACATGTTGATAAAGGAAAATTTCTGACACCGATAAGAGGAAATCCAAAACCAGTTTTCCTCTGTAAGGTACTGCTTGCCTTGTAAGGGCTCTTTTTTGGCATACCTTCTAAAATAAAATCTGATCAGACCTGTGTATTTCAAAATCATCCTTGCTAGCCAAGGTAAACTGAAGAGACAAACAGCAAAATTGCATCATTTTCTCAATGAAATTACTTGTATTGCTTTACATGTAATTATAGCAAGACTTGCAAATGCTACATACTGGTGCTGCTCATTAGATGTACTGGTCTGAGCAGACAGTAGAACAAAATGTCAATACAGTTCATGCTATTTCACTTGAAGAATTGCTGAATACTCCCATACTGACAGAAACATATCAAAGCACGAACATCCCTTGTGCCAGAGGAAAAGCTTCTGTGACCGTAATTCCAGTTCTTTCAAAGCCTTACAAAGCTGCCCTTCACTATCTCACAAGACATTAGTATTTCTTCTTAATTGTTTCCCATTTCTCATTGTAAGTGATTGAACTAACAATCACTTCAGTAAATGAAAGTATTTGGACTGTGTTAGCTCTGAGAGCAACAGCACTTTCATGCATACCATGTTTAATAGTACTTTTGCTTATACTGTGAAATACTTAGTATTTTCAGATTTTTTTTGAGATGTATGGTTAGAAGCATTCATATATATTTAGTCAGATAATAACTCAAGCGCTAAAGTATGTTGCTTTTTGATAACTAGACAATTGCGTATCTCTACCACCCCAGATAAAGGAAAACAAACTTAACTACCCACCCGACTGTCTGCTTAAGTATAGACTGCTTTAAGTATAAAAATGTTATTGTTCAATATCTGTTGCATTTCTTGGTGACCTTGGACTGCTTTATTCTTTTAATATACGTGTTTTACCTTAAATTATTTTTTTTAATTTCACTTGTTTATTTCTAAAGGCTACTACAATCTTCCAGATTTTGGTAAATTACAGTTCATGTTAAAAGCTATCTGGTTCCCATTTTCCAGCTGTTTTAAAATGTCCATTTTAAATGCCTATAAGCATTGTTTGTTTTTCCATTTTTCTTTCCAGCAATTCTTTCAAACTCTTGTTCCTGTGCTTGAAATACAAGTAATCAGAGAGAGAGCGGCCAAGTCTAGCCTTTTCAAAGGATCTAAAGCTGAGGTGTTCTTTGTTGTTTGCAAGGTCTCTCTCTCCTTGGCTCTCCTGTTTATCTGAATTTCCTATTCTCTTCTCCAGTTCTCCCTCACTTAGCACTTCTTCCTTCTTATTGCAGTAGGACTCCCTGAAGTCCTTCATCAGGCACTCAGGTTTGCCAGACAGATCTTGAGCCACATACAGCTTGTTGTCATTGTGGTGGTACATGGCAGGGCTGTACCGCTCTGCCTCATAGCAGTTGTCTTCCTCTTCTTCCTGGCATGAGCTTCCCTTGGCACTTTCACCATCCGAATGAAATGACATTCCCTTCCCTTGGCTTTTCTGGGAAAGATCAAAGGGCTCTTCCTGTTCCAAGCTTCTCAAGACATTTGTCTGGGACAGAGCAATTCTTCCTCTTCCAAAACCTTGCAGTGGTTTGAGGGGAGGAGAAAAGGAAGAATTTATATATTTGAAATTTTACTATGTGATACATGGTTAAAAAACAAAACATGAGGCAGCCATCTATTGCATACTTTACCTTTGTCTTCCACCCAGCTACGTCCAGGTACTTTACTGTTTACATCTCATGGCATCTACTTTGAGACGCTGTTAAAAGAAATACTACTGTATACACTTCACAGCCAGGTCAAGACACACAAAACATTGTGCTGTACAAGCCAGACACTTGATGAGGGAGCTAGGAATAAAAGCAAAGTGGTCTGGCCTCTTGTAAACTACTTTTACCTGTGAACCTACCACTTGCTCCTTCCTATTTTTTTTAAATTAAAACTTTGATCTAAAGCATCACAGGCCATAATCAAAGTCCCAGGTTTTGTGCATTTTTTTTCCAGAGGAGTGGAAGAGATTAAAAACATGTTAATGTGTTTGTTCTATGGACACTCTGGTTCAAAGTTACTGTTTACAAATTAAAAGACAATCCAGTCTCAGTAGCCTGTGACCTCCACTCTCCTTAACTTTTCCTCTTTCATCCACTGAGAAGCCACGTATGCCACTGAAAAGCTCTATGCACTAGATAGTGCTTCAGCTTGAGGAAATTGTTATAAACAAACGATGATTTGGAGCGGTGAGGTATAAGTCTGAGTGTAGTCCTGGATCTGGTTTGTCTTAATATTTGTCAGAGTGTCTCCTCTCTTGCTAGAAATCCAGATGTTACCCAGGAGGCATCTGTGGACTCAAATGTGCTCTGAGCATCAGGATGCACTGAAGAAGATTCAGACACTGCGGGCACAGTCCATCTTAATTAAAACAATATTGACAGTACTGGGGCGAGGATTTCACCCAATAGCAAATATCTACAAAAGCCACTATTTTACTTGCTTTATTTTATTTTGTTTTGGCTTCGTTTGGTTTGGTTTGTTTTTTTCCCTCAGTAATTGAATGCAGTTTCTGCAGGATTTATGCAGCCTCACTAGATACAGCTGCTACTTTGCAACAAGTTATATTTGTTAAAACGGTTCATGAGCATGTGACAACCCTTTCAAATTGTCTCGTGTCTGATAAGCCTCAAGGGCTGAAGAATCTCTGTACACTGAAAAGCTCCTAGGCTGTCTTCAGTTACAGGTAATTGTGTAACTAGCATGGTGCTGTAGGAGATTTACAGGAAAAAAAGAGCCATTTATTTCATTACCTGTTGGGATTTTTGTAAATTTTATGCCAAATGTCATTAGAGTATGTGTTTTACATATGTGCTAGGCTGCCCTAAAGCTTGAATTTGAGGAACAGCAAGAAATCTTACCTATGAAAGAATTATCTATCCATAAAGTCTTAACAAACAAAATATCTTGGATACTCAAAGTCTCAAAACAATCCTTCCTAATTCCCCACCTCTTTAGATACCATTGGCATGTGTGCACACACAAGGCTGACTTCAGGAAGTGTATGTGGTAGGTGGGAGATAGGAAATTCTTTGCAGGATACCCTGGGTAGTCAAAGATCCATATACTCTGAGAGGGGGGAGGACTATCTCCTCCTGTTTACATGCTTCTTTGTAAACTGGGTCTTGAGCCTATGGCCTTTGCCTAACATCAGCTATGTCAATATGGTACAGACTAACCAAGGCTCCTGGATGTAGTGGCATTCAGCCTTCCGTTCCCATTCCAGACTGGAACCCAATAAGCAGTGAGCAAGACCCATGAAATCTATATTTTTTGCTTCTGTCAGCTTCGAGTGAATTTATGATTTATGATGTACCTTGAACATGAGAGAAAAACTATAAACTCCTAACCAGATGTGTCTGAGGAAAAATGTCTTCTTGTCCATGGCTGCTAGGCTGTGGTCTGTCAGCCTCTGGGAATCAAGCCCCTTGAAACTGTAATATTTATTAAAAAATGATGGAACTACACCTTCAGTCAGGAAGGTCATGTCATCCAATCATTCTCCTGGCCAACTACATATGCATAGCCTTACTAAGGCTCCAGCTCTCTCCCATTTCTGTCTTGGGGTACCCACATGCTGGGAGAAGCTCTGTGGTGCTGTGGATATTGCACCTTTTCACAGTGATGGATAGGAAGCCCTGGACTTAAGTACAAGAACGTTTGGTATGGCTTGATAAATCCTCTGCTCTCACACTACTGACCCTATTCTCCCTAACACCTGATGACAGCAACTTAGTGCGCTAAAATTATTTCCTTCGTGTTCATAAACACTGTCTCATTTTGTCTCCATCTACTCCTTCATCTCAGTCTATACCTCTGTATCACCAGATATCTAGTCTTAAAGGTTTCTGAGACAAGGGTCTCTACCTTGGGGATTTCTGATCTGTAGCACTGGAGCAATATAGATAGTTAATAACAACCTCCCAGGCTTATGGGATTCAATCTCTTCCAACAGCATTGGATCTATGGTACAAGATCATGGATCTGTGGTACAAAACCCATTTGGGTTTACTGATATGCATCTTCAAATCTCTCAGACAATAACCTTGCTGAAAAATATTACCTTGAGAATGAAATCCTCTTTCCATGACCCCATGTTTGACTTTCATGTGTCTTGTTAGGTTCCCTTTCAAGGTGAATTTGCTGGGACAGTAAAGGCACTTGAAAGGTTTACTGTCCGAATGCAAGTGCATGTGTCCCATTAAATTGTGCATTCTGTTAAATTCCTTTCCACACAGCTGTAAAAACAGTAAAAATGAAAATGATTAGTTTGAAGGGGTACTTCCAAGGAGGACATTTTAAAAGGAAATAGGACCTGCTCTTCTCAACTTGAGCCCTGGCAGCTTCTGGCTGGAATTTGTTTTTCAAAGGTACAGGCAAAAGTCCTACAGATAAGAATATGTGGCTGAGTCTGATCTATCTAGGGCTTCCTGCACTGCTGTTTTTTAAATTTGGTGACTAGGACACACCGTCAAGGATTCCCCAAAAGCAGGGAATGTTGTTTCAAGGAGGGGAGAGGCTTAAGTGCGTAACCTGGAAGGCTCTTAACTTGAATGAAATTCAAAGTAAAACTTTCTGCCCTGGTGAACCATTTAGTTTGTAGTTTATAAATCTATCCTTTAATCAAGAACAACGCCAGGCAGAGATGGAGATACAAAATAAAACCAATGAAGGGTTTCTGTGAAACAGTCAAGCAGAATATTACTTCTCCTTTAGTGGAAATTAAATGGCTGCACATTTTGCTTAAGCTAGAAAAAGCAATTCCTTCTTTTCTTTGTTTCTTGCTCCCCCATCTTTCTCTGATCCTCTTATCTTCTGTTGACCAACTTCTGTGTTTCAGTGTCTCTGGTGAGTAAGCTGGAATTTAAAGAGTCATGGGGCTGCAAGAATGACTCAGCTTTCCCTGAAGCATGTTCCTGTCAGCTCAAGCTATTGATCGTGCAAGTTTCCCTTTGATGAAACAATAAGAGGTTGGGGTTTTTTCATTGTTGTTGTTTATCCAGATGGATCCTTTTGTAGTCTGGTCAAATGTATTCTCAAGACATGAGAGTTTGACATCACTGTTAGAAGCTCCTAGTCTCACTCGTCTTCTGGTCTTATCAGGATTTATAATTTAATTCACTTTCAAGTGGCTATTTCCATCCTCTGTAAACTTCTGTGTTTGCATTCTACTTCAGCTCCTTTTTCTGGAATGGTTTTAGACAAATACTTTTATGATCAGATTTTTTTTTTTTTATAATCTCTATTACTATATGAGCCAGAATCACCATTACTGAGTAACTGAAACTTCCACCAAGCAGTGTACTCATCTGGGAGAAAATTACTAAAAAGCAATTACTGAGATTCCACCAAATTTTTGGTCTCATCGACTTCTGATTTAATTTATTTTGGTACTAAGATGGTCTGCTACAGTACTTTTTGATTCAAACTCACAAAGCCATCAGCTGGAATATCTGGATGAAATGATCCTTGGTAAAATAGTACTGTATCCTTTGCACTTTAAACCACCTCTTGCGGGAAAATGGAAGCAGTCCATTAATATAAAAATTTGCAGGGGTATTGCTTTTATATAAAAACTAGAGCTGCCTCGATGCTGCAAAAAGAAAGAGTCTGGAAATCTTCACTTGCTTTTAAAAATATTTGCTTTAGCTGCATAAGTTCTCTTCCATGGTTTGCTCTCCATGATTTTGCTAAAATGAACATTCAAGCAAATAAATCTATCAGCAAAGTGTTCACCAAGACCAGGGGGAGAAATAGCCACTGAAAATGAGTTATTAATTTGTAAAAGTAAGATATCTGCTTCCAAGGGTCATCCATCCACTTAGGAAAGAGGATTGTCTCTTCTTTGCATTCAGAGCAAGCTAATATGCCAGATGAGTTATATTCAGGGAAACGAATACACTAAAAAACCATTATGAAAGTGCTGGGAGGAAAAGAGGAGAAGAAGCACTAATGTGCACAGAAAATTCACAAGGAAGAACAGCAGCTGGTTATATCTTGACAGCTGCTGGAACAACAAATGACATGTCAATATTTCTCTGGCTACAAGAATGCCAATAATAATACCTCTCTAATACATCTTAGCAGAAGGCGTCTGGTTATCTGTTTGTATTGTGGCTGTGTTCTCACCAGCATTTGCTTTCTGATAGCTAGGTCTTTACTTCTCTGTCTAAACTGGTAATCAAGGAAAATCAGGTTGAACAGGTGAATGGCTAGAGTACTTCATGCAAATCTGTATCTTTATAAAGTATTGAGTATTAAAATGCTTCTAGTAGGAGCATTTATTTTGTTTCTGTCAAGGCAACATTTATTTCTCTTTCTTCATAGTGAAAAGACAGAGGACTTTGTAAAGGATTGTTCCTTACAGCATAGAAGTTTTGTGGCTCTGAATAAAGGGGGTAGATTTTCCATTTCCCAAAGTCATGCACCGTCTTAGGGATGTGTAATGTGTTCTTGTCCTGAAATCTCCTCTGGGAACATGAGGAAATGGTACTACAGTGGAGAGGTGTGGCAGGAAAATGAAAGAAATGCAGATATGAAAATTGTTTTTTGGAATGATGGCTCTGTGTGGTGTGGTCTCTGGGTAACCTATCCTTTTCAGAAGGCACAAGACAACTTCCAGAGGAATGTCCATGATGCAGAGGGTGAAGGGAGAAGGTTTTGGGCTCATGTGCTGGAAGACATCAACTCAGAACTAGCTGGGGTTCACAGCTAGTGCTTAAAGAACAGCCTGAGTCTGCAGACCAAACTAGGAAAGTGTACAAGATTTTATTTCTCTGTGACAGGGCAGGTGTGTGGGCACTGATGAGCAGAGTGTCAAAGATGACCCTGAGACAGCTGCATGGGAGAGACCTCCAGCAGAACTCACCACAGAGTACCTTAGTACTCAGGGAAGTTCAAAGCTCACGCAAGAGATCTTGGGATAGCAGGAACACATGGTTTACTTGTGGAGCTTTTGTTAGACTTTCTTCTTTAGACAAAATAGAATTCAAGCCCTGAAGATAAAGACCTCAGCTGCAAGTCTGCTGAACATACTTTGTTGCACTGGCTGGTGAAATAGAATTCAGTACAGTTTGCTAGAAAAGCTGAGTTAGTTCAACACTAGATTTTGTCTTCCTAAGCCACCACATGAAGTATCGCCTGTCTAGATTTGTCAGTCTGTTTTGTTTCTTCCCAAAGCGCTTATCTCTCACATTCTCTTTGGTTTTGACTCCTGACCTAAACCCATGATTTGAGATGGGAAAAAAGTGGAGTTCAAGACATCTGCTGCAAAGTCTATTTGACTGGGCTGGAGAAAACTTCATTGCATTCTTTATTGGAGGTCTGAAACATTGCTGACTTCAGCCCTAAAAGCAACTGTAAATTTCATAGAAGCTTCCTCTACAAATCAGAATTAGCACTATTGCACCAGTTGGTGTGACTCCTTCAGAACTCTTCAGTGTTTTGGTTTTTTTTAAACAGAAATAAACAAGGCAGCACAGGCTCAGGCCTTTAAATGCTACAGAGAAGTTCACTCTTCAGAGAAAAATCAAACATGGATCCAGGCTGCCACTGGATAAGGAAACAGAAGGGACAACTATTTGGTACTCCCTCACTTCAGATAGTCTGTGCTTAGCTGTGATTAGACACATAGGAAAGCCTCATGTTTTCTTTTGCTGTGAGAAAAAGGTAAAGAAAACCATTGCATGTGGTGAAGTAGAAAAGCTACTGCTGTGCTCTCTTTCCCTTGCATTCTTCTTCTTTTTTTTTTTTTTTCTTCATAAGAAGGGTGTTCCTTTCCTCAAAGAGAGAGGGAGAGGGAGAAAGACTGTAAACTGTCCAAAAGGACCGTGAGAAAACAGGAAGCTTTGAAAAGTACAAGAGAAAGCAAGATGAAATCTATTTGCAGGCGGTTCCCAGGGGACATGTGAGCCATTGTTAAGCAGGCTGTTCATACAGCTATATCCTTCCTTCTGCTGAGGAGGAGCTTGGTGCCAAAAGGCTGCTATCTGGTCATTGCCTTAACCCTCTGAATACCAGCCAGAAATACTTGCTCGAGTCTTTCAAGGGCTCTGCCAGAGAGGCAAGGGATGCTCCTAACGCCAAAGAGCAATTCCTGATTCTCCCTTTGCTTATTGTTACAATCTCTGCTTCGTTCAGGGCCAGTGATGTTGATTCATTCCCCTTCAGCCATAGGAGAAACTGGTTCACTGTGCTCACTTGTTTCTTTCCTCCTAGGAACATTGGGTGGGGACAGAGAAGTAAAAAACTAAGAAAAACAGGTGTTCCTGTAGCGCTTTTGTTGCTGGCTGGAAAACATACTGGTGGTACTCCAGTTCCTGGTTCAAACTATTGCCATCTCTAAGTTTTAATAGTCTGTCATCATCAAACCCTAGCCTGAACACAAACTTTCAGCTCATCTGCACATACCTTAAAAATAGTGTGGGTCCAGATACTGCATCCAGAACAGCTGATCAAACAATTGAGTTTCTCTTCTGAAATTTGAGGGGGTCAGAGAAAGACTTTGACCAAATGGGAACAAAAAAACAAGCTTGCAGGTGTTCTCAAAGAATGAAAGTCTCCAGCAGACTTGACATGGAACTACCCGAGCATTTCAGTAACAAAAAATTATTTTATCAATATAGAATAACATAATTCCTAGTGTACAAAATACCATTTTAATAGGACATAAATTAAAATGAAACAAAATGCTAAACTTGAAAGACTTTGCTGTTATTTTTTTCAAAGTGAAATGCTTCAAAGTTATCAAAGCAAAATGAGGAAGTAAAAAAGATTAATTTTGACATTTTCCTATTAAAATTATCACTGAATGCCATATTTTCCTATGACATTTTGAAGTTCTACATTTTTCAAGAGAAAATAATTCCATTTAAAATTTTTCATCCAGCTCTGCTTCTCTATGAAATGTTCCTTTTAAGAAAATATTTAATTCCATAAAGATGTTGGATGAAAGAGTTCTAGAAATTGCTTCCAGATCAATCTTCAGTTACTTAGGCATAAACCGAGTAATATGCTCCACTCTGTATTTATAGCCCTCTTAGAGCAGATCAAAGTGGGAATAAAACCTACAACCTTTGACTTCACAAGGTATGACTACAGTAATGAACCAGATAGGCAGCGAAAGGAACAGATGTAGTGTCCAATACTGAGTAAGAATATAAACATGAGTAATTCATAAGGAAGATATTAGAGATGAGCACAGTCAAGAAAGCCAAAGCCTCAAAGGTTTATGGGGAAGGAGGAGAAGAGAGGATGGAAAAGGAATGTCAGCCTCCAGTGTGCTGGAGGGAAGCAGCAAACTGGAATTCGCACAGGATCCTAAGGAGGCCAGATGGTCTCAGAGGTTGTTTTGTTAGGATACTGATGTCCTGCCCTGAATTTCAGTCTGGTAGTTACACTTGGCCTGTTCAAATCCCTTCTGCAGCTGTATTTTGCTGTGGCTTTCTTTGAGTCCTTCCCTGAACTGTTGCAGAGCATCACTGTGTGAAGTCGTGGCTGCTGCTTTTCCATGGTCCTCTGTGGGGTGCACAACTTGATCTATGTTTTTACTCAGTGTTTCAAGCTATTAAGCACTTAGACTTCTGTTTGGATGGCTATACTAAGCAAATGTCAGGTATGTTTATTGTCCTCAAACCACTGCGACATTTAAATGCTCAAGAAGCAGAAAAAAAATATTTGAGGATGAAAGTTACTGATATTGAAAGGGAAGGGAGTAAACCACAGATATTTACCTCCATTATTTTGTGCTACGTAGCAGAACACGGATAAAGAAAGAAAACCAGGCTGGTTTATGCTAATTTAAATGCAACTGCAGTATGTGTTAGCAAGTCTTGTTCTTCTACCATATTGCAAGACAATAATATCACAGAAATATTCAGTAGGTTAATGCTTCTGCCACCAAATGCACTTACCTTGCATTTAAAGGGTTTGACGTCAGAGTGAACTATCATGTGGGCCTTGAGAGTCTGCTTTTGCACAAAGCTCTTGAAGCACAAATGGCATTGGTAGGCTCTGATATTGGTGTGGATCAGGACGTGTCTCTTCATGTTGGCCAGCAGAGTAAATTCCCGGCCACAAATTCCACATTTGTGCTCTTTCACACCCTGTAAGAAAAGAAAAAAATCAGAAAATTCTGTAGATGGAAAATTTTCTAGATGATTTCATCTTCAGTATAGCAATATATGAATTATTCATTCTGCATTAGCAAAGCAGGTAATAAATTATTTCACTTTTAACATCATTTGCTTAAGTAATAGATACTCATGTATTTTTTTCCTGGCAAATTCTTACAAGAAGCAAAGGAAAACAAAATGTAAGTTTAATGGAATAATGAGTTTTGTTTGCATCAGTAAGTTTACAAATCAATGAGACATAGTCAGTAGCAGAGCTGCTGTCTTACTCTGCTGCTTATGTAAACTATTGGTCAAAAGTGTACATTTACTGACCAAGAATAAAAGCTAACCAGTTAAGAGACTAAAGTAGTGCTTGCCTTTGATAATTGAACGTCACTGGCTTCTAAAAAATGCATAGCCCTGTTTTGAAGAAAGCTATGGAAAATAATCTAAAGTAACTGAGAAGCAGTCAAGAAATACCACCAAATAAGGATATACATGTTACATTCAATGAAGAGAAAAAACTGTACACTCTTAGTGGGACTTGCACTAACCCTAATGGAGTGATCCCATTTTATCTGGTGTTTACAAAGCATTACTACGACCTTCTATGCCATCCAGTCAATTTACTAATACATAATTCAATATTCTTGCTCACATCCATGTGTTCTAACTGCCAGCTCCTCAAAAAGTCATTTAGATGCTATGAAAATCAATGAATTTACCACTAAACACTTTAAGAGTTTGAGTATAACTTGCTGAAGGTAATGAGGATTTACTAGTGAAATGCCCAGAGCAATTACTCCTCCTGCAGGCTCCCATTACACAGACGACTTGAAACAATCCGTACTTTTGTGCCAGTCAGTGGTTTTCACAGTTAATTGCAAAGCTAAAACTGTGAACACCAACAGTAGCTTTAAGTGTCTGCCTGTCTGATGTGAGGCTGCATTTGGGCAGCTAAGTACTGTTAATTATGTTCACAGCTGAATCCACCTGCAGCTGTGGACAAAGAAGCAGAAGCTCTCTAAAGGCTCAGGGGCATTGCATTTCCTGTGACAAAAAAACTACCAAGTCTTAAATTAGTAGAATTTTGAATGGTAAATCCGAAGACCAGGGAATCTCCAAAAAGAGCAGAAATTATAATCATGTAGTAGGGAAGAAAAAGCAAATGTGGAAGTAGAGGTTGTTGGTTTTTAAAAGAAAATGTGTCTATAAGACTGAAATGCTGTAGCTTTCTGTATTTTTAATGTTTTTCCTATAAAAAGCCAAAATTCAAGTGTTAAAGGAAAAATACGCAAAGCTGGAAGCAAATTTTTATAAAATGTGTGAGGTTTTGACTTGTCTTAACAACATTTTTGTAAAGGTGGATAAGCCAATTTCAGACATTCTTGAATGGAACAGTTACATTTTTCCTATTTTTGAAAGCAATCTTTCTGGATATGTTCCAAAGCCCGCTCCTAGCCTAAACTGACTCTGCTGTCATTGCTGTCAGCAGTGGCAAGACTGCCACTTGATACGAATTGGCTGGGATTATAGTCTTGCTTGTCCACTTTTATTAACTAGCATTCTGGATAACCTATGTACAAAGGGGAATTTTTCTTAGGTTGGGTTTTTTCCCTAAATGTCTCATTATAATGATTCTTCAAAATCTGATGAGTAATAATATACTTACTTTTGCTGCATACATACAGTCTACTGCAAATCCACCTACTTCCCAATTAAGGGAGCAAAGCAATAGAACTGGTTTTCAGTAGAAAATTTCTGTTAAAATTTCGGGGGGGTTATACAGCTTTACAAAAATATGTTATGTTACAGAAGGTCATTCTGAAGATAAAACCCAGAAATGGAGAGATGTGAATACAGTTTGGGGAAGTAATACAGGTGGTTTAATTGAATTCTTGTTTATAACAACGCAGGTTTTGTGTGTACTTCTTAAGACTGACAGAGACATCTAGTTTCTACTATTGCTAGCGCTGCTGGGGCTTTTGCTCTGCATAAAACTCTCCAGCTGGCACAGGACCAGCATGAGGCTCTGTAGTCTGATTGCCTTCTTTCCAAGGAGGTACATATGTGTATCTTTAGTAGCCTGTAATCCTTGTGCTACCTTCTGATGCAAGGTGAGCGTACAACCCGTGCTGGCTTACCTTGTGAGTTAGGGAGTGTTGTTTGAGATGGTGGGGCTGTACAAACTCCATGCCGCATTCAGTGCAGATGTACGGGCGGATGTCTTTGTGCTTCATCATGTGGTTTTGCAGCTGACTTGGGTACTGGAAGGTCTTATCACATTCAGTGCAATTGTACTGTATAGGACCACGGTGGGTTGTTAAGTGTCTCTTCAGCTGGGCCAGGGTTGGGAAGTCCAGGCCACACTCCACGCAAATGTTCTCTCGGCCACTCTCGTGCTTAGACTCGTGTGCTTTCAGCTCACTGGGGTAGGCAAAACCTCTGCCACAGATCCTGCAGTTGTAAGGCTTGATGTCACTGTGTTGCATCATGTGTCTCTTAAGATGACTGGTTTGAGTGAAAGCTTTGTGGCACACCTGACACTTGTGTGGCCGAGTGCCCTGGTGTGTCAACATATGTGTGTGCAAGTGGCTCAGCTGCTTAAAAAGCTTGCCACATCGGGTGCAAGCATGTGGCTTAATGCCGCTGTGCCCCAAGATATGGGTGACCAAATTGTACTTGGATGTATAAGACTTCTCACACATGGGACATTGCCAGCGTTTCTGTTCACCCCCCACATCAACATAGTAACTGTCATCTATCTGAAGGTTGACATCTACTCTTTCCACTTTCTGTTTATTTTCACCACTTTCTCTTACTTCAGCCCTCCTGAAGGGTGGCTCTGGAGGTCTTTTCATTTGAAAGGAGTTCCTGAAATGAAAGTTCGGTGGCACAATAAAAGGAAACATTAAGCCAGGGTGGACTTTAGGATAATAACGGTAAGGAGCCTGCATGAATGCTGGGCTACTGGACCATGCCATGTTAGACTTCACCGGTTCTTGTTTAATGGGCTTGGCTCCAAAGTGCTCCAGAGTTCTGTAGAACTGAAAACCAAAGTTGCAGAGGTCGATCATCTGGGAACTATACTTGGGCTGTGCTGGCTGTTGGAACACCAAGGGGAGACTGGAAGAGCCTATGTCATTGTGATCTTCACGTCTGTCTGGTGGTGATGAGGAACCCTCGAGGGCAATAGAAGGAAGCATTTTTGTTGGCATGCTCTTGCGTTTCCGAGACCCTCCTTCCAAGGACCCCTGGAATGTTTCCATGTCTCCAAGAGGAGGAGGGCCATAGCGGAAATGTGAGAGGTGTGGTCTGAATTCTTCATCAAATGAAGTTGTTCTGTGTGGCTTTGCAACAGGGCTTATCGGCCGCAGGCAGCAGGAGAAGGGAGACGCTCGGGTACTGTCCACATTAAAACTCGTTTCTTCATTCTTCATCATATTTGATGTTTTCTGTGTTGCCCAAATTCCTAAAAACAAACAAACAAACAATCTCTTTATTTCTTCCTGTTCTCCTGGATTTAACATTTTGTTGTCTATTTTATTGTTTTGGAGGTTGTTGGTTTTTTTAACTAAATGCAACTAAGGATGTCTTAGGCCCATATAAGACAAAGGCCTTTTAAAGCAGAATTAAATTGGTTAGCAAAGAACAAAGAAGCTTTGGTCTTCCTGCACTAGAATTGGTGGTTTAAATCAAGTTTGACCCATACAACATCTTTGCAACATAAACATGCTGTACGGTAAAACACTACTTTGCAGCTCACTCTGTATGGCAATGTTTCTGCTTAATTTAATTCAGTCAGTCTATTTGTGGGCAAAATCCTGTCCTTGGCTGTGCATGCACAGGCTCTAGAAATTGGCGGTGCATCTAAAGGATATGGCAATACAAACAATAATGTGCACATTTATTATGGTTGTGACATGAAAAGCCAAAGCCAAAAAATGTTAAACTTCTTTGTATCATTAACATGTGCTGCTGTGAGAGAAAACAATGGCCAAGTGATCTAAGGACACTGTGTACCATCAGGTTTTGCACTGCGTTTCCTGGCTTCTCTCACTTTGTATTGTAATAAGAAGGCGGAGATTAATTTATTTACTTTGTTTTAATCCCAGAGATATTTACCTGCAAATCTGGGGGAGGAAAGACCTTTGACGACTCTCCAAATTACAGTCAGTTTTATGGACTTAATCTCGGGTTTTTTTGTTTCTAAATAGGTGGGCAAAATCTTCATTATAAAACTAAATATAGAATTAATGTCAACAACCCCCAGGTCTCCAGAGTAACTGACACTTAAGAATGCTCCAAGTCTTTCTAGCAGTACGGTGTAACAAGGCAGATTAATAATTTTCTTCTGGCAAAATTTTATGTTCCATTGATCATACAGGGAACTTCTGAATTTGGGGGTCATCTAAAATATTGGTTATGAATTTTGGTTCATCTTAGATAAGGCTGCTACCTTTTACCTTGGCTCTCCAGAATCATAGAATTATTTAGGTTGGAAAAGACCTTTAAGATCATTGAGTCCAACCGTTAACCTAACACTGCCAAGTCCACCACTAAACCATGTCCTTAAGCACCACATCTACACTTCTTCTAAATACCTCCAGGGATGGGGACTCAACCACTTCCCTGGGCACCCTGTTCCAATGTTTAATAACTCTTTCAGTGAACAAAGTTTTCCTAATATCCAATCTAAACCTCCCCTGCCACAACTTGAGGCCATTTCCTCTTGTCCTATTGTTTCTTACTTGGGAAAAAAGACCAACCCCCCACCTCGTTACAACCACCTTTCAGGTAGCTGTAGAGAGCGATAAGGTCTCCCCTCAGCCTCCTTTTCTCCAGGCTAAATAACCCCAGTTCCCTCAGCCGCTCCTCATAAGACTTGTACTCCAGACCCTTCACCAGCTTCATTGCCCTTCTTTGGACACGCTCCAGCACCTCAATGTCTTTCTTGCAGTGAGGGGCCCAAAACTGAACACAGTATTCGAGGTGCAGCCTCACCAATGCTGAGTTCAGGGGGACAATCACTTCCCTGCTCCTGCCGGCCACACTATTTCTGATACAAGCCAGGATGCTATTGGCCTTCTTGGCCACCTGGGCACACTGATGGCTCATATTCAGCTGGCTGTCAACCAACACCCCCAGGTCCTTTTCTGCTGGGCAGCTCTCCAGCCACTCTTCCCCAAGCCTGTAGCATTGCATGGGGTTGTTGTGACCCAAGTGCAGGACCCGGCACTGAGCCTTGTTGAACCTCATGCAATTGGCCTTGACCCATCGATCCAGTCTGTCCAGATCCCTCTGTAGAGCCTTTCTACCCTCCAGCAGATCAAGGCTCCTGCCCAACTTGGTGTCATCTGCAAGCTTACTGAGCGTGCACTCAATCCCCTCGTCCAGATGACTGATAAAGATATTAAACAGAACTGGCCCCAATACTGAGCCCTGGGGAACACCACTTGTGACCAGCCGCCAACTGGATTTAACTCCATTCACCATGACTCTTTGGGCCCTGCCATCCAGCCATTTTTCTACCCAGTGAAAAGTATGCCCATCCAAGCCATGTGCAGCCAGTTTCTCCAGGAGAATGCTGTGGGAAACGGTGTCAAAGGCTTTACTAAAGTCTAGGTAAACAACATCCACAGCCTTTCCCTCATCCACTAAGCGCGTCACCTTATCATAGAAGGAGATCAGGTTAGTCAAGCAGGACCTGCCTTTCATAAACCCGTGCTGACTGGGCCTGATCACCTGGTTGTCTTGCATGTGCTGCATGATGGTACTCAAGATGATCTGCTCCATAACCTTCCCCAGCACTAAGGTCAGGCTGACAGGCCTGTAGTTCCCCGGATCCTCCTTCCAGCCCTTCTTGTAAATAGACATCACATTTGCTAACCTCCAATCAACTGGGACCTCCCCAGTTAGCCAGGACTGCTGATTGATGGAAAGTGGCTTGGTGAGCACTTCTGCCAGCTCCCTCAGTACCCTTGAAGTGGATCCCATCTGGCCCCATAGACCTGTGTGTGTCTAAGTGGTGTAGCAGATCGCTAACCATTTCCTCTTGGATTATGGGGGCTTCATTCTGCTCTCTGTCCCTGCCTTCCGGCTCAGGAGGATGGGTACCCTGAGAACAACTGATCTTGCTATCAAAGATTGAGGCAAAGAAGGCACTAAGCACCTCAGCTTTTTCCTCATCCTTTGTGACTGTGTTTCCCCCCGCATCCAATAAAGGATGGAGATTCTCCTTAGCCCTCCTTTTATTGCCAATGTATTTATAGAAACATTCTTTATGGTCTTTTATGGCAGTAGCCAGATTAAGATCTAGCTGGGCTTTGGCCCTTCTAATTTTCTCCCTGCATAACCTCACAATATCCTTGTAGTCCTCCTGAGGGATGCACTTATCTGAGTGTGTGTGTGTGTTTGCGTACATGCATCTATCCAACCAGGCAGAGGTTATCTTGGAAAACTAGGCATATTTTCCCTCTGTCACCTGTGACACATCGATGCTATTTATAACACCATTCTTGGAAATGCTGGGTGAAGAGCACGAAGGTGGTTGGAGTACTAAAGACAGTCCTGTTTCTTTTTCAGGAAGCTCCGTGCTGGATAAACCTACTTCTAAAGATAGATAAAAGCAGATCTCTGTGACCTAGTTAGGCTGTGGACAAAAGAAGGCTTCTTAAAAACCCGTTTGCAAACAGATTACTTCCTTCTAACAGGGTTGATTGTGGACTTATCTTTGAGATACTGTGTGAAGCCAAAGGCTCAGTGACAAAACTTTAAGATGGAAGATTTAGACAAAGGGATCAATCAATGCACAAAGAAGGAGTAGTAATTGAAGCAAAAATTGTAGGATCTCTAAACTGATGATTCAAAAAAACAATTGTGATAGTGGAAAAGGCTAAAAAAAATTGCTTACAACTGAGACAAGTATCTAACAATTATACTAGGATGTGACTTTCAGTCCTAGCTCACTGACAGGAAATAGTGTACATATAGATACACATTATATATATACACTATATTTTTGTGTGTGTATGCATATATATGTAATATATATAAGGGTGTATGTTCCATCAGAGAGGACTGTTAGGGAGAATGCATTCTGCTATGTTTCCTTGTTACCCTAACTCCCTGGGCAAAATAAGGAACAGTTAGATCTTGAAAAGAATGGGAAGGGAATCCTCTGAATACCAAAAAAAGACTCCACTTCTTTCCAAAAGGGAGAAGGTTTGGTGTTTTTTTAATTCATTTTAAGCAAAGCTAAACTCACACAATTTGAATATAAAATATGCCTGTAGACCAAAATCTTCCCTTCAAAGTACAGGCCTGTCCCTCAAATATCTTTCATCTTGTGTATCTGATTCTTTCCCAGCAATATGGGCATAAAATGCTTCAGAAAGCCCATAGCAATTGAGAACGCAGCTATGTTATTTACTGCTTTTGTTATATTATTGAAATGCTGCCAAAAATACACAGAAGTGACAGTGAGTTTTATCTAATTGCTCTCTTTCCTCTTGGCTGCCAGTTACTCCCTTCTTCCACAGCCTGTTTCATGCAAAATCTCAGTCTTTCTGAAACACAGAGTTATGGCTGAGGCTGTAGAACTGCTTGAAATTACTAGAAAGAAATAATTTCCTTGCACTACTAACCTTTGGCTGCTTTCACTGAGCGTATTGGTTTATTCCACTGTCCACAGCAATACACATCACAGGACCAAGCCTACAAGGGAAAGTGTTTAACCAGTCAGTGACAAGCACAATCAAAAGGTGCTATATAATCCAACAAAAGAGCACCTAAACGGGGAGGGAACATACAGATTTGCAGTCTAAATATGGATCACCTTCCTGCTTTTTTTTCCCTTCAATCTGCCAAACCCCATGATGTAGAAAGTAGTTGAGGAAAGATTAATTGTAGCATCTCTTCTCATCTCCTTTCATGTTGGTAGCAAAACCTTGCTAATTTGAATGGAGGCATGATCTTCACCTTGACCAGAACTTAATTCCATAAAAATGTGAGTCCTGAGGAAACCATAGAAGAGACTACAGATTTGACCACCATGCAAGAAATAGTTAAGGAGCCGCCCCTTCTTCTTTAAATAACTTCAGTAGAGAGCTTTAAAGCTTTTAATAGCACAGTTCCCCAATAAATTTGTTCTATCTGACTCCGGAGTAGCTGATCTCATTTTAATACTCAACAATAAATAAGGGGGGGGGTGTGAATTGAAAAATTTTTGTTTTAAATATCTGCTAGGGACCTTTTGTGTTTCCTATATAAGCACTTTAAAACTTCTTTCTTTCTTCAGCACTTAGTATTTAAAAGGTAATGTTATGTAGCACAGAGGTGTGTGATTCTAAACATTGAGGTTAGTTTAAACCTGGATAGACATTAAAAATTCTAGCTTTTATCAGTAGTATTTCAGCTCCTCAGTTTTGAAAACTTGGTCTGGAAAGCTCACAGAGGCAGTGGTTTCCATGCTATATTGGCACTTAAACATACAAAAAAACCTAAACCAACACTCCCAATCTTATTAAAAAGTTAATTTCCTTAGAACAGACTAGCATCCTCAGAGTTTCTTTTTTTATGTAAATTAGTATCTTTGGAAATACACTATTTTGAAAAATAGAACCACAAATACACTCTCTCCCTGCCCTTTCAAAAGAAAAAAAAAAAAGAAAAGAAAGGCTGCAGGGAGTTCAGACAGTTGTTGAGGTATTTCCAAAATAGAATATCTATGCCACAGTTAATAATGTTGTTAACTTCCATGAAAGAGGAAGAGAGTTTAATACAGAATATGAATAACCATTTACTTTCTCATTTCCACTCACCGTATTTCTACAGACAAAGGATTTGAAAAGTATGTAAATCATGCTATTCACTCTACAGGCATATGCATTGTTACAGTCTCCAGTTAATATTGTGCACTGAAGTCAACAGCAAATTTTCTTTAGACTTCAGTAGAACCAAGATTCTGCTTCCTGTATGAAAGTGCCTTCTGTCTATAGACTAATAATAAGCCCAGCCATAAAAATGTGAGGTTATGAAGTTTCTCAAGCTTAAACACTGACTACTACTGTTCTGATTTTGCTCTTGGGCAACACAATGGTAAAACCAGAACTGAGACCAAGATGAGTGAAAGTGGTATGTAGCCTCTAACAAAGGGAAACAGGTTACTTTATTAGGAGGCTTGCTCTTGTTTTGCTATTTCAGAAGATGAAAGACAGGAACATGTAGGAAGTCTAAAGGTGGCTGAATAGGCTGAACAGCTTCTCTTAGCTGGAAGAGAAATTCCATGTTTAATTGAATGCGTATGACTGTAGAAAGTGTGCCCTGCAAGAGTGCATTTCTGCTCTCCTTTTAGGGCCTGAAATATTGGCATCTATAAGGGAAGAATGAAGTGTAACAGCTGTTTCTGTGCTAGATGTGGTGAGGATCAGTGACAAATCACACACTATTACATTCCTTGAGCTAAACTTGAGCAATTGGAGAGCTTCAGCCCTATTGAACAACCAGCTGGGGTTTTTTTCAATCACTGACTTTTGTAAACTGTTATTATAGAGATGGTTATGGTTATCTTAATAGGTTTAATGGCATCTCCTTTGTTCAGTTCATACTTCCAAATAGGTTTTGGTTTTAAATACAGCTGTTGAACTAAGCACCAAATTCTTTACTTAATTTTCATTCATTTGCTGTTTATGCAAAACTCGCATCAGTCTCAGGATCTGATCAAGGGGGCTTTGCTATGATGAATTCATTTCATTTCAGCAGCTAAGCAGGGTTCCCTACTGAATCTACACTGCCTTGAGTTATTTGTCAGATCTTGCAAATGCCAGGAATATCTGTACAAACATGAATGTATCCATTACTGGTAACCAAGTATTTTCAGTTAGCACACATCTGATTCCTCCTTATGATTTTCCCTGCTATTTTCCTTCAATGGCAGCATGAACTCTCCATAAGCCCCTTATTTCTTTCTCTTCCACTTCTTTTCTGCTGCCTTCACTGTGTGAGTGAAGTCGTGCGATAATGTTGCCGTTCATCATTTCCTTTTCTATTGGGAATTTCATAATTTCAGAGAGTTGGAAAACAATCATGTGGATGTTTTAAACTTGTAATTTTCAAGTGTATATCTTGTCTGTTTTGCTGGGTTTATGGCCTGTCTTGAGTAACAAGCTGGACTACATGATTATAAAGTTCCATATCTGTAAAATCTATGCACCTGCTTGTCATTTGTAGTGAGATTTTTGGTTGTAGGTGCTGCCGTAATGAATGATCCAAAAGTTCTAAATATGCTCAAAAGATTTAGAGTTATTTCAATACTAGGCTCAAACTGCCATTGTTATTCAATAATGGATTATTTGTATAGTTTTTTTCAAATTAAGGTACTTCATTTACCTAGGCTTGAGTGACTGTAGTCATTAAAAGAGGACAAAAGTAAAAGAACATGATCAAACCCATACCAGAACTTCTCTAAAATCAGTGTCAACCCCACTCCCTTATTTAGAGAAGTCCATGCAAGGTGTGTTTTCCATCCATGGTTTCCAGGCATAAATATCCACATTTCAAGCACAGAAATTTGAAAAATGGACTCCATTAACATATACTAAGTGTATGTTAATATACTCAAGCTGAGTATATAACCTGAGTACATGTTATATATAAACTGAGTATATATTAATAGACCCAAATCAGCCTTGAAGTCCTTATGCTACATTATTTGAAGCTAACCTAAAAGATGATTTACATTTTAAATAAAGAGAGCACTTTTTCTGCCACAGTGCGGAGCCAGGAGAAGACAGAAATTTGGACTACCTTGCAAACATAACCATGGATTTAGGCAAAGTATACAAAATCAATGGGTGGAGATACTGTTTAGGGAGACACAAATGTTGGGGAAGCCTTAAAAAAACAGGCCTGAGCTGGGAATAATAGCCATTGTGGAGTTTAGTCAAATCTTTTCCAATACCACTTCTACAAACACTTGTTTTCTCTCTCTCACATGCATGTAGACCTGGTGTCAAATGAAGTCCATGATTTAACCATCAGCTTAACTGTCTTCTGAGGTATGGCTGCTTGTCCCATGCATTTTATGAGACAGATATGTCTGCTTAAGTGGAGAACACTATCAAGATGAAGATATTGCCATAAATATTTCTCTTCCCCTTTTGGATTACCATCATTAATAGAATTAGAATTGGAAACAAGTCAACAATTGTTCATGAAAATGATCTGGAATGACTGAAAATGAGAAGTGGACCAGAGCAGGTTTTTTCTTCCTACATTAGTATGATAGTACTGAGGAGCTCAGTGTCTTTTCACTTCTCCCTGGGAAATTACCTTCATCTGCTGGTATCAGGCTTCAGGATAAAACTTCTTCTTTCCATCAACAAACATGGGGTTTTTTCTCAGCAAATGCTTAGTAAAGGAACACTGATAAGCTTGGTAACTCTTCCTAGGGCATAATCAGAGCTCACTAAGGCTTATGGAAACACTTCCAATGAACTCTGAAACTAATCCTTCACAATTTTCCTTGTTATTTGTTACAGGTTCTGTTGTCCAATGAGATATGAACCCATCTATGCCATGACCAAAATTTGATACTTTCAGCAAATGCATTGTATATATATGGAAAAAAAAATATCTTTTATACCCTGAGACAATATGTTAACAGATGGTAACCTTTGCAGACAAACTTAATGGAACTCATACAATCACACACATCAGAAACTTAATTGATTAAAAAATCTCGCATGTTTAAACAGCTTAACAAGACACAGTAAACAGATGCAACAAGCAATGAACTTTCAAAGAGATCATATACTAAATAATCTTTTTTCCTTCATTGACTCTGTTTTGGCATGTCTTCCTTGCTTCATGTTTGAAGTTTGATCATTTTAGATATTCCTTCTGCTCTAAGGGCTTCCTATGTGGTGCAGCTGCATTAATATTTTCTGGGAGATTACACCAATACAAAGAAACGGGTCTTCTCTCAGAAAACTGTGCAATAGAAATACCCTCCCTGCATTGTCTTTGTTATTCCCAAATTTTAACATTTTAACTTACATAATTTTTGTTTTGTTTTAGCTGGGAAATATAGAAGTTTAGGAAACATACCCATTTGCCTGCACTCCCTATAGAGTGGCTTTTGGAATCATCTTGAATATACGTGTTACTTGGTTTTGTACTCAATTTTCAGGGAGCAAGACACTATGAGCACTTTTACAGGAGTATAGTTACTTTGGTATTTCTTGTAATAGAGAAAATGCTTAAAATAGTATCCAAATGAATGCACATTCACTTTTCCATAACTTACAGATCATTTTTGTTTTGATAATTATTGAAAGTGATAAACTAGGTTCTGAGATTTCCTCCACTGAAAGTCTGGAGCAGTCCCACCAAACACCCTGCCAAAGCTGGGGCACTGTTTGTGGCATCAGATGTGCTTTTAGAGTGGTTTCTGGCAAAATTTTGCTTTTCAGCAGTGGCATTGATTAGATTAAAAAAAAATTGCCTGCTGCTATAGTGAGGTAGCTGTAGATATTTTTCTTCTCCCCAGTATGAGTGCTGTGTTCTCAATTTAGCAAAATGGTTTGCTGTCCCTCTTGTTGCTTTTATGTGTGCCCTGTCCTTAGTTCAGCAAAACCTTTGCTATCATTCTCACTACTTTTCTGCTGCCTAACAAGACAATTGGTGGAGGTCACAGAGCAGCATGGCCAGGTTAACTACTGAACATCTGCAATAGGGCCTTAATGGTAACACCCCTAGCAGTACTTAAGCCTCATGGACCATCTCTAGTCATGTCAATGTACATACACAGTGCCCTTTGAGGACAGTTTAGGCTTGCTGCTGCTTTGGTTCTTTATTTCGCTTTTTCTTATCCTCCTTTCTCCTTTTTTTCCCTTTTTTCTTCCTCTTTGTGAGTTTTCTTAGTTCTTCTCTTATGTTTCCTTCCCTCTTCACTTCTCTATTCCATCTGTGGTTCACTCCCTCTCTGCTTCTCTATTCTATCTGCTAAAATAGTCAGCAACACATAGATAACCTGGATAACGAAGTGGATGTTAAGTCCACAGGCTCTGAAGTGTTAGCTGTTACACAAAGTCACCCCAAACCACAGCTACGCATGGTGGGAGCATGCAAAGCACAGCAAATTATCTGGTCTAAAAGTGTGTAAGAGGACAAAGATTATATGCCCTCAGCTGAGCACCTCCATGTGCCTGATTCTCTGGTACCAACAGGGAATTCAAGGCTAGTTTGGGGTGGGGAGGAAGGGGAGAGGGAACAGCTGTTTGCTGGCAGATCTCTACCTCTGGGTCCACAGCACAGCCCTGCCCCATCTCTGCCCACAGCACCCATCTTGCCTTTCTCTTTCCCTCCAAAGAAACCTGCTAAGTGTAGCCTGAAAGAGAGCTGCTCGTGAGATACAGGAGGATGTAAAACCATCCATATCAGCTCAGACTAGTAGTGTAGCTAACCTGAGATACTGGTCTTGTGAGGAACATAAGAAACAGGAGAGAGTATCATGACAACTTTCCAGCATTGTCTTCAGGCCTCCAGCTGTCTGTGACTCAGAGTTTTCCTGATACAAAATTGTTGCATTCTGATTTTTTTCTTATTCCATGAAGGATGGATGTGGACAAAAGTTGTTTAATATAAAAATCCAAACACAGCTGTTTCTTGTGGGCTGAGGGGCATACAGAGATAGGTACTGTGATAGGCACTTTAGGGAAGTGAGACATCTCTGAGTGCTTTGATGGAAGGTCTTGTACCTCCAGAGATTTAGAGAGGAGCCAGGGCAGTGAAAGCTGCACTGTGCAGGAGAAGAGATGCCCGTCTGTGCTCTTCTCAGTCTGCCTCTCCCTCAAACACTTCTATTTCTTCTCCTTAAAGTCCCCTGAAACCCATGTGTACTGTAGGTTATTTCACTCATGCCCCACTTTCCATCTCCCCACCAACTCCCTGAACAGCTGACCCTGTCCTGCTTCAATTTCTCCCATCTTTAGAAACCATTATTTTGCTGCTGTAAAGCTGGATCATTTTTGCTGATAACCCTTTGCCTGCATAGTCTTTACTGATTAGGCGTTTTTAAATGTACAATGCCTCTTATTTTCTTTTTTTTTCACCAAAACAGGAAAGCAAAATACATTCATATTTTCAATAAAAGTTTGGAGGATACGGGGGGTGAACTATTGCTTCAAGCAGGCTAACCAGTGTGCGGCACTGGGCTGCTTTTGAAGGCGCTCTTGTGTTCATGTCAAGAAGAAATTGTCTTAGCTACCCTAGACTAGTTTCACCTGTTTTGAAAAGAAAACAGAAATGCAAGGCTGAGTGCTGAAAGCTGTTGTCCAGGAAATGAGTACAGGTCTGAGTTTACGTTGAGGATGTACCTTAACAAATTGCAATTACCCATACCGGACCCTAAATCCCTTATTCTGGAACTTTGGCACTGCAGAGAAGGGGTTATGAAGCAGAATGAACTGAAAGGAGCCTGACACCTAGCCAAGACATAAATGCAATCACTCAGGAGGGTGAAGTGTCTTTAGCTTTCAATAAACCTCGAGAACTGACACTTGGAGGGGAGCCCAGACCTGTCCCTAGAGGGATGGAGTCTGCAGCCCCTGACTACCCTGTCTGACTTCTCTCTGCTCCCTGCCCCTGGGGACTTGCATTTTTGTCTGTGTAATGGCCCAGCTCCAGCCAAAGGAGAGCAGGGTTTCCCTCACAGGCTCTAGTTAGGGCACTCCCTTAAGAGGCTAGAGATGGGTCCAAACTCCTCAGGGGGGAGGAGGAAAATGAATCAAAGTCTCCCACCTGTTATATTTTGCACTGAATTTGATATTGTTGGTGTATATTCAGCCTCATATAAATATCTCACAGGACTGGGTCCCCAAGAGCATTTGCGCATAGGTGGACTGAGTTTCCAGACCCTGCCCAGAGTTCAGGGCTGACGAGACCAGATTGGCCATGATGGTGGCATCAGGAGCACATACAGTAGCAGAGCTTCAAATGTGCAAAGCTTAACTCGTGCCAGCAGACAGGATGGAAATGCAGTTTGATCCTTCCCTCACTATTTCTTGGAATTAATGATGGGTTGGCCAGCTCAGTTAATTACTCAATTTAACAATGGCAGTAATTAACCCTAAATAACTATCTTAATACTCTCCCTGCCATTATCCACATTGTATTGAAATCATGGAAAATACGGAGTGTAGCTGAGAACAAGATTTGGGATTTGACTGTTATGAGGTGATGTCAATAAGACAGATTTCTTCCTTTTCTTAAGTGAATAAGGAGTTCTCATGTCAAAGGCTGGAACCATGGATCTGCCCCTGCCTTTATAAAATATGTGGAGTCACTTTAATCACTGTTTACAGAAGTCCTATCACTCCATCCCTGTTTCCTGTCTACTTCCATATCTGCCACTGCAAATTAAAATAGTACATTTTTGGCACCATAGGTATTGTATGTATTAAATAGTTTTTCCTCTGGAAAATTATCAAATAACACTAATGCAGTTTTAGGATTTTTTTTCTCACTATACAGATATTATAAGAGACAGGGTGAACAGAAGAACAAATAAATAATATAAATATAAGGAAAGATTTGGTAGTAAAATAGTAATATTGAATAGAGTGTGGAGTCCTTGAAAAACACTTCAGACATAATCTTTCCACCTACGAAGCACAATCATTAAACACTATAGAGTGAAGTGGAGACAGAGGGGTTTTGAGCTGTACAGTAGAATTATTTTAAAACAAATAACAGAGCTATGCAGAACACTCAAAATTAGAATGATCAAAAAAGCATGCCCTTCCATAACCTGCACGCTGTCTTGCTTGGGCTGTTGTTTTGAAAGTAAACCTTTCACTGGCATTCATGACCTTTAAAAAGGAAATAGATTGAGCTTTCCTTTCTACTGTAGTCACAGTGTCATTATCACCTCTATGGAGGTCAGAGAGATAGTCTGGTCTGGTCCCACCTCTTTGTTATCTTAAAGGGTAGCTAAGGGCCACCTTCAGTCTTAGTTCCTCCAGCCAGCCTGCTGGCACCCTCCTACACCATTAGCAGTTAATTGCACCTTCTAGACATTGCATCTGTAAAGCAACAGGTACCTCAAAAAAGAAAATACCAGGTAAAATGTGCGTGTATGCTTGGAGAAGGGCCAAGGGAGAAGAGGATTGTATAGGAGAGTTTTTATATAAAGTCTCCAAAACAGATTAGTTTTTTAATGAAAGTCTAGTGTTACTTAAACATGGGGGAGTTTTATTAGTCTTTAGCAAGACCATTGCTTTTTGTATTTATTTTTTGTTCGATTCTTTGTTTTACACAATTCAAAACTCATAGAGAAACTGAAGGTTGCTAAAGTGGTAGGTAACACGTGTTCCAGTAAGACACACTATATCCTACAAAAACTGAAAGGAGAGGATTTCATCCAGAAACTGACAGAATTAGGAAAAATATATCTGCCACTGAACACTTCTTTTGGTGTCCAGTTCATTAAAAGTAATTACCAGATGATGTTTTCCTCATCATTTAGAAAAGATGAATAAATTTGATTTCAGCTGAAGTTTGAGCAGACTTCTTGCTGGAAAAGCTGAGAAGACTGATTAATCCCTCTTAACCTCTATTACTCACTTGCAATTCAGCTGGCTCAGTAGTGACTTAGACATTTCCCTCTGAACATAAGTTCAATAGGAAACACAGCAAAGGAATTAGAGATGTCAGTGCCATTCCTAGGACATCACTGTGTTTATTCCATTGATACCCAAATAGAAAAAGCTAAGAATCATGAGCAATGAGACAGCGTTAAAAATGGCTCTTAAGGCAAATTACTGGGGCATTGGAGGAAACTCCTTTTGATATATCTGCACTGTAATTAGGGAGCTGTGCTTTCCAGACTGCCAGACTGCCAGAGCATAATATCTGTGTTAAAGCATTGAAACTGTGCTGGATATGTATTTATTGTTCAGAAAAATTGTTACCTTCACATACATCTCACAACTGAATTCAATGAGGGTTCATTTTTCAAAATGAGTTTATTTTGTTTAAGGAGAAATGTGCTTAGTTATTCAGTTCCAGCATGAAATGGTATTTTTGATCGATCATATGAAGTGCCTCCAAGGAAGTAATTTAGGATAACTTCCTCTCTGGCTTTGCCCTTCACCTGTGATGCCAAACTTGAATCTTCTCCTGGACTGAACAGGAAAAAGCAAATGCTTTCCCTCTCTGATCCTCAAAATGTATCCTGCATATTGCTCTTAATTATTTGCTTAACTTCCAGAAAGTTTTAAAAATAAGCATTAGTTTGTTGCCACAACTAAAGAAAATCTGACATTTAAAACAAATTTTATATTGCTTTTGTGATTTTGATCAATTGGAAAACAAATCTTTATGTAAATCAACTAACAGGGAAAAATTCTTGAGGTTAATTATTTTAAACTGAAACAGATTTAAAATGCCAGTTTTACTAGATTCAATAAACGAGCACACAGAGTGGGAATGGCAGCTCAGACTTAACCAAATGTCATCAGCAGATACTGGAACAGAGACTAGTGCTACAAACAAACAAGAAATTACTTTTTGCCAAAGGAAAAAAAAAAAAAGAGAGTGAGAAGAAACTCAACATAGTTTGAAATCTGAAATTCTGAACACTTCCCAAACCACTCCAGTACTAATCCTTCACTGGTAGTGATGCCAAAGGCTTGTTCTGGATACTAACTCAGTTCAGATTTCATCACAAGAAAAAGGAAACCAAAAAACCCGTCAAACCACTCTGAATCTACCCCATGACTAAGAATGGCCAACCAGCAATAGAAAATGAAGTTTTGTAAAAAAACACCTTATATATTAATATAACTTTCTCTCAATGCCCACCCCTCCCCTCCTCCCCTCCCCCTCTGTCCCCCCAGTCATTCTATTCAGGGCTTTTTCCCTGGAAAAATGCTAAGTAACAACAGGTACAAAACCCTGGAATATTTGAAATTATTGCTGTGTTTTGGGAGGAAGAATAGCAAGGCTGTTTTATGGACAGGGGGACATTACCCAGAGGATAAATAGTTATGTGAATTCCATTCCGACTTACTGTCCTAATCACTTTCAGTGCCTTCCACTGGGTGCCTGTTCTGTGTCTAGTAGTGAACAAGCTAGTGAAAATCCTCAGTGCAGTCATTAGAGGGAATCCCAAGTCCTGATCATTTGCCTATGGAATCCAGTGACATCTGTTCAATTGCATTTCTTTACCTGTGGGTTAAGCTTGGGGGGGTTCCCTTTCTGTGGAACATGAAAAAAGAAATTAATGTATTTGGGATCAAAAAGCTTTGATAAGTATTTTTATTTTTCTGGCAGAGGGAAAAGGAGATATGGAGGAGAAGTCGGTCAGCACCGTTTCTCTGATGCACGTTGACTGCTTCCATAGCATCCTGACAAAATGCTACCTACAGACATATAAAATTACTCTGGAAACCTTGGTGACTTCATATTGTGAGTGCAGCATTATGCAGAAAAACTGGCATAACATTTGTGCTGGTGTGATCCCTTGCTGTGAGTACTGAGTGTTGGTAAGAGCACATGCTTCTTCCACCATAGAGCCCTCCACAAAACAAAAGGTCTTTCATCATTGCAAAAAGAGTCTAACAGTTACATTGCAATGCTCACCAGAGAAGACTAAAGCATAAGTGGCTTTTGCACAGTCAGGAATAGCAACAAACCAGTGAAGAGGAAGACTGGAAGTCATCGTGTCCCTCTCAGCCAACACACTTGTGGCTTATCAGAGGGTCTGGTGTCAGAACAAGCTGTTCCCCAAGAAGGGGCAAAGCCATGTGCTCCCATTCCAGGGACGCCACACCTGCTCCTCTACCCTGGGAACATCACGCTGCAAAATTCTTTCCACACGGAGAAATTAGGTGGTTTCTATTCTTCATCAGGTCTCTAGACAGAGGACTGCATGGGTAATGCGTGCTTGCTTTGCCTTAGCATTCCTTCTACAGCATCATCTAAGAATAACAACTAAAAGTCTATGACCCTTCTCATAGCCTTGCTTTCAATTTCAAATCAGTTGTACCTTTTTCTAATTCATTAGTGAAAAGTGATGTTATCAACATATGAGGCTCAGTTTACCTTATAGCTTTTTGTAATTAAATGAACCTTTAGATTCAATGAATATTTGTATTTTTTGGTGTTCTCTGAGTTCTAGTGCTGCTAACGAGCATAAGCAGCTGGAAAGTTGGATGTTTCCAGCTTTACTTTTTATGAATATTGGCAAGGGGAAAATAGGTTTTCAGGAAACGCACTTTTTATCCTAAGTTTTTTCTTTTAAATCACATGAATTCATGCACACGCACAAAGTAGAAGGAAAATGTGTCAGTGTTGTAGCTTTCATAGTAGAAGAGGGAGGGAAGAGAAAATAAGAATAATTTTTTTTTCATCCTTCATTCAAATAATTAATTATGTGTCTTTTTAACACACAAAGCAGGAAATAAGGAGTGGAAGTAAAAAAAAAAAAAAAAGGCAAATATTCACATAATTTCTTCCCGTAACCTTCAGAGCACGAAAATATTTTCTTTTAATATATGATTACTTAGCTTAATTACTTCCAGTGACATTAGAATTCTTTACAATACATTAAACATTGTTGGTTTAGAAGGAAAATGCTGCATTTTGCTTATCAAGATCAGGGGAACACTAGTATAAAAACATTTGTTTTACAAAAGCAAGTCACAAAGGTATTAAGTTTGGAAGGAACTAAAACAAAGATTAAAGATATTTTTCATTGGATCATTGGTATTTTAGAAGCCAAGGAAGAAGGACTCGTCCCTGCCAGACAGATATAGAGAAAAATCAGACATTCAGCATGCAGTTCAATACATGTTTTAAATAACCAATAAGTATTAACTTAGGCCTCTTCATTGGATGTAAATCTGAATATTATCCATAAAATTCCACTGCATTTTAACAGCAATGGAGAGCTGCAGTCTCAGTTTCAGAATATCAGCTTTTCAGCAGAAAGAGGATAATCCTAAGTCATCTTTTTTTCCAGACTTGTTTCTTCCTTTTTAAAGGTTTCACATTATTTGTCTCTGTATAATTCTTTCTTCTCCAAGCTGACATTCCTTCCTTTTCCGTGGACTTCTGGGATGGTAAACTAGAATGGGGAAAACTCCTGCATTTAAGAAGAAAATGCTCATTTGGTTTTAACAGGTGGCCTATTTTTAAAAATCAGTTGGGGTATAAAATTAGTCCATCAAACAAGTGAATAATTTTACAACTATCTGTTGCAGGCTACACAGCACTTGTAAGGTCTGTTTGAAGGAGCAGTTTGTTTCATTGGATCAATTACTACTGGGGAACATACCTTAGTGCTCAGATGCTATGGATCATTTCTTATCAACAAATAAGAAGCTACTTTTCTTTACACACTTTGCCTGACTTGTGTCCTTAAACCATGGCCACAGATAAAACCCTATTACTTTCTGTAGCCTTTACTACTTTTGTTTTTCAGGGTTGTATTCTGCTGACATGTCTGGCTGAGTGGAGTGGTCCGTTCAGACAGGTGTCTTTGTGCATCATTGAAGTTTTGCAATATCAAAGACTGGAAACAATTTAAGTGCTATCTATCTGGGGTAATCCATACTCTTCTGCCTCTGTATATAAGGCTTGTCTTGGGTTGCTGCCGTGATCCATCCCCCTGTGCTTCTTGCATTCTAAATCCAGTGTATCTATCTGGCATTACTAGAAAGGGCACCTAAAAGATATGCCAATATGTTCATCTGCGAGATGCACATCGTGTCTCTCAGTCCACCAGTATCTGCTCTGCGTCCAGGTAGTCCTAAGGCAAGGCTCTTATTGATGTGCTTCTTTGAAAGAATGTGAAAACTACAGAAAATTCCTTGAAATTCAAAGATTCAGATTATCTCCTGCTCAAACACCTATATTAGACATGTCAAAATGTTATTAGCAATGTAACTCAGTGCTGCTGTTCTGCGTCCAAAATTCACATTCTCAACAGTTTTCACCATTAAAGAATCTGGTCCTAAGTATAAAAAGGCAATTGACGTTTACAGAAAGACTTCTATCAGTTTCTATGCTTTTTGAATCAGCCCTGTTAACTTGAGATTTCCATGGGCTACAACTTGTTTCTGTAACATCTTTGCCATCATTGGTGTAGTTTTGTTTTTATTTTTCAGAACAAAACCAAAATCTGCCTATATTTTGTTTCATTATTGTTGAGAACAAATCAAATGGAAATAATGGCTTTAGTTCTCTGGAAAAATACATACACTGACTGACCGTTTACTTATGTATGCTATATACATAAATATGGCTCTTAGCAATAGAAACAACAAGACTTTAAGCAAAACAAACAGAGCCTCTTTCTTTTTATTCTTGGTTTATTTCTTCAATATTTTTTTCTTCAATTTTTTTTTATAACGTTGAGATTAATAACGGAAAATTCATTTCACAAATATTTAATTTGTGCCATAAGCTGGTAGTAGATCTGTAGATCTGTACTCAACCCAGCCCTAGACTATATCCTTCTCTGCTTGTAAATATCTCAGCAATATGGGATAAGGATAACACATTAGCCAAAAATCTCCTCTTCCTGACACAGAAAGATGTTAGTTGTGTTACAAATTACCATTCTACTAAATCATGTCACAGTTATCCCAGTAATAAATTACACAATGTGAAAACAAATAAACTCCAAATGATTGCAAAGATATATTGTTTGAAGGAAAAGCAAACCTGATAGGTGAAATCTAAGAATGAAGTTCAAAATTCAAGGTCTATTTTTTACTGTCAAATTATTAAACATTCCTTTAAAAATGCTCTTTCTGTGTGCTCATTATTGGGGAATGTGTTTTAAAATAGCATGTACTGTTTTTGGCCACCTACTATGAGTATGAGCACACATATTCTTATTTATGTATTTCAGACAATCTTTCAGAGTAATAATTTATTGTATATGTGGTCCAAATCAAGAAAACATTAATGTTTAGTATCTTCAGAAACAAAATCTGTACCTAAAGGCTGCAGCTGGCTCTTACCTACATAGTAAACTGAACTTCTGAACTGACCAGATCAAAACTTACAGGTGATTGCAATCGAGACTAACACTCTGCCATTTGAGCAAAATACCACTATAAATACAGAGCTTATGTACTTTTTTAATGTTTGGGAGACTCCTTTGCTTCTCACTTGAAGCAAGAAGTGATTTTCCAGGTGTTCGACTAGTAACTGTCAAAATAGCTGTCCAAATAATCTGTTTAATTTGAATCAGTATTTAGTCACATAAAACATGAACCCAGGTATCCCAAGGGAAAGAAGTGGCAAGTGGTTTTCATGGCAACATCTGGCATTTACTTGCTATTAGCAGAGGATTCTTTGTGGGTTAAGTATAACTGAATAAACCTAATAATTGGTACCAAACTAGACCGAGCTGCAATAGTAGGCTACAGAGTTCAAGAAACAAGTTATTTCTACCTCCTTTGGCAGAATCCATCTGCTGCTTCTAAAGCGAAGGAAATCTACAACTTACCCAGAAATCGGGCTGAATTTGGGGTAGATCACTCCTTCCTATGGAATAACTTGCAGAAAGACACAAGACAGAGGGGGAAGAAAATCCTCTCCACTAGTTGGTTCAGCAAGGGGTCGGAGCAGCGGACTGTCCTGGGGCGCAAGCGCAGCCCAGGTGCCCCGGTGGGAGCGGGAGCAGGGCAGCTCAAGCTGCCTGACGGCCCTCCACGATGCCTGCCCACCATTTGGAGCCGCTCTGTCTGGGCTCCAGGCATATTGCAGAGGACCCTGAACTTCAGAGAGCTGCAGTTTGAAGAAATATTGGATCAGAAGATGACCAAGCTCTCTTTCTGCAGAGAAATGGACACCTGTCCTAATTCTTCCCCCCACCTCTGCATTCTGCTTTTATAAAAGCATGGGGGTGATTTTTCTTTTCCAATATTTGAAACATACTCTTGCATTCAATCACTCATTTTACGTGCCACTTCTGATTGTTCTGATACATTTATGCCCAACATGAAAAATATTATTGGTATCTACAGCAATGCAAACAACAAATAAACATTTGAGTCCATCTTATTACTGATGCTGGTGATCAGCTTTGTTGTTGTTATATACTACACAACACGAACTTTTTCTTTTTTTTTTCCAAGTGAGACCCTGGAACTGTCTTACCATGTCTTAAACGTCACTGTTCCTAGACTAATCATATACACAGATGAGTAGAGATAAACATGTGTAATCATAAACACAACACAGTTTGAAGGGAAAAAAAAAAAGAGCTGGTAATTCTTCTCCCACCATAGCACAGGTTGGTGGGCTGGAGCAGACTTCGTTAGTGGCAGATGATACATGAAATACATCAATTTGCATATGACAACTTCTCTCTTTATTTCAGCAATGGCCCAGTGAATCTTCACTAAAGTTAGTGAAGCCTGTAACAAGATCATGGTAGCAGAAGCCATATACGCAAAATTCACAGCAGAGCATGTTATGAATACTATCAGCCTCACTGGAAAACACTTTCTTGTCTCCGTTGGTTAAACCGTATGCTATTATCACCAGTATCTAAAAACCAGACTATAGATATCTACAGTATAAATACATTGCCTGTCAATGCATATGGTTATTATCTTCTTATCAGTTAAATGTGTATCTGATTAATTCCTTTTCTTAATACAAAAGCGTATATATTGCACTTCTAAAGAGTTAACCATAAAAGCGTTTTTACTTAACTTACCAGTTGTTGAAGCTGGAAGGAGTCTTGCCCTAAACTCTCTACCTGCTCTCATGTTGGTAATCTCTGTCTCTCTCTCCCTCTCTCCCTCCCCCCATGCAGAGATTGCAGTAAACTTAGAAAACTAGCAGGGACAGTGTTTCAAATGACTTAAGAAAGAGAACAGGAACAATCATTTCGTTCTCTTTTTTTCAGATGAGTACAGTACCTTCAGAAAGAAGGAAGGAAGGGAGGGGAGAGGAAGTCAACAACCCTTTGCTTTCCTGCAAAAAAATAAGGAAACAGCAGATAGCAATCTCATTTTCTCTCAAACAAAATGTTTGGAAAAATAAATATATCCAAACCAAAAGGAATTCCTCAAGTATTATATCTGCATTATTGGCTTCATAAAACCTACTTTACAGCTTGCTATGTGCAACTACATGAAATGAATTTCGGAAGTAGTGATTAGGAATAAGACACCCATATCTTATGCAGAGCGGTTAGCCATAAGCTTGCACAGATAATGCAGGCTTTTTTTACTCCAGAGAAGGAGCGATCACAGATGTATACACATATCTTGTTTCCACGGTGACATAGGTACAAAAATTCCTACCCCCCCCTCTTTACTGTGATCACAAGAAAATAGCACGTTGAGTATTTATAGAATGCTGTGAAATAAAAAGGGGGATGAAAAGGGTCACAAAAATGGTAAGGATTATAGCTTAATATTGGAGTTGCAGTAAAAAGTAATTTATCTCAAAGATTTGCATTATAGAAAGCATCCTGATTTATCCAAACAAAACCAATGTGCTATGGTCTAGGACAGATTTTAGGCTTTATTTTGTTTCTTTCTTTCCCCATTAAATGTATTTTGACAGCCAGATACAGGCCAGCTGGCTGGAGTTACACTTGGGATAAGTTTAGTCCATTGTGCTTCACTGTGTTTTTGTTTGCTTGTATGTTTTTCCCTAACTTTATCTATCATCTGAAGTCCACTAATAGTGATTAGATGCTCCCTTTTTTTCCCCACTAATTTTTTTCATTTTAATATTCTTGCCAGTAAACACCTTCACACTGTTGCTGGGGCTGCATTTTCAGTTAGCCTTGTAATGTGGTACCGAAGATAGGGCTGCTCATTGACAAGCAATTCAGGGTTGAGTTCTATGAAAGACATAAAACAAAAAGCCATTTCAAATGGCCCTTTCCTATAAACTATGCATCCACCCTTTGCTCTGGGAGCAATATCTAGATGAATGCTGCTGAAGTAAATTGAGTTATTGCTGTAAATCCAGTGTTAATGGGAGGAGAAGTTGGTGCACTATCCCGTAAAGATTATTATTTCTTCTATTGCACAATTATGCAAATTGATAAGCTGCAAACCAACATAGGAAGTAGGTTTTCGGCACCTGTGTTCCTTCAGGCAGTTTCTGGTGCTATTTCCAGAAGATGTCTAGCAATTATTTGGCTGGGGAGGCTTTTATTTTAATATTCAGAAACTGAAAGCTTTGATAATGGACATCAGCAGTTGACAGAGCATTGCAGGTATTACTAGTGATGTCTGGCCTTACAACACCACTAGTGTTTCCTGGAATTGGTGAAAGCTTAACAGAAGGGCAAATTTTAAAAGCAAAAGAATGCAATGCACTTAGGGTATATACTGCAAATGAAGTCCTTGATACTCCCTTGGGAATGGAGACCCTAATCAAACAGATCTCTAGTCCATACCAAGCACAAGGAAAGTAAAGAGGCATGGGAAGCCACCAAATTAATGTATTATCCTGTGGGGTCAGTCTAGTAGCTCAAAAAAATTGATTTAATTTTGAAATTGTTTTTCAAGATCTTAAAGATGGTAGCAGCTTCCAGGCATTTTAAGTTTGTTTTATTTATTTATCTGCCAGATCCTGAAGACTGCCATTATGTATCATTTTGTTTCTCTCCATTGGGAACACATTGCAGAATTTTAGTTGAAAACCTATACTGATCAAGTTAGGATCATTCTTATATAAGTCACTGAGAATCATAGAATCATAGAATTGTTAAGGTTGGAAAAGACCCTTAAGATCATCAAGTCCAACCGTTAACCTAACACTGCCAAGTCCACCACTAAACCATGTCCTCAAGCACTGCATCTACCCATCTTTTAAATACCTCCAGGGATGGGGACTCAACCACTGCCCTGGGCAGCCTGTTCCAGTGCCTGACTACTTTTTCAGTGAAGAAGTTTTTCCTAATGTCCAACCTAAACTTTCCCTGGCGCAGCTTGAGGCCATTTCCTCTCGTCCTATCACTTGTTACTGGGGAGAAGAGACCGACCCCCACCTCTCTACAACCTCCTTTCAGGTAGTTGTAGAGAGCAATAAGGTCTCCCCTCAGCCTCCTCTTCTCCAAACTAAACAACCCCAGCTCCCTCAGCTGCTGCTCGTAAGACTTATTCTCTAGACCCTTCACCAACCTAGTTGCCCTTCTCTGCACACGCTCCAGCACCTCGATGTCCTTCTTGAAGTGAGGGGCCCGAAACTGGACACAGTATTCGAGGTGCAGCCTCACCAGTGCCGAATACAGGGGCACTATCACCTCCCTGGTTCTGCTGGCCATACTATTCCTGATACAAGCCATGTCATTGGCCCTCTTGACCACCTGGGCACACTGCTGGCTCATGTTTAGGCGTCTGTCAACCATCACCCCCAGGTCCTTTTCAGCCAGGCTGCTTTCCAACCACTCTTCCCCAAGCCGGTAGCGTTGCCTGGGGTTGTTGTGACTGAAGTGCAGGACCCAGCACTTGGCCTTGTTGAACCTCATACAGTTGGCCCCAGCCCAACAATCCAGCCTGAGGGTATGTGATAGTCTGCGTAGTCCTTTATGAAGGACTTAATTGTCACAGATGTCCTGTACTTCTTCAAATAGCAGGTTTCCCTTTCTTGAGGACTGCAAAGCTAAGAAGCTGACCACAAACATCCATGTGGCATCTTCAACAGGGTATAAGACTTCGCTATTCTTATGGAAGGAGACTGTGAGCGCCCCCTACTTCAGCAAGGAGAGCAGGAGATGTAAGGTCCTTGCTAACCCTACCTCAGGTCCTATTGTCAGCAGCTTTTCCACCCAAGTGCTCAGGACTTAGTTGGCCCATCCAAGGCCAGGTAGAGTAATCTTGCTTCCCAACATGCAGCCACTGTAGTACTTGACTTGCTTTTACTTTTGTCAATTTCTCCCAACTGCTGCCAGAAAATCACAGCCCAAGGAGGAAGAGGCACTGAAACTGTGATTTTCATGCCAGAAAAATACCTTGCAAGGTCATTGCCTGTGCAATTACTGACTATGGAGAAATAAAAGCATGGCCAAAATCATTCGTATCTAGAGTCATGCAAACCAAGTCACAACAGATGACACTATTTATGATATTTATCCAACTTTTAAGGGACAAGGTCATCTGTTTTTTCAGAACATATTTCTGCAGGAAGTGTTAGCCTTCTTTTTCTTTACCTTTTCTCACTGTGCTGTTACCAAAATGAAGCCACTGATACAAATTCAGAACGGTACAGTGCCAGCCTCAATGCAGGTAAGTGACCAACTTCAAGTGCAAGTGCTTCCTGGGTCCAGTACATAGTCTCTTGTAAGGAGTGGCCAGGAAAAAAACATTCTTGTGGTCATGGTCAGGGTAAGTACTGAGGACTGGGAAAATTCCTCTAGTACTCGTCTGTATGACTAGATCTTCAACCAGACTGACATCTGTGATGTTAAGGCCTTGATTTCTTTTTCTTTTTCTTTTTCTTTTTCTTTTTCTTTTTCTTTTTCTTTTTCTTTTTCTTTTTCTTTTTCTTTTTCTTTTTCTTTTTCTTTTTCTTTTTCTTTTTCTTTTTCTTTTTCTTTTTCTTTTTCTTTTTCTTTTTCTTTTTCTTTTTCTTTTTCTAATTAACTCCAGCAGGGAATAAATTGTGTTTCATGGGCTCTTTCCAATGGCAGCAGGGATGCTTTCCTATATGTTCAAAATAAGAATGAAGTAAAGAATTTCATCATGCTAAAAATAATTTGAGCCTCTATCCAGCCTAGACAGGTGAGAACACAGGTAACTGCAGCAGGAATAGTCAGCAATAGTATTCCACTTCATCCTGAGAAAATGAAACCAGAGGCAAAAACCAGGGACATTTACTGGTTTGCTTGATTGCTTTAGGGTAATAACCATATATATCTGAACTGTCTGTGAAAAAATAAGATTAATATCTTCCTTCCAGTCTACAGTATACCTGTGGCATTTTAAATGAGTAAAAATAATATACATCTCACTTAGAGACAAAAAAACTGAAGGACACGTAATTGTTTTCCATAAGTCACTCTGCTGTGCTTTCTTGGTTTCTTTTCTGCGTTGCATGTTTATTGTAGACTGTTCAGGAATGAGCTGGCAGAATGCTAATGGGACCAGAGACAAGCAGAGCTGAGTCTAAAGGAATCCCCTTCTGTGCTGCAGCATGTGGAGAACGTGCTTCTAGTTACAAATATTTGGTTATGTATTGCTATTTGTTGTATTGCTACGCATTAAGCCTGCATACATTGTTACACAATAATATATCTCCAGGGTTGGAGATTGCAGCCATACTGTAAGTATTTCATTTCGTTTCTCAGATTAGAAAATATTAGAATATTAGAAAATATTCCAAATGTTTTACACTACTACCTGTCTTTCATGTTCGTAGTAAGAACAGAGTATTCTCACGACTATGTACTTGTACAGCTAGATTTACTACTCTGTCATCTACATATTTTTTTACTTTTGAGTCAGGTAATATCTAATCACCACTTTAATGAACTATTAGCATTTGCAAACTATAACCTTTGGACCATCCACATTTGTCAATTGTTTTGGGGAGAGAAAAGTGGGAATTTGTATTAAAGAAAGGAGATTTCCTGGCAATAAACACCTTATTATAACTTAAAGTGGCCTTTATAACTCATCCTGGGCCAAACTAATTTCTGGTAAATGACACTGGCTGCAGTCATTTAAAGACAGGCTTTTCCTGTACCCTGTATGTAATCATCACAACTACCTTTATTAAAACAATACTATCAAAAGCTATTTTAAAATAAGATGGTATGATTAAGAGGATGTGTTTTCATCTTTTAACATACATAAAGTTATGTGAGCAGGACTGTGAGCCCTATTCAGGTCAGAGGTGGACAAGAACTTGGCTTTGGTAACTATGTTTGAATTGGTGTCATGTTTGAAGATCTGTAACGTGGAAAGTTGCCAAAGCATCCACCAAGTTTTTCGGTGATTTCTCAAAGCTGGCCATTTGACAGCAGCAAAGGCTGCAGTTTTACCTCTACGTAGACTGGGAAATTAATCCAGCATTTGTTCTGGTTTTTCTTGGTGATCTTGCTTGATTAAGAGTGTTCATGTACTCTAACGTCCACTAAATGTACTGTAACACCTGAAGTTACTTAACATGTTTACAGGCTTAGGCTGGGCATCTAATGTTGTAAAATGTGTCACTCTTCAGAAAATATTTGGAAAAGGCATGATTCTTCCCTGTGCAGTGATGTTTCTTACCTTGTTAGCTCTGATAATATGACGGTATTTCTTCTGGAAGCCTGGCAGTATATTTCAAGATGCATTTGAAATAAATATGACTTTATCTAATTTTTTTAATCAGTCTGCAATTACAGTCATTTTCATTTTAGTTAGTTTAGTCACTTAACTTAGCTAATGTAGTCTCTGTCTTATAAGAAGTAAGTAGTAGTAAAGATTTTTGAGATATGCTTTTGTCCTTTAGTTTGTGATAGCTTTCCAAAGTATTCAGTCATTGTGCTACAGGTGAAGTGCACTTTAAAAAGGCCCTTTCTGTGAGTAGAATAAAGGTAGTGAAAACCCACCACCACGGCTACCAAGTAGTGCACCTCTGATTTATAGCTGCTAGGCTGTAGAGCCAAGAAAACTCTTGGGAAATCAGTACTCCACACCTGTGTGAAGGATGATAAATTGTGTCTCTATGGCTTTTTTAAACTCTGTGCTTTAGAGAAAGAAAGAAAGAATCCTTCTACTTGTGTTTAGGTTGGGGTTTGGGGGTGTTTCTTTGTTTTGAGTTTGGGTTTGGATTTTCTTGTATTTTGGGGTTTGTTTTGTACCTTGACACTTGGGAAATACTAGGCAGAGCAAACACTGTACTCCTGCAGTCCTCATTCATTTGATGTTCCTACTGACTGCTGTAACACTTCCCCATAACTGAAGATAATTGTGTTAGGTCCCATATGTATTAAAGGCTACAGCCAGTAGTTAGACAATGTAAACTAATTGACTGCATGTGACAGAGCATATGGGTTGACACGTGAGCTCACAGGAGTTCAAAGCAGTTATCAATAAATAAAAAGTGAGTGTTAAGACATCTAGCCAAGAATAATTAGGGGAAAAGAAAAGCAGAGCTCTTAGGTCTGTTAGATTTCCTCTGTTCTTCAAAAAGTTTAAACGGGTTTTGTTTTTGGTACTTGTTTTTTTTTATTTTAACAAAACACTTTTGCTGAGACTGCTATTGTTTTGTAGAAAAGCATTTGGTTATAACTTAAAGGACAGGAAAAAACCCCATCCACAGGAAAAACCTCAGACTACACTAGAAGTCTTGCCACTGGGATTTCTTCAGCTGTACATTTCCCTTTTGCTCATCAGGGCTGCCCACTTCAGTTCATACCCCAAAAGTGTAGCCTGATACAACACTGCTGGTGGTCATTCTGTGTATGCATAATGCCTGAATATCCCTTCTAAGAAGTTATTACTCAGTAAACAGTGTTGCATGGTTCCTCAATATTTCTGGAGAAGCTGTCTGTGTGCCTGTGTAGTGACTGACAACAGCACTATTTTGTGGGGCAGTTTTAATTATTTCTTAAAGTCCGTTGAAATTTTTGACTGGCACCTCTTGGACCTAGGCAAAAGTCATTAAAAAGGAGGATGGAAGAACAACGTGGGGCAGAACTGAAGACTGCAGTTACAGAAGAGGTATTATCTCTGGGCTGTTAGGCTTGCATGCTTGTGTGCTGAATTTAAAGTTGCTGTTAGGTCCAATTACTTTACGCTGTTCCAAGTCTCCTAACTTCATTGGACTGGTTCTTCCTTTCTCACTAATGTATATCACAACTGGCCCCTTTTCACAGGCGCAGCTTAGCCCACTAAAGCATCATTAGTGGTGCTGTATGGTTTCCTCCTCACTGGACTGTTCATTTGAGAGACTTTCTCAGTCTAAAACACTATCAGACCTAGACAACAATGTGTGATCATAATTCCCTTTCTTGTGGTCGGTGGTTTTTTTTGTAAGACTGAAGTCTCAGATCAAGAGAAAATCATATTCTTTGGCTGCAGAAGTTCTCTAGCCTCCACTCTCAGCTGCACAGGCTGCTCCCCAGGCCCTGGCACACTCTGCCTGTATTGCTTTTCTGTTTCTGAGTGAGGCCCAACAATACAGCAGTAATGTGAACCCAGACACATGCCCTGGACAGAAACTGCAGCAAGCTTCAGTAGGTGCCAGCTTGGGGAAAGGTACCTAGGAGCTGAACAGTCAGTCTGCATACATTGTTGTCCTTTTCGGTTTGTCATAAGGCGTCTGACAATGAGTAGGTTAATAAGCTGGGGAAAGCAAAAAGAAACCCAAATGAGCTCCTGAATCATCCCTCAGTGTGGAGATCCCATCAGACAAGCCTGTTGTTCCCTTCTCAGACATGCTGTTTGCCTTTCTTCTATTTGTCTGAAACCACCTACACAGCAAAGGTTGTTAGCTTGCATAATGCAGCAACCTACATTCAGCAGGCAGTGAGCATGAAAAGGGGAGGAGAGATTGTATGTTGTCTGCTTGGCAGCCATCCCATCCACAGAGGTTATACCCACACAGTACGTGCCCAAGTGGCTCCAAATCAGATGGTTAACAACTAGCAATAACATAAGGAGCAGGTTTCTTCTCTGTTCTTTTCTTAATAACTTTAACGCTACAGTTCAGGCTGTGAATCAGCACTCTCAAGACAATACTGTAAATAGCTGTCAAAGGGATGCAACTGGTGGTGACATATTTCTCATGCTCAAATGCAATATTGCTTTTGTTAATTTTCCACATGTAAAGTTACAATGTGGAATAAGATTTTAATAATGCATGGCAAGGTTGGTTCCAGCCTGCCCTGTATAACTGTGAGGATGATCTTAATCTCTTACATCAGCATGAATTCTATGAAGTCCACCAAAGTATTTTGGATTCACTGAGTATTTTTGGATTCACTGTGCTGCTAGAGCATTGCAAAAACTGTCATCAATTGTTTTTCTTGTAATCATTGTTTTTCTCCACATTTCAAGAAAAGAAAATTACGGATATTAGCAACCTATTTTATACTGCAGCAATAATATAACAATAAATCCAGGTTTCCTTTGGCTCCTGAATTAATTGCTTTCTAATGGAAAATTGTTAGATCACTTATGAAATTGCTCCTGTTTATTATTTTTGTCTTTAAGTCTAAGATGAACAAAAGTTTAAACTTAAACTGATAAAACATAAAGTGCTAAAATTTCAGTTGTCGTATAGGCTTCATTTCCTAAATCATGTATATTCCCAGCCAACAGCCTGAGTTTTGATTTTGTGTGCAAGAGGAATGTATATGCAGGCTTATGACACATATCTGCTTGGCCAGTCTGGATGTCTACTTTTCATGGTGACTGAGATCACTGAAAAGCTCTGTGCTGTTCTGAGCATCTTCCAGTTCATGTGTGCTCTAGGAACTACTCAGAGCAATACACCTGGCTTTTCCAACTGCTAGCCTAGGCAGAGAGTATGTTGAAAAAGCTAGCTGGATTTACTGAAATGGCTGATTTTCATGCAAAGTCTGCTTTCAGGAGGAAACCAAATCAGAAACTGAATGCCTGATTCTGGTTATGTCTTGATTTTCTTTGCTCTAAGTAAATAGAACAATTCTGGAGTCACACTGGAAACAACCTGGAGCCTTAAATGTCCCACAGGTGGGAGAAGGAAGGTCCCAGGAAGGGAGTGAGAGGTTTCTGCTAAGAACAGAAGTAAAAGGCAAGATTGTTTAGGGTGCATTTTATTCTGGTTCAGAACCTAGGAAACAGATTCTTTAGGGGTGAAAATTGCCACATAGCAACGTAGAACAGCAGGGAATATACCCTAAATCGGAGTGAAGGAGAACAAGATCAAAATTCAATTTCCATGATACCATCTGAATATCTGCAGGATCAATATAGCTAAAGACGACTATCAGAATTTGATCTTTAAATCAGACACAAATCTAGTCATTCTGCAAGGGCAGGAGGGGAGCTAAGATCAGGCAAGTTTTTGGGAAAGAGGGACTGCCCTTGTAAGAGCACATAATTTGGATCTCTTTCCACAGGATGGCATTTTCAGGAATGTACACTGCATGTGATTCAGCACAGGATTAAGAAAAAAACACTTGAATAAGTTGATTTTTTTTTCCAGCAGCTAGAATCACTGATGAACTCTGTGACATGCTGAGCAGGGTGGGTGGAAGAAGAAAGGTTGTAGTCTCTGACAGACAGCTGCCCACACCATGCTGATTCCTTGCATCCACATCATACAATGGCTACACAACTCCTTTAGCATGCATGGACAGGGGTGGAAAGTAGCACTGCTCATGCATTAAGGGAATGCCACTGTGTGTCTGTGCAAATGAGCATCCTCACTCCCTAACAAGGGACAGTCAGACATTTTCAATAGCAAATTCAGTTAACCATTTTTGCATTGGCAGATCTAGCATTTAATACTTGAATTTCAGTAGTATTTTTTCAAGTCTATATATTTTCATTATTTCTCATGTTTGCTCAGTGTTTGCCTTCGTTCTGTTCAGAAAAATAAGATTAATCAGATGTACCATTCCTATCAATCAGGTCTGGTATCATTTATTTGTTTTTACAAAATCCAAAGTAAAAATTATTTTTTGGTAACACATTCATCTGAAAGATATTTGAATAATCTTTAGGTTTTGTAAACCTTTATTTTATTGCTTTTGGAGCAGTAAAATTTGGACTTGAACTACCTATTGGTTACTTTTATCATTTTTATTGTGACCAGCAAATAGCACAATCCTAAAATTTCTTTAACGTACTAATAAAAAAACAACTCACAGACTATGAAGAAATTTTTATTTTCTTTTCATTACCCCATGGCCACCTGTAGATTCCCTTTTCATCTTCTTTGCCAACAGCTGTCACTAAACCAGATACATGGAGATACCAACCACACAAAAATCTTCTGTGTGTTGGTACTAATAAGGCTTTTTATTGTGTCCTGTGTGCCTTCGTTATAACAGTCCTAGCCTCATGGGTCCCTGTGCCATTCCCTTGGAAGACAGAGGAAGCTCAAGCATGGTTGTTCAAGGGGTCTTTCCAGGTGAGCACCATGGAGAACATGTGGGTGCAAACACTCAGCAGTGCTCATTGATGGGGGAACCTTCTTGCCCCCCCAGTCCCTCCTCATGCACAGCAGGGATGGTCCATCAGGAGAAGAAATGCTGAGTGCGTTCTTAATGCACCAGCTAGCAGCTCCTGGCGCTCGAGCTCAGGAAAGCAGAGCTGTGGCTTGTGCAACTGTTTGGTCTCAATATTTTGGGCTACTTTGGCCTTGTAACAGTGGGAGACAATGCAGAATAGGGGAGCCTGGATGCCTGAGCTCCCAACAGAGTTAATGGAGAGACAGGGCTGTTCAGAAGACTAGTCAGAGCACATACGTTAGATGTCTAAAATTAGTGCAAATACTTCTCTTGGATGTTAATGCTGCCTCAGATAAGCTCTAATTGTCTTACAAAGCATCCCAAGGGTTGATCACAGCTCAAAGGAGAAGCTGGGCCCACAAAGACCCCCACTTTTCTCATGGCTGTCTCACTTTTCTCTTCATCTGGCCTCAAAATGTCTCCATGCCCTGGGACACCCTGGAACATGAGGAAGAGCATGACAGAACATGCTGTACACATAATGACCTTCCTAGCAGGCTCCCTGGTGCTGGCAGTCCTTCTTCCAGCTGGGCTGTGGAGGAGCCAGGACAGTGCTGCAGTGCTTAGGGCAAGAAGGCTCCCACACATGGTGGTGAGGTGTAGAGACCCTGTGAGTAAACAGTCCCACCTAGCACAATGATTCATCCATCCCAAAGTAAAGGAATAGTCTCTGTTTGCCAGGTCACTTAGAAACTGCAGCATTGCTATGCAGCATGCACACAGGGTGGGGGAATGGAGGCTTCAGCACCTTGAGCAGGTTCTGTCACCAGAACGTCATGTCAGGAAACCACAGACTCATGAATCAACCACCTGCTGAAAGGTGAGTGAGGAAGCAAGAATACCTGTGATGTTTTAGCCCCTCACCCACAGGCCACCTTGCAGTCCTGCAGAGCACTTGGATCAAGAGCTCCTCTGTGCCTTCAGCAAACAGAGCTCCCCGGACAGCCAGAGACCCCCACTGTCCCTCTCCCTTAGGCAAGACTAAAGTGCACTGGTCTTTATTTGTTCTTGTCCTGAGCTTTCTTCCTAGTTTGCTGTTACGTTCCTTGGCACAGCCCATAGAAATGTAGGGACTTCCCCTCCCTGCCTGCTCGTATTTTCAGACCTCATTTTTTCAGGGTCTTTATTTTCAGATCCTGAACATACAGAAAGGCTTCCTTATCTATTGTATATATTTATATGTATTATCTATTATGTATCCCTTATTTTGGATTCCTGCTACCTTTATGGGCTTTCTTGCAAGCCAAAACAGATTTAAATTCTGCACCATATTTTGTATGATGTCTATTTAAGAAAAGGGGGGAAAAGTCATTGGATATTCCCCTTTCATCTGTAGTTTTGTCTAGATCAAGACTAAACATGATACCTGGAAATGATAAAAGAAAACAACCTGAGGATGGTGCGGCTCAGCCTTTGCAAAATCTCTCTCACAGTTTTAGGAGAGCTAAGTATTATTTCAAGAAGTTATATGGTGTTCTGAGAGGGTAGATTTCAGATAAAGTATTCTAAAACCAGTGCCCACTACCTGGCATGACCATTGCCTAAGCTGTATGACAGGAACAGAACGGTCTGGAAACTGTGCTTTGAATCCTCCCAGGTCTCCACTCAATCCATTTTGACAATTCATTTATTTTAGAATAGCCATAAAATTGGAAGTTAACAGCAATAATTCAAATTACTTATTTTAGTACCTTCATTCCTTTCTGTCATGTCTGTTCTTTGTTATGTTGGCTCAAAGATATTAAAATATGATTTTATTTGCTATTGCAGAGCAGTAAGCATACTGCCAACATTAAACAAATAGTTATGATGACTGCATGTTAAAAAGCATGGCCTTAAGTGAACACTGTCCTATTCACATATTGCAGTCTTTGCCTTTTATATCCTTGTTTGCTAAAGCAAAACAATTACATTTTGTCAAGATGTACTTGTGGGGCATTGTGCATTGTGGTGCATTCCCTAATGAATCAGTAAATTTTGTTAACGTGTTTTGGATAAAACTCCAGATAGGTAGGTGGCAGAAAATAGTCTTCATGCTTACAGCACCAAAAATTTGACTTGCAGTGTGCTTAAATAATTCTCCAACTACAATTTACTAAAGGAATGTTTTCTCAGCTTCACAGCAAATTACAGCAAAACATGACATTGTAGTTCCCCAAACATTACCCGTTCTTGCAAGGTGCTGAATTCCCCAATCCTCATTGAAAACAAGAAGTGAGGATGTTCAGCCACATGCTTGGTAGGGGCCTCTGCTACTTCCAAGCAGCGAAACCATTACTTGAAGAGTTAACTACTGAAATTAGTACCCCAAATACAAGCCACTGTCTTCATCTACACAGCAAATGCCCATGCTTGAGTGTTTTGCATAAGTTGTAGTTCCTAAGCTAAGTCTTTCTCATCAGCTTTTAAAAGGTGTCCACCTTGTGATTTGAAATGCTAAATCCAACATTTAAGCACACAGATGATGCTTATGTGATTACCTATTGGAATACAAAAATTTATGTGATTACCTATTAGATTACAAAAATATATTAAGTAGAGGTGATCTGTATAAAACTCCTGTGCTAATTCTTCCAGCCTCTGACCTGCCTCTGATGAGTTGCCCCATCTGCCTCACGTTAATAGATCAGGTGTTTCTTTTGTCCCAAAGTTACATATTTGATAAAAATAGTCCTCTATGGCTATTGGACAGAAAGTCTGTAGCTTAATATTTATCCTTCTCTTATAGGCCATCCGATTTTAGGAATAGATTATGCTAAAATAAACATAATTGCTCACTCAGGATCATTTTCTATATAGTATGAGAGAGGAGGAAATAAATCCTCCTGTTAAAAGTCTGATTCTGAGGCTGGAAAGTAACAAAACATAGAACTTCTGACAGTCCATAAAACTTTCCCCTTTTTAGGATGACATTTTACAGAATTAATAGGGCATCCCTTATGATTTGAAATGGGTCATAAAGATAGACTGTAACAAATTGTTTAAAACCTATCAGCACGAAAATACTACCAGTAAAAGAAAATACTACCTCATTGTGAAGACTCACATGAGAGGCTGGTTTGTTCCAGCTACTAGCCTCAGCATTGCACCCAAGGAAGAAAAAAATATTTCTATTACTATACCTGTTTTGCACCCAAACTGCCTGTAGGGTCTCACAGAAACCAGACTTTTTTCTTTCCATTTCCCTGCCTGCTTTGCTTTTCTCCAGACAAGGCCCTTTCCGACACACAGGCAGAGCAGGGAGCAGGCTTTCCACCTGCAATCCACAGAAGTGCCCCAGCCCATCCCCAGGGACCATGAGCTGGACCTGTCCTCTCCTCGCCCACCTTGAAAGCAGAGTCAGCATCATGTTACTGCCCGTCCCCAGATCAAATCCACCCTGTTGAGATGAGCTGGGGGAGGTAGTTACCCAACGCTCCTTGGCATGCCCAAGTGCTAGAAATGAACTCGCAAATCCAGCCATGCACAGAGTAGGAAAAGCCATGATTTCTTGGCATCCCAGTTCTGTGGTGCTTCTCTGTCCTGAGCAGGAAAAAGCATGAAAGTAACATAATTTTTTGGTATCCCAGTTAACAGACCTAAGTCACAATAGTTGATATTTGGTGTGCTTTGGTATGTTTTTTAAAGCCAAGCCATTTCTTGAGACAAGCTGATCTCTTCCCAGAGATCTTAAAGAAGACAAGACTATTTTAAATGTAGGTTACTTCATTTGAATTGGACCATTTTTTAAAGTTCCTTTTTATTTCTGTAGGGTTTTGACTGCTAAAAGTTGGTTTAATCCTTTTGGGTCTCAGTTGATACTGTTCTGACTCTTGTGAAACCAAACCAGATAAACTTGATATATGCAAGGAAAAACATGGGTTCCTGAAGAGCAAACTTTGTGAAGAGCTATGCATTTTAACAAAAAAATGTCAATACTGCTAAATTTCTATAAAGACAGAGCTTTTTGTTTTTCTGCAGAATATTTAGTGGTTGAAGTATCTCACCAGTTACTCCACTCAGTGTTGAGGCTCACTGTCTGAGATAGATGTAACCAAAGCAGCCACTGTGTACTAGCAATGTTGTGCAACCATTTTTGAGAAGGGAAATTAAAAACAGCACACTCAGTTTGAAACTACAGAACGAATGTCAGCACAGGAGAGGTAAATCAGAATTTAACCAGGATAACACGGACTTAATCTCCTACTATTGCCCAAAGTGCTGACCAGTTTTAGACAAATGTACAAATCCAGGATTTCTTATCACCATGCCTGATCATGAATCACTGCTTCGAGAGGTAACCTGCTACTACTAAGTTACAAGCAATAAGGCTTTGGAGTATCTTGTTAACCACTTAAGAAAGAGCTGTTGTAGTGGTCAGGGAGTTTCACTTGAAGCTCCACAAAACAGTGGGGATACTTAAATGTGGCAGTACATTTTCAAAGAAAGATTGAAATATATATACATATGTGACACCATATCTTTAGTATGAAATAGCAGTAAATGTTCTTAAAAAAGCTTTAAGTCAGTGAAAATCCACTACACCTTCTATTTGTCTTGAACTGCTTAATTATTTTCAATTGTGATTCGCATTTTCTACAGCATCCGAGTTCAAACTAACTGTATCTATTAATATGTTCATCACTTCAAATTTGAAAGAATATTCTTTAGAGAGTTGGTTGGTGCTGGTTCTGCATTTAACTCACAGGGCAGGGGTAAATTCAGGTTCCCCTTTCCTGCTTCAGCTTGCATGTACATGAAAGAATAGCCACAATCTGGCTCTAGTTGTGGGAAGGAATTCTCTACATGGGTGTTCAATTAGGAATAATGAGATGAAATTAAGAGAAGGAAATTTTAGGATGAATGTCAGGAAAACCTCCTTGACAGCAAGACATTTCAAATTGTGAAATAGTCTCCTAAAGGAAATGGTGGAAACTCCAGTACTTAGGACCTTTAGAGGTGACTGGACAACACGGTGGAAACTATAACGTAGGAAAAAAGCAAGCGATGCAGACAGAAAGGCTTTAGGCGTGAGCTAATGCTTATTTTCTATGTCTGCATTTCATCATATGGAACTGCAGCAGTACAATGCTGCAAGTTGACATCAACCCAGAATTACAACAATCCATAACAGTGTGAGCACGAGCCCACCATAGCCGCCAGGGAACCACGGCACAGCTGGGGATAGTGGGAATGCAAAGACATCTGCCAGGTCACTTCTAGCATTTTTTGTTCGGTGTAAGGGAACACATAGCACCAGTAGAGTAGTATCTTCTTGTAGTCTCTTTCCACTACTGTAAGAATGGTGAAAAATTAATGTTACGCTATGGCTGTTCCTCACAAGGGCATTATCTGGGCTTCCAGGAATCTATGTAATGTCAAGGTACTTTGCTTGGAGTCAGCTGTCTTCTGTATGGGGATTATAAGTGGTGGAAGTTAACTTCAAGAAATGTGTAAGTATACAAAAGTTTAGTAAAACTGATGAAACAACTGGTGTTGCTGCCTCTGAATCTGGTTCCTAAATGAACTTTCTGGGTTTCCCAAGAGCACTTTGGCTCAAAACCGAAAACATTGTGCCCCACTTTTCCTGAACTGGAATTGTTGAGGCACTGAAAATACAAAAGGGAGAGAGCACAGACCCTGAGACATCTGTGTATGGGCATTCCTCTTTAGAGGAAAAGGTAAAGCTTGTCTGATGCTGTGAGCATGTTGTGAGCCTTCCCGCTTTGTTTCTACACACCTGCTGAAAGCACAGAAATACAGGAGTCAACCCAGCACTTCACAGCAAACCAGCATTTGTACTGTACACATACTGTATAATCCTCTGCAAATCATTAAACGTTCACAGGTCATTGGTGAGTGTGTGGTTATTTTTTCTCCTGGATGTACTCTGCAGTATGTCAGTGGTTATCTAAATGTGACCCCTAGTGTTCAACTTGGATGGCAATAATTTAAGAAAATTAAAGCCCTTACTAGACTTCCCTTAAGAAGAGGGTCATCTTTTCTGGTTATCTCAATATCCTACCCCAAAAAATTAACACTAAATTGTTCCTGCTTGTGCAGTAAAAATTGTTGAAGACATGTTGTTTTCAAAGCATAAAACACTGAAGAATCACATGAGGATTTTAGAGATAGTTGTTACAGTCAGGGAATAATCTACATTGAAAAATTTTATTGCAGCATTTTCCTATCGGCAGAAAAAGAAAATGTTAAGCAATGAAGCTGCTAATGGTAGAGCATGAGCGGAAGCAGTCATACACTGCTATCCATTGCATTACAGAGACAGTGATGAAGATTCTGTAGTACAATGGCTTGTACAAGAAGTTGTGAGATAGGACTTTTTTATTTTTGTTTCATTCTTGATGCTGCCGCCACTGATTTTCTAGTTTGCCTTTCAATAGGTCATTTAACCTCTCTGTTCTTGCATTTCCATCTGAAAAAATGCACAGGCACATTTTTTTTTTTGTTTGAGGTTTGTGATGTTTAACAATTGTCTGTAAACCTGCATGAAATTTTGGATAAAAAGCAAAATAAAGTTGGCTCACCACCTGCTATTTTTTAACTATGGGACAAGGCAGAGATAAAATCTAAATATATTTTATTTAGTTTAAACAATCAGAGGCACAATGTGGGACCATAGGCTGCAGAAGTGTGCAAGGCCATCAAGTAACACTGCAAGTTGCATGATGTTAAGGGAGAACAGGGAAAGGTGCAGTGCTTTAGTGTCCAGGCTGCAGATGTCTAACACCAGCTCTGCTTTGAGAAAGGATGGACACAGTTAAACTACTGCCTTAGCCATGTTCCTTTCTTCCTGCTTTGATACTTGCTATATTGCCACACTTTTTTTAAAAGGACAAATGGTAACAATATGGACAAAACAGTGGTCACTGAAAGCTTAGAAAATCGGCAGTGATGAGCTGGTTTGCAATGCAGTCCTTTGCTGATTGTTTTAAAGTATGTCAGGCTGTTGATACAAACAAATGATTTATCATGTCATGATGTAAAGCAATGTGTATGACAGGTACAGTGAAAACACATAATACAGGGCCCTCTGCTTCCTGATTGTGTGTATTAGCTCTGTGCACACAAGTACCTTGCAAACTCTACTACTTTGCGTCTTGTTCAGATATGGAATAGCTCCAACAGACTCATTTCTGCTCTCATCTGAATGCCTTAAGCATTAATGTGTATCTCTGATGTGCTCTCAAAGCCCTGTGGTTTATTCACTTGAGTATTGCTATCACCAGAAAAATCGCTGCCACTTCAGCTCTGGCCTACAGATCTCTTTTACAGTATGCTGCTTCTCACAGTCTTGTTATGTAAACATTTCTTTGTGCCTGTTTAAATTTGATCTCCCTGGTAGGAAAGCATGCATCTCCTGGAGGCAGAAATGAGATATTATTTTTAATTTCAGTGCCATACTCCTCTTAATGGTTTTGAGCTTAAAAATGGAGTACTACCACTTTCCATTGCTCCCATCTTACCTGCCCATGGCAGTCAGACAGGAACCAGGTCCAGACTGTTACTTTGAAAAGTAGATGGTAGATGTTGTAAAGACTTTCTTCTTTACTCACCTTTACAGTTTTTTCCTTGATCCCTTCTGCCACAAGCAGGGAGGAATCACAGGAGCGTGCACACACCTTGAGTATTGGCGTGAACAAGTTTGTGCTTACAGCCAGAGTGAGCACAGTGTCCAAGGCTAGAGTTTATTTTTCCAGTTAACATAACCAGCGTTCTTTCTGTCTGAAGATAAAACTCACTCTGGGTGTACATGGTGTGTGAATCCTTTGCCTCCTTAGGGCATGCAACTCAAGGGACACATCTCTCAAACTGCACCCACTGGAACAGTGGCCTGTGGCACCAGAACCAGAGCAGGGACCTGTCACTGAGGACACCATTTGTGGTGTCTTCCCCTGCAAGGCAATGGTCTGCTGCAGGACCAGAACTGAGGGGACTGCAAGGAAGATAATCCACCCTGGTGATCTCTCCTGACTTGACCAAGTGCTAATATGGCCAGCACTGGTGCCCCAGTGTGAGCGCAAGTCAGAAAGGGAAAACCAAGAAGGGCCAAGGTATGGCTTTAGGGGGAAGGCACAGCCCCACAGACAACACGGAAAAGCATCACCACCAATAGGGCACCCAAGGTTCTCTATGGAGAGTGACACTAAGTGAAGGAGCATCATCTGCACTGGAACCAGCTCCAGGGCCAAAATCTGCCCTTATGGAGCCATGGGATTCTGGCTGGGAAACATGGCCAGATCAAGCACTTTTAGGGAAATCTAGTCAGCTGCAGAAACACAAAATTATTTGGTCAGGTACCAATGCTGGCACTTTGCCATTGAAGTGAAACCTGCTGTGGGCTTCAAAGGGAGCAGGAAAAGGCCCTTCCTGTCTATCTCTTACTTTGGACAAGGATGATGAAAAACAGTCAGAGCAGCAGCAAAATTAACACATTTGGATGATATCAGCAAAATGTGCAGTTTTGTACACCAGGTCCCAGGCAGGCCGGCAGGCAGCCAGCAGGGGTTTTCTGCATGCCAAACATTCCCAAACCTGGTGGAAAAATCTTCTCATCCTTTTTTTCCCCAAAGCTGCTTGTTTTCCAAACAGCGATTGAGTGTTGGCAACACGGTTCTGACTGCTTGGGTGTGGGCAGCCCCGTTTGTGCTGCTGCTCTGCAAGGTGAAAGGAAAGCTATTTTAATGCCAGAGGATTAAAATGGCAGAGTTTCAGCTTTCACCTTCTCTCAGTCCAGAACTTTTATTGCCAATAAGTGTTAAACAGACTGGGTGTATTTGCAACTATTACTGTGTCTTTCCAAAAGGTCCTAGATCAGGTTTTTTTTTCCCATAAAATTGCTGGGGTTTTTAATCTTTTGCAATTTGCTATAAAGTGTAGAGTTTGGGAAAGTTTTGAACACACCTGTGTTGCTCTCTTCTTATGTGCTGCTTATCTTGTACTTGTCTGTGCCTTTGCCCAAGCGCTGAGCTGTTCTGAGGTTCTTGTCTCATCATGTCATGGGCAGTACAGTCACAGCATTTGCATTGTGCTTACCCTTGCCAATTCCTGACGACAATAGTTGTCACTCCACATGATTTTAAAGCAGGGTGAAAAACACTACAGCAAAGACAGGTCATGTAACATCCTATGGTGGCACTGCAAAGCCACGTTCTCTCTTGTCCAATGACTGGAAGTGCCTCTAGCATTTATCAAAATGTTGGTTCCCCCATCATGTGTCTGGTGCAAATCTGGTCACATAACATCTCCATCATTGGAGGGGATGTGATGCTGTCTGTGGGCTGTCTAAACAATTTGTCTGCCCACAGCAACCTCCCTGCCTGCCGCTGAGGATCCCCAGCACAGAGGGCAGTGGGGGGCAGGTGGCAGAGTAGAGAAGGTGTTTTGGCAGCTGACCCCAGTCAGTGCCCCCTTCCTGAGATCTATGTCTCATACGTGCCTTTAAAAGAGACTCATGCTAGGCCCATAAGAAATAGCATGGAGGCAGAGTAGCCATTTCATTGTGACATTCTGCCTTCACTGAAAAGCAAAGGTGATTGCTCCAGACAGGCCACTGCAAGTACTTGAACTACCTCAGGTATTTGTGCAAGAATAATACAATAAAATCAGAAAGCCTATTTGTTATTTTACTGGTGAAAGAGCCAAGATATGACCGTGCTTTGGACCCAGTATAACATCCACTTTCACAAGAAGAAAAACAGTGACCTTAAACACCAACGAATGGAAAGGCTCAGTTCATGCATTAATTTTTGAGGACTGGAGATAAAAATTCTGCTATAGACTGACCAGTTTAATGTTTAGAGGTGGACAGCACACAATAATATGTATTTAAGATGTATGTGAGCTTCTTTCAAAAAGGATTGGTTTGGTTTGGCTGTTTGTTTGCTTTCCTGCTGTAGTGCTTTCACACTCCCAGAGGTTGTAATACAACTTCTGAAATCTGCACTTTGGCTCTGGAATTAGAAGAAGGAAAAGACCATTTGAATGGATGAATTTGTTATTTCAAGTTTGATTGAAAGGCCCTGCTGATGTAAATTAAGCTGTGCTGACTTATACCAGAAGAATATTTGGCCCAACAACTTAGTATAACATCACAGATGGCATATTATCTGTGATTTGACAGTAGCTTGCAATTCCATTACAGTGTGAACCACAGTTCATTAAATAAGACATAAAACCTACATTTTTCTCAAGTTCCAGAAAAATGAACAGATGAATTCAGAAAATAATGACTACAAAGCCGAAGTGGTTATGTTCAGCATTAATAATAATAAAAAAGATTTGTGCAGTCCCCTAAGCAGAGCTTCTGTATGTGTTTCTGCTAGAGATTGATGGTGCAGATAAAACTAATGTCACAGAAAGCAGGATTTCCTTGAGCGATACAAATGAGAAAGACATGTTATTAGAGAAGCATTGCATTCAGTCAGAAGGTCAAGTTCAGTGTAATGTTTTCCATTAAACAAGATCAGAAGTTGTATTGTCCCCAGCCTGTACATTTCACAAACAATGTCAGACTTCATTGGCATGCATTACTCTGTGTCTCCTTATAATGTACAGCCTGGCAACAGGCCAAATGCAGATCTTAGGAGTCTAAGGACTTTGTGGTAAAGCTTCTGAGATGGTGCCAAAACAGGCTCTGAGCCCAGCAGGTACCTGGGTAGGTAAAAGTGCTGGAGACTAAGGTAACATAACTCCATGGAGGGACTCCTAAAGGCAAAGAAAAGAATTGGGAAAGTGAAGGAAAGGAGCTCAGGCAGTTGGTGAAACTCAAAGGCAACCACGCCTCCCAGCAGGTCACAACATGAGATAAGTAGTGGTGGCAGAAACCCAGCCTCTTCAACTGAAGGAATAAGATCAAAATGAGATGCAGGTCAACTTTTTCCTTGCCAAAGAAATTATCATTTTTTATAAGAAAGTCAAGAAATGTCTAAGGGAAACACTTCATTTTTTTTTCTTGATTATCAAACATTACCATCATCTTGCAGGTAAGAGGAAGGACTGTATTTATTGCAATGAGTGCTGCACTGGGCCAACTCTGAAAGTCAGTCCTTTGGTAGATGGACTCTTTTAGAAGTTCAGTTTTAAGGCAAACCTGAGTTTAAAAAAAAAGACCTGCTGGATTATTTTTCATTTGTCTTGAGAGTGAGATGAAGAGAACAGCTGGTGGCACCTATGAGGAGCACGGTGGGTGGGTGGGCAAGTGCACAGCTTCCTTTCTTCCCCTCCCCTTACAGACACATGTCTCTGACTTTTGCATGGAATTTGCTTTAAAAATATCTTCAGAGCAGCCAGGTAGGAAATCACAGGGGGAATCCTGCAACATTTTTGCGAGAACAGCTGCTCCTGGTTTTCTCTTTGCTTGTCTGGGAATGGTATCTAGAAAGACCTTCAGGAGGCAGCCACCTCAAGCACTCTCGTCATCCGGATGTTCTCTGATTCATGATTCATTATTTTTTTTCTGTAGCATTTTGATGAGGTTTTTGGTTTGATTTTGCTAATATAAAACCCTCCTCGTGATGGAGTGCAGAAAATGTGCTTAGTGGTTAGAAGAGAAAAGCAAGAGCCAGGACGTCCAGGTTCTACTTCCCAATAGGCCACTGACTCAATGTGGGTAATTCACGTCACTCCTCACACTTCATTTTCTTCATTATAGCAGAACATTACTATCAGACTGCTGTCATAATGCTTAATTTATTCGTGTCCATGAAGCCCTTAAAGATCATGAAATGAAGGACATTGTGTAAGTGCAACACATTATTGATATTCTTGTTACTTATTATTCATCATAACTGAGGATGGAAGGATAGCCAAATAAGTTTCCCAAACACTACAATATTAGGATCAAATTGTATTGCTAAAAATAGCCAAGAAATGTCTTTCCGAAATCATAATTTCAAGGTTAGCTATCTTCCTTTAATATGAAGGAAAGATTTGATTTAGAAAATTAGGGCCTGACTCAGTCAGCCCTCCGCATGTAGGTAAATTCATTGTGACTGGGTAGTTAACTAGATGAGAAAGGGGCTTCAGAATCAGACCCTTAATATTTTCACTTGAAATTGCCTGCAATAGGGTTTGTATTTCAATCAGTTACATTAATTTAAATATCCTGGTGTATATTATCTCTTTGAACTATACATACAATTAAAGTTAATGAGACTTAAGAGCTCACACCACAAAGCTACCACAGGCTTTTAACTTTGCTTCTGATGTTTCATTTCAGTATGATTTCCACCTAAAGAGCAGTATGCTATATGTTTAATCTAAGCAGGCTGTTTATACAAGAACATCTTATTGATTTTCATGTATTTCACAGATTGCTAACCATTCCCGTTTGGAGAATTTGATGAGAAGTTGCTGCTAAAGTCAGGCACACGTGACGTTAAATTATGTGATGGAGATGTTGAGAAAGGAAATTATCCTGTTTAGATCAAATAATATCTTTGCTTTCAAAAGTTATCCGGATTTGACAGAAGTAGAATAAAAATTTCACTAAAGCTATTATACTTTGGAGAAAAGGATAAAGGATTTCTGGTGCCTACTCTATGTGTTCTCAGGCTGACCTGATGCCTCTTAGACTATAAGTTTAGTGATTTCAATCAGAAAAAAAAAAACAAATCTGGTCAATATGATGGGGGCATAACCTTGAGCTGGATTGAATAGGTAAGGAGGCTTAGACTGAGGTCTGAACAGGGACCTTGAGCTGAGATGGCATTTAGAATGAGATATTTTAGACTCTTTGCCCCCCAACAATGCTGGAAAAGGACTTGCCACTTTCTTGGAGAAAGCCTTGGAGACAAGTGGCCCAGAAAGAGATACACTACCATGTGAGGACCTTTTCTAGAGAAGTTACCTAAATGTATTTTGCATCTGCATTCTCCTACAGGATAGCTTCAGATGAAGATGGTTGTTTTGCACATCTTCTCTGTCCTCTTTGTATCTAGGGAGAATCTCATATCCAACTGCAACCCTACAGTGAAACTTTTACAATTTCATCTACCATTTCGGACTTTGGGTCTTTTATTATGAGTTGCACAAGACTCAGTGCTATCCATAGCCATAGCTTTTGAAATAATGTTGTTATATGAATCTCAATGTTCTTTTTTTTTTAAGCTGCTTTTACTAAATGAAGCAGAAAAAATCTTGAAATGCGAACTGTAAGTGCATGGACAACAGCTACCCACTGCTGTTGTGCTAAAGCTAATTTCAGTCATGTCACTCTGCTGGCTCTTCTTTCTCTAACACATAGGACAGAAATTGTCCCTCTTCCTTTTCACAGGTCTTCTATAGCCTTTCTCTTTCCCATTCAGTATGACAAGATCAGCTCTCACATCTGACCACTCATGGTGCTATCTTACAGTGCTCCCACACTGGATCTTCACACAAGCCCCTTTCTGCTTGTCATAGTTTAACCCTGGCAGGGAACTGAGCCCCACACAGCCGCTCGCTTACTCCCCCCTGCTGGGCTGGGGGAGAGAATCAGAGGGTAAAAGTGAGAAAAGTCGTGGGTTTAGATAAAGACAGTTTAATAGGTAAAGCAAAAGCTGCACGTGCAAGGAAAGCAAAACAAGCAATTTATTCACTCCTTCCCATTGGCAGGCAGGTGTTCAGCCATCTCCAGGAAAGCAGGGCTCCATTATACATACTGATGACTTGGGAAGACAAACACCATCACTCCAAATATCCCCCTCCTCCTTCTTCCCCCAGTTTTTATTGCTGAGCACAGCATCGTATGATCTGGGATTTCCCTTTGATCAGCTGGGGTCAGCTGTCCCAGCTCTGTCCCCTCCCAGATTCTTGTGCACCCCCAGCCTACTCGCTGGTGGGGCAGCATGAGAAGCAGAAAAGGCCTTGACTCTGCAAGAACAGCTCGGCAATAACGAAAGCATCCCTGTATTATCAACACTGTTTTCAGCACAAATCCAAAACATAGCCCCATACCAGCTACTATGAAAAAAATTAACTCTATCCCAGCCAAAACTAGGACACTGCTTTATGTTTTGTTGCTCCTTACATCTGCTAGGGGCTCCCCTGCTCTGCCTCAGATCAGCCTCATCACCCATCTTCTTGACTGTGGTACTTACAAAAACTGTCTTTCTTAGAGCTAAGCTGCTAACACTTTGGCTCATCAGGCTGGTTCTTCTCCCTTGTAGTTCCCTGTCTGACAAAATTCATCTGTTTCTTTTGTCTTACATTAAGTGTTGATTTTTTGATAACGAAGTCTCTCTGTACTACTGTCTGTACAACATGTAGCTGTAGGTTTTGGATCATCAGTTTGGTTTTGGTTCCCTAAACAGGAACATTAGGCACAGGAACATTACCTACAGGCAAGGCAGAACAGTTGTCACTGCTATTATTTACTAAAGGAACAACACATGGTGAGACTTCAGAAAAATCAGTACATAGGTATGCTGTATTACAGCCTCAAGCTACGCCAGGGGAGGTTTAGGTTGGATATTAGGAAAAACTTCTTCACTGAAAGAGTAGTCAGGCACTGGAACAGGCTGCCCAGGGAAGTGGTTGAGTCCCCATCCCTGGAGGTATTTAAAACAGGTGTAGATGTGGTACTTAAGGAACGTGGTTTAGTGGTGGACTTGGCAGTGTTAGGTTAACGGTTGGACTCGATGATCTTAAGGGTCTTTTCCAACCTTAATTCTATGATTCTCTCATTATACTGTAAAATGCAAAGGAGAAAGGAGCATGGGAGTGGAGGAAAGAGGGAGAAAAAAGAGGAAAAGGGCAGAAGATGACTAAGGAAGAGTACAGGAGAAAGGAAGAAATATAAAGGAGACAAGAGGGAAACAGGGGAGCTGAAAATGAAGTAAGAACAACAGGGACCCTGGGGAGAAGACAACAGGAAAAACTCTAGTCTCTATGACCTCTGAAAGCTCATTTCACTCATGTACTTGAATGACAACCACTATATTATGAAGTTCAGCTGATGGATAAGTTAGACCTCTTGCTGTGTTTTTTCACTTCCTTGTAGAGAGTCAAAAAGCTATTTCCACCCATGTATGAGCATTGCTCGTATCAGGTCAGCCTGGATGTCAGAGCTGACAGTATCCCTGTCCTGGGAGACTGCTGGTGCTCAAAGCCAGATCCTCCCATGTACCCCTGTGTGTCTATCCACACCCTCCATCTACTTCTTAGCACAGCACAGTTAGTTTTTAAAAGACTTTTTAGTTCAGATTTTCCCATTCTTTCTTCTCCCAATTTTTCTGTACAAACAACAGATTGCATTGCATCTGACATGTTGGTTTGATCTATATAGGGAAAAACAAACCAATAATGCTGCTTTTCTCTTCCTTCTGTCAGGCCTCCTATGCCTCTCTCTTTTGCCAGATGTTTTTTCTTGGACTTCCTCCTAAAGATTTCTGTTTCATTTTCTGTACAATTTTTAACTTGGCTTTCTCTTGACTATCTGTGTTTCTATTGACTGTCACTTCTACCGTGCTTTACAAACACCCTGCTAATGCTTCCATTCTCTTTTGAATCAGAGAGATATTATTCCCATTTTACATACAGGGAAAATGAAGGAGGGAGGTTATGAAGTTCATAGAAAGCACTCTGCCTGTATCCAGACCACAAAACCACAGTATGATCTCTTATTATCACTATAACCACTGTTCTGTGTCAGCCTCTCATTCCCAAATTTCCCCTTCTGAGTATCACAGACACAAAGACTTCAGTGCCCATATATTGTGGTCATGAACAACTTCCTTTGAGCTTGGAGTGGAGTGACCTTCATAGGTCAGGAGGCACTCTGTGAACCTCCTATTGCCTGGCAATACAACTGCAAAATCAACTACAAATACTGCGCCCTGGGGAATTGAATAAACTCTGTTGCTCCTCTCTGCCTTTTTGCTAGAGCAGTGCAGTCTTGGAGGCATGAAAGGGTTGGGGTTTTTTTTCTATTTTTCTATTCTTTGACTGAATGGAAGCAGAGAGAGTTTTCAACAAATAGCATGGGAGAGGAAAAGCTACTACTTTAGCTCAAAATACTTGAATATAGAGCTAATTTCTGTAGAAGATTGCTTGAAACACTAGTACATATGGCAGTACATGTTTGCTGCTCAAATAATGCATCTTTTTTTTTTTTTTGCCAAACTGTGTTCCAAAATGCTCTTGTGGCTATTACAAAATTAGCTTACTCCCATTCCTCTAAACAAACAAAAACAAAAACAAAAAAAAAACCAAAATACCAAACCAAAACAAAACAAAAAATCTCCTATTAAAAAAAAATTCTATTATATGTTGATTTCAATTCAAACCTAAAACCTAACGATTTTTACACATGTAGAGAGTTCTCTTTATATAAGCTATTATTCCCTTTATACTTTATATGTGAGATTGCTTTTTTGCATGCTTAATCAAAAACTGAATTTTATATTTGGTATCAGAAATGCTCTCACATCTGGGAACAGAAGCAATGTTACTGCTATAGCTTCACTGATTTGTCACAACTGAGTAAAATGACTAAGATTTAACTTACTTCTGTGTAATCCCTAAAGTCAATGGCACAAACTGAAATTGGCTAAATAAGTTTGAGAAAAAACAGTTCTTGGACATTTCAGAAAAACGAACTAAATTCTTTGGTTAAATTGCTTGGGTTTGTTGGTCCTTTACTAATAATGTATTCTGGACAGTCTTCTAATTTGTGGAAAAGCACACAATTCTTATTCCACTCACAGCCAAGTACATTCCATTATTCTCTTTAAATTAAATATAGAAGAAAATACTTGTCCTACTGTAGTGTCCTTTTTAAAGAAAGAGGAGGATATTTTTTAAGCCTTGTCTGTCCTGCAGAGTGGTGGAAAAGACTACTTTTATCTCCAGAAATATTACAAACACTTTGGATGGCAGATGATTTGATCAGATGATCAGTAATGAAGTGATATATTATGGACAGGCATTTTTTTTGTCAGTGGTTGCTCATTTCACTTTAATCTACAATATCTATTTTTGCATTATTGGAAGAGAATGAGTTAGATTTGTCATATGCCTGACATTATATGACTGAATCAGTTCTGTAGTAAAATCACTATCATTACTGGTAGTCATTGAAAATTCCTTCTCAATAATAATGAAGAACACATTTCCTTCATCGTTGCACATCTAAGTACACACTGTTGCTAATTCATCCAGTCTTTAACAACATTCATATCCCCAAAACACAGAACTTCTTTCACTGTGCCTTCAAAGTTGAATCTATAAAATACACATGCATAAAAATAGTGTCAGATTAAACAACCTGAAACGAGGTCCATGTCTGTCTAACACAGCTCTACAATGCATCGATGTACAGAGGAGGTCTGTGTGAGAGCTCAAATTACTGCTTTTGGCAGTAGAAGAGTACCGACATGAAATCTCTATGGCTTTCAGAGGTTTCCTGAGATTAGATAAATTGAAATAAGAGATTAATATAATTTCTAAATGAACCTGTCATTTCAAAGATTCAACAAACTAGCAGAAGGATCTGAAATCCCACAGTAGTCCTTGTCTTCTCAGCTGCAAATGCATCTAGTTTTCTATCTGTCTCAAAGCTATTACTGTACACATTGTTCCAGAGGCCCTTATAGGTAACACATTTCATGTTAATATTTTCTGTGGGAATAAGTTTCAATTACATTTGGCCCTGAGGATTTTCCCCTGTATATAATTCTTAGCATAGTGTTGGTCTGTGCTGAAAAAGTGACACTGCGATTGTCATCTTCCAAGAATTTCTGCAGCAAGAGGGCTTTTGCAAATTCCCACCAATAATTTGACTGCATAGCAATCTCTAGACATTTACCTAATGAGTATTCGAAGAGGTTCAGTCCTGTAAAGTCATTGCTTTGGGATCTGCTTGTATTTATCACACTACCGAAGCTCCTATTTAGCCATATTCTCAGGATGCTCAAAGACAGAGTGATGTTTGCCTAGGCTGCTGATGTCTTGAAATTGGTACTACCAATGGCACATACAAAACCTGTTTGGCTAGGCTATTCATCACATGCTTATGTTATGGCTCAAAAATCTAAACCTTCATTCCCTCATAAAGATTATGATCTTCCACATTCTATTTTATTTAGAGTAAAAATTCTCCCAATTACTTGTGAATGACTGATTGCACTTACTTCTTAAGGGCTGCACTGCTTAGCTGTTCAGTATTGGTGAGTCAAATTGGCTGTTCAATTGGGCTGTGTAAGGTGGCTTTGCATGGGGGTCAGCTGCCTCCAGCTGGGAAGGTACCAGAGTGGTCATGGTGCCTTGATAGGTGATGGGTTCATCAGCATCACTTGATGGTGAGACACATTGCCCAGAAGATGGTACTAAAGGTGCCTATTTTCCCATACCCTTCATACTAAACCCTCTCCCGAGCACATCTGAAAAAGGGACCATTAAAGTTCTTCCTGTACTTTATTTCATTCTGTGTATTTCCCCAAAACCTGATTAACACATTGGGATCTGCAGTAGGACCATCCATAGATTAATAACTCACTCAGCTATATTGAAGTACCTCCAGAGACACTGGCCAAAGCTTTCAATTAAAGACCAACATACCTAATAAATACCGAAGCTATTTTTTATTTCTAAGGCCCTGGAAGGCAGCTGGAGTGAGGTCTTTCTGTATTTGTACAAAGCCCCTCTCTCTCACAATCAGCCTTCCTCTTCCCTGGCACTTCTAGTTGTGATTTTATTTATTATTTATAAAGCGGCTAAAGTATCTGAAGCATCTCTCAAACAAACAGGGACATAGTTCCTCACATCAGGAATTCACAATCTAAATGATGAAGCCTTGGAGCCAAATCCACTGCTGACACAGGCAGGCACAGCTCCACTGCTTTCAGCTGAGTTGCACTTGCATATTCTAGCAGCAAATGCTTAATCTTGTGTTTGCGAAATCAGATGTTGCTACTGAAATAGTTTTGATGTAGTGAATTTGATTAAGTGATTTTACAGAAAGAGGAAAAGATTGCTTTGCTGCGTAAGTGTCCTTGTCTATTTAAATGGAGGTTAATAATTAACATATGAAACAACTATTTAAAAAGCCAAACAATTAGATACTTGCTTCATCAGGGGCCTATAACTTAAGAAGCAAATTATTTACATCATATTCTTCTTTAAGTGGAAAAGCAAGGGCTACAGATGTAAAAGATAAAAGAAAGTTAATTTAAAACAGCACAGTCCATGGCTCCAAGTGCATATGTGAACCAGGGCATATTTTGTGATGAGTTGGACCTTTCATTTCTCTTGAATGGCTCCAACCATCTTGACCTGTCTTTCAGCATATCCTTCTGCCATTAACCTGATAGAAGCAAAAAGTCTTTTCATTCCTTACATTCCATCTATTATTGTTACACCCTTAGTATTGCAAGTATAAGCACTAAACTTTGAAATGTGTTGACAGCTGTGGGAATGAATCTCTTCTCAGTATGAATACCACAGACAAATAATAGATTTTAGATATTTCTTACTTGTAGTAGAAATACATAGCCATAACTTTCAGGACTGCTGTTTCCATGAGGGAAACAGTAGAATGAAGACCATGTATTTTTCAGATCAAATCTTCACTCTTCGTCAGTTTTGGACAGTTACGGTCCTTGGTTTAGTGAGTATTGTCTTTTTCTTGATATTTTCTTTGTTTCTCTTTATCGGATTTTGTACTGAATTTGTAAGCAGTAGTGTAAAAGGACAACTAAGCCAAACTCTGTGAAACCATGAGGTAAGTGTTAAAGGAGACCTATCAACATCTACCTCATTTTAGTGTAGTGGCTTTGTCTGTCTGAAGAGGTATTTGGGAAATCAGGCACGGTGAGGGGACCCAGGGCCAGATAGGAGGATGAGGATGGGCCAAGGCTGGGACAGGGTGGGGGCTTGGTTCAGGGCCATGGCTGGGCACAGTCAGGGCTGCAGGGATGGAACAACATCTGGGGTCAGGGGTTGGCCCCTGCCCTGAGCCCCACAGCCAAATCTTCTGTTGGGGGGATGCAGTCAGGGCCCTGACAGAAAGAACGGTGCTCATCTCTGTTCAGTACTACCACATGCCTCAAGGTGAAGTAGTTTAGGAGATCCTGGAAGACACTATAGATGGTATTTCACAGAGCAATTTCCCCGTCTTTTCCTTTTTTCTTCTCTGCGGAGGACAGGAAGGCTCTAACACACAGCCCACCCTGTAGAAGACCCCACTGAGGATACGACTGCATTGGCAGGAGACACTGCCACAGTGAGTCACTTCCATGGGGAGCAACTAGCTGTTGCTCTGCACAAAGGAAAGGAGACATATAAATCTCACTTTTTCATTTTAGCACACTTAGAATAACTCCCATAATGGTGGAATCAAAACCATATAGCTTCTCCCCTGGTAATCTGTGTCCAAATGATGGGGGCTTTTACCTCTGAGTCCCGAACTACAAAGACAAATTTAATGCTTGTATGTACCGTGTATATTCTTGGTCATTTCTCAGACTGTCTGTAATCTCAGCATATGGATATTGGGTCTTTTCTTCAGCAGCCATACATTAAGTCAAGAGTGACAAGTATAATGCCCAAATTATTCCAGATTCTTCTATAATTCCCACCCCCACTATTCTTTATTAATTTCTTTACAGAGCATTGAAGTAGGACGTTAATTATGTAATGCTGCAAAATATGCTAAATGAAATTAAAACCACCATTAACAAAGATTTTTGTGTATTTTTTTTAATTACAAAGAGCATAAATTTATTGTCCTGAGACCTACCATGCATATTTATGTTCTGCCAGCTGTTTTTATTGGATGCTTAATAGACCACATAACTTCTGGGCTTCTTTCCCACGCTGTGCTGTGCTGCGGGGTGTGCCTTCCCCCACACTGGAGCACTGGAGCACTGGAAAGGTACTCTATCTGTAGGGCTCATTCCAGCATGGCTCTCCTACTTTATCCATCAAATACAGTGAGATGCCAATGTCCTAAAAGGATGTTATTCAGCAAGAGTAAGATCAGCAAAACGTGGCTCTGAATGAACATAGCTTTGTTAACTGGAGTATACTCATCAAGGACCTTTCTGTGTCTCTGGGGAAAAAGTTCCCCTTGATGCAACTCCATCCGTTTAAATCAGTACTGGATTCCTCACGCCAAGTCTGAACTTGGCCCATGGTCAGGTTAGTGCTTTGTCATAAAGCCATGAACAGATTTCTACATCTGCAACTGTGTGCAGACTGTCCCATGGGTTGGTGAAATCATCACATTCCAGACAAGTTTTTAAATCATTTCTCTTCAAAGGTTTAACATACTTGGCATCTCAGCAAAGATTTTTTTTTTTTTAATTAATGATGAACTTATAGATTAATCACTGCCACCATTTGGCCAGCATGATGTCATTTAGATGAGAATCTGATCTATTGTGCCACAAAGTCTCCAGAGTAATTCAAAATGAGCTCAAAGAGGCTTGGAATTGAGCAAAAGCATGTATATGTAAGCATGTTTTTACATATTCTGTTCAACAAGTGTTTAAATCATATTCAAATTCAGTTCTCCTGCTTGTATTCTTAATGTAGCTGGTAGATACATTATGTTATTAGAACTTCATTTTGGATTTTGCTTTGATCTATACATTCTTCTTCCTGCAAATTAGATCAAAGCCTACAGAATCAGAAACAAATATTAAAAAAAAAAATAAATAGAAAAAGTGAAGCATTCTTGTTAAGACTTTTTCCATTATTATTTTTACAGTCAATTTATTTGAAGAGGTAGAGAGAGGTGGTATGCATACACAAAAAACTTATAGGTCCAACTTACTCATAACTAATTGTGGGTAGAATCTGGCTCAGGAAAACAGCAACACGTCAGGCCTCTTATTTTATGGGTAACATGTTGTACTTTCTGTTAACTCCAAAGGAAAACAAATACCGTTTTCCTGTAGAAATCTTGATGGACTGGAAAAACAATGGAAGGATGAACAGAAAGGCAAACAAATTCCACCAAGTGGATGTTGATTTTACCTCTCTTTGAACTGTGTCCAGGAATTAAATAACCGAACCATGATGTTATAACAAGTAGCTGGAACTTCTTAGACCTAGATATAATCAGATTTTGTTTCCATGCGTTTTCTAACCTACAGACACAAATTAAAATGATTGAGTAGTTGTAATCGTTTGCAGAAATAGCAACACTTCTAGCAACACTTTCAATCCATGGTCTGTAGACCCTGGGGACCTGTGGGCTATTTCTACAGTTTCTGAGAAAAGGAGTTAAGGATGGCAGCTCTGGAGTCAATAGGTTTATATTCTCTCAACATCCCCTGGGAAATTTTTAGGGATCCTGAAACTGCACCCGGTGGAACCATAATCTTCCATCTTATGCTACTTCAAAATGAAGGTATCTCAGAAGGGCCACCAGAAATAAATAGTGAAATCACTCAAAGGTTGAGTTTTGGAGAGCTGGAGGTCCTTTTTTTAAGGGACAACACTTGAATCAACATGTTCAGTGCTAGGGAAGGATTGTACAGCGGTACAAAACACCAAAGTCCCCACGTAACCCCTATGTGCTTCCCCCCTGCTTGCAGGCAGCAGGATGCATACTCGCCTGCATGTACTGCCAGCTCCTCTGCCAGCAGCCAGGGTGCAGCTCGGGGGTTTTCACAGGTCCCCAGTTCCTTTCTCAGGGCCTCGCTTCCCTTTCACAGCCAGCACTGCTGGGACTCCCTCCCAAGCTGGGCTTCCTCCGACGTCCTGTGTCCTTCCCTCACCAGTAGCACGCTGGAGAGTAGAAGGTTTCAGCCTATTGGATGTTGAACTGAGAGTTAATGCGCTAAGACAACAGTAGGTTAATTGAGATTCAGTTCTCTCTCTGTTTATAAGTGTGGCACAGTGACGCCAACTGTGGAGAAGCCCTCTCATACTGACCGTGTCTGCAGCATATGATTTTTGTATTTCGCTTCAGCTTGGAGCTGTGTGGCCTGGCCAAATATAAGAGCAGAGAGTATGTAAACAAATGTACAGACGATTTTTTTTCTCTTGCACAGCAGAGCTATAACAGCTGTGTTCTTGTTTGCTCAGCATGCATATGAATGTATTGCAGTGACTAGAAAATTTGGGGGGTTGGTTCTTGTTTTGGTGTGTCCCCCCCCTTTTTTTTAATACAGAGGAAATAATGGCTTTTACTTCCCCTAGGAACACAGGAGTCCTTCTACACTCCTGTTGACCATGCATCACTGCTAGTTTTTTTAGGCTTCTTGAAGCACATCGTCAGATCTCTAAGAATAGAGTATTATTAGATCTTACACACTTTTCCAAAGCACAGGTTTTCGCAGTGTCAAGGGTGGGATCAACGTCTAGGAAACGTGGTGCTTTTAGAGTCATCATTTTTTATATGGAAAGAGAACATGCTGTTGTGCACGGAAGGATCTATGTAATGCTTATACACTGGTGCTATAACTTCATGGATACTATTTTTCAATTATTTACTTGTTATACTCTCTTATCATTTTTAATGCTGAAAGGGAACAAAAAATCCATGCTACTCACATTCTGACACAGAGAAATATTAAGCTGTATGCTTCTTTGCAAAAGTCTCATTTTTTCATGTTGCTCACTTTTAGTGTATTGGCACCAATATACTAAAGAGAGACTGAGAAATCGCGCATTACCCAGGAAAAATTATAGAACTGCCAATTAAATTAGCCCCTTCATGGTAAACCTCAGTTTCTGCAAAAGGCAGTGCTGTGGAACTTAACATTTCAGCTCAGACCTCTGAGTTGTGTGGAAAGCCATCCATATAAAAGCAGGGTAATATTGAATTGATTCAGGGTGCATCCGCTCCCTTCTCATCACCTCTGCATCTTCTCTAGAGAGGAAAAAGATTTTTGTGTGCTGAGCTCCTTCATGGGAGCAGTGAAGATGGCACTAATCTTCTCCCTGAGTATGTTTTTTACCCACTGCCCATAGAGGAAAGATTGTAGACTGCACACATTTTTATTTTTAAAATTATGACCTAGACTGAACTCCAGCTGTCTTATGTTATTGAAGCATTCCCATTAATAGTATTTTTTCAGCCTATGTTTACTTAGTTGGTAATAACTTACTAATTTGAGTGCATGTTCAGATCAGATATTTGATCCTAGCTAAGAATTAAGTTCAGGAAGAGCTAGGCAGGCAAGAATAATTAGTATGTGTTCCTAGAGTGCTTCTTTGAAATAGAAGTTCTGTTGTTCTGGTAATTCTAATACATTTTTTAAAATTATAATCACTGTGAATCTCTCATTCTGTGTTTGGAGCATTTGTCCAAGGTATTTTTACTCAAAACAGTTTAAAAAAAATCATTATGAAATATTATTTGAAAGTAAGTTTTGCCAACATTTAAAATAATATCACATTATGGATATTATTGGCTAGATGATAAGTGAATGACATAGAAACAGTAGCATTAGCTTCTTGTGTTCATTCCAGTGCCTGGAAGCACTGATTGTTTTTGTCTTCTGCATTTCACATAGCACGAGTACCTCTGAAGAACGAATGTTCATGATCTAATCTGATGTAACGGAAGGGAGCTTATTCATATAGATCTTTTAAGAAATATTGAATTCACACAAATATATGTGAGACCAATAACTATTGCATTTGGGTACCATGCACACAGGAATATTTCTGACATTATATAAGATCCATTGGCTCACATTATAGAGACTACTTTATTAATTCTTATTATTAAAAAAATGGTAAATTTATTATTCTGTGGGGAAAAACATCACTGAAAATTTGAGTTTTCTTTAAAGACTGAAAAATAAAAAGTGTTTCAACTAGAGGAGGGAAAATTCAATTTTCTGTTTATATGTGCAGTGAAAAACTGCAATATTTTGAAGGGAGCTGATCATCTCATGAAAAATAACGGTTGCAAAAACAACGAACATTTGACCATAAAGTAGTCATGAACTTCTTTAAAAGATAGTTGCTCTAATTGAGTTTAGAAAGTAGTTTACAAGGGCAAAGTCATTGCCAATATGTTGTGATATTCAAGAAAATCTGGCTAACAGAATGATCCTTAATAGACTATTGCAGAGCACAATTTAGGGCAGTTTTGAGTTCTAGCAACTATTTGTGTGTTTTCTGTTTGTTTGTTTGTTTGTTTGTTTGTTTGCAGTTTCTGTATTATCAAGGAGCTTATATTTAATTTTTGTGCAAGCGATTTGTGTTACCAGTAAGACTCTGCTGAAAAGCACGTCCAACCCTAAATCTCCAACAAATCATTTTATTTGTGAATTTTCTTTTAGAATATGAAGTTTGTTAACAAAATGTACAGAGTCTGGCTAACCCACTAAATACTAATCTGCAGGGGAAATACTTCCTCCAGTTACCCATATTACAGTTTTTATCCAGTAAAGTTAGAATCTCTACACTCTCCACCTTCTGTGCTTCATACAGAGAGCTTGTCCAGAAGACCTACTAGTCTTGAGAAGTCACTGTGCTGTTCTAGTCCCCTTTGGCAGAATAAGTTAAACCACACAAAGGCACCCTTGATACAGCATAAATGTGACCACAAGAGGATCCAGAGGACAGAAACTGTTCCACTACACCCATACTGGACTATTTTGCTTAGCAAGGTGCCAGACTGAGCCTTAAAGTTGTGCAAGCCAAGGCAGGAGCTATGCTGCACCATTGCATGGTGAGGATGACCAAGAGGAGATAAGCAGAGTTCTGCACGATAGGGTTTTGCTGAGCTGGGGACATTCTCAGTGGATGAGAGGGGTGATATGATCTGCAAGGCGAGGCAAGGGACTTAAAATCCCAGCCACCTGAGAACACATTTGAAAGAGCTGTGGCCTTGAAGCTGGTGGCTCAGTTACATTCCAGTCTGCCTATTTTTGTGATGCACAGGGCTACAGCATTGTGTCATTTCTATTAAGATCCACTGTCTAATGTGTTGTGCTAGTAAGGTCCCAAGACACAAGTGGTTGAGCACTAGGCTGTGCATCTGCTTCTGTGCCAAATTTGTGTAACCCTACAGCCCAAGCTGAACTTAACACAGTCACCATTGAGGTATTGGTGAATAGCAACAGCAAAACTCCCACTGGCCTTCACATTTCACCCATTTACATTGTGTAAATACTGGAAACATGGAATCTTTATGGGGATTAACAAGGCAGGAGAATGCAGCTGTTGGAGGACCCGGGGTTAATGGGAATATGAAGACGACTCAGTAGCGGCTTTGTCAGGGCTGCTTCAGCAGTTCATACCACTGCTTCTGCTTTTCAGCTGGGGAAGAGCTTTCACGATTAAAGCACTTTATTTTGCCCTGGTAGTGTAGTCAGCCTAGCACAGATTCTTTCATAACACTCAAATGATTTACAGCAGCAGCAACAACTTTGACTATAACTGGACTAAATCCAGAAAACAACTCTCAAACCACTTCATGTAATGGCAGCAAAATTCCACATACCAGTTAGAAAATTCACACGACATAGTGATCATCCAAGTGCTTGAGTGTTCTGATACTGACAAATATATTCAGTTATTCCATTTTAATTTGCTGCAAAGTCTTGGCAGAGCTCAAAAGATACTCACTTCCAGACTCAGAGTCACTACAGCCTGGAGTAGGCAGCAGATAAGGCTCCGTTCACAGGATACCTTTCAACTCCATCTATATTTTCCCTTGGATTGTTAAGATCTAACTTGACTATAGTCTGAGATAGCCTGTTGTTTTTAAGTTTTAATGGGCTGTTAATTATGTTAGGAGTAGGACAGATTCTTTGCTCTTATTTCACTGTTTTCATAACTTAAAAAAAACTTCTGCTGATACAAAGATGCCTTCATCAGAATACGACTTTACGCAAAAACTGAACTTTTAGTTCATTGATTTTCTGACAATTTCCTTAGACTAGAAGCACAAGATGTGTCTTGTGAAATGCTCATGTCTTGCAACTACAGAGAACTCTGAGGCTGTGATCTGCACCAGTTGTTCTGCAGGAGTACTCACAGTAGCTGTTCAAGACCTGAGTGTTCACTTTTCATTACTAAGAAGGGCTTTTTATTATTTCTGTGTCTTATTGTCCATGCAGTACAATCTCTGATTCAATGTGAGAAGTGCTATTCATTTCAAATCAGCTTTGTGCATTAGGCTATTTTAAAAAAAGAAAAAGAAATTATTTCAGTCAAACCGTTACAATGTAACAGCTTTTGTATCCCCGCAAATGCAAAGGCCCCATTACATTGCTGTATTTGTTAAGACGGGAGGAGACAAGTCTGCTCTGGAGTAGCGTACTTGGGAACTAACGTGTTTAAATATTAACTGATATGTAACCATTTAACTGAGGAGTCAACAAAAACACAACATAAGCATCTCATTGTTCTTTTTTACTATACAGTTAATGGAGACTGTCCACTGAGGTAGATTTAAGAGTCTCATTGAAGAAGAACCCTGTATGGTACAGTGCCACAGGAGTCACATATTAAGGGCCAAGTCAGATGTGACACAATGGTAGGTTGTGATTGCAGGGCCTATTACATTACAACAAATGTGGACAATGTTATTTATAGTTATGTATATATTTACATAGTTTTATATATATACATACATAATCATAGTTGCAAAGAAAAATGCCATCTTCTTAAGTTCTTACAGAATCATAGAATGGTAGAATTGTTTTGGTTGGAAAAGACCCTTAAGATCATCAAGTCCAACCGTTAACCTAGCACTGCCAAGTCCACCACTAAACCATGTCCCTAAGCACCACATCTACCCGTCTTTTAAATACCTCCAGGGATGGGGACTCAACCACTTCCCTGGGCAGCCTGTTCCAGTGCTTGACAACCCTTTCGGTGAAGAAATTTTTCCTAATATGCAACCTAAACCTGCCCTGGCACAACTTGAGGCCATCTTCTCTTGTCCTATCACTTGCTACCTGGGAGAAGAGACCGACCCCCCCATTAAAGTTAAGACAAGCAGTTGACATGGAAGGGATTTGCCAAAATATAAAGCAGCTTCCTGATCTGGTTTCCTAAATGGCAACAATTGTACGCTGAGCTATTTTGAAAATTGGGCCCCATTACATAAGATCTACACTTGCAGGCTGTAGGAGATTTTGCAGGTTTACTCAGCGCAGTGAGCAACAACCAAGATGCTGACATTTATTTCCCAAGTCATGCGATCCCCTTCAGAGCTGTGAAAGCTAACACACCTCTGCTGAGTCACAAAATAGTTGAGGTTGGAAGGGGCCTCCTGCTCAAAACAGGGTCACTGAGAGCAGGCTGCTCGGGGCCATGCAGAGCTGGGTGTTGCGTACCTCCAAAGACGGAGACTCCACAAGCCCCTTTGGCAACCTGTTCACTGACCTGTGTATCCCCTATAGACTTTATTCAGAGTAGAGGTTTCACTGAAGTCACTAGCATATTTACTTCTAGTCCCCACCGACCTGCGTTGGGAAAATGTGCTGATAGCAAGTCATCTGAGACAGTGAACAACCAGCTACAAAAATGGCATAGTCCCCAGGCATACATATTACTAACAAAACCCGGGAACGAACTGGCAATATTAAGTGCTTAATATTAGAAAGGTTTTTTAAGAGGCTGGGTGGGAAGGAGCTATAATATATAAATGAAAAGTATATTATCACCTCATTTTACTGACAGTTGCATTATGTTTGAGATATAGCACCAGCTTTAACCCTTTAATTTCTGATGTTCTGTATCTTTTCAGAGCTCTCTCATCCCCAGTCCATTTGGTTCTTGATTAGAGATCTACAAGGCAAAACTGTGAACTGTTTTCTACTAAGAAGTATGTAATATGGTGTCTAAACACTCAGTCTGTTTCTAAATCTTCAGCTGCTTCAGCTTTTACAGTTATCAAAGCAATCTTCTAGACAGTACAAGCAGGAGTGTTGTTAAACACTCTGTCCTTAAAAGCTTTTCAAAACAAATTTTCTCTATTATCATCATCCTGGAATTTGATAGCGCTTTGCAACAATAGCAGCAAAACTCAACTGGTATTTTTCAGCCCTAGGAAGGAAAGCTTTGCAGCCCCTCACTATAGCCTCTGATAATAATAGCTTAGTAAAAAATACCAGCTTTCACTCCAGATATGTAGTGCTAATTTATTTAAAAGCTAGTGATTTTTAAGTGTCATTAAGATTGACATTCTGTTTTCCGTTTGAGCTTTTAATGTCCATTTCTTATGTCATTACTAGTCATAGCCAGTTCCATAAAAAAATACTTTTGATAAAGCTATTTTTAAATGAAATTAAAGCAAAGTAGAACATTACACACTATGGATGACCAGAAAGGAAATGCTTTGCAATAAAATGGATTTTTTTCTTGTAAATTAGAATAAAAGGTACTTTTTAAATGAAAAATTATATGTGAAAGATCACTGACATTTTCTGATGAAAATAATGCTGATGTAAAATTCTCAGATGACTAAGCTGGTTAAAATTTCCTGCTAATGTTTTCTAAATCTGAAAAAAGAATGACAGCATAAGAGACAGCAACTTTCCTTTTTAATCACAAGATGTAACAATGGTATCTAAAACCATTTCAGCTGGAGATATACCTGAATATATATACCTGTATCTGGGTCACTGCTCACAGTACAAATGTCTCTCTACAATAAGCAAACAACTTCTACATGAAACAGTTTCAATTGTATTAAAAATAGGATCAACATTATGTCTGCCTCCTGCTGCAGACTATAACAGCCCCCTGTAAAATGGCTGCTGATCTCTGCAGAGCAGAGCTCTCAGAAACAGAAAGCAGAAGTGATCCTAGTGGCATAAGTCACAGTCGCTAAATCCAAATAGCAGGAATTTCAGTACAATTGTATTTCAGTCCAAATTTCCACCCCTCGAGGGGGAAATCCAAAGTTTTGGAGCATGTGTTTACATGGGCATGATATTCAAATCAGCTTTTACACCTGAAGTTTCAGTGCTCATGTCCAATGTAATCATTTATGGCCATTTGCTATTGCTTCACAAAGCCTTGCAGGTCTTTTTTTTTGTCAGCTTCAGAATACAGTGAGGTGTCAAACTTAATTTTTCTCACAGCTCCTGCATGCCAGTAGTTTGCCATTAGAAGAGCTATCAAACTGAATCATTATGCTATTTCCATCATCAAAATGAAAAAAAAAAATGCTGTAGGGGATCCTCTTCTTCAAACAGATGGCAAATGTTTCTGAGAAATGCAAAATGGAGTGATTCAGCAGTACAGGGTACTATGGAGTTTCATGGTCATTGCTATGTTTTGTGCTGGCAGTTGTACTTCATGGTAATTGCTTACAAAATTTATCAAAAGTTAAAGTCCTGTTGGAATGAAACAGGACCTTGATTTGCACATGACCTCAAGTTGCCAATTCCATGTAAACTTCTGTAAGCAATTTTGGCAGATGTTGGCTACTTTATTGTTAGCGCTTTCATCCAAACACCGGTACTTCAAAGCTGCAGTTGGTGGAGAGCCACAGCAACAGTAAGAATTCATGAAAAAAACACCCTGTATGTATACGTGAGTATGCATGTGAATATGCAAGCAATCAGAGCTCACTATAGAATGAGTCTGCTGAGGGGTGGTTTGGTGCCTGCTCCCACAGATTTTGGCAGTGATCTGGGCCAGCTCTGTCACAGCCTGTTAAGTGTCACCATCAATGGCATCTGAAGCTGGCATGCCTGGCAGTGAACCGCGCAAACCCGCATCCCCACTGCCGGCACTGTGGATGGCAAGCCCCTGGTCCAGGAACAGGGTTAGACAGCTGGGGGCAGAAACACCTGATATTTTTCTGGAGCTCATTGTGGTGGACTTCATCTGCCAGAATCCTGCTTGAAAATATCCCTTTGGAAAAGGAAAAAAGTTGTCAAAGTTTTAGAGAGCAGAGTAACACCTCTAAAAATGCAGGTCCTTGGTCTCATCTCAGGGACGTGCTACTAGGAAAAATACAGTTAAAGACAGTTCTTGGTGATATAGGGGTTATATTAGTCATTGGAAGTTAAGTAAATAAATATTTAAGAAAACATGACATTGAATGGTAAAATGCACATCCTCCATAGCTAAGAGAGTATGTGCACCTTCAGCTCATTAGTATCTCTATGGGCCCTTCAAACCTTGTAGATACAAATTCACCTTTGTTCAAGCTCAGGCAAAGGGTGAGGGGCAGGAAGAGAAGTTACAGTGAAAGAGAGCAGCTGGGAGGTGATGTTCTTACCCTTTTGTAGACGCATTTTAGGTACCTTCAGTATATCAATGAACAATGTTTAATTTGGCTCCAACACTATAAATTCATCTGCATTAAAAAAAAAAAAAAGGTTGAAAATAGTTTCACGTACCAAACAGGTCTCCAGTGATGGCTTGAACAGCCAGAATTGAGGATTTCATAAGTTCTTGCATCAGGACAGACAGGAAAGGAAATGTTTCTACCCTGATTGTCACAATTATAGTTTTTAAAACACTAGGCATTGTTCCCCTAGTGCAAATAATTGCATATATAAATTGTAAATATTTTTTATAATTACACCAATTATGTATTGCATTTTATGTATTGCAGAAATTATGTATTGATATCTCATGATCAGATTTTTAAGGTATGTATTGCCCAAACTTGCAAATAGATGTATAATTTCTTTACCATTTTCAAAATTACTAAGACAGTAATTTATGTATTCACATGCCTATATATCTTGGCAAGGGCAGCAATACAACCTCTGTGTGTGTAAATAATTGCAATATAGTGGTATGAGCCTGTGTAACATTGTTGAAAAAAATACAGACCAAGGTAAGACAAAGGCCATACGGCTATGGGGTGGCACCAAGCTTGCTCTTGAACTGCTACTGTTTCGAGTGTTTTTTTCTTTAGTATTTTGCAGACAACAGAAAGACAAGTGAAGTTACAGGAGCAGAAAATAAACAAGAAATAGAAAGGATAAAAACATACCACAATTTATCCTGAAAGAAGATAGTCAGTATATTTCTGTTTCATGTGAAAGTCAAAGCTCATGGGTGAAGAATCTCATCTGTCCAAGAAAACTTTAAAAAGTTGGTATGGAAATATGTGGGTATTCATCTGCATACCTACACATACATAGGTACACAGACACACATGGATATAATTTACATGTCATTTACATTTACATCTACCTAAGAAATCTTTTAAAAGTTTGTATGGAAACATGTACATATGCATCTGCATACCTACCCATACATACTTACACAGACACACACGCATATAATTAACATGTAGAAGCCATATCATGTGACAAGATGTTAACTTTAATCTGCTTATCTTGAGGAAATAATGTGGTGTGGTAGATGGGCTCATAGAAAAAAATTTGGAAGAACTGGCTTCTCATTCCTGGCTCTGCTATAAGGCATTTTGAAAGTCATTGTGTTTTCCTTTTACTCTTTGTTTTCTATTTAGATAATAACGTAAATGCTATGCTCTTGACAGAACTTGCTGCATATCTGCAGCATGCTTTACTCTGTGGGATCCCAAACTAGTTGAAATCTCTTGGCTTTGACATAATAACAAACAGATAAACCCATCATATAATTTTCATAAATGCAAGTACATTTTCAAGAACTGAACATCACAGTTTCCTGGATGCTTTGCAGATGAGCTGTTGCACACCACCCGAATTTAACTTTATGTCAAATTATGGATCCTTGCAAGACTGCTTGAATATGCAAGACTGCTCTGGAACCACGAAAGGTTGGACTAGATGAACTTTTGACGTCCCTTCCAACCTGGACTGTTCTACGATTCCATGATTTGTCACGGGAAATTTGGACCACTATATGACAAGTGACTGCAAAGATTGAACCAGCTGGCCAAGCTCATCCCTCAGGTGATGGATTTCAGTGGAGCTGTAGAACAAGTTATTTGGTCCAATGTCTGGATCTAGCTTTTGTTGTTTTGTTTTACAAAATGTTCAGTAGAACCAACAAGAGGATTTTACAGAGTAATGTATCACTTAGAGCAACAATGGGAAGCAGAACGGAGGCCATCATACCAGGTGAAATTTTTAACAAAATACAGCTTCTATATCAATGGTATTTCTCCCATTGAGCTTAGTAAGTGTAGTGATAAAGGTAAAATTGAAACTCTGAGCAAATTTGTGTGACTTGGGCATTTCATTCTGTGAATTAATAATGAATAGGAATTGTCTTTTAAAGTTCTTATTGCCCCTTAACAAGAGGCTTGGAGGGCTAAACAAGGCAATGTGGTTAAATCGAAGACTCAGTAAAAAGGAACCAAATAAAGTTAACTGATGGAATGAGGGAAAAATAAGACAATAAGAAAAATTCTTCTGCTCCTGGATCTTACACACTCTGAGCCTAAATTGAGATAAAGGTGGTAAACCCTTAATTGCTCCCGTGTAGCATCCTCAAAATTTTGAGTAGTTGGTGAAAAGCACTGTAAAGGAGACGTTCAATACTTTCAAAACCAGACTGTTTAAAAACAAAATCCAGATGTGTAACTTAGTGACTGGACAAACTAATTGTCTTGTTTTCCCAATGCACTGAAAAATTACCATAACATTTCACAAGAGTTAGCAGCCATGCTAGCTTGAAAAATATTCTTAAGCTTAAGTGAAGGTATCTTCATCGGTGAAGTAATTACATTAATCAGGTTTAACAGGTTATCTGCAAATCAGACAGGATTTAAGAGTTTGTGTTTGCATCATGTCTTTGCATGGGTTTTCCCTGTGAGAAAAAAAAAACGTACCTCACAAAATGTTTAAGACAGATTCAGTTTATGGTTTTGTGATTTGGGTGACTGCTTGGAAAGCTAAGAATGCCAGACTTCCTGAGAAAGAAATGCATTTTCACAGACAATGCCAATGACTACATTTTCCAAAGAAAAAGGAAGGAATATCAGAGGAAATTGTCCCACATGCCATCTCTAATGTGAGAACTCTCTCACACCACCTCTCTACTGTTATTAGGCAAAACCAAAGGTTATCATCACTGCACCTAACAGCTGACACACTATTTCTTCTTCATCTTTGCCACTAATACCATACCCAACTGCAGACATCAGGAGAGAAAGATCTTACTTGCCACACATGATCCATTGCACATACTGCCCCTATGTTACCTAGTAAGGTACATTTGTTTCATTCACAATTTGAAATAATACAGGACACAAATCTGTCTGCTTGTGAAGACCTCGGCAGGACTGAGAGCAGCCTCTGTCTACAGAGCCCCTGGGGCAGTGTAAGCTGGGATCTAGCCAGGACTCTGGCCTCCAAACAGGACACTGAGTATGTGCCGCTGCCTGAATGGGTGGGATTTTTCTGTATTTCCACACTTTTGCATGGTGCTACGGAGCATTGCTTCCCACCAGGATGCTGCTCCAGTTGGTTTAATTCTGCAAGGGTTATCCTCCAGCAGCACTGTGCTGCAAGGTGTGCCTTGCCTGGTGGCTTTGAGTGCACAGAGCTCAAGCACAAGAAAGGTACTCTTTATATATGGCTGGTTTACAGTGTGCTTTCTTTGAGAGGCTCACCTACATTATCCATTGAATTACATGAGGTGGAATTGCCCTAAGCAGATGTCATCTGCCACCCCATAAAGCTCAAGCCAAGAGTTAGTCTAATTGATACATAAATCTCCAGCTCTGAGCCATGCAGTGGATTTTCTGTTGGCCTCAGAAGTCCAGAGATCCTAAGTGTACAGCTAGGCATCGGGAAATACCAGGTACAGGGAATTAAATTTAGGCTAGGTGAGCAAGGAAGTAAGGCAAATTTAGACAGGGCAAGTATGGCCAAAGTTCCGTCTACTTACAAAAAGTGAACATGGCTGTTGTCTGTACTAGTGATGGAATTAAACTAAGACAATTTGTTGTTTTGAGTAATTTGCTGTTAGTTGTAATGATGCTGCCACTGCAGTACCAGATAATTGACTCATCATTTAGGCTATGAGCAACTGGTTTTTTGAGCTGTTCATTCAAGTGGGCAGAAAGCCAGCTGCTCTGATAGGCATGCTGTAGTCTCTGACTCCTAGATCAGCGTACCACTCTATGAGCCTATAGCTGGAATACAATGAGCATAATCTGCTTTAAATCAGCCCCGACTACAGATTACTTTCCCTTAAATTTTAATATGGAACTTGAAAAAGGTTGCTTCTCTACGTCACCTTCTTTGGAACAGAGGTCTTTCAGTAGGCACAAACTACCTATTGAGGCAAAGATTAAAATGAAGAATTGGGCACAGCTATACATTTTGCCTCTAATGAAATGTGGGACCTTTCCAAGCTCAAAGCTCTACTGGGTTGTGTGTTCTCTTGATTTGCTACTGTTGGCAAGACGTGGTGTTTGCAACAACATAGGCCACTGTAAATGCCAAGGCTGCAAGCTGATTACAGTGTTGGAGCTGTTGAACAGTTGCCAAAAAAGCTATGTCTCTACAACTATTGCACTATTGCACACCTGTTATAAGGTTTGGGATTGACTAGACAAACTGTTCATTCCTTTTGCTCATATGTTACTCAGACTAAGTAGCAGTTTATTCTGCAAGTGCTCCTAATGTTTTCAAGGGGCAACTCAAGGAGTAACTACTACTCAGGATGAGTAACAGCAGTACGGTTTGGTTTTCTGTGCTCAGTGGTCTTTTGCAGCTTTAGGAATTTCTTCTGTTAAAATTATGCAGACACTCTGTAGCCAGTTTTAGCATGACTTGATTGTGTGGGTATTAAAGAATTCAAAATTAATGTGATTATATCGAAAATTCTCCACTAACACCTTGGCTATCTAAGAATACTCTTCATCTCAAAACTAGAATTTTTTAGAAGAATATTCCCCAAGGATGTTTGAAAATTTCATCTTTAGAGAGTCTTACCACGTATGTTTTGTGAGTTACTTTATTCAGCTGCTTCTTGTATCAGTTTTGACAGACATATGATGAAATTTGTGTTTCTGCCCAGAATGCAAAATGAGTCCCAGTTCTCAGACTGGCTTTCTCTCATCCCTTTAAGTTTTTTTCTCTTCACGATTGCTGTTATAGTACTATATCATAACTTTCATGTGTATCTACCACATATCATAAGGAAGGTTTCGAACCAGTTATAATTACTTTATTGGTCTGTTTTAACAGAAATTGAACATGTGTTCTACTATGAGAGGGTGTTCCATATTTTCCTCTGCTCTCAAAAATTGTCACATGGATTCTTGCTATGATGTTCCTAGACAGTTCTCTATAGCTCCACATAAAATGCTACTGCTGTAAATTTCATGGTATTTAAGAGCTGCCACAAAAGGAAAATATGTGAGCTGTGACAGGGAGGGCAGTTGTTTTGGTTTTGAACTGTAAGCAGAGCCACATAACTTTCTTACCCTTTCCAAATAGCCCTTTAGCAGATGATTTATTTTACAGAACTTAATTTCTTCATGTAAAATAAACACGTTACACATTTTTAGATGAATTAATTTCACCCAAAAGATGTTATATACTGACCTGTTGTTGATTAACTGCAGGAAATCAGATTTAAAAAGCAACATTAACAAAACAGTAAATAAGCAAAATAGAAGTTAGAAAACTGCAGCAGTTACTCACATTGACAGACCCAAGTTAGTTTCTAGTTTTAGCAGGGAGGCCTGAAGTGCAAAAATGCAGCATTTCTGATGAGAATTGGTACGAAGGCATACTCTTCCATTCTTGTATAACTATTCTCTTCTTTTTGCTGAAGACATGTACAATAGTAAAACATTCTGGCCCATTCAAAATACCAAGGCCATACGTTGGTTCTTCTTGTATACTTTGTTGCCAAAGAATAAGTTATATATGGAGGTTTTTACATTTCTGTTTTAATCCTTGTAGATAACGCCCTGAAACAGTTCATACTGAAGTGGATTCAGCTGGGGAAATTCTGTAGACCAATGGAACTGAAGCATGTAGTCCAGTGCACAGCACAAGGAGAAACACAATTTCTATGCCCAGTCTATTACTGACTTGTTGAGTATGAGCAGAGACTATTTAGTTGAGCCACTAAGCATTGCAGCAATACAAATAGACAAGACTAGCAGCTGGCACTATGTTCTTTCTATGCATTTCAGGAATAAACATGATATTCAGGAAACTTTTATGTGCTAACCCGATACCTTATTGTGTCTAGAATAGGGATGAAAATAATGTTTATCAGTAACTCAGAGAAAATAATCAAATTGTGGTAAAAGAAGGTCAGTTTTACTCTCCCGCTAGATGAAGTGAGAAACAACAAGGAAGAACTGTCCCTGATATGTTCTCAATCTCTTCTGCCTCCTTCTGACACTCAAGTTTCAAAAACAATAAATCATAGTCAGAGCTTCTAGGATATTTTCCTTTTGGAGAGTCTCATTTAAATTATCTTAAATTTTTCAATAAATCTTCAGTCTAGGCAGTGAGCCAAGAAATGATCACCAGGCAATGCTGCAGTCCAGTCCAAGACCCCAAACACAATTCCAATAGGTCACTAGACTATGCCAGTACAGACGCAATAGGATGGCTGGGTGTGCAGACGTGGTACAGACCAGGGCACCGAGCAGACGGCTGGGAGCCAGGAGTCACTGCCCCAGGGGAGGAAGGGACACCATACCTTCACGAACGTGTATACAAAATTCACAGGACATGACTGAATTACAACCCGGGAGGCAGATTTCCTGGGGACATTAATAACTTCTGGTGTTTTCTGCATGAGCATGCTTCTCATTATACTCCTGTGGGAAAATTCTAAATAACTGAATTATTTCTTTTTGTTTATGCCACATAAGTCACATATATATTATACCATCCCAGAGATAAATCTTAGCTTTGAATTAACTTTCTAATGCATTGAGGATTTTTTCAAACTACATTTGAACATTCAATCTTCTATTCAGCTCCATCTCAGATTGCGTTTGATCTTCCCCACACTCAACATGGAGCTGTCAAAGACACTGGTGTAGCTGACTTTTATTTCCTTCTCCAGTTTTCTGTCTCTCTGTCTCTGTCCATGCTGTCTTCTTACATTCTTTCTATTTAGATCTTTTCCAGAGACCCAGTTTATTTGTGATCTCACAGACACATTAATCAGCTGTCTTCACCACCCACATGCTTCAGATGAAGAAAGTGAAAAGAAAAATGGTGACATTTTCTATGGGAGTGTCAGAACATCCTACTTTGTCTGCATTTATTTCCTAAGTAGTTCAGACACTTGGGTTTGTTTTTTTTCTATACAGCAGTGACTTAACAAACATAAGTAATAATAATTGAATTACTACCTAGTTCAGAAAAGTCTAAAAATGTGTCAGTTGTATGCAGCATGCATGCTGCATTCATATATGTTGCACAAATACATATTCTTTTATATCTGGTGAATATATAAAGGAAAGCTCGTCATGAAACTCCCTGCCTTAGAGAGCTTATAATGTGAGGCTTGTGGACATTCTTTTCCTGTTATTTACTGATATGTATAAAAATCCGTAGCTTTAACACCAGCCTGACAAGGTTTTTCTGGGAAATAGGATATGCTGAGCCATCTGAGGCAGTGGGGACTTCCTCACCTAAGCCCTTGGAGAGTCTGAGAACCTCTGAGCATTCAAAGTCTGCAAATCAGAGTAACTCTCTTCAGTAAAAGGGGGCATAACTTGACTCTTTCCAGAGAACATTATCACAGCTTCCAAGGCCCTGCTGGGAAGATTGCTATCAGTAAGTATACCGAGCGCTGCTACTGACTATATGTTTGTGGGATATTCTCCACCTCCCTGCAGCTTTATTTCATTGCTTCATCAGGATCAAGCATCACCCTGTTTTCCTACCTGCTTGGGATGGCACAAGCCCTTTGGAGCCAGGTGTTTCTGCTGACAGTAAGGAGGACCATTCATTTTTAACACCTCCTGCGGCAGCAACTCCAGTCATGGCTGCAACAGCAAGGTACCCAAAGCAGCTGCACATCAAAACCTCAAAACACAAACTTGATAATACTGAAACTTACTTGGAAAGTTCTTTCTCCTATGGCAAGAACACAATGTTCTATTCTGGGAGATGGCTGTTTCCCCAACGTGTTCTTGTTTGCCTAATGCATTTGCTGAAGGATAGGACATTATCTGCCTACGCATAAAATGCAGGAGCGGTGTTATTTCTCCAATTTGCATTATTCATCCAGAACGAGAAAGCTTTTCTTGTCGAGAGGAAGCTTGTTGGGCTGGCTTGCTCAGCCTATTATTAATAAATAACTGAAACATCATTTTAGTCATCTAAACATAGAACAATGCATTTTATTTGTTTAAAAGCCAGAGCCAAGTGAATAACCAAAAGTTAATCTTGGTAAAAAAGAATATAGTAAATTCTAAAAAAGGGCAAGTTTGTTACAACATGCTTTTTACCTGTAGAAAGGCAAGGGAAAAAAAGAAGAAATGAAGGAGGAAAACAGAGTTCTGACAGTTTAGGGTACTGAATCTCTACTTTTGGAAAATGGCATTTGTGAAAACAGCAGGGCATGAAAAGCAGACCGGAGAAGGCCAGGAAGCCAGGACAGGAACAGAGCTAGGCAATGGACTGCAGAATGGGCTCTCAATTCATTGTTACATCCCCTCATGTTGGACTCTAGCAGCAGTTGGATCCCCAGCAGTTCAATACGTCTTATAGGACCATGACATTTGGCACTGATGGGCTTAACATGCAAAGTATTATTTCCACATTTTGCAGAAACATAAATTTGGTATTTCTCAGCCTGCCACAGAAACTAACTGCATAGAAGTTAAATGCTTTTCTTTTTGGCATGCTATACTTTAGCACCACTTTACTATTCTGCTTTACCTAATTAATTCAGAGTTAGAGCTTGAAGGTGTGGGAAGAATCCTTCAAAACCACAAAATGCAGCTCTTCTCCAACATTATTTAACTGTGGCTTTGCTGGCAGTCAAGAGAGACTAGCAGGGCTTTTGTCCCCTCACTTGTACTTGTTCATGTAGTGGTGCAACCTCCCCAGCACAGCTGCAGCAGTCACAACCATAGTACAAACTTCTTGAAGTACAGGAAGAACAGGACTATTTCTGTCTGTGGTGACACTGATTTGTGCCACTTTGGAGAGTTCAACCTAAATCTATCTGTCTGCCAGTTTCCCTTCAGTAGTGTTGAAAAAAATCTTTGTAAAACTGTTTGATATTTAAAGAGGTAAGAGAGTTACATGAAGTATTTATAATCATTATTTGATACTTAAAAGTGCAAGTTTAGGATAAACTGTGTTGGCCAAGAATTTTGTTCCTAACATGTCTGCCTTCTGTATTTCCTACAATCTGGTGTACATATGTGCTTTTGTAGGTATGGTTGTAGTGATAGGTTGCAGTGACATTATGCCTGTTAACAAGTTGTTGTGCCAGTTTTGCACAACACACATGACAGTAAATGATTGGATAGATGAACAGTCTGCCTAAGCCTACTTGCACAAGCTTTCCAGTGGGAAGTTCCTTCTGTTTGGCATTAATGTCACAGTGATGTACCATGGTTTTGACGGTAGCTGTGAATATTCATGTGCTGTTATGTATTTGTACTTTGGAAGGTGCTGAACTCATGGACTATGAGGATTACAGATGACTACACTTTATTTCTTTGGAAAATCTGGGAAATCTATTAAGAGAAAGAGCAAAACATGATGCATTCATAGAAATTCTGCAGAGTATGTCCAATTTAAGCAATGGCTTAAAAAACCAAAACTCACCTCAAGTGCATAAATCCAGGAGTTACACTCACCCTAAAAACTATAGACATTTCCCTCAAGTTGGCATTTGATATTTAATACTTTTCAACGAGATGCTAAAAATGGTATTTTTTGTATTATTCCCGCAGCGCACACATTTTTCAATGCACTGAGTGGAAATAAGTAAATTTTTATTTTAAGAAAACAATGGAAAAGAGTACAGTGCAAACATGTTACAGCCTATATGTTCCAACACACACAGTGGCTGATGACTGTAGTGGCAGGTCTAACTCTAAGGTGTACATAGGTCATTGCTTGTCAGCGAAAAATGGGTACAATAGACATGAGTATGTCAGAAGTCATTCTCACAACAAAGTACAGGTAAGCTTTTCCGTCTCAGCAGAGTCGGGGTCAGTTGCTGTGGCATCCTCATGGAGGATTTCAGGGGACCAGAGCACAGTTACTCCAGGGAAGCATCTCTGCTCACCACAGGCAAGCCACCACAGACTCTTTCTAACCTGTTTTTTTTATATGGCAGGGAAGATTTCTTCAGTGTCCCCATCCCAAAAAGTCATCCATACTGTTCATGTTTTAGACAGAGATTCGCTTTTCTGTATGAATCTTGAGTGAGTATATTTCCTCATTGCCACCATCTTCCCAGCTACATTTTCCACATCTGTAGAAAAATGTCAACTTTAATTACAAAAAAAATGTGGTTGTCAGATTCCATGTACCATTTCAAAGTTGTGACAGGATGTACCAGTCCTGCATATTGATTTTTTTAATTAACTGCACATTAATACATCCGCCTGGGCCACCGGCAGCCTAGCTACAACTACTATCTATGGTGAATAAGACCCAAAACCCCAGACCTGGCTGAAAAGAAACAAAACATTGGCCATGAGCCAAATGCTGTTCTCCGCCATCACTGTATGTCATTTGGGTATTGCTGATCTTTTGCTTCCTTCTTCTATTTCATCAGCCTTGGTGTCTTCTTCTGTCTGCCTGACTTCACTACTGTCTTGCCCTTCATCCCAGAGCCTGTTTTGCACGTGAACTTTGTAGATGCTTGACCTTCAGCCTTGCCTTTGACCACAGCTCCTGCACAAGTTCTTGGAAAGGTGCAAGTTTCTCCACTTCATTACCAGGACCCACCCTGATTTATCTAGTGGCTTCTGGAGATCTGACTTGTCCTAGCATGTCCCCTCATCATTGGCCACATCTGCCCACATCTAAATAAATATTGTTCTGCAAGCAAGTAATGGTGTTACGTCTGCCATGCTGAAAATGAAATGCTGAAAATGCTGTAGTGAGTGTTTTCACTTGTTCCTTTTTCTTATGTAAACTTCCAGCTCAACATAGCTAAAGGAATCAACTGCTGGAGTACCAGATACAATGTGGAGTGAAATGTGAGTGTTGACACTCCAGGGAACTGCCTGAACAGACAGGTTTTTTAACACACCTCCATGCTCTTCAAGGCAGAGTGGGAGTTGAGATGCGTTTCATTACCATGAAAGTCCTAAAATGGCAGTAGAAACAGACCCCTTTTCACTGCAGCAGCTTTATTACCCTTCACTGGCTCTCCTACTCTTGCAGACGTTTTTGGTAGGAAAGAGACTAACAGAGAGAGAAGAGAAGAGAGGATGGTAATTCTGGCACCAATTGAGCAAGCAGGCTTTCACTGTGCTCTGAGCACAGACATCTTTTGCAGGGTCTCTAGAATGGAATTAGGTTCCAAGAAGTTTCTGAAGGCAACCTTGCATCTCAAATGTTCAGTCCTCTCATTTTACCTCCTCCCTGCTCTCCCTCACTCAGTTGCACAGCTCCTTGTCCATTAACCAGTGGATTCTTAAAGCAGAGGGCTGGCTGGCATTATAAAGTACAGTGAAGATACCTATTGCAGCATTTCATTACAGCAGGCGTAACAGACCAGAGCCTTACAAAATTGGTCTTCACTGAGTACCCAAATCTCTCTTCAGAAGAGCACAGCAAGTCCATGCCAGAACAATTTCTGGGCTCAGAATCACATTTAGCCACCATGAACTGGATTTGCTTGATTAATGAGATAAATAGCTAGAGCAAGGGATAGGCTGAATTTTTCTTTCTTCTGCGGAATAGATAAGAGTTAGGCATTTTGTAAACGCTCAAGGCGCTCTGGCAGACGGAAGGCTTATAAACCCAAAGAGGTCCTATGATTTATTAACAGAGTCTAACCAAGGCAATTTAGTGATGAGAATTGAGTGAAGGCTGCAAAGTAAAAGCCTTCCTTTTCTGCTCATCTTGTGTAATGCAAGCATATGTATATGAAGAGGAAGAAAAAATTCACATCGTCTGGCAATCTGATATATCATCAATGTGTCACTGTTTGTTGATATCCCCAGAGAAAGAATTTTGCTAGCCTGGGTGTGTCAGCAGTAAGGAAATAAAATTCGGATTTCCTATTCTGGTTATTACAAAGAGAGATATTTACTATCAGAAGCCAGCCTCCCAAATACCCACCATCTGAACCGGTACCTCCTTTTCTTTCAGAAACCAGACCTTTTTCTGTTCTTCAGCGCTTTTCTTTATGATTCCTTTGGACATCACAGGGGGCAGATATTTTGGGAACTTCTTGGAGGATGGTTTCCCCAGCATTTTGCCACATATACGCTGGCTCAGAATTGGCATCTTGAAGTTCCAAAAGACAGGGATAATATAGGGCATACGTGGAGGAGGTAGAAAGGGAGTAGATGGGTATGGGGCAAAAGAAAAGAAACTGAAATAATTTTTTTAGGTAAGTAACTATACCTGTAGCCTTAGTCAGCCCCTGGTGGCTCATTCTCCCACTAAACCATATATATATCTTTTTGTTCTATTGAGTCTAGGTAATTATGTACTCCTGCTTCACAGTCCATCTAATTTATTCCCAACCATTCTTCAGATGGAACTTTCCACAGTTGAATGGTTTATAACTTTAAAATTTTACTCTGGTTCCATTCAAAACCTCATCAGCTCATCTTTGATTGCCTCAAAGCCTCAATTAATCCTTTAGCACAGGGCCAATGCAAAATTTTTAAGCAAAGTAACTGGGGAAAAAAAAAAGCAATTTGTCTGAAACTGCTTTTTCATTCTTATGCTCCAGAGAAACTTCTGCAGATGATGCTACATTATCATTTTAATAATTAACCAGTCATTTTAGTATACAGACTTGCTTTGGTTGCCACGTTAATTACCAGATAGCTATAAATTAGAAAAAAAATTGCTCTTATCAGGATTTAGAATTTCAGCAAGCACTTCATGATGTTTTCAGCACTGCAATTTTCTACCCCAAAATTAATAACTGGAATTATATATCATCTTATTTCACAAAATTATCCCAGAATTCAGGTGTTGTGGTTTAACCCCAGATAGCAACTAAGCACCACGCAGCCGCTTGCTTACCCTTCCCACCCTGGTGGGATGGGGGAGAGAATCATAAGGGCAAAAGTAAGAAAACTCATGGGTTGAGATAAGAACAGTTTAATAATTGAAATAAAATATAACAACAACAAGAAGAAGAAGAACAACAGCTATTGTTGTTGTTGTTATTATTATTTATTAATAATAATAATAATGATGATGATGATAATAATAACAGTGAAAAGGGGGGGGAGAGGAACAAAATCCAGGTAAAACAAGTGATGCAACCACTCACTACCCACGAACTGATGCCCAGGCCATCCCTGAGCAGCGATCACTGCCCCCGGCCAACTCTCCCCAGTTTACATACTGAGCATGACGTCACATGGTATGGCATAGCCCTTTGGCCAGTTTGGATCAACTGTCTTGGCTGTGCCCCCTCCCAGCTTCTTGTGTATTTGGCAGAGCATGGGAAGCTAAAAAAGTCCTTGCCTAGTGTAAGCACTACTTAGCAACAATTAAAGCATCAGTGTGTTATCAACATTGTTCTCATCCTAAGCCCAAAGCACAGCACTATACCAGCTACTAGGAAAAAAATTAACTCTATCCCAGCCAAAACAAGGACATCAGGTAAACTGTATCCTGCTTTTTTATTATATATTCCATAATATTAATTTCCCAAATATATCTAGACATTAGTAGATCTCAACATTGTTTTAAGTGTCTCAGGTACCTGCTGGAAGAATTTTTTGAAAAAAATAGTTGAACTGTTATTCCAAGAAACAAACCACAGAATCAGTCTGTCATATTTGATGAGATAACTCAGATATCACAACTAGCAGGAAAACAGCAGACTGCTTAAAAAGATAAATTAGTTATTTAATTATAAGCTCTTTATGTTTAGCAATAAAATAATGCAAGTCTCTTATATGAACAAAATGGTGGTTCTTCTCTTTCTTTACATTTTTGAATGTCTAATCATGTCTCTAAATACTGCCTAAAAAGTTAGTTCTAAAAAGTAAATGTCAGCCATTCTATTCTTAGGAGGTAAAAGGTATCCAAGCAATTACTCCAGTGTGTTTGTATGTGTTCATCTAAAACGGGTTAATCTTTGAAAAAAATGAAGCTATTTCTTATCCTATGGACAAACATTCTCTTCAGTCACTCAAAAAGTAAAAGAACCAGTAAGTAGGAAAAAAATATGCTGTATAAGTATGGCATTCTTCAACTGGTGAAATGGGACAAGGGGCCCTATTATAAATAAAAAGCATCAATACAGTTATGTTGCTGTCATCTGGCCTTCCTGATGGGCTACTTTCAGTCTTTATTTCATTAATTTCTTATCGGTAAAAATCTATTTTTTTACAATTGGGATGGGGAGCTGTGCCTTTTTATATATAGTAAAGACTGTTTTCTTAATCATGTTAAAAATAGCTTCATGAATGGACTGGAGTACAGAATATAACACAGTGCAGTCTGGGTTAGGGTCATCAACAGATTATCTCCAGATTATCTGGATTATGTGATTACGCCTGTGAAATGTAAGTGTGTTACAAATTAAAAATTAATCAGATTTTACAAAAACTATTATTAAATCAAGATAATAACTGCTGGCCTACATGTATTTAAGTCATGATGCATTTTAGTGTGGATTTCATCATTAATACAGTGAAGCACGAAAAGACTAGTAAAACTCAAATTCTTAAACGCGTTTAAAAAGATCTTGCACTGACTGTACCAAGCAGTCTTGGTGTAGGGGTTTTGCTGTTGTTACCCTGTCCACTCCCAAATGAATTTCAAATATGTCTTTGTCTTGACCATTTGCCCCTCCTCCAACATTCCTCCAACAGCTTTAACAAAGCCAACTTCATTTTCACTTGGCAAGTTGAAGCCTTGATTATTCCTGGAATATAGCACAGAAAAAGGCCCATGCTTTTCCCCAGCTATACAAAATTCAGTGCAAAGGGTCACAACTGTAGCAAAGGGAAAGAACTCCCCTGGATTTCCTCTCGTGAACCAAAATGCCCCTTCCACAAGATCTCATGCTCTGACCAGAGGAAGCAAGTCCATTCCAAGGGATTCTCTGAGGAAGTCTGGTACACAAAATAGCCCTACTCACCAGCAGCCAACTGCGATACCCACTAATCCCTCTGCATTTCTTAGGAAGAAATAACTTTACAAAATTGTAGTGAAGACACAGTCCCGCACTGTGCACATATCTTAAAATCTATACACACAGACATTTAAATCCTTCCTGCATCTATCATGTAACAGAAGTTACCCTTTGACTGGAGGACTGGAAAATAAATCAAAACAGACATTCAAAATTAAGTCTGAAATTTGCTGGCACTCTTCACCAGGAACATGCTCCACGTTACAATGGCATTGCTAGTATCACTTCTTTGGAAAGGATATGTACGGGAAAATGTAAGCACAGAGAGGGCTAGCACTGCTCTGAATGCACACTGTGGGACCCTAGTTCCTAGAGGAACTAAATTAAAATGCTGACTTAGAAATGAAGGATCAAATTTAGTTCAGTCAAATTCACATTAAAACAAGTGTGAAATCAATGGAACCACTCAGAAAAGAAAGCTGAATGAGATGGAAAGTATACGAAAATAGTATTTTTCTGTTCTTAATCATTAAATACTCCATGTGAAAGGAACTGTATTTCTCCTGCTCAAAAAATGGCTGCCCATAATCTGTAGGTTAGCAAGGTTAATACATAAACACATTAATGGATCATGATGGAGACAATTTGAAAGCTCTTCCATGCATGCCTAATAACTACTTGCTATTTGTAGCTTACCTATGTGTGATTCAAGATTTCATTATTTGTAATGCAATCTACTTACCATTTACATATCTGCCATTGAAGATTCTCTCCACTATGTGTTTTAATTTGCATGCTACCTCTGGTTTTGGCAAAATAACTTTCACATCCTCAGATGTGATCATTAGGAAGTACTCTGTCAAAGACGATAGCTGTCAGACCAACCTCAGAAATCCTGGGAGAGACTGAGAGGGTCACAGGTGATTCAGGACTGATTTGCTCCTGTAACAGCCTGGTAACAGTGGTCAGGAAATTCTGAATTACTTGTCCATTATTATGCCCAGTCCTGAAAACCATGTCCTCAATGTTTTTTGACTTACGGCTTTGCAAAAAGCAGGCTGCAACTTTCCAGTTATTTAAGCTTGGAAGTCTTCTGTAGATTTTAATGAGTTACGAGCCTTCAATCTGCAGTGTCAAAAGCTGCCTTGATATGTTTAAGTATGTACAACCAGCTGTTAGACACTTCTATGGAATTTAAGAATGCCAGCATCCTAGTGGATATATGCAGAATCTTTCATGCTTGCCTCTTTGTGCATAAAAAGTCTAAGGGCCTGGCCTTTATTGGCATATTTTTTATGTTTCAGCTTTTACAGGGAGAAAGGCAGACATGTATTTCACCATTATGAAATATTAATAACTGGAAATAGGACATCATTGTTATATAAAAATTTCTATCATCTCTTACTTTGCCACTTTCAGGATTAGTCTTTTTATTTAAAGGAAAAATATTAGTAGACTTCCTGTGTGATCCTTTGATTGAGAATGTGGATAGGATTACTGATACCATGTCATGGCACCAGCATATATGTCTACAGGATTTATTACTCAATTCATGTCTGCTCTTTTATGGATTTCATCCAAGAGATGCTTGAACACTGCGCTCTTGAAATGTCTCCCTTGTGGTGGTTCAACTGCACTGAGCTGCATCAGCAAATAGCATCGACACTCACGACGGCAGCAACTGTTACATTCCAGCATAGTTTGATTTAGTGCAGAATTTTTATAGTTGTATTCTGCTGTAACCCTTTTCTACCCATTACTTAATGCAAGCCAGGTCTAAAAATCAGTTTAATGGAGTTTAAAAGACTCCAGTATTGCTCTGAAATTTTATCTTGCAAATACAATAAATACTAGCACACATATGGTCCATCATGTGAAGAAAAAATCCAAACACGTAGTATTTTTTTTAAGTCATGCTTAACCACTTACAGAAAAATGGTTAAAGAAATTAATCTTAATTATCAAAATATTTTTAAAGATACTTCAAAATGCATAAAATCAAAGATCATTTCTAGAAGGTGAGGCATAGGATCTCTACACAGCTAGCATCTATGTCTACATATTCAGTTTCAGTGATGGACTGTGGAAATCGAATAACATTCAGTAAGCCTGCTGCATGCATAAAGGTATTTGTGAGTGAAAATTTGGGTGTGGAATTATGGAAACATTATTAAATATGTGGCTCGAAGCTTTACACTGGTATGTCAACATGCAGTGAATATAAAGCAGGTTAAAGGAAGAGGTCAGTATACTGCTAGTTCACTAATCAGCCACTGGCCTCTTACCAGAAACAGCATTCAAATCTCATTAAACTGCTCTTTATCTAAGGGGGGGAAGAATGTACATCAGCTGCCTTCATTGAAGGGCAAATGGCATACAAGTGTTAAGGCTCTTACTGTTCTCAGTGATGAAGAGGAAGAACAAAAACGTAAACACAAATAGCATCTGCCAGGTGTTATATTCTGATTGTTAAATAACAGACAACACTGGAACAAGAAAGGACAATGACTGAAACCTGATGACAGATAAGAATTAAGAGTCCTCAATTTTGTGGTTACAAAGTGCAAGTTTCAGAACTGATAGATTAAAGTGAGGTTGGTAGCTGTCCCAAAGACTCCCTGGGTGATGCTTCCAAGTCACCTAGGCATCCATTTTCAAAATTCTTCATTTAGACAAGCTTGAAACAAATGGGAGATAGAAATTATCAGCAGCTCAGAATATCTTGTTCTCATTCTCTCAAATAAGGCCCCCAATACATTAAACATTAATGGACATCAAGTAGAATCTCTGTTGGTTGAGGTTCCCCACTTGTAAAATGGATGCAGCTTCAGGTTAACAAACATGAGTCAAGAAACATTACTGGGACTGTCTTCACTGTCTCTTACCATAGCATCATTCGACTCGATCTGTATAATTTCAATTTATATTGCCTGCCTTCCTTAGAAATATTTATTGAAACCCCAAATAGACAGGTTTTGGTGGCCATCCTTCCCTTGTAACCTCTCCTCCCTGCTGACGACATCACTGTAGAGACTGCGGATGAAACGCACAGAGAACTGATGCTCCTCTTGGTCCACTATGATTGTGTAACCTCTTCACTTTCTGTGCCAGCTTGTCCTAATTGAGGACAGGCAGTCCTAATTGATAGAATTGCAACTAAAAGAAAAAAAAAAACCTCATCCAAAGGAGTGAGAATATGCAAGACTGTGCCCTTAAAAGTCCACTACCCATATGAACACCCAAGAGCATGCTACTCCATTTCTGTTTTCTTCAACACCTTTCCATGGTCAGTGTAACATGTTCTACCATGGCACAAATTTCCAAAGCGCTGTATGAACATCAAGGCAACATTACAACGTGCATGTCAATAATCATGCATTCATGGATTCTGTTCTGGGAAATTACTAGTTGTGCTGAACTACAAAACTGATGCATTAGAGGTGGGGTATTATTTGGAAATTATCTCAGATTATGTTCTTCAGGTTACATAATGAAGTATATCCTGTTATGGTTGGTTTTAGAAAAACTACTGCCATCACATTGTCACTGAGAAAAGCACAGCAATGGCAAAAGGAATGTCTGAAATGTTGGAAAAAAGTTAATTTCCTACAAACAAGTCCCTAATAAAAACCATGCAAGAAAACGATTTGTTACGTAGAGTCCTTGCTGCAAAGAAGGCTAATGATATCCTGGGCTGCATTAGGAGTATTGCCAGCAGGTTGAGGGAGGTGATCCTTCTCCTCTCCTCAGCACTGGTGAGGCCACACCTGGAGTACTGTGTCCAGTTCTGGGTTGTCCATTGCAAGAGAGGTGTGAACATACTGGAAAGAGCCCAGCAAAGGGCCACAAAGATGATGAAGGGACTGGAGCATCTCTCCTGTGAGGAAAGGCTGAGAGAGCTGGGACTGTTCAGCCTGGAGAAGAGAAGGCTCAGGGGGATCTCATCAATATATATAAATACCTGAAGGGAGGGTACATAGAAGACAGAGCCAGGCTCTTTCCAGTGGTGCCCAGTGGCAGGACAAGAGGCAGAAACACAGAAGCCTCCTCCTGAACATAAGAAAACACTTTTTTTTACTGTGAGAATGACTGAGCACTGGCACAGGTTGCCCAGAGAGTTTGTGGAGTCTCCATCCTTGGAGATCTTCAAAAGCCATCTGGACACGGTCCTGGGCAGCCAGCTCTAGGTGGTCCTGTTTGAGCAGGGAAGTTGGACCAGATGACCTCCAAAGATCCCTTCCAACCTCAACTATTCTGTGTATGCTATACATTCTGATTTGAAAAATATCTCCAAAAGAAAATAAAGCCATTTCTGAAGTTTATATGGAATAATATACTGTTATGTATTCAGAAATGAGATTTTGCTCACCTAGAACTGCCATATGTTTCTTTCCTTGACAGCAAATGATCTGTCCATCAGTTCTAAAATTCAGCATACTAAAGGAATGAATGAAACAAATATTAAATTGACTTATTGTACCTAAACACATTTTCTGGTTCATAACAATTTTTTTTCTAATTTATATGTTTGGGTTTTTTTTAATTTTTCAGAAGGGATATAGCACAGTGACAAATATTGTAAATCAGTCTTGAAGAATTAGGTCTATAAAGAAATCATTAGCATAGCTTTTATAGAAACAAAAAGAATCACTTCTCCAACTGGGCAGTAATATAAATCTTTTGTGGGAAGAGACTTCAGTAGTTATTTCTTTTTTAATTGTTAGGGAAGCAAAGACATTTGATGAATATAAATGTTATTTAAAGATGACAGGCAGAAAGGATGCTAACCCCCCTGTGTGGAGGTGGGAAACTCTGAAATAGGTTCACTAGTATGCAATATTTCTTTGGCTGTTGAGCTCTGCTACTAGCTGCTGTCTAGGGAAATGATTTCCAAATTGAAACCACTGATGATCCATGTGGTCACGATAATTCGTCATAGACATATAGGGAGCAATATAAACCGGCAAAAACCAAAATGTGGCATTTAAAAATTTAATGTTAAACTGTGCAAAAAAAGGCTGCAAGGAAATTTGAGGGTTGGCAGAAGTCCATCAGTTCAAAAGGCTGTGGGAAAGAGTTTGCAGTAATGCCAGGAAATTGATACAGAGTTTAAGGTCTGCAAAATTATTACAAACTCCAAAGTAATCTGATGTCCCTTTATGATAAAAGGAGCTAAATATAAACTAAATACACGATCTGAATATGACAGAGCATGCGGAACTTAAAGAATTTCTCCATGTAGAACCTCTTGGGACTGGAGACTACCTGTTAAGAACTTGGAGAAGAGAAACAGGGTTTCACAGCCTTGAAAGAATTCAAACTTGAAATTTTGGTGTCTAAGTTTTTCATGCTTATATTAATTCTTTAGCAGAAAAAAATCCAGAATTATAAAATTCTGCCTACTGTGGCTGTGCTTCCTTTCAACAACCAACACTAAAAGATAGCACTGGATGAAGATCATGGGAGCCTTTTATTGTAGGCCAATGAAACAGAGCCACAGACTCCGTATAGAAATAGACTTTCTCTTTGTAAATGAAAACATTATCTAATAACACAGTGCTGCTAAGATTGAAAGATATAAACAGCTGACTTTCATCCCTTACGGGCCACACTCCTCTTTCAGCTGCCACACGTCCAAGGGAAGTGTGCCTGGTACAGTACGGAGTACCTCTCTGAGAGCCTCTGTGTGCCTTCCTGGATGTATCTTTCCAATGCCCAGGCTGGCAGAGGCAAAAGAGAGAGGACCACGGCTACCATGTCCTCCCCACTCCTCCACCTTTGAGATGGAGGTGAAAACTAACAATATTCCATGCCCAAAGATATGCAAAAGGAATAAAAGGATGTCATATAGTCTCCACCTCTCCTTTTATATCTGCAGTAAGATCACACATAATTCGGTCACAAACAGTGAAATTATTATTGCTTTCAAACTGCAACAGTGAGCACAAGAAAGGTTGTGCAATGAATGCCTTCAGTAATCTCCAGGAGGATTCTGCCCAGCAGTCAGAATGCCTCCAGGGATCATGAAGAAATACATGTCAAAGCAAGAGCTCTGCTGCCATTCAACCAAACTTAATGCGTCAAATACTGTAAATTAACTTAGCTCAGTTAATGACTGTTTACAACTGTGAGGTTTTTTCAGGCTCATCTCTGATATTTTATAGGGGGATATTTTGTCCAGGAAAGTTCAGTCAGTATCTTTCTAAACATGTTCCCTTAGCAAGAATGTTTGCAGCTTGTACTGGAACACTTTCCAGGGATGTTTGTCCTTTGATAAATTTCCAATATCTAAGAAAACACAAGTCCAATTACTCATTCTTTCTTTTGGGGGGATAGGGAGAGAGAGTAATTTTTTCTCTCATGCCTAAGATGTTCATCATTCTATCTTTTCTTTTTTTTTATCAGCTTTGAATTCATTGTTTCAACAGCCATTTTTATTGGGGAGAAAAAAGAATGATGCTTTTTAAATTATAGTGATGATGCCTTGCTCAAGAAATGCTATTAGATTTTTCAAAGTTGGTTGTCATAGCAGTACTGTAATCAACCAGAGTTCCTTTGGAATAATTTTTCGAAGTTAAACATAAGCATTTTGCCAAATATTTGACCTCATGATTATATCTATGTGGATACTCCCATATTTAAAAAGTTGGTGCCCTTGAGAAATCCAGCTTTTTGGCCTTTTGGTCTCCATTGGGCAATAAGTGAAATCCTAGCACCACATAAAATGTGGGAATGCTGCCAATGCTTTTGATGAAGCCAGAGTTAGTTAGGGACAATGTCATAATTTTATATTTACTATACAACTTTCCTGGCCATCTAGACGTGGATATGACTTGGATATTGTAATATATTTTAAGCTGTAATCATGAAACACATACAATTTCTTCTTTATATCTGTAAGCGTAACAAAAAAATTAAAAACAGAAGAAAAAAGCAAACTAACCTTGTTTGTAATACTGAGATGTTTCATAATATAGTTCTTATACTTCATGCAATTTACATTTGTCATGTCATCATTCTGGCTTTTAGTATTAAGTTATTTACAAATATGACTTGCTGGAATGCAAGCAATCAATTTCCCTATTTTTATGTCACCATGGCTGAGCACTTCGGGATCATGTATGGTGATGGATCAGTAATTCTATTTCTCCTTAAGCATTCTTAAGTATAAGAGGACACACAGAAATCATAGCTGTGTCAAGCTAGCACAAATCTAGCTAACCTGATTACAGATGGAATTTGGTGTTTTTTCATTCACTAGATGAGAATTCCTTGCCACCTCTTTGAGCAGAGTTGTAAGAAGGAAGTAAAATTATTATATTATTTGGGCAAAATACTGCAATATGTATTTTTATCAGAACACTTTGGGGCATATACAGGTGTGTCCTTGGGTCTCCCTTGTATCCAGACTCTTGAAACTACTCCTGATCCCTCTTTAAATGATTTGGTAATCACTCTAGACCCCACAGACAGTGCACTGTTTGTGCGTGGGACTTCCAGCTATCACACAAACCAATAATAACCTCTGCAATTTCTATGCCAGCCTTTCCCAAAGTCTCTTCAGTCAAGACACTCTGAGAAACGAGTGATATTCCACACAGTGCTTGTTCAGCCTCCCACACCTGTCACCACCTCTCCTTTGCCTGGCCAGCTGTATTGCTGGTGTTGGCAGGACTCTTACCCAACCAGGCTCACCAGGTAGGCAGGACCCTGAATCAGCATTGCAGCCGGCTCTGCCCTGGCTCCCTAGCACACTGGTTGTAGGAGCACCATGCAACAACACCCAGGCTGCTTCTTCAGGGCCAAGACAGCTTCACCAGGTACACTCCACACCTCAGCATTTGGCAGGTGGTGCTTTACAATATAGCAATTTATAAGAACTTAAATCAAGGAGCAACAGAGTAAGCTATACAACACTTTATCCTAAGAAAGAACTACGTAAATTAACAGGAGGATGAGAAAGCTGGCAATCTTCCTTCTCTTCCCTTTCTCTGAGTCCTTTTTATTCCCAGCTCCACTGCTCACATATCTTGGATATCTACCTGACATCCTCACTATCTATTTCTCTATTTTATAACCCTTCTCTTTCTTCTAGTAAATTTCTTTCCCTAGTTCTTCTCCATGAAGATTTTTTCATCTTTCTCAAGTTATCCAGTCTCTAACCTCTCATAGTATTTCTTTCCTTTCGATCTCTTCCAGTACCACTGTCTGGTAAATAACCCCCACACAGACCTTCGCAGTTGGTCAATGTAGTCACCAGCACTGCTCTTGAGAAGACAGACTTTCAGCACTCCTTTGCTGCTGTTGCCTTCACTCACTGTAAAGACAGAAGTAAGCAGTGTATGCCTGTGTCTCTACCCTACTCTTTGTAAATTTTGTCATCCCCACATAATAAATCTTTGCCTGGTAGGCACTTACTTACATCTTTTCTGCTGGTTCTACTACTGCCACTTTTCCACTCACAGGAAAGGAGTTGAAAACTTTTGTAAAACACAGTGCTAGTGGCAACAGATTACATTCTCAGTGCAGCTCATTCAGCTCCTTCAGGTGATCTCCACAGAGTTCTTCTGTCTATGAATTCCTACTGTTCCCACATGGACAACCAGTAGCTTTACGAACAGATCCAGTGTTCTATTGAAAAAACTTCGTTGGCCAACCAAGAACAACACGAAGACGATAGAAAATGTTCACGAAGAATTTTCTGTTAAAAATGGTACCTGGACAGATAATGAATTTGTTTATTATGTCTGCAACTGCCACCAGCCTTTCTTTACATGTTGATGGCCTGCTTCACACATTTTCTCTATTCATTTATTTAACATACTAGCTTTTAACCTTTCTGACCTTCAGCCTGCCCAGTGAAACTATATCCTTAAAGCATATATATTGTTTGTTTTAGTTTAAACACATTATAATCAATACACTTTTACCTTTACTACAGAGCATTTATATTTTAAATTTCACTTAAAATGTACTCGGCATCCTATGACTAATCTCAGGGAAATGGCTGGTGTAGATTGCTTCAGGCAATAACAGCTTTAGTTGCTACTGCTTAATTTATCTTCAGTTGTGAATCAAAACCTTTAGGAAGGTGGCTTATTCCTGTGTAGTGATACAAAATAGAAACTAACTTGAGATAGATCTCAACAGCTAACACTAAACACCATCTTGCCTGTATGTAGTTGAAAAAATATTTTTAGCTTAGAAAAACGTGGATCAAATTCTTACAAGCAGTAACACAAATATAAAAAGTTCATATGTCATTTCTGTTAACAGTGAGTTCTTTCAGTCCCCAGCTTAATAGCGATAGTTCATGAACTTCACTAAAAAGAAATACTCTTTGAACAGGCAAAATACTAGTGATATTTTCATATTCTTGTAGACCATGAACTAGTTGAGTTAGTAATTTTGCACATACTGAAGGTCAATGGAAAATTTTGTCTATGAAATTAATTAATCTCATCTATGAAATGAATTAATTAATTAATCTGTGATATTTCTGTCTGAGCAGCACCCTCAGTTAATCATGTATTTCTCACAGTTAGTGACCAGGTCTTTGCCAAGTTATTCATCTTACTTTGTTCTCACATATAATGCTTCCAAAAGATGTAAACTGCGTATTGTTGAACAAATCCTGCTATAGTTTACTAGAGTAATTAACTGTACACAAATATATATTTCATTGACTACTTAAATTTTTCTTCCTTCCTTCCTTCCGTCTGTCTATGCATCCATCTGTCTTATTCTTCTTATTGCCTTAAAAACAGAGTATTAGTGCAAATACATTTGCACCTTGTTCTCCCTTTTTAGGACAGCAGTTTTCTGTCAGATTTCTCATTTTTTGCTAGGTTTTTTAATCTCACTTATTTCTTGACTAGGGAACACAACAACTGCTAGTGCTCTGACAGATCCAGCAACCTTAAGCAAGAATAAACATCCCAGCTACTAGATGATGGAGAATCATAATTTTGGTTTTCCCCTGACTTTGATGGTCAATAAAACAGTAATATTAACATTTAAATATGGTCCATGACTATCTAAGTTGACATCTCACTGATATAAATTGCATAGTAACACCTCTTCCTCCTGTTGTTTCGCAACTTGCAAACTCAGGCAAATATCACACCACCTTTACATTAATTTCAAGGTTTTATTCAATCATAACTTTACACTTACTTAGAAATAGACAAAAAATTGGAGCAGGACACATTATCACCATCCATAGAACACCTCAGGTTGTTTCCTATTTCTCTGTTCAACAAGCCAAAAATTCAGTTAAATGATTCTTTGTAAGCTAGAGAACAAATTTGCATGGGAATTGCATAGCTTGCCTTATGACTAAGAAAACTGTTCTTGCATCCAGATGACTTATCTCCACTACTTGATCCTGCCAAGGAAAATCAGATGCTTAAAAGGCAATTGATTAGGATAACAAACGATAATGAAAATAACTAAATCTGCTGCTAAAAAAAGAGATCTGCAGTCACACAGAAAGAATGATCAAAAGAAAAATTAAATGTATTTCTGTATAATGCACCATCTAGTGCAATGTAGAGATGGTTAAGCTGGTTCCAAATAAACTTCAGAATTGTCTAGCATGGAACTTTGGGTTTCTCAGGCAAACTTATTCTGCTGAGAAAACAGGTAAATTAGCTCATGGTTTGCTATGTGCTGTTATGGCTAGGCTGCGTTTGGTACTCAGGTAACTCACCGTCACAACAGAATATTGTATATTCCGAATGAACGTGGAGACAAAGTTCATTTTTCAGTAACCCATTTCTTTCATGCATTCTTGATAGAACATCAGCATCACCTGAAATGGACCACCAGGAAAGAAGTTTCCTTTGTACAGAAGATGGCTTTGATGGACCCCTTCAGCAGGTACAGCAGCCTGGTATATCAAGTCTGAAGGTGTATTTCAATGGAGCCTAGCTATCTGCTCCTGAAAATGCATTGCTTGCTTAGAATATTTCAGTTTATTAAAACAGAGAAATCTTAAGAAAGCTGTCAGGAAGTTAGTAGTCTGTGTTTACCTTAAATCTGGTTAAAGTCAGGCAAAGGTAACTCTCATCTTTCATTCTTCCACCCCTTGGTCTGTAGCCAGTGAAAGGACACACTGGGCCTGGATCATTTTAATTGTGATAGCCACCAAACAGGCTGTTCTGCAATTGGAGACTGTGAAGTACACGGACAATGTGGCCACACTGGCTTCCCTGTCACTTTTAGTGGGAATATGAGTAGTTGATTATGCTGCTTTTGTAGCTTTCTTGTGCTATGAACTGGTTTAAAATACCTATATTTTAAACAGAATATGCACCATAACTTGAGTATTTCTAGTTCCCTTCCATATCCACTAAACCCTCTGTGTTACCACAAGCTCCTTCCCACATCTTTGGACTGACAGCAGGGCCAGCAACAGTATTACAAGTCTCTTTTCAAATTACTTGTGTGGGATGGACTAGCCAGTATGTTGGTACTGATAAACTGGCAGGATATCAACAGGCAGAAAATATGCCTTCCTTATACCTCTTCCAACGTCTCCTTGTTAGTACAGTCTCTCTTCTCTACCCAGTTCCCAGCTGTCTGTCATAAGACTTAAACTTCATTATCTTTTGGAGACCTCTACCTGTCAGTCAGATTTGACTGCAGCTGACCAAGAGGTAGAAAACTGCTAGGAAAAGAATAGCAGAGGACTGGGCATCCAGGCAGACATGAGAATCACATAGCATTGTGTCAGGAGGAAAGCAGGTCAGGATTCAACTGATGCTATAGGAAATTCAAATAGGTATCTTTTGTGAATGAACTACAGAAGTGTGAAAGCTGTAGTTCCCTGGATTTGAAGTAGCTGCTGTATTTGCAGTGTTTATTTGGATCATCTGTCTTGGGTTTTGTGCTTTAAATGTAAAAAGCAAAAAAAGTTAAATGGGCCCATTTTGCTTACATAAATGTACACCTTGTAAATGTTTGCCACATATCACCATATAAAGCATACAGTTTATACTGTGCAAATATATTATAGATGTGTTTTTATTGCTGTACTGTTTAACCTCTTTTTGATTGGAATATTTGTTCTGTTTCTTTCAATATAATAAAGTATTATTAAACAATTTTTAACAATTTCTACCAGCAGCATCTGCTCTGAACAGTCAGGTTTCGTGTTTTCAATATGACACCCAAGAATTTGGCTCTTATGTATTTTTCCCAGCCACAGCACCTGCAACTAACACATTTGCACCCTAGCACCATAGCATCTTGCCTGTCATAGCTGTGGCTGGCATGTTGATCCCCAAAGCTGGAGGTAAGCTGGAGGACTTACGTCTCTGTACTTGGGAAGACTGAACTGGGAGCCCGACATACCTTTCGTGTTAGCTGAGAATTTTGATTTTATTGTGAGATTGTGGATATACAGTGATTGTTGCAGGTATAAGTATTAAGCTATAGCTCAGTGTAGTGTAACTAAATACAGTCTATAACTACAATACAATCTGCTCTGAACATTATGCAGTAAAATAATACTTGAGAAAAATAACAGGTATTTAATTGGACTGTGTGGGTAGGGCTTTTTATAAGGGGAAGCAGCCTTTTGAATGTGCACATATAGATCTTTCAGCACAAGGACATCTAGACATAGTACTGAAGTGTTAGTACTTGCAAGATCACCAGACAGGTCCCACAAAAATCATCAAATTGGCATGAGCATTAGAATAATAGATGATGGACTTGTTATGGGTACAAACTTCTCATGTTCAGCCCAGTTGTGTTTTCAAGTTTTCCTCTGCAACAATGAGGATTAGAAAATGACCTTTAAAAGATATTAAAATTGTTTTTAAAAAGTGGAAGTAGCCTGGCTGATGCAACACAGCAACGTTACAGTGCTGACTTAGACAAGTGGCTGGGAAAGCAGCTCTCTTTGTGGAAGACATTGTCAAGGGATTTTGGTTGTTGTGAAATCATGGTAGTGTGGGGGGAGGGAGGGGTATGTGCATGCCTAAGAGTCAGACAGAAAGGATCCTCTGGATGAAGAGAGTGCCTGACAGAAGACCGTGTGTCCCCAGGAGCAGGAGACAGGACCATAAGCAGAGCTACCAACTCTGTCTCAAGACTGTGCTTTTCTAAATGCTCTGTAAGATTTAGAAATTGGATAAAAATGTTCAGCTTTCATTGTTTGATAAAAAAGTACCTAGTGCTTGTGGTCAAGGAGATAGGATTGCGGCGCAAGTAGAGATTGCCACTGTAACTTGTTGCGGTACCCAAAGCCATGAATGAATGTGCAGTGGTATTCTTGCCAGGACAGCTGGCCACACAAGTCACAGAATCATAGAACCACAGAATGGTTTGGGTTGGAAGGGATCTTTAAAGATCAAGTAGTCTACCCCCCCTGCCGTGGGCAAGGATATCTTCCACTACATCTGGTTGCTCAAAGCTCTGTCCAACCTGTCCTTAAACACTTGCAGTGATGGGGCATCCACAACTTCTCTGGGTAACCTGTTCCATCCCCACCATAAAAAAATTCTTCCTTATATCCAGTCTAAACCTACCTTTTTTCAGTTTAAAACCATTACCCCTTGTCCTATTGTAACAGGCCCTGCTAAAATGTTTGTCCCCATCTTTCTTATAAGCCCCTTTAAGTATTGAAAGGCTGCAATAAGGTCTGCCCAGAGCCTTCTCTTCTCCAGGCTGAACAACCCCAGCTCCCTCAGCCTGTCCTCATAGGAGAGGTGCTCCATCCCTCTGACCATTTTTGTGGCCCTCCTCTGGACACGCTCCAACAGATCCACGTCCTTCCTGTGCTGAGGACCCCAGAGCTGGATGCAGCACTCCAGGTGGGGTCTCACCAGAGTGGAGTAGAGGGGCAGAATCACCTCCCTCGACCTGCTGGCCACGCTTCTTTTGATGCAGCCCAGGATATGGTTGGCTTTCTGGGCTGTGAGTGCACATTGCTGGCTCGTGTCCAGTTTTTCACCAACTGGTACCCTGAAGTCCTTCTCCACAGGACTACTCTCAATCCATTCACTCCCAGAGAAGTCCAGGAAGACTCTGGCTATGCACTTGCATTGCCTACTCAAGATGAAATCCAGGGTGCTGTACCTTTGCTGCCTAGCCCTTAGCCTCATTTTTCATTTTTATGATTTTGGCATGTGTGTTAGCCACCTCCTGTGGAGCCCCTGCAGCTCTCTGCTGCTGCTGGCATGGGGGGCGTTGGGGGGTGCGGGGAGAGAAGCCTGTCCTGGGGAGCCTGGCAGGGCCCAGAGGGAAGGGCGCCTGTCAGGAGCCCATTTGTGCCGGTGGGCCAGAGGGACAGGTACTGCTGAGGCGGGAACAGAGCTCCCTGCGGGGGGCTGGGTGCTGCCCGAGGGGCTGGTGGCCCTTCGCACCCGTGCCTCGTTGAGGGAGGCGGTGGCGGGCCGGGAGAAAAGCTGCATCTGAGGCGGGCAAATGTCCCCCCGTCCCCAGGGGGATCACGGCGGGAGGCAGTGCCCTGGCACCCAGCCTGCGTGCGTGCCTCTGCAGCGGCGAGCCGCGCGGGAGCAGGGAGCCGGCAGGGAGACGCGTCCCTCCGCCTGCGAGCCCGGGAGAGGCCGAGGCGGGGACCGGGGCCGCGGCCGAGAGGCTGGGTGGGGCCGGGCGGCCATTTCACCGCCGCCTCCATCACACCCGCGGCCACGGGCCGCAGACGAGGCCGCCGTTGCCGGGGTGACCGGCCAGTGGCGCCCCCGCGCGCCGAGCCCCGCCCCCCGGCCGCCCCCCGGCCAATGGGAGAGGCGGCGGCGGCGGAGCGAGGTTCCCTTTGTTCAGCCATTTCAGGGGCCGGAGCGGGCGCGGGCTCGGGCGCGGAGCCGCGGAGGGAGAGGACGGGCCGCTCCCTCGCCACTCCCCTGCCGCCGGGCTCTGGGATGGTGTGGGTAGGTGTCGGGGCTGCGAGGGGCGGGCTGGGACGTCCCATCTCCGGCAGCCGCGGCCTGCCCGCGGGCGGGGGGCCGGGCCGGGCCTGGACTGCAGCGGACGCCGCCGGGGCGCCCTGCCGCCGCGGGCCCGGCCGGTGCCAGGGGCCTCCGCGCCGCTGCTGGGAGGGGAGCTGTGGGGGCCCGGCCGTGGGCTGCCTCTTCCCCTCCCGCCGTCGCCGTGGGCTCTGCCGCCTCGTGCCGGTGGAGGAGTGGATGGTGGGTGGGTGGGCGGGCGGGTGGCGGTGGCGGCCTGAGGGGTGGCCGGGGTCTGAGCGCCCGCGGTCTGGGGCCGGGCACACCCACCCCCTCCACCCCCGGCTCCTCCCGGTGCTGCAGCCGGTGCCGTCTCCGCAGCCGGGCCGCAAACTCTGGCGTTGCAGCGAGCCGGAAAGTGAAAGTCGCCTTGGGATATGGGAACGTGGCCATATTTTCTGCCTTGTTTTCTGGAGTGCGTGGAGTCCCTGCCGTACAGATTCGGCTAGCTGGGATCTTAATTTTTTTTTTCCCTACGAAATACTAGAGAGGGGAGAAGTCTCGCGTTTGTCTTGTACTTTTGTTTGTTTGCCTAGGGAGGTTGTTAATTTAGGTGGAAATAGCCAGTGGAACTTGTGAAGCTTTTGTGGAGTGACTGTACAAAGGGCAGGAACGCTTTTTGGGTTAGTATAAATGGCTTCATTGGTCTGCAAGATATTTATCTCCTTGCTGTGAAGGTAATAATTCCTCTCACTTGAATTTCTGCTCAGGACCTGAGAGATCCTCCTACTGTGAGGATTGTTCTGCCATGTATTCTGGCCACCACAGCTTCGTAACTTGTTTGCTTGCCTCCTTGCATGTTAAAGCAGTCCTTAATGTGGTATTTCAATACTTCACAGATGTTGTTCCATCCTTACAACACTCATTGAACAAAAAGTTGACTCGTGTCCCTTCTCTACACGAGTAATTGAATAGGAAAAACAATCATATGCCCAAGATCACATAAGGAGCCTTCAGCAGAACTGGAAACTGAGCCCATATTACTAATCCAGACTCTCAGCTATGTTTAAAAATGGCAGTACATGGTCTGTTTCTAAAAGTCCTCATTTCGCATCTGCTGTGTGAACTGTAGTTATTTTTGAGTTATATGTGGGAGGATGGAAGAAAGGTGCCTACAACTGGGAAGAATAGTTTCTATAGGATCAGGATTATTTTAGAATGCATTTCTTCAAAATGTAGCTAGCTTATACTCAAAACAATAGAACAAAAAAAGGATAATAATGATCCTGCAAAAACAGGGTTAAAAAAGCAGTTTATTGTCTGTCTTAATGGAGGAAAGCTCTGGTTAGAATTAATATTGACTAAGGACCATGTTTACTGTTGGATACAGGCAGTGACACACATTTCAGTGACTTCAGAAATTGATACAGATGTAAGCACAGCTGCTAAACTGAGCTAAGCATGCCTTGTGACAGGAAGGTGAAAACAACATTAATGATGGGTTTATGAATGTAGGCTTTTATTGGAGTATCTGACATGCTTTTCTGTTATATTTATTTAGAATCCAGTGTAGGAGTCCTTGTTTGTGGATATTCAAGAAAACACAGATATGTATGCTTAATTTTAGGTTCATTGTGGCAACCCCAGGGATGGAGCTACCTTATGATCAGGTGATAGGTATGCACAGAGCTGTCCAGCAGACTGGCAGAGCGGGAGTAGAGCATAATTCAATCAAGTTTCCTTCCTGTTCCTGCTTCAGGCACACCAAGATGCTATGGCTACAAAGGAGGTGGCAGAAGGCCAAGTATAATCCTCCTTCATCGAAGCTAATATTCAGAATCTGTACAGTTTCAAGATCGGGGCTGAAATCAAGACTCAGATTTTATCTTTGAAATGTCTCATTGGTAGAGACCTCCTTTTGTACACCCAGTGTTGTTGTCACTGGCATAAAAAATTTATACCACAGGTTTGTGAAATTGATGTGCGCTGATCAATGCATTATTGTCAATGAAGTTGTGCCAGTGACATGCAACAGGGGGAGAATTTTTTCTTTGCTTTGTTTTTGAAAGGGTAGGACTGGTTTTCCATTATTTTCATGCCTTAATTGTGTTGCAACTTTGATTAGTTTTAACCATATAAATTAATTTTACCAGTGAATTCCGTTCCAGGATCTATGAACATTTAAATACATGTAACAGTAGTATATTTTGATCACCAATTCTACTTCTTTCCTCTCTTTTCTAGTATTGATCTGGATAGTTTGGATAGATTTTCTGCATATGTTGATAGATTTCAGATATAATAATATTTTATGATATATATGTATTATACATGTATGAATATATTTATGTACATTATATATTCATATAGGTATAGTATGCAATTCATACTGAAATTTTATTTTTTAAAATCTCTCATTGATAGATATATAATTGTGTAGACCCAGTGTTGTTGGGTTTATGTACGTGATCTATCATATACATGATAAAACAGTGTACATAATAATCTGTTGACACATGTACACGTGGATGCCATGGGATATGGCATCTTTTAATGATATATTATTAAATAAACTTCCAAATGTCACTTTTGGCCTCTATAAGGTTTTCCTTTCCAAAACAGACTCCAGAGTGAAATGTAAACAACTTTTTGAAATTCCCTGTTAATTTCCTGTGTACTGAATGCTTTTGAAATTTTGAGTTTGTTTGTGTGTGTGTGTGTGTGTATATGCGAGTCAAATCTGAAATAAAGCATAAAATCAAATTCCTGTTTAAAGAAAACTTTTGGTTTTTAAACCTTGACTATAGAATAGAAAGTAACTCTTAAATTATTCTCCCATTAAATAATTTTGTAGAGCATTTTCTACAAGCCATTGTGAGATGCCCTTAAACATTCAAAATGTGCTGCTTATGATGAGCCTGCCATTAAGTGCATTAATTTAAATAATAGATAAATGCTAAATATAAAAGCAGAGGGAAAGACAAGACAAAATATTTTTGGCAGAGAATAGAAAATAGATAGTAAGTGAGTAGGTATAAAGATGCAAGAAAACTGTTACTATATTAGAACCCAAAGAGGACACCCTTGCAGAAATGATGGTGAGGTAGCACAGACCAAGGGTTTCCAAAACTAGTTAGTGGGTATATGATCATCATCAATAACTTCTGGCATCCAGGGTCACGTGTTTTTCTAACCATGCAAAACCAGAGCCTCATCTATGGCTCTTCTCCCAGCTTTCCCACTGCATGTTCCCATCTTCCAAGTGAGGATTGCAGTCCAGTGCTCACATTTAACCTTCCCTATCCATTCATGCACCCGCAGAAGTTTACTCTAATTTCAGACTGCAGCCACATCTCTTCTCCTGCACACACCCAAATAATGAACCTTCACTTCCAGCAAAGACAAAGCGGAACCTTGGCTTCCCCTGTGTGCATGCCATCTCCCTAATCCTGTTCTTCCTACTTCACCGTGCCTTGGTCTTCCTGTATCCTGAACCAGAAGTGCAGGTCTGCCTGGGGGCAGCGGAGCTATTCATTATTGTTGAATGCAGGTAGTGGCTGCAGTAGTTCCTAACTGTTTACACAGGTTTTACAGGACCTAGGAGGCAGTTACTGTGCTGCTTGTGTAAGAGCAGTGAGACCCAGGAGCTGTGGCTCAGTTCAGTATTGAACACATCATGGAAGCAGACATTAGTGGCATATGCCCTACAGTTTGGCCATCTCTGTTATGGAGAAACAAGGAAAGTCAGTACCAGACAAGTGTGGAGAGGCAAGAGTCCAATTCTCATCAGAGACTAAAAAGCACAGGTCTGCTTTTTATACCAAATAAGCTAAATCAATGCAAATGTCCAAATAGATACCTGTATTTTGGTCTGGTTTACATCAGTTGAGCTTGACTCGGTTCCTCAGGGGGGAAAAAAGCATAAGCCAGCCTGAAATTAAAATAAATTGTTTTGCACAAGATTTTCCAAATTGATGCATAGGCAAGTTTAAGCTAAATTGATCTAACTTTCTTGTGCAAGGAAGCCCTGAGCTATTTGGCTGGAAATCAGGAGTGACTTCACTGCACTCCATTAGGTGTAAGTGGAGTTAGCATAAGAGTTGAAAGCTTCAGTTGTTGAATCTGGCCTGTAAGTAGTTAAAAACAAACAAGATGAGGTTTGAATGGAGCTTTTGAACAAATGGGAACCAATTACATTAACAAGAACACAAGAGTCATGTAATTACATTCTTCACTTGCGTGTGGGAAACCAGTCAGCACTAGGTTGAAAACACTGGAGTCTGAAGCAGAGATGCTTTTGGAGCCCCTTGGGAAAGGAATTAAAGTAGGCCAACTGATGAGAGGAAATGGTTGATTTAAAAAAAAATTAAAATGTGTGGTTGTTTCATGATTCTTTCTAACACAGAAGTGTATACACTAGTGCAAGTAGGTGTGTGTTTGTGTATCATATCTTCAGATATCTGCTTATCTTAAAATCTTCTAATCTTTCGTATGTAAAAATCCAGTTGGTCATTTGGTCACATTACCAAATGACTTCAGACACCTTCCCTTCCAAAATCCTCATGCTCTCTGTAAAAGACTTTCTGTAGTCTTCCTCTGTTTCTCCACTAAAAACTGGGTAACACACTATAATTTCACACAATTCTTTGCTTCTGGAGAATACCTTATTCTCTCAGAAGAGAACCCTATTGGTTCTCTGAGCCAATGAGTCTTTGTAATATATTTTACAATTTATGATGATAATATGTCTTTCAGTTTAGCAAGGAAGCATATTCTAGGCTAGGCACTGTGCATTCAAGTGATTCTCTTAATTTCTTGGTGATTGCACAGAACCAAAACAGCAAACAAAAATTAAATAAAGCACAATTGGTAGTATTCACAGCTTCCCTCATTTGCAGTGTACATTTCAAGGTATGCTTTGTTCTGTTTGCTACTTCTACTTGCAGTCTTTTAAACTGTGGGCTGGAAAAGATGATACTGATAAGGGCATTCTGTGAGAAAGAGGTTAATCTTGCATGTAACCACCACGGAGTTCAGTCTTTTTTTAATTAATTGTTGTACAATGTGTTTGAAAGATGAGATAGGTTTCTTTTAGATAAGAAAAAAATGAATAGAATATATGAAACTGCATGCTTTAATATTTTCCCCTATTTAGAATATGGATTTTTATATCAGCGCATGAGATTGACAATCAGTAGACATTAAGATTACTGCCCTTGCTTTGTTTCTTTTATGCTAGGTAACAAGGCTAATGGATCATAGTGAGGCTTTGATAACCTCAGCTCCACTAGGGTGGAACTCTCCCTTTTTGGGGGGGGGGGGGGAAGATAGCGGAGGCTGCCTTTTGAGGATCTCCTTGTAGGTCTTGCTTTGGATAAACGTATTTCAGGATGTTTCTACATTCAGAAGTAATGCAGATTTAATTGGACATAAGGATGATATAAAACTTCTTTTGCACCCTTATTTCTTGAAGCTTTGGAGAAAGAGTATACCCTTGAAAACAAATAAATATTCTAAATTATCTGAGGTCATACAAGTTGGGCTTATACTATGATAGAAATTTTAAAAGTTGGCCTGTGAGTTATTGGTAATCCGAGTTGCTGTTTTCATAAATAAAACATGATACTTAGAAATATTTGGTTCTAATGTAAAATTCTACAGGTAGGGAGAACAATAATAGAAAATGACATTTATATTTTTCATCCAGTTTCTTGATGCTCTTGTTTTATCAGAGGTAATAGCAGAAATCATAAGGAAGTGTTAGAATTGAGAGATCTGGTGATAAAGTGATAAATAAGGAGGTGAGGTATTAATTTCTAAAGTTATCCAGTAGAGGAGTATTTGGTATCTGTGATAAAACATTACATCTGTCAGTAGGAATTCTAGACAAGGTGCTATAGTATGTGCTTTTGAGCTCTGCAACATCCCTTATAGCATCTTCTGTGGAGCTTACAAGAGATACCTCAAGTTCAGAGGAAATTCAACAAAGTGGTCACGTATAGTGTACTGTTTTCATTGCAATTTAATCCTTGCGTCCTCCAGAAGATGATGTCAATTTAAGATAATAAAATTCATTACACTGTTGTGACAGTATTGTATAGATGAATTACTTCAGCCTTGCATCTAGGAGGACCTGAATGAAGGCAAGCAAATGTATCTTCTTACTTGAGTGAAGTATAGCTGTCCTGTCTACGCTTTCGGTAAGTGTATATTAGCGAAAACTGTTCATTACACAGATGTCCTTTAAGATTGTGCTAGTTTAGTCATAAGTGTGTGTGGAACTGAACTCTGCTTTCCTCAGTTAGACTTTTAAGTTCAATTTTGAAATCCTGAAAAAATACTTAAATTCGATGTTGGTCTTATCCATACTGAGCAACTTTAACACTATAGGTACTGGTACGCTGTGATGGTAGGTCAAGTTTTACAAATGTATTTTTTTTAATTGTATGTGAGACACCATTTTAAAGCTAGTACCTTGTCAAATACTCAGTTTTTGTTATTGAAGATAACTTGAAAGAAATTAAAAAAAAAAGAAAAATTTGGCTGCCATGTCATGCAGAAAATAGCCCAAATCTTTTTGCAATTGAATATAATATTTTCTAGTTAATATTTGAGTTACATAGTGCCCAGGAGCTCCACATATGAATTAAGACTCTAACATGTTAGGCAAATGTAACAAAACAATGGTCTTTTCTGCATATAGCTTACAACTGAATTACAAAACAAAAGATAAATGTTCTACAATAGGCAGAAACAGGGAGAACGGTAACTCTGAGAGAGACTTAAGACATCTGTGAACACTGTACCAAAGGAAAATTTCCACACAAAATGTGAGAAAGGGCAGAAAGTATCTTGTAATGCCTTTTGCATTGTTTTTTTTAGGGCAGCATACAAGAAAGCATGCTGCAGGTCAGTAAATTGAGCCTCAAGGTGAAGACCATGAAATTACTAGCAGGAAAAAAAGGTTCTGCATCATGATAGTATAGGGCTGAGACATTAATTTATTCTCTTGTCTATAGACAGTTTAACCTGTGACTGTGGTTTCAACTCTTCATAGCTTCACGTTTCATGTAGTGGTTACATTATTATTTTAAGACAAAGATGATATGTAGAATGCCAGCAGATTTATTTAGTGGAGTTGGTGAAGCTACTTACAACAGGTTTTTATTAAAAATGTATTAAAATGGCCTTAAAGTTATTAAATGACCTGTGCATTTAAGGTAAATTGAATTATTTTAAATTACAATTTCTCCACTAAACAAATTTTCTGTACCTTTGGGCAAGGGAAAAAGAAAACCAAACCTTTAAAAACCTTGAAATATTTGTTTTGTATTGGTTGTGCTATTAGTAGCATTTTAAGGGAATTACTTTACATATGTCGCTATTTAGACTAACAACTAATCACAGCAGCTAATCTCCGATTCAAATGCCATTCTGATATCCTTCACAAACAAACACTGAAGTATTTAAATGCCTAAAATATTAAAAACTTACAACTCAAGTAAGAATGACAATGAAATTCCTCCTCAAATTACATTTTTACATATTCAGATTCTTTAAGTCTATTTTGCTTTTCTAACCTGAATGTTTAATGTACATTTAATTTAATTTTTGGTTTCTAATGTTTCTTCTTCTGGCATGAAGCGCTGCATTTGGATTAGAAAGAGGTAAAATAATCACTAAGGGGACTGGTAGCCCTTTTAACGTCTATCATTTTTGGCTAAGGCTGCATTAACTCCCCAAGGAATTTTACCTGATCATTCATCTACACAACAACAATCTCTCTCTGTGTAGAAACAGTAATGTAGCCACTTCAGTGCACAAGCTTTAGCTTAGGTGCTTTGCTTCCATTCAGACTTGCTTGCAGTTTCCTTTACACTAGTTCAATGTTGCTTTAAAGCTGGTTTTACAAATACAGTTGTGAGAATGTTTTTTCAAAAAACAAGGGTAGAAATGAGAGAATACAGTAAGAATTATACCATTATACATCACTTTTTTAATTACTTCCTGTATTTGTGCCTTTTTTTAACCAGACAGTGTAAGTCCACCTGTCTACCTGGAATTATTCAGTGATCTCTTAACACCCGTTGCTGGAAAGGGCCATGAAGATCTGTGTAGAAGAACTATGTAGGCTTCTTCTGTGATGTCTGTTGGCTTCAAGCTGTAGCAACTTGAATATCTTGTTTAATTGAAAGTCCAAGACTTATTTTAAGTCTCATCTTCAGATGTCATATCCAAGAGCATTTAGAATATGACTGAATATGCTTAAACTGAAAAAGTTGAAGCATTCTTCCGTTGAAATGTCCATTTGTATTAGATATTCAGTGTGCATCTGTTAATTGAAATAGTCTTCACTGCTAAGATTATTCTGTTTTCCTTACCAGATTATCCAGTGAGTTTTATTGTTCTGGTCAGATGAAAACTGGAAATTTTCTAAAGGAGTTTTTAATAATGGTTTAATTTCTAAAGCTATTTCTCTATTCTTTTATATTTGTGTCACATAATTCCTGCTGAGTTAATATTGAAGCACTTGGATCGTACTGGGTTTTATATTATAACAGTAATAAATTCAACTCATTACTATTTGCCATCTAAAAATAGTGATATACAGAGGAGGCAAAACTGTTGTTTTTAACGTGTCTGCAAATTCCACTGTCTATGTATATGTAGGAACAATTTGGGGGTGGCAGGGGGTTATCTGTACTTCTAGTTTTACCATTAATTCTTTTTTACCTTCTTCTTCATCTGAGGCTTGAAAGACAAGGAATGTCTGCAGTCATTCTTTAGCGGTCTCAGTAAGATCAAATAAGTCCTATTTGCTTATTTACCTTAAGAGTTTTGCTTCTTTGATTAAGGTGGTTAGGGCATCATTCCTTTTGTTTATTTGTATGATTGGAGCAGTTAATTCCCCTCCCTGATGATCACGTGCACAGCTTTGTGTCTTTTGGAGGGAGCTCCACTCCAGATCAATAATTATTTGCTCACTCTTCTCCAAGAGGATGTAATTTCAGAATATTTATCTGACATTAGAGATTAGAGAAAGCCAAACAACTGTACTCAGCCTCACAGGATAAAAGATTGAATTCCGGTTTCTGTCTGAAGCTTTTTAAGTCTTCTTCCATTTGGGTCCCCAACAAATTCATATATGACTCTCATTAGTCCCTATGCAGGACAGGTACCAGCTCGCTGGAGTCAGGCAGGGACTAATATAAACCCAAATAGTGTCACTTCCTTGAGGCAACAGCATCTTAAGGACCTTAGATAAGCCACTTACTGCAGTAAGGAAATTCGTCAGCCATCCAGGGAACAATATACTAGCCTTCTGTTATGATGACCAGTGATGAGGATTTAGCCTACAGTATTGCTGTCAGTATTGCAAGTATCACCAAAGCACCAGTGTTGCCACCAATGACAGATCTAACGCTGGCAGTGTCACTGACAGTTGCGTGTCAATGCATGTTCTGTGTGTGAATTCAGTAGTGTGAGTATTCTATGTGAGTATTCAGTAAAAAATGGGGAGGAAAGTAGGTGAGTGTGTAATTCTGAATTCTGTGCATCCTGGATGCAAGACATGTTGGCAAGAAGTAAAAATAAAACCTAACCCTGACTAATCAGTTCTTAGTGCTCCCAATATCATTTTTGCCTTGACCTCTACACTGAATTCCTAATAATGCCTGATGAGTTTTGACCAGAGGAGACTCCTCAGTTTTTTGAGACATCCTTTGTACTGATTTCTTTACAGTTGGTGCTGGTACATACTGTGAAAAGACAGAGGTCTGATTTAAACAGTGTAAAATAACTCATTTTAATAATTTAAATCAGAAGGCCAAAAAGTTTATTTTTGTGTATTTGGTATTAATTTGCTTTACATTTGTAGCTTTTCTTTTCCTCAATAGATCTTTCTCATTTATGCATCAAGACATACTTGCAAATAAATATACTATTTGTCTTGTATTTGTTACTTCTTTCTACTAGAAAAACGGCCTCAGTACCTTTACATGTTCTGTTTCTTATTTAATGAGATGCCTAATTTTTACATTTTAATGTAAAATATACCAAAGACATTTCTACTGCATAATTATTCTTTATGATTGTTAAGATGGAGTTGTACAAAAAAGCATTTAAACTGGTGAACTGCTTTATGGGGGATATACAAGTGATTTATACATATCTTGCATTAAAATTGTTTGGTTTATTAAAGTATGTATTGACTACAGTTAGAGAACTGATGATGTATTCAGTTCATCATGGTGCAGATTTTTCAAAGTTAGCTTAAAAACAGATCACCACTTACTTAGATTCAGTTTTTTTAATAATTGTGAATAACTTAATTTTAAAGAAGCAATGTACTCTTTTTAGGGCCAAGACCTTCCCCAGTTTGGTACTAACCCATGAAGAGGTGTACTCTCCGTCGCATTTGCTGTGGTATACTTCTTTACTGTTGGAGCAGGAGATGACTTCCTCTCTGAACATTTTTGGAAAAGAAGGGAGAGAGATGTTTACCACATGGTTACACCACCAGGCCTCCCACAAAGGCCCTGTCTGTCACGGCTGAGCCATTGTTAGAGGAACAGGCACTGTGGAGTCTCTCATTCTATGACTTTCCTTCCAAGGTTTGCAGGGGCTAGGACCACTTTCTCAAACATGCAGTAAGTGGGTAGGAATCTCGCATCTGTTTGTTTCTTTGTTTTTACTAATCTCTTTTAGTTGACAAGGATGAGCACATAACTGAACAAAAGTAAATGCTAGAATTTCAGGGACCGGATCTCTTTTTGTAGTGTCTTGTGTCATTCTCATCCACGGATGTGGCTTTTTTCAGCCATAACTTTATTGAGGTTTCAAAAGTCTCAGTTCTGACCTATTAGAGGAACAGGTTCAAAAGCTATGTATCATTTTGGATTTATCTCTGTCTTGGGGCAGCCTGAATTATCAGTTACAGAAAAACCAAAAATCCTGCAGCAGACGGCAGCTGCTTTGCCTCCTACAGCTAAGAGAAGGAAACCTTACTATATTCTTAAATAGGGAGTTGAATAGGTTTCATATACACCTGACAGTAATCTTGCTTGAAAGATTTTTAAGCTGTCAAAAAGCACAGACTGAATTACAGACGTGAAATTTGACAGTAGAGATTTACATAAGACTCTGGACCCTCAAGAATGACTCCTGCCTTTGCATACCCACTTACCCCCTCAGAATAGATTTAGCCTGTTACAGTAATGAGTGGGGCTTGTTACCCAGGGCAGAGCATTACACTTTCACCTGCCAGTCCATAGTCAATCTTTATTTTCCATGCCTTCAAAAATTTCTCTCCTGTTAGGCAATTACAGAGGTTCATATGCTTCATGTAGGAGAGCTAAGTAAAGTACTCTAGAATTTGGAGAAAGAAGCCTGTGTCCTGAGGGGGAAAAAAAAAAAAAAGGAGGGGATTTTACTATTTTAGACTTCAGCTGATAGATCTGATATCTTCTGTCACAAATTCAGGAGGTGATGATTTTCTCAAACAGCCCTCCGTTCAATTTCAGATTGTTTTATGACTGCCAGCATTAAGAACATGTACTGCCATTTTAATATCTAGCATGTGTGATTTCAGTGGGGCAAATCCTTAGCAACACAGTATCTTTCCACTTGGTATCTCTAGCTGTGGAAATGAAATAACAGCAAGTTTGACAAGATGATGCATCCAAATGTATCCTTGTCCAGAAGATGAGTTGATCAAAGGCATTTTAAATCCAGAAATCTTTGCAGTTTTGGGCTATGTCTACCACTTGTTCAGTCAGCTGGACTTTTAATGAATTACAAGAACGGTGTTTCACCCTATCGAAGTAAAATTCAAAGCACTCCTGATGATTTCCAAATTGGTGAAAACTTCACAGGTTTTTGTCTCTGCAGCTGACAATGTCATGTATCTAATTGAACCCAATAACAGCAATAGACTTGCTTTTCAGTTTTAACTTGTACATAAGCTTGTGCTATGTGTTGATGTTTGTAAACCTAATTTGCATTAAGTCTTAATTAATTGTTCTACAAAATATCACATGCTAGTGCATGCTGTGACCTGTCATCCATTTTATCTGCAATGGTGTGGTGGTTTTGCACCTTTGAGTATGCGGAAACTATATTGCTGTGCTGTTTCCTCTATGCTCGTTGGATGCATGAGGAGCAGAGGTATTCATTAAATAAAGAAGGAGCATACTTCTGTCAGAAGAGTGGAATTACAGGCTGTCAGATTATCATGCATACTATTTAATCTGCTCAGTGGGATTCCACAGTGCAGGCTTTTACAGACATTACCTGCAAAAAGAAATACTGCTCTTCACCTTTGGGAAAAGAAACCGTGAAGTTGTGGACACTGATGCCACAATAATGATGCTCGCCCTTTCTCACAGGCAACAGTGAACCAGATTTCCGAAGCAGATACATTGTCATAACTGTAGGTACTCTCAGAAGTCCATCGTCAAGTTCATATTCCATGGAGAGCAAATCACATTACAGATTTATTTGCCTCCAATATTGAAATGTCCAGTGTTCCAGGAAATTTGAGTTCAGCTTCATTACGAGGTGTTGTACTATGGTATCAATTGTACACATACACAATTTCTAGTATGATACACAACATAAGACAAAACCAATTATAGCTAGAATTGTCTCAGGAGGGTAGGAAACTTAACATAATTTCTCATAGTTTCTTCAGCTTCTTATTCTACTCCTAGACCTATCAGCCACAGGGAATGAATGACAGTCAGAAATGAAGGTCAATTAACTGTACCTGAATCTGAAATTATATTATCTGAAAGCCCATACATTTGCTCCCTTGAATGTTGCTATCAGATTGCTCCTTACAGAGAGAAGAAAAAAAAAATTTTTTTTAAGATAATTTTAACCCTACCAATGAAGGAAATTCTTAGTTTGGTACGTTCTGCAAAACTTTTTACTTTAGTTTGAGGCTTACCATTGTACATTGGATCATGTTGGATTTGTCTTACCTTCTGTTAGGTGGATTTCCTGTTGGTACTGTCCTAGTCAGCCTTTTGTCATCCTCTGACATCGAAAAACTCTTAAAAAATGTTTTTTGTGTCCTTAGTTACCAGAAAGAGATTTCACTCCTGCATATGGGAACTTAATACCCCTTGTGCAAATCTTGCCCTGAGGTCCTGGGTTCAACAGAATTGAACTTGCAACAGTGAAATTAGTTACTGTTGCATTAGCCAGAAAGCAGTAAGCTTACAGCCTCTTCCAGCTAATGTTTTTATGTGACTCTCCACAATGTTGAGATCCCATCTTAAAAATATTTTTCTAAAGTTTTGTCAGGCTTCTGTTTAAAACAATCCTTCTATCATAATAACCAATCAGCTCTGGAAAAGTAGAAAATTAATTTCATAGACGTTTCAAGTCATGGGCAGAAAATCCTTTCAGACTGCCTTTCCATCTGTCTACTCAGTAACCTCTCCGGAGCTTCACAGGGTCAAACTATCTTCTTCTAAACACTAGTCAAATAAATCATTGTGTAATAAATATTAATCTTGTATCATATGGCTGAACTCAGGAAGACTGCACTAAATGTTTTAGAATGGATTCTCCTTTGATAGGCTGGATGTGAGGAGTACCAGTATTTTTTTAAGTGAAAGCTTAGGGCATGTCTCCAGGCAGAAGGCATTGCAAAATAATACAGCAGTAGCTATTCTGCATGAGCACCTTCGAATAGACACATTTATTCTGTGTTATGAGGGCTTTTTTTCTGCTTAGCTTAATCCACATGACTCTTAGCCTGAAATAAGAGGGTTTACACAGAAATGCAATATCAGTATTTTCTCTGTGCATACAAACTTTCTATACAGACAGGTACGGAGAGACACTATAAACAGTCTGCATGGAAACTTGGAAGCCTGGATTTTAGCAACAGATTGAATGATTGATTCCCATTATTAAATACCAATTTTACAGGTAGCAGTGCTTGAATTTTGTGCCAAGAAGGTAGCTCATTAGAATTCTCTCGAAAAGAAAAAAAAAAAATCCAATATTACCAATGTAGTAAAACTAAAGACTGGGGAAAAAATTCTAAACAGTAAAGTGGCTGAAACTGTCTAACAATTCTGAAATTAGGACAAATTTGAGAATTAATTTTGATTAGAGAATAATTATTTGAAACTAGTTTCAAAACTGCTAGCAGTGAGAAGTTTTACCTCCCAAAGGTACAGCTTGGAGGCTATGGCATTTGAGGGATGGGAGATCTCTTTTCTGGCTGCTTGTCAGGAGGGATTTGCATCAGTCTCCTATTTCTCTTTGCAGCGCACTGAGACTACTAGAGGGGTGGGGATGGTATTCTGTTATGAATCTCCTATTTGTGCTGTCTATATTTGTCTCTTAACTGTCGATCATTATACAGGTTGCTGATTAGAAAACAGTTCCTAATCCAAGTTCCTGTTAATATTTGTTTATAACATAATGGAACAGGAGATATTAACAGACCTAGCACCAAGTACACTCTAATGTGATGGTAAGGACACTTTCCAGAAAAAAGATTGGGTTCGTTCACCCTAGGAAGAAGCAAGAATTGCAGCCTGCCCTGTGCATTCAGAGCTACTACTCTAGCTACTGAATTTTGAAGGAATTAGCAGTGCTACATATTGTAGCCGTTCCTTTTGTTTCCTTGTATGAAAAATGCCAGGTATGTGTCATTTCAGCCTGATCTAATGGGATGTTCTGAGAGAGAAAGGGAAGAGAGTATTGGCAACAAAACCAAAAATAAAAAAATTACTTCTGGGCTTTTTGTGGATACTCGAGTAGAACACAGCAAGGTTTGTGGAAGGAGAAATGAATTAAAGACATAGATTAGTGTTTGGTGGTTTGTATTTTTTTTAAAATATTACACATTGTTGTGATACAGTGGATTCTGACTAGTGCATGACATCTGAAGCTTGGATAATAGAGAAATCAAAGATTAGCCTCAGCATTTGTGCAAGGCTCCTGTCTTCAGTGAACTTTTGTCTTCTTAACATATATAGGTGCAGTGTTTCAAAGTTCTTTCTGGTGCATTCTTCTGATTGAGTGGGATGAACCAGGCCATCTTATGTTTTGGCTGATACCTTTCATGCCTCTGCCTGGTACTTCGTTTAACATTGATTTTGAATTCCTTTCTACATGAGAAGATTCTTGCTTGAGGGAAACAGGTAGTAGAAAACAAAGAGGCAAAGGATATAGAAAGAAAAAATTTTCTCATTTTTTCTATAATGTTCTTTGCTTTCAATCTGAAGTTTTTTTCTTGACTCAGTTTAATTATTTTCCCCTCTCCTGCTTCCTTACAGAATATAAAGGATTAGAGATAGGTAAGAATAACTTCAAGGTAATGATCAAGAAGAGAAGGTATCCAGCAAGATGAGGTATCTGCTTTGATTTCTATACACGCTGAGTAGTTCCCAGTGGCAAAGGATCCTGTATGGAACCTAAGGAGGAACCTATCTTGAAGGATGATCATCTAAAGTATTTAGATGTCCCCACTCATTGTAGAGGCTCTCATTCATACTCTGATTTGTAGGCCTTTTTCTCTCCTTTCCACTGCAGAAAGATCTTACCAGGATTTAATTCTGGTCACATTCATGGAAAGGAAACCTGTGTTTTACTTACTTATGGATCCATGGCCTGCTTTCTCTTTCCTGCTTTTTCCTGCTCTGTCTCTCAACTTTCCTTTCTGGTCTCTTCCCTTGTTTCCCATATTTAAAGTTATTTTTGTCTAACACACTTGGTTTCCTGATAAAATTAGACAGATGTAATCCTTATGTCATAATTTCTGAACAGTAACTTCTGAAGCTCTCATCAATTTCAAATAAACTTGACAGTGGGCCAGAATTCTCAAAGATAATCAAGTTTCTACAACCTTCTGGGTAAGGCAGCAGTTAGGGGAGGCCCAAATTAGCACTTCCTTGATTTGTTGGACCTCAGCTTTCATCTGCTCCAGCTGTGCAGGCATCACTACGGAGAGCTCTCCGGCCCATACAGTGTGAGCCGTGAACATCGGTTTTAATGGTCTGGGTCCACATCCTTTGTTTTGACACCTTCCTGTACTAGAGGGAAACTAGTACAAGAAGATTCACCCTGGTCACAAAAATTTCATATAAACCTTGTGCCCACCCTTCCCTAGTAATTGGTGGCACGCACCTACCTTACTGACTCCATCTTGTACACGTTTCAGTGCAATAAGCTCACAAGAGATGCGCTGCTTTAGTAGTCTGTCTCCCAAACAACCCTGTGATAACTGCAGCAGTTGCTTACATAGAAGAGCTTAAGAAACATGTCCCATTTCTTGCCTTTTTTATAAGCTGTTTTTGTTCTCTCCATTGGTTTTGTTCTCGTGTGCTGCGCTGCATACTTCTCTGCTATTTAGCTGTTTCCTGCTTCTTATTCCAGTGTGCATGCTTTCCTGATTCATCAAGTACCCTCTTTCACTGTCCTCATTATCCAGATATGTAGATATTGTAAGTACACTGCCTGTCTTACTTGTTGCTTGTGATGATTCCTTTTGCTGTTTTGCTGGAGACTGTGCAGTACTAATTTTGTCTCCTTCTTCAAGAATAGTGGCTCATAGTAATACAAGGAAAGTTGGCTCAGGACACTTCTTAGCACCTGAGACCAGACAGCTGACTGTAAGTGTTGGGGAGGTGAGACGAAGAGCCACACAGCAAATTACCCGGGATGCACCATTAGGAATCACTGATGTCCCCTGCCCACAATGCCTCTGAACAGTTAAGGCTGTGATGTGCAGCACTCATACCGAGTTCTGTACTGCAGCAGAAAGTGAAACTGGTTTTCGTGTAGTCAAGCGAGATGCTTGCAAACACAGTGACTAAAAGTAAGATCGTAAAAAACCAAGGAATTACTGGTTTTCATTTTCATATTTTAGACCAGTTTTAAGCAGCATGTGTTCTTATTTTGCCCATTAGCATAGGTGCAATATATAAAAAATAGCTATATATAAAATACATATGTAATGCATATGTATTATATATGTACATACGTATATGTGTATCTAAATTGCTAATTCTGACCTGCGGTCTCCCCTGATACATTCTGAGGCCACGGATAAGATACACTAGGTATTCAAAGCGGTTTCTTTGGAGTTTCTCCCCCCGCCCTCGCGTAGTTGGTCCCATTCCCCCCTTACACGTGGAATGGAGAACTACCGAGACCTGCTCAGCACTCGACCAGGTCACGCAGAAGCAGAGCAGACGGCCAGGCAGGTACCACGTTCCCGACTCCTGGCTCTGCTCTCGGCACCCCGCTTCTCCTCTGTGGGCGGCGGCCTCCCCGCTGGCTGCCCGGCGCGGCGGGTGCGCCGCTGTCCCGGGAGGCCGGGGCCGGGGCCGGGGCCGGGCCGCCGCTTCGCCCCCCGCCCGAGGCGGCTGCTGGAGGTTTCCCTCTGTTGTCGGGGGCTGGCTGAGGCGGGGGCGCCCGGTTTCCCGGCGGCCGAGACTGAGGGGCCCGCGTTTTCTCGCCCCCAGGCTCCTGACGGTGTGGGACGCACCGGGGAAAGGCTGACGGCGGCGCCGGCGGGCCCGAGGCGGCCCGGGCGGGCGGAGGCGTGCCCGACGCTAGGACGCAGGAGGACGCGAGGCGGCTCTGCGGGCCAGATTACAAATTCGCCGTGACTCAGTCTGCTCGGCGCGGAGCACAGTGGGAGCAGGTCGGTGTTGTCCGTCCGTCCCTCCGGCGGCGGGGCCGGGCGCCTGGCGGGGTGCGCGCTGCGGGGGCGAGAGCCGGAGTGGGGCGGGCGCCGCGGTGCCCCCTCCTTCCCTCCGTCCCTCCCTCCCTCCGGCCTTCCTTCCTTTCTGCCCTCCCGCCTCCCCCGGCCTGGGCCCTGCCGCGCCGCTAAGCGCGGCCGCCTGTTGTCTGGTGTTTTCCAGCGAGCCAAGATGGAGTACGAGTGGAAGCCCGACGAGCAGGGGCTCCAGCAGATCCTGCAGCTGCTGAAGGAGTCCCAGTCCCCGGACACCACCACGCAGAGAGCCGTGCAACAAGTATCCTTGGCCAAGGCCTGCGCCGCGCGGGCGGGGCGGGCGGCCCGGGGCCGCGGCGGCCCGGGCGGGCGCTGGGGAGGCCGGGGGCGGCGGGCGGGGGCGGCGCGGCCTGCGCGGCAGCAGGCCGGCGCTGCGGCAGGCGGCGGCCGGGCCTGCCCTGCCCGGGGAGCCGCCACAGCGCGGTGGGCCGAGCCTCCGCCGGAGCGGGCGGCCGTGGCGCGGCGTTTGAACCGCCGAGGCGGCCTGTGGGCCGCGGGGCCGCCTTCCCCCGGCGGGGGCCCGGGCACCTGTTGCGAGCCCGGAGCCAAGGGCCGGGTTGGGTTTTGGTTTTTGTTTTGTTTTGGTTTTTTCTTTTTTTCTTTTTAAAGCCCAGGCTCTGGCGCGGCTCCGCCGGTATCTGCCGCTTCCCCGGGTTCTCCCACGCTTGGCCGGCGCCCAGCCCCCAGCCGCGGCCGCGCGGGAGCGCGGCCCTCGCCCTGGCGGGTCCCCCCGGGGGTGCCCCGCGGCCCGCTGGCGCTGGCACCGCGCGTATTGCTACGGCCTGAGGGGCTTTCTGCTCGCCCAGAAGCCCGAGCCTGAAATACTACTCGTTAGGCTTGTTAAAATTCACGGGAGGGGAAAATCTGCTGTATGTGGCTTCATGTGCTGCTTTGCAGTGCCTTTGGTGTTAGTGTTGTGGCTTGTTAGGTTTTTTCCCCCTCCTAAATCTCTCTTCATTGTAGAAGTGATGAAATAGCAAGGTTTTAAGGAACAAAGACTGAGAGAGTAAAATTTTAAATTAAGACTAATAGAAGCATAGGTCTTGAAAAATAAAGCCCTCGTCTACTGTCTCCTGCTCCTTGAGCTAGCCATGTAAGTGCCGTATAATATCTAGAAGTCCTGAAATTCTATGAAGAATATGAGTTTATCATCTTGATCCCTTTTTATTTAAGGCATTTGCTTGAAGGTCTTCACAGAAAGAAACAGAATTTATTTAACTAAGAATGTGTATGTGTGTGTATATATATGTCTTTATGTTATTTTAAGAGTTTAGCTTGAAGCCAAATTTGTGCCACTTCTGGGCTTTCATAACAGATGCGGCCAAGCTTAGGAAGGCTTCTGCTCTTATCTGAAGGGTGAAGGTAGTTTTCATCACGATCATCTTGTTCTTTGCAGTTATGTTTCAGATTTTTAAGACACCATTGCTTCCTTTGAAAAATCCTAAACAGAAGTGCCTAAGTAAAGTGTTCTGGTAATGCCCCAAACTTAAACTGGTGCTCTTTAGTATTTAAAATACAAAAGTGTTTATAGCAACAGTGTTTATAGTGTAGCTTTAATGTAAAATTACATTTTAAAGCTCTTCAAATAACTTAATAGCCAGTGGTTTGTTTATTGAAAAGTAGCAGTGTACGTGGGGGATGGGCAATATAGGTGATGCTGTCTGTCTTGAAGATGAGTAGAAATTGACTGAAGAAAAGTGCTGTTAACTGGTGTTTGAAATTCTTTTGAAATGGGTGGTGGTAACTCCCTGCTGTGCTGAGATACCTGTGTTTTCAAGGAGGTCCTCATGTGTTGGCCTGCAAAGGTTAGAGAAGTGGCACATTTTTACCATTGTATTATACATCAGTTTGGGAAAATGTTCTAATACAATCTGACAGGCCATGCCCTAAAACAAAACAAAACAAAACAAACCCAAAAAGCCCCGCAAAAAACCAAACCAAAAAAAGTCCTTTGAAACTGTTTCCACAAAAAAATTGTTATGGCTGTTTTATTGTAGAGTGCTACTTAGTAGCATGTCCAAGCAGGGTGATTAATCGTTTCTAATTTAAAGTACTCTCAGTCCAGAAGTTTTTGTAAGAGTATTACTGCGTTGATTCTGTCATGCTCTTTCTTTATGGCACTGTTTTGGCACATTTGGGTGCTTAGAACTCAAATACAACAAAGTGGGGATTAGCCAAGGCCCTTTGTCAACAAAGTTATGAATTGGTAAGGCTTCAGATGTTTTTCTGTTTCTTGGAGTAAAAAAGAAAAAGTGGGTGAAGAAGCTGTTAAGAAAATATGGCCTATAAGCTATTCTTTGGTTCCTAGACCAATTAAGTGTTTTTTTTTCATTAAGTTTCTGTTAAATACTGCTCTTTCAGTTCTTTCTGCTCGCTTCTGCTGCTGCTTCCTACTTGATCCGTTGGAATTCACAGTTGTTAGTAATGGTCAACTGACTGTTTTGGTGATTATGTTTCTGAAGCTTGGAAAGCAAGAAGAAAAATTCAAAACCTGCTACCCTACTTCTTGGCTGTTCCTGAAAGAGCTCTTTGGCTTGGCATCTTTGACAACAGTCTTTGGATGTGTGGTTTTTCATTTCTAGGGTCCATGTAGTGTGTTCTGTATTATTTTCACTTGCCTTGACCATCCTCCTGTTTACATTTCATCTCCTGTGTGTTTCACAGCAAAGGAGCTTGTGGCTGTGATAAGTATGCTTTACTGTCTTACTAAGTAGAAAGAAGGCAGGCTTCTCTAGCAAAGTTACTACTGGATGCAAACTGCCTAAATATCTGAAGTATCTAAAAATGAAGTTTCTTAAGTTTGTGATTGAGACACTGGCTGCTGGTCATTGGAAGGAAATGGATCCTTTAGAACTGGAAGGGATTTACTGGGCCATCAAGTCCTCACATATATGTATTTGGCTATGATTTAGCTACTTCGAATGTTCAGAGATTTAGCTAAACAGCAAGTAAAGTAAATGCCTGTGGAGCAGATAATCTTATTTCTTCTAAAAATATTTTTTTATGAAATGTCTTGATTGTTTGCCATTCTGATGATATCTAGTAGGTTTAGTAACTTAGAGGTGGCACTGCACTGAATTAAAATATTATTGTTGAGCAGAATACCTGTTAGTATCAGGGTGTGAGAAGAGGATGCAAGGAGAATGCCAGATCACTGCTCTAGCCAAGCAGTGGCAGCATACTGGGAAATTTGAGGCAGAAGTAATGACAAATTTTAGGAAAAACAACTACATACTTTCACAGCTGTTCAGAAACATAATCATTCTTCCTGCAGTTAAGGATCATTATGTTGTTTGGGGTTTGTTTGTTTGTTTGTTTTTTATGAGACTGTGGATAAGCATGAACTTCTTGGTACAGCTATCTGTGCATTTAGAATTAAACACGTTCGCATTGCTGAAAGGTTAGACTGTGGCTAGTTAGCATCATAAAGAAGTATGTCTAATAGTAAAATAAGTAGCTTATCAAAATCATAGCTGTTGTATTTTAATGCTGAAATGCTTTTATTTATTGTGGAGGGGGAAAAAAAGACGTATTATGGGATTGTGTCTCAGTGGATTTCTTAGGTTTGGCAGGCTTCTAAGTGTAAATATTGATATCCAAAACTGTATAGAGGAAGCTTTTTTTAGCAGCTTTACAAATATTTTTAAGGATCTATTAATTTTTTTGTCTGTCCCTGTTTTTTTGTTTTGGTTTTTTTTTTTTTACAGATTTCACTGTTACTAAAAGCTATTGCTTCAGTAAGAAAATTACGGAAACTGTTTTCAGATTGTTCATACTCTGTATATTCTGAGCTTATAGTCACAGCTGGTTGAAGTGATGTGGCAGTACATAACTCATTTAATAATCTTTGTATCCAGAAAGCTATAAATGCTGTGTGTGAAGATTCAACTTTCCTTAACAGTTTCTCTCTTCAGAAACTAGAACAACTCAATCAGTATCCAGATTTCAACAACTACCTGATTTTTGTTCTTACGAAGTTGAAGTCTGAAGGTAAGTTCTTGAGATATTGACTGGTTTATTCTACTTTTTTTTTTGCCTTTTTTTTAAATTTATTTTGTTTAGCTTGAAAGAAATAGGAAGCTGATGCCTATAGTCAGTTTACTGGTTGGTTGAGCTCCATAGTCATGTAGAACACATTTATCCTCTCCAGAGTCTTTATAGAAAAGAATCTGATAACGTATTGGTGCTTGTAGTTTCAGCCTTGGAATAGGTTCCAGTCTAAATGTCATATGAAATCTTCCCAGAAATGTTGGAGCATCGTGCCACTATTAGACTGCAGTGAAATTGTGGAATAACTTTGATGTATCGTGACTATACACATTATAAAACATGCTGCTAAATTCTGTTATGATAATGATCTCCTTAGTAATGAGGCTGTTGCGTATTTTGAAAATCACATACTAGAGTTGTTGAAAGATGGTGGCTGTCAGAAACTTCATTCTGAAGTCTTAATTCTAGTAAAATGCAGTTAGAAATCAACTGACTACTTACTGTTGTCTTAGTCTTATGGACATTAGTACGAACTGCTTATGGCATACTGTGTAGCCTCTATCAGTTGATAAATTCAGAGAATTCCTTAGTAATGATCAGGGTGTGTGTGAAAGATTGTCTTTCCAGTGTACTACAGCTACTGATTGGTGAGGTCTTTGACAGTGAAAGAAATTTGTTTGAAGATCTGTTTTGGCATGTCTGGCTTCTTTATGTTTGTTTGTAATTAATGTGTTCAATTGTTTGAGTTGTTTTCTGGGTGTTTTTCCCTGGTGTCCTGCTGCCAGTGCTTTTTCTGCCTTCTAGTGTTTCACCTCTGGATTTCTGGATGCTTGCTTTTTTCACTTTGAATTAGATTTTATTTACATGTGGCCCTGTAACATTAAAAGAATTAGCAAGAACATTTATCTTAAGTTTTAACTAGTGTTTTGGTTGTGCTGTCAGCTTACTTCTGGAGGAAGGAAACAGAGAGGAGGAAGAAAGTATATTTTCATATTTGAAGGCTGGATTATATCCCAATGGTTTTGTGTGTTCTATGTAGGAAGTCTCCTGATCATCTGTGAGGCCTTGGGGGAATACCTCAAGTCTGAGAGAGAGAGCTTTCAAGACCTGAATCAGCCAGGATATTAAATTTTTGAGCAAGGTGCCGGTATAGATACAACATGTGCTTTATACCACTAACAGAAAAATGAAAAGCAGAGTGAGTCCAGTAGTGGGATCTGGAGTTTGTACAAACGATATGACGAGAACGCCATTCCACATTTTTTTCCCAAAAAAATTTGTTTTTTAACACTGCCTGACTTGCTAATTTCCCTTTCTTCATTCTGTTCACCACTTGAGCTTGAGGCTCTAGATACTGATGTGTGTTTAGCAATGTGTAAGAATCTGTCTTCCCAACAAATCTCCTTAGATTATCCAGTAGTCTTTTATCCTTCTTAATGTTTACACACATCAATCTGTTTGGAATCGCATGAAGAGTAGGAGATGCTAACTATTGCAAAATGGTTGTATAAAGCTGTTTTATCTGAGGAGAAGAAAATAGGATCTGGCAAGCAAGTTGGTAAGAAGTAGCAAGTTAACTTCTAAGAAGAGGTGTTTGGGATCAGACTGCACTGGTACCTCTCACAGGTATGGCAGTTCTTTTGTGAGACTGCTGAGAAGCAGCTGCTGCTTCATAGATGCTCTTGTCCTGCATCAGTGACATTTTTACAGTCATAATCTTTTGTCTAAAGCAACTATTTTTTAACTTTGTGTTTCTAGTTCAGGAAACTTGCAGAATATTGAAGGTGCCTTAACTGAGTCTGGTGTTGGTGCTTTTCATAGTATTTGCAAAGTTCTAAATATCCTGTTACCTTGCTTGGGTAGGACTAATGAGAGATGACAGAAGACTGTTGGTTGGATTTGTTTTGAATCTGACCAACAGCCCTCCATTGTCCGTCATTAGTCCTGCCCAAGCAAGGTAAAGAAACCATTAGAACAGCTATTCAGTAGCTACAATACTCTTGCATCCTTTTTTTGACGAGGAGGCGAAAATGTGATGGATTCATCAAGTAGATAACTGTATTCAGTACAACTGGGAAAGTATTCTTTCCTTTCCCCTCCTGAAGAGGGTTCTGTTGGTGGTCTCTCCTACAGCCTTGCCATGTTGGCTAGGGGAAAGAACTAGTGTACTTTACACCACAGACCAAAGCATAGATATTCATAATGTTGAAGTTCACACTTCTGTTATGGCAATACCGTCCCAGCAGAAGGAGCCATGAAGGGAAGCTCCCAGCATCACTGACAGCTTATTCAATAAAAATTAAGGTGTTTTGATAGTGCATGAGAAAAAGAGCTTGGTTTGATAGCAGATGGGACTAACGTTTGATTCAGTTTTTGCCACTGTTGAAACCACTGCTGAGAAAACTGTGCTTAAGGATACATTCAGGTGACAGCTCCTGAATGGGGGAATTCTGTAATGGTTGATTGAAATGTGTATTAAATACCCTCATTTTACTGCAGTGGAGGTTGTATCAAATTATTTTTGGCCTGAGTCTTCTGCCTCTGCAGGCAAATAACTTTGCAAGTAAATTTTCATTTGCAAGCAAATAACTTTGCTTGCAAAGCTGGCTGTTTCACTGAGGCCTGCCTCTAAGATACTTAGGTAAACCTTATGTGTAGGGAATTTGCTTTGTTTTAGCACCAGAGGTATTACTTTTCAGTTGCAAAAAGTATAAATTCTTTTTCCCTCCATTGTTAGCTTCATCAGGCTTCTTTGTCTGAATGCTTGTGGCTTGCTGGTTTTAGGTCTATTGTGGTACTCCTAGACATATGTGGTGGTTTTCTGCATTTTGTTTTTAAGTTCTGTGGGCCTTGTTAAGCTGTCAAAGCTTGTTAAGCTTGGGTTTTCCTGGAAACAGGTGTTGTCCTCCTACCGTTTCATCAGTGAAAATATATGGCCTGGCTTGCAGCTATGGCATATACAGGCCCTAGCTTTAAGCACTTCCTTTCTTTTTCTTTTTTTCTTTTAACTAGTGTGCATTTTTAAAGACAGCGTTGTGAATCTGGATGAACCCAAATGTTACAAATATCACAGAATATAAAAAATGTCAAGGAAACAGCATTCAGTCCTGGAAGTCAGACAGTAGGCAAGCTGATGGAATAAAATACGATCCCAAGCCATTAAAGATTCAGGTATAGGTCTCTAGAATGTACTTCCCAGGAGGCATGGTGCTCAGAGATCTTCCTTAGTTGGGCGAGGTGGAGTCCAGATTAACTGAGAAATATCTGCATGAAAGAAGCTTGTTTTTACTAATTTATCTGTAAATTAAAATATTACTCAGATGCTCTGTTAGTGTAGCTGTTCCTTCTTGGTTTGGCAGGTGTAAAACCTGATAGATAGTGTGGTGGCCCTGCCCTGCCTTAGTGTTGGTGGTTTGTTGGTTTTGGGGTTTTTTGGGGGGTTTTTTGGGTTGTTTTTCCTGGTGTTCCCTGAGCCGAGCTCAGAATCCTATAGGCTTCTGTATTCTGTTAATGAGTTGTTTTCTGGAGTGTGTGCATATTGCTGCTGCTGCTTCTCAGATCACTTTCTGTATGTTTTTGTATGGTTGACTGAAACAGTCCAGTGCTGCAAGGGAGTATCAGCTTTGCCTCTGTTGTTGCTTTCTTAGCTTTCCTGCAGCTTCCCTTCTTTGTTCGAAGTCATGCATCTAAATCCTCCTTCCCTTGTTCACATTTTTGCTTCTGTAGTTCAAGTCTGTTCCCTTGAAGTAAAATATGAGAAAGTATTGTCCTAATTTCAGCCTCCTCGCTGTCTTGCCCAAGGACAGTTCTAGCCTCTGGTTAAGGTACATTGAGGCAGTTGTCTAAGCCATCTGAAGCATGAGGCAGGTCAGAGGAAGAACCTCTAGGTACCATAATATGGACAATTCATAGTGTAAGTGAAAGTTCTGAGTTTGTTTCAGACCTTGCTGATCATAATGATGAAATTCCCAGAGTTGTCTATATCAAAGCCTTGCTTTGTTTATACCTTCTGTAAATGAATGTTTAGAAGATCCCTTTTTTCCCCATCTAAAATAGACTGACAAAAATAGCATCCTTCTTAATTCATCTGTCTTGTGCTTTTGTAGGACAATGTATTGGGTTTGCGTGGCAAGGTTTTGGTAGCAGGGGGGACTACAGGGAGGGCTTCTGTGAGAAGCTGCTAGAAGCTTCCCCTATGTCCAATAGAGCCAATGCCAGCCAGCTCCAAGAATGACCCGCCACTGGCCAAGGCCGAGCCCATCAGCGATGGTGGTAGTACCTCTGTGATAATATATTTGGGGGGGGAAACAGGGCAACTGCAGCTGGAGAGAGGAGTAAGAATATGTGAGAGGAACAACTCTGCAGACACTAAGGTCAGTGAAGAAGGAGGGGGAGGAGGTGCTCCAGGTGCCGGAGCAGAGATTCCCCTGCAGTCTGTGAAGACCATGGTGAGGCAGGCTGTGCCCCTGTGGCCCACGGAGGACCCCACGCCAGAGCAGGTGGATGCCCAAAGGAGGCTGTGACCCCATGGAGAGCCCAGGCTGGAGCAGTTTTGCTGGCAGGACTTGTGACCCCGTGGGGGACTCATGCTGGAGCATTCCTGAAGGAACACCTGAAGGACTGCACCCTATGGAAGGGACTCACGCTGGAGCAGTTTGTGAAGAACTGCAGCCCATGGGAAGGACTCACATTGAAGAAGTTCATGGAGGTCTGTCTCCCATGGGAGGGACTGGAGCAGGGGAAGAATGTGAGGAGTCCTCCCCTGAGGAGGAAGGAGCAGCAGAGACAACGTGTGATGAACTGACCGCAACCCCAATTCCCCGTCCCCCTGCGCTGCTCAGGGGGGAGGAGGTAGAGAATTTGGGAGTAAAGTTAAGCCTGGCACCTGGGAAGGTGTTTTAAGATTTAGTTTTTATTTTCTCATTACCTTACTCTGATTTTGATTGGTAATAAATTAACCTTGTTTCCCCAAGTTGAGTCTGTTTTGCCCGTGCCAGTAACTAGTGAATGATCTCTCCCTGCCCTTATCTCGACCCATGAGCCTTTAATTTTATTTTCTCTCCCTTATCCAGCTGAGGAGGGGAGTGACAGAGCAGCTTTGGTGGTCACCTGGTATCCAGCCAGGGTCAACCCACCACAGACAACTTTGTCAATTCCCTGGTGTCATCGTCTTATTATTTTTAACCTGGTATTACACCATGCTTTATCTCACACAGCATCCTAAATTTTGTGAATGAGAGGTGGATCTGGGTTGCGCTAAATTATCAAAAGATTATGTCCATTGTCACTCACAAAGAATACTCTCTAATCTTCATAAATTCGTCAGTTAGGGAGCATGGGGTGTGATGGCTCTGTCATAATCCTGCCATAATATTTTGTTGATGCAAGGTTGTATCAGCATACTGTGAGGTGAAACATCTAACTGCATCAGCAAAGACTACTGTGTTGCCTTCTGGTAACATTTCTCTGTCCAACTCTAAGGAGAAACTAAATTGAGACTTTGTCATCTCTGCAGACTATTCCTACTATGTTTCTGCATGTATCTGTTCTTTGACTGCGATTCTCACGCCTCTGACCAAAAAAAAGGGAAGCTGTCTTCATATGGGGTCAGAATTAATGTGGCATTCTACTTGGCCTAATATGGCCTTCATGTTGGTGGGTGTTTTATATAAAAAAATGCAATAACAGAAATGGTGTCAAAGCTTACCACTTCTTACATAAGATTTGACATACCTAATGCCTCTATGTGGTAAAAGAAGAACAGAACTACTGATATGATACCTATTCTAATTAAGATTCAGACTGTCTGTCCTTACTCCCAAAACCCATATGTCCTTTCTCAGATCTACCTTTTATCCTTCTTAGACAAGAGACAGGACATGGTTAGTTTGTGCACAGTTTCTATAAAGTTTTGCTTCTGTCTCCCTGTCCCCTGTCTGCTGGACTCTTGGCAGGACCTAGGCTAATTGGAAAATATTGAGATAAATGCATGATGTTCCTGGTAGCTTTCTGCTGGCCTGTATAGCTGTAGTTAATCTATCCTGTTGTGGCTATACAAAGCCTTTGTGATTCTGATCTTGGATTGTGTTTTAGTGACTGACTCTTCACCCCATCCTGACATGGGAACTCTAGTCTTTGGTCTCAACAGAGTGTTATCTCAGTGGATTGACTGTGGCCTGGCATAAGGCTATCACAGTCAAGGATCAGAATCCTTGAGAGGAACTTTTAGTCTAAAGGTGAATGCGCTGGGATTGAGAACGCTGCCGTAGTACTGCCTTTGTCATAGGCTTTAAGGATGATCTTTTATTTCCAAAATGTTTTGTATTTTTATAAATCAGTTGAAGATAGAACAGTGTCTCTGCAACTCTTGATCTTTTTCCTGTGATGACTCAGTCATTCAGAGTACCTTAATTTGACATGGAACATTACCATGGAGGAAGGTCCTGTTCTCACCCCCCTGCCCCAGGTTTTTGTTTCAATAGAAGTCCACACAGATGGTAATTTATTTTCTGGTAATCATGACACTAATAATTCATCTAGCTCTATAAGCAGAATTTGAAATGGCTTTTTATAAACTATTACTGGGATCCAAAGTGGTCTTGTGGGTTTGATGTGAATATTTTCTGATGAACGTTGGAGTTTAAACTTGATCTGGACAGCAGTTTTCATGAGTCCGTTCCATTATGAACTTTCTTGGCATGTTGGTGTTGAAAGGTCTTTGAAGCTGAGCAAGAAAAAGACCGTTGTGTGAGGTCAGGTGTTAATTCACCAGCTACCAGTTTCAGGAAGGTATCTGATGAGCAGGATTAATCCAGAAAAGTGGTTCAGCAGCTTTAACTGTTTAATTAAAACAAATGCCCCCCCTACCACTCCCTCCCTCGCCCAATACCATCATCCTGCATGATGTCATTATTAATTATACTAAAATAACTGCCAAGGAGTGAATCTGCATTGCAATGCAGAAGTCAAGTCAGATTAATGTACACTTACAGTTTAAAATGCTGCATAACATATGTAGTGTCTTACTTAAACAACAGCAAAACATTTTTTCTCTTAAGTTCAGATACATGAAGAATTAAAAAAAAAAAAAAAAAGCCTGACTGAGTTTTTAGTATTCAATGCATAAAGTAATAGAGGTGCATAAAAATCTTAAGGGAAACCAAGTTATGAGATAATGAATTTTGTCAGATCACTAAAAATTCCATGGTTTTTTTTTTTCCTATATGCTGGCTAATTCTTCCTTGTCATGCCTCTGCAAGGATATTGTAGTGCAGATTTAAGGAAAAGGCTTCCCCTAAGTAGTTGTATGACATATATACCACATGTTTGAAGTGACAGGGGTTTATTTATTTATTTATTTTAAGTCTTGAAAGAAACTTTTAAGGTATCCAGTGGATTGTGGTATGTGATTCAATGCTTCAGGATTCCTTTCCTGCAGCTCCTTATTCTGAGCATCCAGAATCAGAGTATAGGATCTCTGTTATTATCTCTTTCCCTATCCCTGAAGCCCATATAAGGAAAGCATTAAAAAAGAACATGTAAAATAAGAAGTTTCTTGATCATAGAGAAAATTCCCAAAGAGCTACCGGGCATGAATCTTGCCCCAACATAGATCATGGTCTTTGAGTAGTTACTGTGGAAGAGTCTGGGGCTGCTACCTGGGAGTTCACTTGTGTCCAGAAGAAACAAAAATGCTCCCGGAGATGCCTGCAAGAGGTCCCAGGGAGCTAACAGGAATGGAACTGCCTCTAACATCGACAAAACTCCTTTGGTAGCTACCTTGGAGGAGTCTAGGGCTGCTACCTGGGAATTCACCCATCTCCAGAGAAGGCTAACATACTCCAGAAGATGCCTGGAAGAATTTCAGGGGACCTGCAGGGCATGGACCTTCTCACAGCATACACAATGCTCTTCAAGTAGATACCTTAGAAGAGTCTGGGGCCGCTACCTGGGAATTCACCTGTCTCCAGAGGAGGCCAACACACTCCTGGGGATACCTATTTCCAGGTGCCTGCAAGGAAGCCAGCTGAGGAGTCTTGTGTATGTTGGAGGCACATCCATGGTCTGTACCTTGCTGGGAGTCCTCCCAGGCAGCTTTGGAGAGTGCCACCTGTTGACTAGCCTCGTGCCTTCATGTACCTAATTGCATTGGTTTAGGTTCTTCAAAAGTGCTGTTCACTGTAAGCATTTTGGGGGTGAGTCTTGGAATATATTTTCTCTCAAGTAGCTTGTGGAGAAAGGACAGAAATTTTCAGGCTTTCCCTTGATTCTTAAGGTTATCAAACCTTCAGTTTTGTTTGCTGTGCCTTTTTCTGAAGTTCAGGTAGTCTTGGTAAGGTCTGTTTTGGCCTAACAATAAATGTGACTTTTGGGGGGTAAGTTGGAGGTATTTAGCCAGCTATTTGAAGCCTTTCCTTAGTGTGTCTTATGAGATGAATGTAGTCTGCTACAAGGGGTATTTCTTTGTATGCCTTTTTTTTAAGTCAAACTCTCCTACTCAGTGGTATTTGGTTGTTTCTCATGTCAAATCTAAGTGTACTTAAAATACCAGTATCAAGCATCCCTATGTGGTGGTTTCCTACAGAAAGGGAAAGTGTCACTGGTGTGATTTCTAAAGGCACTGCTGTCCACCAAGCAGTACTTGATTCAGTGCAGTTCTGAGGTTCCTTCTACCTGGAAAAAATGGTGCCTCCTCCTCATGATGCTATGTGCTGGTGTCTGATTTAGGCTGTGATGGTTCCTGGGAAGCAACATCAGCACCTCTTTCTAGATTTTTAGAAAGCAGACTTGCTGTAAGGCATTAGGATGATATAACAATTTCAGTGTGTTTGTTATCTTGCAGTGCTGGGGCAGGTGCAATTGGTTAGCTGACCACTTTCATGAAGCCAAATCTAGCCTTATAAAGGAATGCTTGTTACCACTTCTCATGTGCAAGTAAAAATGCCTTTCCTTTAATGCCAAAAGGAAGTGGAACCCAGAAAAAGCCCAAATATTTCTCAATACCACCTGTCCTGGTTTCAGCTGGGATAGAGTTAACTTTCTTCCTAGTAGCTGGTATAGTGCTGTGTTTTGGATTTAGGATGAGAATAATGTTGATAACACACTGATGTTTTAGTTGTTGCTGAGCAGTGCTTACACTAGGCAAGGACTTTTCAGCTTCCCATGCTCTGCCAGGTGCACAAGAAGCTGGGAGGGGGCACAGCCAGGACAGCTGATGCAAACTGGCCAAAGGGCTCTTCCATATGATGTCATGCTCAGTATATAAACTGGGGAGAGTTGGCTGGGGGGCAGAAATTGCTGCTCAGGGACAGGCTGGGTGTCGGTTGGCTAGCAGTTGCATCATTTGTATTTCCTGGGCTTTTGTTCTTTTTTTTGTTGTTTTCTGTTTCACTGTTATTATTATTACTGTTATTATTACTATCATTATTGTTGTTATTATTATTGTTTTATTTTATTTCAATTATTAAGCTGTTCTTTTCTCAACTTGTGAGTTTTCTCACTTTTACCCTTCCAATTCTCTCCCCCATCCCACTGGGAGGGGAAGAATGAGCAAGTGGCTGTGTGGTGTTTAGTTGCTGGCTGGAATTAAACCACACCACACCGCCACCAATAATAGTACCCACAGTATTTTTGGCCAGCTCTAGAATTGCGTATCTTTACTGAAAGCAATCTAAAGAGCCATATAAAAGCACATCTTGATCTCACAGTCTGATGCTAATATCAATAACTGGCTAAGCATTACTAATGCTTTTGCGAAGCATGTTAAACTCCTTCCTTCTCCTTCTACAATGACATAATTCTCACTCTTCAGAACCACATGAAGATTTTACTTAGCTGTGCCTTCTGCTTTCAAAAGGTATTCAGGAGCAACAGTGCCATGACAGAGTCAGAAGTACTGATAATGACTGCAGTCTGCATTCAGCTCAGTATAGGCAGCTTATAACAGCTTAGCCCTGCAGCACTGGACTGGGCAGCACCATTCCTTCCTAGTGAGGTTGTCTACTTCATCTGAAGTGGCACACACTGGCCGTTCAAGCAAGTACAGATTCAACAGTACAAATTTTTATTTTGGTATCTCCAAGGAAAAAGCTTTATGTAACTTCAAGTGATGGATCATCTTCTCTGAATCAGAAGATATACTACTGATCAGAGGTAATTCTGACTGGTAAGCTTTAAGTCTCAGGAGCTTTAAGCATTCCAAAATGGTAAGCACTCACGGTTTCCCCTCATTTTCCTCCCTCCTCAAAGAAAGGAGGCTGATGAAGTCATAGGTAGACACTGAAAACTAAAGAAACTGAAGACATATTTCAAATGACTCAGAACAGGAAGAGCAGCAGGGTCACACATCAAAGCTTCTTAGATATAGTCTCATTTTCACTGGTACTCTTAAGTAGCAGAGGATCAGTCACTTTGTTCCTAGTAAGAACACTTGTGTAGCCAAATACTAGAAAAAAATTGAGTTTCTAAAATAATAATAATAAAAGATGAAATTGTATGAATGTGTATTGAATTAAAAGCAGGTCCATGCTCTCTATTTTGTTATTGTAGCTAGATGCACAGCTGCTTAGGAAGAACACCTCCACTAGTGCCAAAACTCTGTTCTGCTACTCAGCAGAGTGCATCCTAATAGGCTAATTGAAAATCTGGTTATAGTGTCCAGAAAAGTCAGCCAGAACAAAAAGAAAAGTAGGAAACACACTGAGTATGGGCTTAGGAAATAAAAACAAGAAGGTTTTGTCTTGAATTAATTGGGCATTATAGGGGAAGAAGCCTTACTGGCAAGGAAGGGTATCAGTTAGAGAAACAAAGTAGTCTGGCTTTTTAAAAGTATTTTTACATGGATGCCACCACACAACTGTCTGTTAAGCTATACCTATAGGATAGAGACAGAAGGAGAAGTAGTCAAAACTTCTAATACATAGCACCCTATACAACACCAGTGTTGGTGAGTGTCCTGTCTTTTGTGCTTCCCAGTACTCACTTAACAGTTTGAACAGTATGCTGAATTACTCAACTTGGTAGCATAACCTCATTTTACTCATCCAATTAATCCTTGTGTTCCAACAGCTATTCATATGGTAGGTTGTCACATGTTTTAATCTGTAACATTCACCTTTGATATATTCAGAGAGTGACAAAACTTCTATTCATCTGACCAAGTAATTTCTTCAGACAGATTAATGACTCTAAATGCTAATTCATTCACTGCCAAATGCTGTCTAAGCAACTTCCATTGCGAAGCTCATCATTTCCTTTCCCTATACACTTGACAGTGCTAAGGTACTTGTCATCCACCACTCCCCACCCCTTCCTTCAACATATAAACACCAAAGAGAGATTACATTACTTTTCAGATATTCTCAAACTGCAACAATACCCTGCATCCGTTACGTAGTTTGAGATCTTGTAGTGAATCATACTCTCATCATGCTGAATCCCCTTTTCTTATTAAGGATTCTTCTGCTCTTGATAGAATTCTAGCACTGATTTAACTGCAGGATCGGGAGGTGATACATAAAATGGCATTAGAGAGGAAAAGTACTGATACAACCACTTTGTGGGGATACAATAGAGATGCTAAAAGTAGGTGTGAAAGCAGAGGATTAGTTCTTTAAACTTTTCATGTTTTTGCAAGGCTGTAGCGATGTACAGATTCTGGCATTCTGATTGACCTGTGGTCATTATTAGTTAGAATGCAGAAACTTCCATAAGTAACCAGCAAGCTAATTGTAGGTCAGCATTTCAACACCCTTCTCACATTGTCCATAGCTCAGTTTTATTTACGACACTGTCTTCAGAAGCATAGCTGTTGCTACCTATTATTCAATAGATATGCAACACTCAGCATCAGCGGAACATTTCCAGCTTTGTTTTGGTGTCTACAGATATTCCTGAACTTAGGCAGTTCTGTCAAATTATTTTCCATGACTTACGTGAGTCAATTGAGCACTGATTATTTTGAGACTAGCCACTACATTTCAAAGTCATTTATGTATTCAGGTACACTGAATGTTTTGAAATATCCTCAATCCTGCTTCTGACACGATAAACCATACTGGTTTAAGCCAAAAGTGTTATACTTAGGGTTACTTAAAAGTTCAGCATCAAAAAAAATGGTTGGATCTTTTTCTGCTGGGAAGCTTATGAAGGTGTCTCTGTACTGCATTCTTATACATTAGGACAGAAGAAATTATTCATTTTCTGCTTCCCATATGACACTGCTCTGGTTTTTTTGTTTGTTTGTTTTAGTTCTTTGAAGAGACAACCAATCTCATTAACGGATCAGAAATTTCATGTGCCACAGTGACACTAGTCATGATTTTTATCACATTTTGTATTTGTATATATTAAATCCATACCATTAGTTAAAACACACAGAATGACAGCTTATTTCTGAAAAAGGCTTAACAGCTTTGAGACTCAAATTGACAGACAGAGCAGTTTTGCTTTAAAAAAAGTCTCACTCTAATGTTTAAAGTTGCCAATACCACAAGAGTAATAGGCCAAAATATAGCCATGCTCATAATCTTTATATTACAGTCTGTGAATGGATAAATGATACACTCATCCCAATTGCTCAGTTCTTTTGGCAATCTAGGAAGTTATGCCTTAAGGAAGAGAGGATGAAAAGGCATGGTGAAACAAATGCTCACCTGGATTTGTAGGTGAGCTACACAAACCTCGTTGCTTTTACATATGCACCCTATGTCATACAAACCCTCATTAGAGGAAATATGGCTGTTTGAGGACACACTCTAGTTCTTAAAAGCACTGTAGTAGCCTAAAATAATTGATATCTGTGTAATGTGGGTATATGTCCATTTGCTCTGTATGTAAACCATTAAAACATGGAACTAGTATTAGAGTCTTGCAACAGAACTGAAAATTTACTGAGAACCAAATTATGATTGTGATACGGCTTTATGATAAAGTGAGGCAATGTGAGAGGGGAATCTTCCACTGACGATTTGGCACCAAAGGTGACATCAAATGCCAGAGGTCTGTTTCGCTTTCCTTCTTTTTCTTGTACTATATGTTCTTGTCAACTCTATACTTCCAGGTTGACTGAGATAGAAGGAGGCAAGACTGTGATCTTTTTTGATGGCTGAAGCATATGGCTGACAGAACTTATCACAGAATCTATGAAGACTAAAGAGTGTCTTACTCAGCTCTTGGGCCATCTGCCTGTAATCTTGGTGTTACAGCAAGAACTCCATCCAGACCTACATTACTGTCTTCTGACAGTGTAGCTGTTAAGTTGTTGAACACCCTGGATTCCATAAATATCCTTGTGCAGTCATATCACAAATTTTTTTCTCAAATTAAGATTTGGGCTATGGTGTGGTTTAGTTGGTTGGGTTTTGGTTTTTTTTTTTTTTGTTTAATGGCTGCGTGTCAGATTCTGTGCTGCTTCTCTAGCTCAAGTGTTGGTGTTTTTTTAGCACTAAGTCCATCTTTGTGATTTCTGCTTGTCACCTGTCTGTATGGTGATAATTGGTTTTGCTTTTTGTTTTTAATCTTTCTTCTTTTTCTTGCTTCACAAGTTGTTTTTCATTTGTCAGAGATGCGACTTTCACTATGAATCCCATGGAATCTTTGTTGCAGGTCTGTGAGTTAAACACTACGAGGAATATTCTTTCTGTTATCTTGGCTAAAGGAATGTACTTGAGATGTTTCATGTGGCTGCATACCACAGGATAGTTCATGAAGAAAAAAATGGTGCTGAATTTTCACCTTAATGTGACCTTGATTTTTATCTAAACCAGCTGGCTAATCTGCCTATTTCTAACACAAGGAACTTAATAGTATGTTTATCTCTGCTTGGCTAAATTTAAGCTGTTGCCTTGTCCCTTTTGTAATTGTAGCCAGGCATTCTAAAGGATTAATGTTTTTCCTTAGTGCACTGTTTATTATTTTCATGCTAGAGTTTATACTAATAGTGGCTAAGGTACCATATTCTAATCAGACTTTGGTTGGTACTCTGACTTCTTCTTCCACCCCAAGAAGATACTGCTGGCTGATACAGAATGAGTAACTCTTGTATTCTGTGTCTAACTGTGGCTGCTGCTGCTGGCTTATTGTGGCTGGCAAGGGTTTTAGATCATGTGGACTTTAAAGGAAGACTCCTTTGGCTTCCTTCCTTGCCAGGCACAACTTTAAATGTTAATAACCATATATGGAGGACTCTATTTCTTGAAAGTGTGTGTACCTATCAATGGATTAGTTACGTAAAGCATACTATATTGATGTAAGAGTTGATGCGGAGATTTTACTTTTACTTCGGAGAGTATTTCAGGCAAACCTGAGACTGATCAAGAGTTCCTGTGAGAACTTCTTTCTTTAGGTCATTCTCCACCTGATCTTTGTTAATGATATCTTCAAAACTTTAAACAGAATTACAAAATGACTTGGTTTGACTTGCCAAGTAATAATGGTAGTAATACTTGTCACATCTCACAACTAAGTTCTGTGGTTGAGAAAAGTTTGCTCATCCAGTCTTTAATATTTTTATTTAAAATAATAAACCCTTTCTTTCCTCTTTCTCCATTCTCCCAGAAAAGTTGTTGCCCCTTGAAATGCAGTGCTGTGCAAGTGAAACAACTTTTATTTTTATATTGGTTAGAAGTTGGTGGCTATTTAAAACATACAGTGTAGGTAAAGTTATAGAATTGTTTCAAGTATGTATGCCTAGGGTGGGTGGCTTCTTGGTTTATCAAGTTACTGAATTCTGTGTAGAGGATATGTTTGTTTGTAAATCAATACATTTATAGTTATGGAGCATGAAAAATAATGCTTGTTTAGGAGAACTGAAATAGGAACATAAAAACAAGTTTAAAAAGTATATGATGGCTGTCTAGTTTGGGAACTCAGATAAGATCAGTTGATTAAAATGAATTTTAATTTCTGATCAGCCAAACAAAATCCCCTCTTCTGAAAAGTGCTGTTTCTGTTCTAACTAGCACACATCACAATGGAAAGTGTCTTTAGTGTCTGCCAGACATTGCAGGTGTACTGAGAGTCTTGGTGTTGTGATGCAGTAACTTTAGTTTGAAAATACTTCGTATTTTAAAGTTATGTCTCTTATTTTGCTTATCGTTATTTCTGCTGGGATGTTAATAGTTTTGAAGGCCTGGAATAGATCCATGTGTAAACTAAATTCTTGGTGCAAAGGAACTTTGAACATCCTTATTTCTTCCCCAATTCAGGGCTTCATACAAAAAAAAATTAAATAAGTGGCTAAAATCCTAATTAAAATTAGCTTCCTGTGCTGATTAGGGCTGCTCTAAACTGTAAATTTAAATTTTCTTGTACTATAAGCTAATCCTTTCTATGTGGAACATCCAGATCTCACTTTCAGCATATTTCAGAAGTAATACCAAGTTACTCATGCCCTTGGTTGAAGAGCCAAACATGAGTCTGCTCCAATATAAATGAAAACTTTAAGCTGTTCTTTTTCCATTCCTCCTCTTGTCCCAGTAATTTATAGAAATTTGCAGGCAAAAAGAGCTCAGTGAAGAGAACTCAAACCATTGCCTAAACTTTAATTCTTACTCAGTTCAGGTCAATTCTGGTTACTTTATTCTTACCATTCACACTACATAGCACCTACCTGTTAACATTGTTTAAAGACTTTTTTTTTTCATTCTCCCTCTAATTATTAATTTAATAGATCAATAGAACAGCTGGTATCTGAAGGGATTACAATACCTTATTTTGTAGAAAAACTGAACACTGTATTTCTGTGGGTGTAGGGGGTGAAGGATTTACTGCATAGTCCCTACATCATTTCTGTATCTTACTATGGTGAAAGCAGGTTTGTCATCAGTTTCTTACAGTATCAGTGTCGCAGCAAGCCAGTCAGTATAATCAGAATGTCTGAATGTCTTTGACCAATTTCTTTCATGAGTCTTCTATATCCCGTGACTTCAAATCTATTCCTTGCCTATATCTCTATACAAAACTTTCTCTTAAAATGTAGAATTTGTAATACTGATATTCTAATTTTGAATAAATACAGTGAACTCTGAACCTAAAAAGCTTTGCTACATGAATTGATTAGTGTAGTCGGAAGGAGAGATAAGGAAATGAAGATTAATGTCTCTCTCTATAAGCTTTGCTCTTGTTGCATTGTTCTGGAAATCTGCCTTATTCCTATGAGCTGATTGAAGGTTGAATGTAATTATTTTCTGTTGCAGATGAACCGACACGTTCCTTGAGTGGTCTCATCTTGAAGAATAATGTAAAAGCACATTTTCACAACTTTCCCAATGGGGTAACTGACTTCATTAAAAGTGAATGTCTGAACAACATCGGTGATTCCTCCCCCTTAATTAGAGCTACTGTAGGTAAGTTTGCTCTTACTACTGTCTTCTGCATACTGAAAATGTTACTGCCATGGGTGAGAGCTGCACTAGTGACATAAAGAGTTATTAAACTCCCAAAACTGCTTCTGATAATTGTAACAACTTCACCATGTTTTAATGCTGATATTTATCTTTAGTGTGAGTATATGAAAGTCACACTTACTTCCTATTATCTTAGAAATGATTTAGCAATTCAGTTCATATCTCTTGAAATGTAACTGAACAGAAGTTTATTTGAATCTACTAAAATTGAGCTGGCTGCCAATTTCTGTACCTAAAAACAGGAACAAGGTAGAGGTCTGACTTCAGAACTATTTCAGTACTCTGCTTGCATCAGTGAAACATTTCTGTTAGCTGATTTCCAGCACGCCACCCCCAACATGCATACACATTCACGTCCCTTCAGGAAATCATCATACCATGCATAACACATTCACATAATGAGTTTCTGTTTTAAAATACCTTCTGTCAGAAAACAGTAGATAAAGTGTGGTGTACAGAACATCATAGAATCGTAGAATGGTTTGAGTTGCAAGGGACCTTAAAGATACCTAGTTCCAGCAAGAATTTTTTTTTTTGTTGCATGGACTTCTGATTTCGTAGATACTTTCTTTTAATACACCTCTTCCATAAAATATGCTTACTTGCATTTTTTTTGCTTGTTTCCAGGTAAAGTTGCTTTTCTCTCTGGTCTTTGAGAAAATTATTTCCTCCAATTACTACAATCATTGTAGTAATTTTACTTGTCCACTCAAAAAACTAGAAAAAAGTAAAATAAATATGTATTTGAGTACAGTAGAAAAAGTGGGGGTGGGTGTCAGTTCAGAAAGAAATTCAGCTTTTATCAGCTGACTCCTCTTACAGAATAATCTACCAGTTACTGCTCCTTTAGGATCCTTTGCTTTTTCTATAGGATTCCTTCTCCAGACATCTGGGTTAGGGACTATGGACTAGAGAAAAATGCTCATCTCTTAGCTTTTTCCTACTGTCTTGTCACTTGTGAAGCTGCTTTACTATGGATTTTATTAATGTCCCATTTTCTTAATGACAGTAGAAAGAAGCCTTTAAGTGGCAGGTAATTTTGTGATTTCAGGTTTTAGAAGAGTCACACTTGCTTGTTTGTTCATAGGACTTGTCAGTGGAGTACAATGGAGCTGACTAAATATATTCCAGCTCCATTCGTATTGCTGTCTTAGGGTTGTTTGGTGGTGATGGTTTGTGGGGTGGGTTTTTTTGAGGGGTGGGCGATTGGTTTGTTTTCAAGCAGTTATTCTTTGATTTCTTATAGTAAGAAATGTTTGTGGATTAGTAGCTCAATTACTGTTCAGCTTTAAGTGATCCTTGCAGGGGTTATTCAAGCATGTATGAACTCTGACGGTGAGTAGCAACCGAGGAACTGTATGCTTACATAAGAGATGCTATTTAGTGCATGCTTTGCACCCTCCCATTTGAAGTAATTAAATGTTGGATCCTTGTAGCCTTCTGTCTTAATAGTGAGGTTGGCCTGGTACCCACTTGTCTCTTTATACTAGGTAGGTGTAAATATATTACTACCTACCTAGGCTGCCTTGTTAGCATATGAGTTGGCATATGCTTGTTAGAGCTGCTCTTTGAGATGCATATGGGTTTTTGCAGTTCAAGCACTATCTATTTCATGAGCCAACTGCAAATAAGATCTCTGGAATTCTGAGAGGAAGATAGGCAAGTACATCAAAATAGCATCAGAGAAGATTTAATGCAGCATTCATTCTCCTTTGTGGTTTCTAGCATCTAGTGCTAACCAGGCAAAAGCTGATACCTTTTGGCCAAGATGGAGGCAAGCTGATTAATCCCTTCCTCAGAAGTCACCTCACTGAGGAGAATGAGTATGTCAATAGAGTTGATTTTAGAACTGTGACTTGAGACCAAATGGTAACTACACATTGTTGTATCCTTACTTAGCTCTTCCCTATTTTAATCCCCAGATGAATAACAGTGTGGAACTTCTCTGTGCTGTGTGGTACAGGTTTTAAAACCCCATGTGCTAATGTTGAAATATGGATTCAAGTTCAAAAGAGATAGCTGCATGTGTTGAGGACCCACAAACTTACCAGGAAATAAATTCATCTATTTAGGAAGTGTCTGTGACTGTTGTTAAAACTTTCTGGAGACTCTAGATTGGGCAGGACCCTAGTGTAGCTGCTGCTTTTAAAGCAGGCAGGAGAAATAGTTTGAGTGTTTAAGAGTAGTGACGGGACTGGAGAGTTTCACTGCAGAAGGACAGTGAAAGCTAATGAGTGGGAATTTTGCTATGAAGTTCAGCTTTTTAGAATTAAGGCGGTCAGGTATCAACTTTAGGAGCTACAGAGGCAAAACACCACCCCAAAAAACTCCAGCCTTCCCCCTGTCCTGTTATTGGCATGAAAGTACTGAAGCATAGCTGCTTTTTCTTTATGTTCAATTTTTTTATTGTAGAATTGATGCTGTAAACTGGGGTTGCATGTAATTGAAACAGTGACATAAAAGATGCTGTCCTGGCAATTACAATTAAGTTTTTAACAATTTCTGACATCCTCTGGAGTTTGTTCTCTTGTGTATTTACTGCTCAATTAGCCCAGCTGCTTTATTCATTAGATTTCACATTTCTCAAGTGAAATATCAACAGATTCTGTAATACTGTTTTGAAGTTCATTACAAATCAAAGACCATCCTTGTAAAGACTTTCAGTTTCAGATTTCTAACCTTGCAGCTTAGTATGTTGGTCAGAAGGAAAGGCCTGTTTTAACTGTCAGTGCTAGCCCAAACCTGTCAAAAACCTGCAAGCTACTAAATTGATTATTTCTTTACTTTGATTATTCTTCTGATGTCCATGTTTCTCTGTGTGAAGTGTTGCAGAGAAAGCCATAAAGGCTAATCTCTGGTGTCTTCTGTTCACTGCTGGCCAAAAGAAGCAGCAGGTGGGTGGGAAAAATTTCACATTTGAAAGGAGATGAAGCCCATTAGAAGACCATGAAGATCCCCTTTAACATGAACATAAGTGCCTAAAACTTAATTTTATGTGGCTGTTTCCTCATTGTTCTTAAAACCTTTTGCAAACCTTCAAATGCTATAGCTGTTGCCTAAGTTCTTGGTAGTCCGATATTCTTTCCGCCGCCCCCCCCCCCCCCCCCCCCCCCCGCCAAGTGTCTCTTTATCATGTCAAAAACACTAGCAGAGCCTTAAATGTCTTCCCTGCAGGCCAGTACAGAAAGTTCGTAATGACGTGTATGGTCTGAACTGCATACATCTCCGTTGCAAGGGGCAGTGGCCTCCGGTCACTTCTTGCCTGTGCATCTGGAAGTGTTTCTTCCTAGGTTATCCTGTTGCTATCTGCGATAAGCCTTTTGGAGGAACGCTTAAAGTAGTTTTCAAATAGTCTTTTCTTCTGTGAAAGCTTGCATATATTACAAGTATAGCCAGACCATTCTCTGAAACCACTTCTAGCACCTTGAAAAGATCTTCAACCAACTCTTTTCCAAAGCTACCTACCCCTTTGAGACTTATGATATAACTTCTGTCACATGTTATTCCAGAGGAGTTCCAGGAATTTCATTCTTATGTTTGTTTTTGAACCCATGTTAAGTCTGCGAACAAACTTGTGCCAGATCTAAGTTGGGGAGACAATTTTGCAATTTAAGTCCTTTGTCTAGGAGGCAAGAAAACTCATTTATTTTTTTGAAGTTCAGTTTAATTTAAAAAAAAAAGTGGATCATTATGATCCAGCAACAGTAAAATAAGTATTTTCTATTAATGCATCTGATATTCTTTGTAGGACCATAATATTCAGGAGAAATGTAGTCTATGGAGTCAAGACTCCATAGATCTCCATAGCCTTTGGGGAATCTTTTCTATTCAGTTGCAGTTATGAAGAGAACTGGATACAAACTACTTCTGGAGCTGTAAAATTGTGGTTTACCTCTGTCTTCATTTTTGCCCTTTGTCTTCGTGGGTTCTCCACCCTTATTGCATCAAAGGAAACATGATGCAAAATATCTTTTAGTTACTGTGTGTCTTGTCCAGAATGTCCTTTGCTCTGTATTGTTGTCCTGTGTTCTTGTGTATTTAACAAGAATTTTATCGCAAAGAAAAATGATATATTGTGATTAGCTCAATGAAAAAGCTTAGGAAAGCTTTTTTCATCACTTGTCACTTGGGAGCTTACTAGTTGTAGTAGTATCGAGTTCTTCTGTGTTCATACTCATTAGAAGTAACTGTCAGTAGCATAATGGATTATGCTACCTGTTTCATTTTGTCTTGAGGCAAAATGGACTCATACAAAGTCAGTCCTAGTTTATAAGCAGCCTTCCCTCTTCCTGTCAGCTAATTATTTTTTCCTGGGATTTCTGTATGTGGTGGAAACAGAATTAGTGACTCTTTGGGCTGACCTATCTATTTGCTGGATCTCAATCAGCCAACTTCTACAGCTGATCACTGGATGACCTGCCATAGTGTGTAAGCTCTTAGTAGGTATCTTGGTCTTAGAATGTGTCCTTAATGTTTTGTGTAAACACAGTAAAGTTGTGAACTTACCACTGGGTTTTAAGTTTATTGAATGACAGCTTCCCACATTCATGCTTTTGTATCATTATAAAGAAGAGGTGACTTGAGCTGGATACTCTGTATTTACTGGATGTCAAGATTTGTACAGTGTTTAGTAAATTTAGAGCCAAAGCTGCCCTGCAGTGTCTGGGCACGATTATTTCCTTAACTGGAATTATTTTGTGCTTGATTTCTCACGTCTGAGCCCTTCATGGTAGCAGGAAGGAGCAACCCACCTTTGGATTTCAAAGCCCTTCAAATACCATTCCTCTTTTTGTGCTTGCTGGTTCTTAACAAAACAAATTTCTTAACTCCTTAGATCTTTGAGAGGAGAAAAATGAGAAAAACTGGTATGGAACATGTGAAGATATGTGATATCTCATTTCCTTCATCCCTCTGATTCCTTTAGGCATTCTGATAACAACCATTGCCTCAAAAGGAGAATTACAGAATTGGCCTGAACTCTTACCGAAGCTTTGCAGCCTGTTGGATTCTGAAGATTACAATACCTGTGAGGTAAGGAGGCTTATAGAAAATAGAAGATTATCGTCTGAATTTGATTATATTTATCTCTCTTCATAGACACTATGTATATGTATAGTGTTATGTATGTGTGTATACATGCACATAGATTCTCCTCAGAGAACAGTGGCTCAAATTTGATACTTTTTCTTCTACCTGCCTTCCATGTTCTCACTGTTGATTCAGACAAATTTGTCATCTCTGCATAAAAGCAGAGTAAGACTGCAGATGGGTAGTCATAGCATCTCAGCTGAGAAGTGTCCTGAAGTTACCATGCTGTGATGCCTAATCTTTTAGGCATCATCAGCTGACCCTGAATTTTCTCTTACTTAAAAGTAGTGTTCATTCTTCGTGTAACTCAATCTGGAAAAGTGATCTGTCATTGCTGTATCAGGGTGAAATGAACTGGTTTGTACAGTGTGTATGAAGGAAAATAAATAAATACATACCAACTTAACTGTTTTAAACTATGAGGAGGAAAAAAGCCTTATCTGATTTAAAAAAAAAGATATACACACAATTTCAGTTATTTGATACTGCCTCCATGAAAGTGTGTAAAGCATTTTGTATAAAATAATTCTCAGAGATAGCATAATGGTCCAAGATGCCCTGCTGTTATGTAGTGTTTTAGTGCTGCTTTCTCAAGAAAAAGAAAAAAGCTCTTGAAAATGAAATTCAAATTGACCATCATATCCAGAGTTCTGTTTCACCCCATAACGAAGCATGAAAGGAAATACAATTATATATGTAATGAAATTGGGTACTTTCTGCACCTGGGTGTTTATTTCTTAAATAAGAACTAGCTTTTAAGCATTTTTAAAAATACGATTGAATAGATGAGCATTGAATGCTAAAATTAAAATTACCACTTATCCACTGAATCACCCAGCTTGAGAGCTTACAGATGCCAGTATAAAATGCTTAAATAAAAAGCCTTTAAGGATGTTTCAGTTTAACTCCATATTTAGTTAGCTGCATTTACTGTGTTAACTAGCTACATTTACTGTGTTATGCTAAAATTACCTGTGCTGTACAAAACCTGAAATTCTGCTTTCTTCAGAATGTGAAAGAAGAGATTTTTTTTTTTTTAAACAGGGTGCATTTGGCGCTCTTCAGAAGATATGTGAAGATTCTGCTGAAATTTTAGATAGCGATGTATTGGACCGACCACTCAATATCATGATTCCTAAATTCTTGCAGTTCTTCAAGCACAGCAGTCCAAAAATAAGGTAGGTTTAGGTGTTGTAGTACAGTTACCTGTTACAATTTTATTTACATGAGCAGCAATGTTGCTATTTTGTAGATCTGTTTAAAACATGCTTAGTTTTTTTAAAAGATTCACAGAGATACCATGCATCAGTAATTTTCATGTTTATCTGCTTAGTTAATACAACAATCTTGCCTCTTTATACATCTTCCAAATGTACAACCAGTCTATGATTTTGAAAATCAAACTGTTTCTTTTAAGTTTTTGCATATTATTATGAAAAATGCAATGCTGTGGTTAGAACTTAATATTTTGACTAAAAAGAAGAATTTTGCATTCATTTTGTAATGACTTCAGCAATGGGAGAGTCAAAATTCTTTTGCTGACAATAGTTTCTGAGGTCTTGCAGAAAATTTCTTCTGCTTTAACTGCACCAAAACTTAGAAAGCTCTTTCTTTCAGCTGAATCAAATTAAATCAGTTCATCATCTCTTCACTGTAAAACTGTATTAAGCTCTCCAAAGTAACAGAAGTATAGGATAGAAGAAAAATTCCAAAATTAAATTGTTATTGCTAATATTTATTACAAAGAACAGTAGCTTTTACCCTGAAATGAGCCAATAGTGTGCCTCTGCCACAAAGAAAGCTAATGGTATCCTGGGCTGGACTGTTGCCAGCTGGTTAAGGGAGGTGATCCTTCCCCTCATCTTCCAGGTTAGGCCACACCTGGAGTACTGTGTCCAGTTATGGACTGTCCAGTGCAAGAGAGACATGGACGTATTGGAGAGAGTCCAGCAAAGGGCCATGAAGATGATGAAGGGACTGGAGCATCTCTCCCATAAGGAAAGGCTGAGAGAGCTGGGACTGGGGGAGCTCATCAATATATGTAAATACCTGAAGGGAGGGTGTAAAAAGGACAGAGCCAGGCTCTTTCCAGTGGTGCCCAGTGACAGGACCAGAAGCAGTAGGCACAAACTCAAAACAGAGAAGGTTCCCTCTGAACATCAGGAAATACTTTTTTCCTGTGAGGGTGACTGAGCAATAGAACAGGTTGCCAAGAGAGGTTGTGGAGTCTTCATCCTTCAAGACCTTCAAAAGCCATCTGGACATGGTCCTGGGCAACTGGCTGTAGGTGGCCCTGCTTGAGCAGAGGTGTTGGACCAGATGACATCCAGAGGTCGCTTCCAGCCTCAACCATTCTGTGATGCTCTGTGATTCTGCGAAATATGTTTTTTAACTCCTATTTGAAAATTATATTGAAAGATTCTACAACTTGGAGGTGGCAATTCTTTATTGCCAACAGTAGTAGATGGTGAAGACTAAGAAAAGTAGTATAACTTGGAATATATCATGATAGGTTTCAAACAGGATTTAGAAACTCGCCTAAAATAGATTCACACTAAGAAAAATATATAACAAAGCATGAACTTGCCATTGTGGAAAGCTACGCTTAATACTACTTTGGAGCTGGGATAGATGCAGAAAAACATGATTTTTTTACTTACCACAGTATACAGTCTTTCACTTTTTTCCTATGCTGTGATATTTTTGGCTTTGAGACTGTTAAACCAGTTTCAAGTTAAAAGCATCTGTCTAGAGACAACTTTTGAACAGTGTTTTATGAGGCAATCTTCCAAGAAATGTCTGAACAGAATAGAAGTTTGGAGTTACATTAGGAAAATTATTTGAATGGATCTTCAAAGGCTTTTACAGGTAGTCTTGCCTTGTGCCTTTACTTATGGAATTTGACTTTTGTATCTCTGAGAATGAAAAAGACCTGTAAGTAATGGCTTTGCATGAAATGGAATAGAAGAACCAATGCTTTTTATTTTAGTATATTTCTACCACAAATGTGTTAGTATGTATCCTACTACAAGCATATGTTTGTTCTAAGCTACAACTATGTTGTTGACACATATTGGTCTCACTAAATACTAAAAATATTGCAAAGGCAGTTGAATACCTCACAATGAAGAAAGACATGCTAAAATTTTACCATGTTGACTTATACAGAATTGTTAATATCTGAGAAGATCAATAATCACAATTACTCAAAACCAACATCCTTACATACTGTTTGGAACAAATATGCCAGGTTTAGTCATCCTGCTCTTGTTTATATTTACTGAATACTTTATTTTTAAATATTTATTAGATATATCAGAGTATAAGGTCGTACTTAAAATGTGGTTTAGTAATTTTGCTTGGTAATATAGATGTGCAGATTTGTTCCCTCTTGCCTCTAGATGACGTTTGGAAAATGTAATTTGCTTCCTAATGTTTTTGATGCCTACGTACTGTTTAGAAAATGTGTTTAACTCATGAAAAATGTATATTTTAACTGTTCCATTTGTAGGTCTCATGCTGTTGCATGTGTCAATCAATTTATCATCAGCAGAACTCAAGCTCTTATGTTGCACATAGATTCTTTTATTGAGGTGGGTGTGCATTCTTGGTTGGGGGATTATGTCAAATTACATATCTGATTTATCAAGAGTTTTGCATTATGTTTTACAACTACCTCTACGCCCAAACACTCCATTTCTGGTTGCCCATTCTTAGCTTCGGTCATTCTGTCTGCTTGTGCTCAGACTTGATTAGTCTAAGCACTCTCCAAGCCCAAAAAATAGTATTTTGAAAGATGCTTCCTCTTCATAAGTAGAGGAAACTCTTGTTGCATAAAGGTGTAAAAGTAATGGCAGCAGTCTGTCACTTACCTGTGGTGGAAAGTGCAGCACAGGGATCACCACGTCAGAGTCCATCTGGGTCTCTCTGAATACTGTTATGGAACATGCATTAGAAGGGTGGTATTTTGTGTTATCTAGAGTATTTAATTTGCTGCTGTTATGTACTGATGGAGTTTTCTGGCTTCAGAACTTCATTTATGTTTAGGAGAAAAAAAAATCCAGGAAATACTGTTCTCGTGCCAGTGCTAATATTACGCAGTGTTTTAGTTATGTGTACAATACACATTGAAAGCGTGAAGAGTTCATTTGCTGAACCATATGTCTTTAAGAAATAAAACGGTGTTCTGAGGTGAGGGGTGGGAGAGTACAGAAGTACGTATTTGCATCCTCTAGTTTGCCAGTAATGTCAGTTTAAGTAAAAGTTGAACTATATGAACTGAGGCTTTTCAGCTGGTATTACTTTCCAACAGAATCTTTTTGCACTGGCTGGTGACGAGGAGCCTGAAGTACGCAAAAATGTTTGCCGTGCTCTGGTGATGTTGCTGGAAGTTCGAATGGATCGCCTCCTTCCTCATATGATTAGTATAGTTGAGGTGAGTCTCATTTCCCAGATTGGGTGCTGAAATTTGTTTGGGGTTGCAGAAATAATAACAAATAAAAAGCATTCATCAGAACAGGTATGTTACTCTTGCACTTGCCTACTCTTCATTTTCCTTCAAGACTGAGATGGCAAAACTTTCTTCTTAGCTAATTGCCAACTTGACGTTGTGTTTGACAGGCAATGCATGTGGCAGTTGTTTATTCTTCATTAAGTTACTTGCTCCTGAAATGGCCAGGATCATCTGTACTGTGGAGCAGCCAGGCATTGCTTGACCCCAAGTGAGAAGATCATGTTAAAAATCTAGTGCTAGTGCTGCTACTCCTACAGTTTACACATTGAAGCTGTCACTTTTTTTGGTGTGTTGATCATAACAAGGATAAGGCACGTTATTTTATATAGCTGAGATGCTCTTTGACCTACTAACGACATTGCCTCCCATTGCATTCAATTGTAGAGGTTAATGTCATTTGATAGTTCCTTTACCATTCTAGATTAGTGCAGACTTGTCTACCAGAGGACCAATCAGCTGGTTTTTTTTTGTCTGCTCGACTGTTTGAGCTGTAATTTCCATGTTTCTGGGAAATACTGGCAGTTTCTAGATAGTGTTTGCATGTGCTTCCTGCCAGACTGGAAATATAGCTGAGATCAGAATGTTTGTTATGCAGATATCATGTGGACAAGCAGGTCGTAACCCAATGCCAAATTCCATAAGAACTATGTCCAGACAACACAAAGATGGTGTTGAGTTTTTTTGCTCCTGGACACAGACATTAGGGATGCATAAACCTGAAGCGACCCTTGACAGCCTTGGCCTGCTATCTAGTCTTCCTATATGTTGTCTGGAATTCCATGACACCAGTCTTGGCAGACATGTTCTCATGTAACATAGGGCAAGCAAGGATTGTTGATACATGGTGGTGGGGCTTTTTTGCTTGTTTGGTTGAGCGATTTTTTGGTTTCTTGAAAGAGAATAAAGCTTTGGAGATGATAATGTCAAGAAGCAGTAATTTCTCTGGCTCTTTGCCCTCCTAAGATCAGTAAGGAACTTCTGGACTTTGTAGATAGAAATGATGTCACCAACCAGAAAAAGATCCAAGATGATATTCTCGTTGTATATGGTATTTTGCTCTTGGGAAAACTATTACTAGGCTTCCTCTCTACAAAAGACAGTAGTAGTGATGCTTCCATTTTGTAACAGAAAGTTTAGACTTTTTTTTCCAGTTTTGGGACTTCTGTGTACTGCTAGTGATTTCCCCAGTTCTATATACGTCCTGGTATGTGCAAATGTAATATCCCAGAACTGACTATTGTTCAGCATTCAAATGAGTCAGATTTTACGCCTTTGAGGCTTTAATGCCTCCAAGCTGAAGGCTGCTGCTGATGGCTGCTCTAAGTGAAGAAAGTCTTAAAAGAGAGAAACTTGTATCTACATGATGTTACTTATGCTTATGGAGAGTCACTTTTAAAGTAGCTAAGAATATTAATGATCCAGTAGTGATTCTAAGAAGGTCTTGGCAGGCATCATGCTTTTGAAGCAGACAGGTTTAGTATTAACTTTCTTGCCAAATACTTGGAGCATACAGGGACAGCTGAGTTTGGATTTCATTGGGTTTTTTGAGCATGCACTTCCAGGTGAGCAGAAGCATATTTTTTCTTTTTTTGTCTGAGAACTTGATAACAGGATATATCAGGAGCAGAACAACCTAACATTTCAGTTATTAGGTTGCACTTGTATGCTCACAGCATATTTATCCAAACACATGACTCCTAAGATCTTTCTCAGTAGAAATCCTGACTTTTGCATCCTGTTGCTTTCTTCAGATAAAGACATGTCTGTTACTGCTTGAAGGATGTGTTCTTCTTAATGCTCTGTGTATCCCACTATTCTTTTCTTGCTGGTTTGACTTAACAAGACTAACTCAACATTGTTTATGTTACAGAGTACACAAAACTGTACTGAATAATCTTCCTATACTATTTCGTAATTTATTGTGATGAAGCAACTATTTGCCTTCCCTAAAGTCAGTAGAACTTTATAGCTTATTATTAAAAGTACTTACTACAATTTGGCATGATAGTATTAAAAAAAAAAAGCCTTCAAATACTCTTCCCACATTTTGCTTTGTTACTAGGATCACTGTTCTTGCTATTATTTCCAAGCTGTATATATGGCTATCTTACACCGAGCATAAGTAGCCTTTTCAATCTACTGCTGTCTAACTTCATGGAGCATATAGTACAATACTTATCATAGATACTTAAAGAGGAAATGACAGTGTGAGGGGCATCTTCAAACAGATCACTTTTTGTCATTCTGTTTTGGTCTTCCTGCCAAATAAAAAATCCACAACAAAATAGTGGATTTTCAAGCCCTCTGGGGAAAAATGCCAAATCTCTTAACTTAAGGTGCATTAAGGAAGCCTTGCTTGTAATGAGCAGGCCATTTTTCAACTTTTCCGAGCTGCAATCTGTTGACAACTTGGAATAGAGCAGTATTTCTGTTACTGTGAGTTCTTTACCACAATAGTGAACCTTTAGTAAAAGCTTGCAATTTAGTGCAATTCTGTAGAAGGGGGTGCGTTCATGGCAAGTCTTGCATCCCTAAAATGCATAAGGATAATAAAGGTCCTCTCATCCTTTTTAATTTTGAGAATAAAATGGTATTCTGAAGCAACTAAAGAGGGATTTCTTTGATCTAAATCCATGTATGAGGGAAGGTAGCTGCATGGACTTCCATGAAGTTTTGGAAGTTGCAAGAGTCTTCTCTAAATTGTTTTGGCAGTTGTGTATAAGAAACTGATGTAGCAGTAGTCTACTTAAGCTTTTTGTTTATCCAGGTATTTGATTATTTTTGGTTGAAGGAGGATTAAATTTTAATAGCAAGCTTAAAGATTTGGTACTGAATCTCTGAATTACCACTGATGCTAGAAAAACGTGAGATTTCTTTCCTTTTTCTTTCCTGTTATGGATTCTACTTACTTACATCCTGTCAGGTAATCGAGATTTGGAAGGGAAGCTTTTTTTATGGTACTGGAAATAAAAAGTATTTCCATCTTATTAAGGGTGTAGTTGTACCTTTTTATTCAAAAGTGCAACAGGGGAGTAAAAAATAATTTTAAAAATCTATTCACAGGAAACTGGTGTTTATTATTGGGTCTCTGCAGTTTCTTGGTAATACTGTTCTCACTTAAGCAATGAAGAAATTTTAGAATCTGAATATCTAGCATTAAGAAAGAATTCTCTTAGCTTATTCTCACTATAGCCTTAAGTAGTCTCTTATGTCTTTGTTTCTTCCCCTCGCCCCAAAGAAACAAAATTGCTATGGTAGTATAGTCTGGTTTTGTGAACACACTTTACAAGGTTGGTAGCTTCTTCTGGACATTTAAAAATTCTATCTTATACAAGTAATTTGTTTTTATATTGTGTAGTACATGCTTCAAAGGACCCAGGACCAAGATGAAAATGTGGCTTTGGAAGCTTGTGAGTTTTGGCTGACCTTGGCTGAACAGCCAATTTGTAAAGACGTATTATGTCGGCATCTTACTAAGTAAGTATTAAGAACTACAACTCCTATTTATTTTGAAATAGTCATCTTTAAACTTCAATTGACTCGTTCCTGGTTACTCTTATAGAAACTGTATCTAGCCTGCAGTATGCTTAGAAGAATTTTCCTGTAGCTAGTTCTTGTGCATAGTAAAAATAGCTGTAGCACAAAGTTCATTGAAAAGACTTCTGAGGATTTCAGACCCAACAAGCTCCAGAAGCAACTGTTTCACTGTGGTGCTTTACCTCAAGCTTAACAGGATCTTAACCTTCAGATGAATGCAAAGATATACTAACATGCACTTAAGCTCAAACATCTCCACATGACATTACTGGTAATATGTGGTGTACCGTGAACATGTTGTCTTTACTTCTGCTGATATAGGCATCTCTGTGCAATGCTTCTACGTGCATAGTCATGCAAAGGGTTCCCCGTTTTATAAAGAACATAACAAAACGGCATGACATCACTTGCATTTGGGAATCAATTTTATATGAATTGCTATTGCAGTTTTAACTTGAAGAAAGCATGTAAAACATGTTCCTTCATACTCTGCAGCCTGATAGTAGTTTAAGGTTCAAAACCTATTTTTTGTAAGTTTCAAAAAGTTATCCTGTGCCTCAAAATGTAGATCTTTGCTTGAATGGGAATGAATATCCTTGTTTGAGACTTAAACACATGCATGTCTGCAACAGTGCTTGTAACTTTTTTCCAGACTAATCTGAAGTCTTTTGCAATAGGAAATGAATTCTTCAGTGTTCCCAATAAATGGATACTCTTTGTTTTTATGTATGCATGGAAGGTTTTTGAAGTCACTAGAGCAGTTCTCTCAAGATCTTGCCTGGAAGAACAGAATCACAGACAGAAGAGATGTGTTCTCAGCAAAAATAAGCATCATAGATTTGAAGCAATTAAAAAAAAAAAAGCCAGCAAAATCTCAGTTTTCATTAGCAATTAGAGAATGGAGATTAAAACACCTGCTGTAGCAGTGGAGGAACAGGAGGTGAAAGCAGGAGAACCAATGTTCTGAGAAATAATGTTTAAGTTTTAAAATGGTTTTACTTGATTCCTATTCTTGTAGCTCAGAAGACAAAAGAATGATAGCACAATTCTTGAGTCTACCCACCCCCTTCCCAACACAGATCATGTTTATACTGAGAATAACAGTAATTATTAACTGCTAGTTAATAACTGTTTATACTGAGAATAACAGTAGTTATTAACTGCTGGTTAATAATGACTAGTATTAAACCTCTTTTGGCCTACATGAACATTGATACTGCAACAGTGTAATACTAAAATTTTTTTTATATCTTTTAGAAAAACTTTTAAATTTCTAGAAAAAGAAATAAAGTAACATTACATTTCGCTTATGATCTTTCAATGTCACGTTTGTTGAAAGCAACTTATTTGTTGGTGAGTCCTGTTTGACTAGGGAGCTCTATAAGTTTGTCAATACTTTATGATAATCTTATTTTTTTATATTACATTAAAAGTGGGACAAGATCTTCTAAAAACCGCTTCGTGTGGTATCTAACATCTTGTTCTGTTTTGGTCTTGTGGGCTTTCTTATAAAATACATAGCTCCTGCATACTTCATGAAGTGTGCTGCAGAAATGCCAATGAATTGGTGTTAATGCGAATACTTACTATTCCTTCATTTAAAGTTCAGAAGGTAAAGTGTCATTGCAATGTGTGAACAGTATTGCTGGCCTGATATTTTCAAAAAACAGTCCTCCTCAGCTGCAGAATATGGAGAGATTGAGTCTGTCACTGGTGCTGGGTCAGTCCATCGTGATTTCCTTGTTAGCATGATTTGACTTGTAAAACATTTTTATGGAATTTTTTTTTGAGAATGTGTTTTTATGTGAAGTATTTGACTTTTTCCCTTAGTACTTTTTTTAGGTATACATCTGTACAGTTGGAGTGCCATAGCCATAACCAGTTTAATAACAAAGTGAAATCCTGATACAGATTAGTCAAGATCTCTGCAATGTTGGGGATTTGTCTTAATGAAGTAATCACAAAAGGACAGGAGAGCTTAATGTAGTTAGGCTTCCATCTTTAAGAGTAGTGAGGCAGAGTCTTCAGCCACAAGTAAACAAAGTGACAAGTACTATTGCTGAGAGCTAACTTAGTGCTTGTTTATCATGTATATTATGGGAGTTTGAATTCTTACTGAAAACCTTTAGACTTAATTTCTGAAAGGTGCTTCAGAATAAATTCCTCATATGGAAGAATATCTGTTTTTTAAAGTTTAAAACTCAGTTGTGCCATCTGGCTACCTCTAGTTAAAGGTTTGTAATCTGAAACTAACAGCTTTTCAGATTACAAAGTATTTATGAACCTTATGAAATGGAGCTTGGTTTAAGTACTAGCTTTTGTTATCAGACTAAGGGTGGGGTTTTTTTTTATTTTGGGTTGGGGGGCTGAGGGTTGCAACCAAAATTATGGCCCAGGTAACTGAAAACTGGCTTGCATTTTTATGTGTTATTTTGACATGGATCAATATTTATTTGTAGGCTGATACCTGTGCTGGTAAATGGTATGAAATATTCAGAGATCGATATTATTCTGTTGAAGGTGAGCATCAATTTCTTTTACTCTGTAAGAATATCTAGTTAGCTTCTGACCTGTAAATGAGAATGATTCAGATCAGAGTGGGCAGATCTGGTCTACCATCTGTTCAACAGAGAACTAATTTTCTGGGCAAAGTGTGCTACTCCAAATACTAAATATGACTGCTGCCATGTTTGTTGGAAAATAATCTGTGGGCTTTCCTGCTTTGCCCCTGTCCTCTCCCACCCAACTTAGGCAGAGTTGGGATACTATTACACATGAACTACTGCAACAATGCAGCCTAAAAAAAGTATTCAGAATTAGTTCTAATGCCTTCTAAATTGAATACACAGCTTTTTCCATCACTACATTTTAGAATATGTCTGTGTACCAGAATTTCTCTTATCACTTCTTTCTATTTCATTCCCATCAAGAGTAATTTCTTAACAAGAAGGATACTTTGTGCGGGAGCTTACCTCTTGCTTGTATCTTCCTGTCATTTTTCTGGTAAATGTGGTAGCAGAATGCAGGAACAACAGCATTTTTAGTTAGCTAGGCAACACAAGTGGGATGTGAATCTTTTATATGCTTATAAAATCTTGAACTAAAACCACATGCTTAACTTCCTTGAGCAATATAGTTGGAATAGTTTATATGATAAAACATTTTGATGACAGGGGGATGTTGAAGAAGACGAAGCTATTCCAGATAGTGAACAGGACATAAGACCTCGTTTTCATCGTTCACGGACTGTGGCTCAGCAACATGAAGAAGATGGTATTGAAGATGATGATGATGATGATGATGAACTTGATGATGATGATACTATTTCTGACTGGAATTTAAGTATGTTAAAGTAATGCGTAAGATGTTTTAAAATAGAGCTACTTGCATAATACAAGAACCACAGTAAAAAGAGGACTTTGTGTATAGGAATACTGAAGTTTTGCTTTTGAACGCAAAAAGAACTCTCTGCTGACATAATTGGTGGATGGGGTGGAGGGAGAGTCTTTCAGATGACACTTTGACTACGTAACTGTATTGACAAAAGCTAGCCATCTGTAAGCTTATTTCTTATTTCAAATATGGCAGATCGAGCTACAAACATTTACTGGATGCAATTCAACAGAACTTTTGAACTTAGAATTTTAATTCTACAAGATAATAAAAATCATGTATCACCTGTTTAACTTCAGTTTAAAAAAAAAAACCACTCTTGTTGATAGCTGGAGGAAGCTTAATCATGCTTTCTTTTACTTCAGTCTTCCCTCTAAAATTGGTTTGTGTGTTTCATTTTGGGTTTTTTTTTTTCCCATGTGAACATGCTACTACTGACAGCCATTACCAGTAGTTCTTTTCTATGTGAGGAACTTGCTTCTGACCAGGATATAGTACCTCCGTTATGAAGAGAGGAGACAGATGTGAGGAAACCACAGTTCTGATGGCCTGTGTATGGGTCATAGGACCTTGAGGCCAATAGGCCAGGTGGTAAGGAAAGAAAATGCCACTAACTGATTTTTAACCTCAGTGATAGAACATAGCTAGTGAAATTCTGACAAATCTGACTTAAATATACTTTGCAAGCAGCCTCATTGTAGAATGTTTTGAGATTCGGACACATACACATAATCTTTTTTTTTTTTCTTCCAAGGCCCTGAGTTTTCATGACAGGTGAATGTACCTTGAAGCTTGTGGTCAAACAATTTTGAGACATATCTGAAATTTTAAAATTATTATTATTTTAGAAGAAAATATGAGTGCAAATATGCTTGTTTTCATAAAGACTCTTTTTGAAAAATGTCGTGGTTTAACCCCAGCTAGCAACTAAGCACCACGCAGCCACTTGCTCACTCCCCCCTTGGTGGGATGGGGGAGAGAATCGGAAGGGTAAAAGGGAGAAAACTCATGGGTTGAGATAAGAAGAACAGTTAAATAGGTAAAGCAAAAGCTGTGCCTGCAAACAAAGCAAAACAAGGAATTAATTCGCTACTTCCCATGGGCAGGCCGGTGTTCGGCCATCCCCAGGGAAGCAGGGCTCCATCATGCGTAACGGTTACTTGGGAAGACAAACGCCATCACTCCGAATGTCCCCCCCTCCTGTTCCTTCTTCTTCCCCCAGCTTATATACTGAGCATGACGTCATGTGGTATGGAATAGCCCTTTGGCCAGTCAGGGTCAGCTGTCCTGACTGTGCTCCCTCCCCGCCGCCCCATGCACCGGGCAGAGCATGGGAAGCTGAAAAGTCCTTGACCAGTGTAAGCGCTACTTAGCGACTATTTAGCAATACTTAGCACTACTTAGCACGAACGAAAACATCAGTGTATCATCGACATTGTTCTCATCCTAAACCCAAAACACAGCCCCATACCGGCTACCAAGAAGAAAATTAACTCTATCCCAGCTGAAACCATGACAAAAAACAAAAGTACAGTTTTAGATTCATAATGCTTGTTACTGCTGTGTGTAGAGATTGCAGATTTAAATACATATTTTCTGAAAAAGCTGAAATGACAGAGGGTGCCCTGTGGTCCACAGTTTTGATTAAGATGGTGAAAAAGCTGAAGTTGTTCAGCAGTAGTGGCCTGAAACAGAAAGAGCAGAACAGTTAAGAAATCTGTATTGGCGTATGTCATCTGGACTTGAGAGAATTGGTATTATCTGAAAATCAGAATTGTGTGCCCTATTTCTTATCCAGTGTTCTATATTTGACTTCCAGTTTGAACAGAGAGGAAGCATCAGTGCAGCCTGACAATTAGCAGCATTGCTTACTAATGAGACCAGTGGGATCCTTTATGACAGATTAAGAAGGAACTGAGATCATAATAACCAAAAGTGCCATATAAATTCTGTAATACAAGCGTTCTTTATAAAACCACCTTAGCATTATTTTTTCTAGACATGACAACACCACAGCAGAAAGACAGAGTAAGGATTTCTGAATCATGTTTTGCAGTTGTTCCTGATTTTTTCTTTTATGAGTTTTTGTTTGCTAAAAATATGGGATTAAAACTTTCGAACAAATTTTGAAGTGTTCCTCTTTTTATTGGTGCATCACAGAATAGGAGTAAGGTATAAAAAAGCTCAGAGCAGAGGCCAGCAAATTCCTTTCAGGCTCTAGAGCTGGATGGTTTTGCCTTTTTTTTTTGCTTTGAGATGTGGATCATGTTTGAGCAAATCAAATCGAATTTTGAATCAATGCTACTATTTTTAGACCATTTCTTCCTTCTCCTTAGTTTCTCCAATATGCTACATTCAGGTCACAGACCTTCCCTTTTCCTTAGTGTTATGCCATCCTGAAATCATGTAGTGCATATAATGTTGCAATGTAGCGGTGTGGTTCCTGTCAGCAAGTGTTTTAATATCCCCAGTGTATAAGTGCTTTTAGTGGATATTTTAAGTGCTGCAAAACTGGCTTTCTGAGAGCTGTGGCTTTGCACTAGAGCACAGTGCATTACTGTGTATTGTAATGAAATGTAAGTTACCTTTCCTTCTAATAACCTGAGAGTCCACTGGCAGCTCAAAGTTAAAATGAGGATTATATTGCCTAACTACAACTACTTGTATAATAAGCAGAGATTAACACTGTTAATTCCCCTCAGGGAAATGTTCTGCTGCTGCTCTAGATGTCCTAGCCAATGTATTTCGTGATGAACTTCTGCCACACATCTTGCCCCTTTTGAAGGAATTGCTCTTCCATCCCGAATGGGTAGTTAAAGAATCTGGTATCCTTGTTCTTGGAGCAATTGCTGAAGGTAAGGCAACAGTACATATCAGGTTGCTGAAATTTTGATTGGTTCTAAAACAGATCTGTGATTCCTTCCAGTTGAATTTAGTTATGCGAACAAGTATATGTCCTTAGCTGGTTTGGTTTCAGTGATTAATCTCCATATCTACTAATTGGTGACTGCAGTTGTTTAATTTTTCATTTTCAAATCTATGCATGTTTGGGAGGCTAAATAACTTCAATAATTTCTTTTATTTCTCCCTTTCTTAACTCTGCAGCATATATTTATTGGTCTCTCATGAAATACTACCTTGATTTCATAGAATAGGAATATTTAATAAATTTGAGCCTTACGTTTCATTTAAGTGTTTTCAGAAATGGAGAAGACCACTCATGTGACTTCAGTGCCCTGAGCTGCTTTTTGTGGATGGTTCTCCAACTTAAATATGATAACTTCCATTCCTTTGTACTTACTCATAGGCTTGCTTGGCTTTTTGCATGCATTTCCAGCATCTCTGTCCCTTTTGCAAGCTGAAGGAATACATTTGGGTCCATGCCTGGATTATCTTTCTTTTCCCACAGTGCCTAGGGAATGTACTTTTTTCTTTGCTACTAGAAAACTTTTTTGTTGGTTTTGATTTCAAGTCAAACAAGGTAAAAGTTAGTACTTCTGGCAAATTACTGCCCTTGCTGACTTGAAACGTGTAGCTTTTATTGCTGGTCAGTATTTGCATGATATTAGGAAAAATCAAGAAGAAATTTAAATTTGTTAAGGAGTCTTTTTTAGTGATGTGATGATTTGTTGTCAAGACCAAGTCTTTCTCTACTTGTTGTCTTGGTTACTTTGAGTAGACTGACGTAGGACCTCCAGGCTTTATAAACTCATTTTATTTGCATGTGCTTGCCATACTCCATTTAATAAAGCAGAATTTTTGGAGGCTGGGGAAGTACTGAAGTAGAAATGTAGTTGAAATGAATGTAAGTTTAATTGGGGATTTTAATTATTCTTTATGTAAGGTTTCCTTTTAGGACTTAATATAAATTACGTAGACTTGCTTTGTATATTGTTACAATGTATTTCTGTGTGATAGAGAATGAAAATATGTCCCTTCTAGGAAATAGAAAACAACAGAACTTTTTGTTAATTCTGGTACTGCAATAGCTATATTTTTCTTTCTAGGCTGCATGCAGGGTATGATACCATATCTTCCTGAGCTGATCCCTCACCTTATTCAGTGCCTCTCTGACAAAAAGGCTCTTGTGCGCTCCATTACATGCTGGACTCTTAGTCGCTATGCACACTGGGTAGTTAGTCAACCCCCAGACACATACTTGAAGCCATTAATGACTGAGTTGCTAAAGCGTATCCTGGATAGCAACAAGAGAGTACAAGAAGCTGCCTGCAGGTAAGCTAAAGCTTAAGCAAAAAGCATTATCCATGACACTGCTTTTTCATGGGAAACTATTGTAATGCCTTTATCAATGAATGCATACTCCATTTCTAGCTTTTAATGTACTTGTTTCTCTTTTAAATTGGAGTAGATGCAGCTTCTTCTGGAGTAGTCACAAATTACTCCAAGTTGTAATAACATGAAAAAAGTTTGTATTTCTCTTGTCCAGTTTGGTTTCAGAGTATATGAAGCACCAAACTAAATAATTTATTGGAGTAAAAGAAATTGTTTGTGACACTTGTTTATTTTCAATATATGATGTTTCATTGACCAGAAATCTGGCTTTTTTTAATATGCTTGTGAACAAGGTCAATACTGATTGCTGTGGAAAACTATTGTATCATGGGATTACTGGTGGTGTTTATATTTAGCTCAAGATTACCAAAACATTTGGATTATGATTATTTCAAGGGATATTCTCTTTCTCTTGAAGGGAGATCCTGGGAGATAAGATTCCCTTCTCCCCCTTGTCTGCTGTTATTTAAAAAAAAAAAATTAATGGCTTCATTAATGGACACACCATTTATGGAATGGGAATGGGTGCACCTCTTGTGCAGGAAGCTCATCAAGTAGAGCTTTTACATGTCAGTTTGTGTGGGGCAGGAGTGTACACAGCAGACTGCCAAGAAGGTTTTTCATAAAGCAGAGTTAGCTCTGCATCTGATTATATGCTTAACACTTGAAACATGCAAACATTATTATTATTACTACTACTACTACTACTATTACACCCCAGCCTCAAATATCAGTATTGCCTAAGGATGAGGCTGAGGTCAGAATTCTTGTGCTAAGCTTTGCACAAAAGGGGTAGATGTATCCTTGCCTGAGAACAGATACAGTGAATTTAATGAAATGTACTTTGTAAGATTTGAATATTTAACATTTTTTCCTTTTTGTCTCTAAACCTTTTCAAACACTGGGCTAGCAAATTTGTTCGGCTTTAATGTCTGCTCTGTTGTGTCTTTTCATAGTGAGAGTCTTCTGTTCCTTCCTGAAATGAGCAGGAAAACGGTGATATAAGACTACTTGTTTCACGTATTTTCAGATCCAAGGAATCAGATTCTATTAAAGAAAACAAAACAAAACAAAAACCAACAACAACAAACAAAACCCCCACACTTCTGTTCATATTTACCATGTCCAAAACATGGTTGAAATGTGCATGTAGTTGAACACAGCTGTGTTGCAGTTGTTAAATACCCTCATGTAGTGTTTATGAAGGAAGTGCAGTGGGCAGTGGAAACTGTTAAAGTAATAAGAAAGAGATAAAATGGAAATATATTAAAAATAAAAATACACCTGATTATTTTTCATATTTGAAGATCAATATCAGATTTATAGCATGTTTTGAAATGCTTTCTTTAGAGCAAATATTCATTAAAAATACTATTGTAGCTAAAAAAATAAACTGACTGGTAAACTCCACTATAAGGAAAATGTAGAGCTGTTAAAAGTCAAAACGTACTTACTAGCTTTCTAAATTGCAAGGAAATACAATGATGCTTCTTGGAAAGAAGCACAAAGCTGCATCCCTACAGAGAATAGTTGTACAGATTGTTAATGTCTACCAAATTGAAAATTGGTTATGGGATACTGTGTGTTTTCATCACTAACTTCTGTATCATAGCAGATGTCTAACTTTCATTTCTGTACTATTGAGAAACTGCTCCTTTAGTTGGTTACAGCCAAAAAGATATTTTACTGAAACATGTTTTCTTGCTCATGTCTTATGCCTTTCTGAAAGAATACTTCATAATAATATAATAAAAAAATAAATAAAATAAGAATGCTAGCCACTTAGTGTTCAGTTGCATTGTGTTAAGAAAAAGGCATTTCTGTATTTGGTAGCACACTAGTAGGGGATTGTTCACTTCATGCAGTGATGCATATGCATGCATTTTTAGTGCAGGGACAAGCTAATAATAATCTTGTTGACACAAGCTATGCCAGTAAATCTCCAATAGCTCATATTTTTTTCCTTAATGTTTCTCTGAAGTAGCATGTCGAGGGGGTGGTGTTTGTTTTGGGTGCATTTTTTTCATGCTGTTGTTCAAACACTTGACAGACAACCTGAAAAGTTTCCATGATGCCATGACGTGTGCTTTGACCAAGGCTGGCTAAAATTGTTCATCCCCTGTCTTTGCTTTTAGTTTTCCATGTCTTTCTGTATCCATTTTTCTATGTAGTGAACTGCTGAGAGTACAGGCTGATGTTGGCTTTCTACTGGCACAACAGCACTAGGGCTTCTAGGTGCAGCTACAGTATACATTAAAGATAGTAGGCTGGTTTTAAGTTAAGTAAACAGCTTTTGTTACGGTTCCTACTATTTCAGTTAGTATGTTGTAACTTGTGTACAGTAATGCTTTTCTTGGTGGGGGCTTCCTGCATATACATAACGGGGTTTATGGCAGTATTTTTTAATTTTCTTCATCACAATGTAAGAGCTGAATCCTTATGTGTTCAATCAAAATAGATCGAGGTTATCTCAGTAATACCATTTTGAAAACATATCTTGGATGAATTTCAGGACTATATATAGTTTTATGTTTAAGCAGAAATGGGTAGTGTGGGGCATTTGGGGGTCATCTTGTTTTGTTTTTTCCAAGATGCTAACTGACCTGGTTTTTTGTCCCTCAGTGCCTTTGCTACTCTAGAAGAGGAGGCTTGTACAGAGCTTGTTCCTTATCTTGCATATATACTTGACACTTTGGTCTTCGCATTTAGTAAATACCAGCATAAAAACCTGCTCATTCTTTATGATGCTATAGGAACTCTGGCAGATTCCGTAGGACATCATCTAAATAAACCAGTGAGTATACCTTATGTTCTGTAGAAGCACGCATCATAATTGAAAAACTGGTTCAGTGTTTTTCGTAGTGTGCTTTACATGTTATAAACCAGAAATGCTGATATTTCTGTGTAGGTTTCCATAATACTAAATATTTACAGGTAGAATACGTAGACTGCATGTAATTTGCCCACTACACAAATATTCGCTATTTTGAATAAATGATTGTGTGTGTGGTGGCTTGTGAAATGTGCTTCTCATCGTGGTTTTTTTTTCTCGTGCTCAGAATTTTTCAGCTCAGAGGAGGGACATATATCAATATAGATATGAAACAGGACTTTAGAGAAATTCATGGAATGTGTGTTTTAATTTCTAATGACCACACTTTTTTTTGAAACCACTTTCAGTATAGCTATGCTGCTGTCTGTGTCTCTTTCCCATGTATTGGAGCATATCATCACTAGAAATTGCTTTATCAGAGAGTGAGACAGGCATTCATTTTATATGTAAAAACACAGAATCCTTTGGACAAAGCACAGATAACACACAGGCAAACATAGTGGGGAGTTTTTTAGTGTCGTATATTAATTAATAGCATATGCATACATGTCATGTGTGCATCTTCTTATGATGGTTATTGAAATTTGTTTTATTTCTCTATAGTGCTTCACATGACACAGACACACTAGAATAAAACAATTTTGAGTTGTGTCCATGGCATTTTACTTGCCATCCGAGACCCCACACCATCAAAGGACCTCTTTTTCAGTCTCTCTCTGGCCCTGGCCACCTTGACATTTGACAGCACCAGGAGGAAGCTACATGGGAGCTCCTGATGATGGTGGGACCTTCTTCAGTCAGAATTTTGTATCTTTGGACATAACATTAGCTGGCAACATCTGTTGGCTCTTTAGATACCTTCTGGGAGCCACAGCACTGTAGGGATGCCCTACTGAATGTCTTTATGACAGTGGCTGTGCAGTGGCAGGGAAAATGCAACAGCTTTATCCAGAATGGGTAAGCGTGTTCTTCTGGAGGGACAGGAAATTACTTTCTTCATGGATGGTTAGTTACTTGAGGAAGAAGTTCCAGGAACTTGGGGAGATAGTGTTGTAGCATCAGGGCAATGGGAAGTGGTTGAGAAAAGCAGGTGGCAGACGCACAGCGAAATGGCATTGTTAGTAAACTCGTTTCCCATAGGCCATGAGGCAAACATATAGATTTGTAACAACCCAGTCAGCTATTAAAAGTTGCTAGACTGAAACCAAACCTGCAGGAAAAGATTCACTCTGCAAAGGTACTTAGGCGCTTCAGCAAAAAATCTTAAGGTACAAATTGTAAATTCTAATATTAAACTACTTCTAAGTATTGTAACAACGATTGAATTACAGTACATCTGGGATTTTTTTCTGAAAAAGTAGAATATATATCAATTCTTAATACATCCATTTTCTAGCTTTGAAATAAAATAGTATGGAGTGAAGTGTTTCAGCAGCTGATGCATTTTCATCCTAAACAGGAATATATTCAGATGCTAATGCCTCCATTAATCCAGAAGTGGAACATGTTGAAGGATGAAGATAAAGATCTCTTCCCTTTATTAGAGGTAAATGTTAAAATTTGAGTATTTTTTCTCAACTTCTTTTAGAAATTACACTTTCTACTAAAGATGCTCCTACTAGGAAGTATGACTATAAAAGCTGACAATGTTAGGTATTTCCCATTATGCAGAAAATATTCTGACTGTAGTAAGAAAATTTTGTGACTGAGGAAATGTCATTAGCTTTAGCAGAAATCTTTTAGATTCTTTTCTGCCATTCTGGAGTGTTTTCTTTGATGGGATTCTTTTAGAAAAAAAAAGAAATGTTCCATTCCCATTTTATTCTTGTCTTCTCTCTCCTTGCTCTCTTCATCCCTCCATTAAAACTATTGTCAGATAAGCTGAAGGTATGAACCAGACCATGTAGTCTACTCCCTCTACTTTCCGAGTGTGAAGCAGGAAAGCACCTCTAGAAAAATCAGTTTCATAACTCTTAGGTAATGTTAGGTCAAGATACTGAAGCTTAGTGTAAGTGCTGGCTGAATTATCGTAACTGGTTTTGTATGCACTTTCTTGGCTACCTCTAAGAAGATGCTGCTGAGAAATTTTCTCAGCTGGCATATGTAGGAGAGAGTAACAACTTGCTGATAGTTGTCTTGGCTCAGCTAGTCGGTACTGCCTTTCTAGGTTGTGTTTACTTAATCAGTTACATGTGGGTATACTTAAAATGCTAATATCTTTTAATTTACCTCTGCCAAGTAAAAGACACTTCAGGGATGTGAGGAAAGGTAGTGACTGTTTTCTCTCTTGCCTTTTTTTAATTCCAGTGCCTGTCGTCAGTTGCTACTGCCTTGCAATCTGGCTTTCTTCCATACTGTGAACCTGTGTACCAGCGTTGTGTAAATCTGGTGCAGAAGACCCTTGCACAAGCCATGGTATTTTTCTATTGCTATTCTAATGTTTTCAGAATATCTCCTTAAACCAATATATTAATGATGTAAAGTTACGGGTTTGCAGGGAGATTTGTAGTATAAACATTGAACGTCTAAATAAAACTGCAGTTCTGAAACTTTTTTTTTTAATGCACATCCCTGAGAAAACCTAATACTCATTTTGAAAATGTGGACTTATTTGTTGCAGTTGCATAATGCTCAGCCAGACCAATATGAGGCTCCAGATAAAGATTTCATGATTGTGGCTCTTGATTTACTCAGTGGTTTAGCTGAAGGACTTGGAGGCAACATTGAACAGCTAGTGGCTCGCAGCAATATTCTGACACTAATGTACCAATGCATGCAGGTGAGATGAGTAACCTGTTGGATCCAAGGATTTTCTTTCTTAAGAGAATCAGAAACACTTCTAGAATTGTCATTTTTTTTCTTCCTCTCTTTAGGATAAAATGCCTGAGGTACGGCAGAGTTCTTTTGCATTGTTAGGTGATCTGACAAAGGCGTGTTTTCAGCATGTTAAGCCTTGCATCGGTATGTTTCTTTTACATATTAAACAATTAACTTGTTTTACAAACTGATAAGAGGCTGGTTTAGCCGTTGTTAAACTCCCTATTCCGTGGGTTGCCTCTGCTGGTGTTGTAAGTTTTCATTTTCCTTTATTAGCAAGAGTCTGTAGTCTTTTCTCCTTCTAATTGTGTGTTTAAAAGACATGTTCTTATTTCTGTAGACAGTGCAAAAGTTCATTTTTGTCCTTGATTATAATAATGTAACAAACTACCTGTGGTGCTAGAATACAGCAAAACAGGTGTACTTAGACTTCAATTAGAACAGTTGCTTGCTTTGATAAATTCTTGAATTTATAGCTTTTTTTGTTCTACTATAATCTATTGCTACATAAAATTTTATATATATATATAAAAAAATTAGAAAACTTGTCTAGAGGGTAGGTTTTGGTTTGGTTTTTTGCTTTGTTTTTAATTTCAGTAGGGAATTAGCATCAGTTATACACTTCCATGATACCTGCTGTCTGTTCCTGCAGATATTCTTGAGGAACACTTAACTGGCCAAATGAATGCTGGGATAGGCTTGGAATTTAAAGTTTATTTGGCAAGTGTTATAATCTATCTTTGTGACTCATTTTTTTCTTAAAATTTAATCAATGATATGATTGCCGTCTAGGCTTCATTGTTTTTTCAAGCATAGCTGAGCACATTGCTATCCAGGTGATTTGAGGGTTGTTCAACTATGTTGTAGAACTACAAGTACTTATAGCTGTGGGGTTTTTTTTTCCCCTCTTCCCCTCTCCCTTGCTGCCCCAGCAAGGGAAGGGGAGAAAAAAGGTTTCTAGAGTTACATAAAGATAAAGCCTATTAGAAACATTTTAAAACCATAATTTGAAAAGATTTGCATTGATCTGCTTAGGTTCTAAAATCCAGGTTAATCTGATATATAGCAGAAATATAGCTCTTGTTAATTCATGTGTAACACTTTCCAAGCATTTAAATAGGCTTACATGATTTTTTTTAAAACTTCTTTTCCCCCCCCCCCCCCCCTGTGATCTTACAGTAATAGGACAAGATGGTTGTATTGTGTGATGAGATTTTTAAAATGTTGTTCTTTCTAGCTGATTTCATGCCCATTTTGGGAACCAACCTAAACCCTGAATTCATTTCTGTGTGTAACAATGCCACCTGGGCGATTGGAGAAATCTCCATCCAGATGGGTAAGATTGCTTTTTATTTGGATCTTTGCACATTTAGCATGGTTTGTCTGGGTGGTTTTTGGGGTTTTTTAGTGATACTTTCGTGTTAAAATGTAAATTAAATTTGAGATTCTTGTCCTTGTTAGTAAGTTGAATGTACCAAGTCTGTTTAGATTATGTATATTAATGGTCATTTTCTTCTGAATCTTTTTTTTTTTTTTTGGCTGTTTCAGGTATAGAGATGCAGCCTTATATTCCAATGGTGTTGCACCAGCTTGTAGAAATAATTAACAGACCCAACACACCAAAGACGTTGTTAGAGAACACAGGTACCCAAAAACTGACCCATACATGGTGAAGCGAATTACAGATTTTTTTATAATGATTAAAAAAATTGCATAGGGGAACCACACCAGAACTGATTTTATTGTTATGTATTTGGCTTTTATAAGCAAAAGCAACTCTGTTTTGCAGAAGCTCTTACAAGTCTCAGTCTTGCAGCAAACCATCTATCATATATCTAGATTCTTAAAGTAATTGCTTTCTCACTTTTATAACATTTATTATATTTATTTATCATCTGTTTAATTAAGTATTTTTCCAGCTTTATTTATGTATTGAATATGACAAATGTATGCAGTAACACTTAAAGACTTAGTTCATACTGATTTTAATATATGCATGTCTTTACACATGTGTACTGTATATATATGTCTAGTGTTTGAAACAAATTAATTGGCATATTTAAAACAAATAATGAACTCCTAGAATTTACAAAAAAAAAAGCACCTTTTTTTTTTTTTTTAAGATAAACTTGTAATATGCACAAAAATCTAGATCTGTGATGGCAGTTTTACCACAACATAACTGAAATTATGTATAACTTCTATTCCCTGGTCACTTAATAGCAAATTTCTGAAAAGAATTCTAAAAATGGCATGCATGCTTTATGTTCTGGCCCACAGCTTTGCCTTCCAAATTGGGAGCAATCCCCAAATGCCTTACTGAATCAGAATTTCTGAGGCTTGTTTCTTTTGCATTTATAGAGGGCACGTTCTGGTATGAAGAGCACCTTCCATACTTCAGCAAAGCTTTATTAATAATTTGACAGGTTTCTGGTTTACTATTTTACTAATCGAGAATCTTTTTTTTTTCTATTTGAAAACTGTCTTGCACAAAAATGACAGTTTAGTCATTATACCTGGCATGATTGAAAATTATGCAAATTCAGTGCTGCAGTTACATTTTTTGAGCTAAGCAAGAGATAAATTGGAGAGAGATTTTCAGTGCCTGTTTTTCCTCTGGTATTCTCTAAACTTAAAAGCTGTGCTTTCTCTGCCCCCTTCCCTGTCCCCCTGTTTAGTATGGAAGGTGAACTTGAAGGAAAAATTACCTAGTTGTCTGGCGTATTATAGGTACTACTTTTTGAAAAGATAATTTTGGAGCAAATACCTATTTGTTGTGAAATATACCATGGAATAGTATAGCAATATAAATTTTCTTGCCCCCTGCCCTGACTCCCTTCCTCTGCACTGATGGATGTGTAATACCTGTAACTTAGAGGCATCCAGTACTTAAATGTTTGCTTCCATCTGTTAGAGAATTTTGAAGCATCCAAACACTGACTTTTTTTTTTATTCTCTTAATAGTTACTTTAAATGTGGATGCATAACTGCAAATAAATGTTGAGTGTGGTGTACTTATTATAAGTTTGTTGTGGGATATTGTGCTGCATGCCACTAGTATGTGCAAGAATATTACTGTTTTCTGCTTTAGCTTGCTATGTAATGAGCTATAAAAACACTTCTATCGAAACATGAGACCACCTTAAGTGAAAGTAATTGCATAGAAAATAACCAGTACATGCCAAAAAGTTGAGCTTTGAGAGAGATTATTATTCCTTGTACAGACTGTAGCTGTGAGAACTTACAGATAAAACTTAAAAGTGTATTTTCATTTGAAAGTAGCACTTTAAATGCAGTTTTACAAGTCAGATCTGCCAAAAGTTTCAGATGCTGCGTATTGAAATTGAGTAACATCAGGGCAAACCAGTGTATTACCAGTGAGCTGCAGCTTTCATGGAATGAGTACGTTTCAAACTGCTAGCATATCCTACACCAAACTTTTATTGGAGAGAGCATCATCTGCTTTATTGCATGTTTCATGAAACTGTTGGCAAATGCCTGTTAATTAGAGTGTTGCGTAGTATGTCCCTTGAACATAGGTTTCCTTTCTCTGCTTCATATAAATCTGCTGGATTTTAGTATTATTCATGTATTTTGCTTCAAGTAATCCTGATACATTATTCCCCACCCTCTCCTTTTTCTAAAGATTAATCTTTTGTGAGTTGAGCAAACACCATTAAAACACATTTGCATGATGGTATTTTCTTCAATCTATCCCTCAGAACAAAGGACCAAACTACCTAATCATCTGATGAAGCAATTTTGCTTTTCATGTGTCTGTATGCCTTGGTATCAGAAGTCAGGTTCTTATATGACTTCTATGAGGAAGCCTTTTGTGAACAGGAGAAATACTGGGATTAAAGAATTAATCTGCAGTCACTTCAAATTCTCTACAAGATTATGCAGAAAACAAATATTTGGTGCTCTTTGAGAAGTGTTACATCTATTTGGCATTTTTAGAGACCACAATATTTTCCATGTAAAAGTATTTATAAATGCATTTTTACTGATAGGGTAGATGTATTAAAATCTTGAATTCTAAATATTGAAAAAAATAAAATGTTTAGAATACTTGAAACTAAAACAGAAAATGGCTAATTCCTTTTTATCCAGACTATCCATAATAGTACATCTGAATAAAAACTTCAAAATGTGTGGTAGGTAAATTTACTGAAGAGGGCAAAATGACTGCTTACATCAGAAAGCCTTTGGATTTTAAATTGTGTTTTTGGTGTTCTCTCATTTACTTCTTCAATTTTTCTTTTACCCTGGAGAGTATACCATATATGTTGCTGCCTCTTATTTAGGGGGTGGTAATAAACAGCACTGGTGAAATCTTATGTTTATTATCATACACAGATTCTGTTGGTTTCTGTTTCTGAGTTATTTGTTGTTTTTTCTTTATTTTTTCTCCTCCCCCCTCATTTGCTCATGTCTTGGTTGGCGTTTGGTGGTGTATAACCGTGATTGCGTTACCTTAGCAATAACAATTGGTCGTCTTGGTTACGTTTGTCCTCAAGAGGTGGCCCCCATGCTACAGCAGTTTATAAGACCCTGGTGTGTATTATTCAATCTTTTTTTTTAATTCATTTTTCTTCACTCTCTTTCTTTCTTCTCTCTATCTCACTTTTAGATATATTTTCAGTTGGTTACAAAATCTCAATCCTTAATCATTGCCAACCATGTGACTAATCTTGTCCTATCAGGTTTGTGAGTTTTCAGTAGCACCGTCATGTATTCTTTATGTTGTGGCTAACGACTAATTTATGCATGGGATAAGATTGTCACATGCTTGCTGTGTTAAAGCTTGACTATGAAAGAGCATTTTAAAATCCACCAGAATGATAATACAATGCATGCAAATACTGTAAAATTTAAACCGTGCATTACTTTACTTAAAATTCAGTCTGAGGCTTGAATTGCTGTAAGGAATATATGTTTATAGATCTGTTATGTATAAAATAGCTTGCTTGCTGCTGTAAAAGTTAAATAACTGTTCTGTAAGTGGTATCTGACATAATTCATACTGTGATAGTATTATATGTTCCGCTTCTAATAACGATAGTTTCTATAAATATTTCAGATACATGTTTCTTTTGTATTTAATGGAATACAGGTCACACTTCATAACTGTATATAGTACAGCAGGAGAGCAAGATTATGGAGATGATGCCTAATGGGAATATGCTAGTAAAGACTGTGGACAATTTTTTTCTAAGTGTTCAAAATAGTGTCTCAGATCATCTTATCAGTGTGACTTATTCCATCAAATACTGTCATCTAGTTCTGACTTGATTGAAGAAAAAGTAAGAGAGTTATCTAAGTTTTGCTCTCCAACTTGCTAGGTGCACCTCTCTGCGAAACATAAGAGACAATGAGGAAAAGGATTCAGCGTTCCGTGGGATATGTACCATGATCTCGGTCAACCCCAGTGGAGTAGTCCAAGTAAGATACATGAATAGATCTTAACATCTTTTCTTTACTCATGTGAAATTTAGTGAAAGCTGTATATGGAGTATGAAAAAGTTTAGCTTGATGTGATTCCCTGCAGTACATGATGTAGCTTTATTTTGAGGTCAAGGAGGCCAAAATGTTTATACTGCAAATGAAACATATCATGATGCTTCAGTAATTATCACCTAGCAAAGGAAAGGAGAAGAGTATTGTTAAATTCAGGTTTTTTCCTTTACTTAGAAAGAATGTGTAAATAATGAACTTTGATTAAAATAACTGTATTTTGATACTTCTGTCAGGTTGTGTTCAGGATCTGTATAAAAAATATAAGCCAAAACTTGACATACTTAAACCTATTTTCCAGATGTAACCTAGACTTTTAAAACAAGAAACAGAATAAAAAACAGTAACCACTTCTTTATTCTTAAAACTTGGGTAGGGAAGATTCTGTTTCAACTTTGGATATATTGCTTAAAGAGTCAATGCGCGAGGAATGTGTATCTCTAAAATAAATGGTACATCTGAAGAATAGAGTATGACTTGCCCTTTAGACTCCACACATCCAAAGTAATGCTGTACCAATGTAATGTTCTCTAAGAGGAAAATGAAGGTGATTTTCCCTCTCCTCTGCCTGGAATTCTCCTTCCTGAAACACAAGAATTGAGCCTCTACCTTGTTTTGAAATTTTCAGTTCATTTCACTTATGCCTTATTCTGTACTTAGCATTTCCCTCTTCTGTGGTCCATGTGTTCTTTCACATAGCTTAAGGGGAGGGCATAATTAAAGACTGTTTTCATTATCCCATCTCTCCTTCTCTCTAGTTGTTATCCTCAGTTCCTACCCAAAAACATGTGCGTTATCAACTTAATGATTAAAGACTGGTGTTTTAATGGTGTGGTAGGAGGTAATGCATGACAGCAGATGAACTAAGTATAGGGATTTTGGGGTGGCTTTAGTTTTGAACCTCTGTGATAAACATTCTGTGTGTCCCACAAAAAAAACTTCTGGCTCTGCTCAAAGAAATACAACAGCTTTTTTCCCCAACTGGAAATGTGTGAGAGTGAGTGTTGTGGCTGTGGTCTTGAGTTTTTTTGCTTCTTATTAAGGTGATTGGTTGTTGAACTTAGTATGTGTACTGAAAGAATTAAAGTTAGGTAAGTGTGGTGTGGGAGGGGAGAGTTGGGGTTTTTTTTAACTGTGGTTTTATTAATCAAAAACCTAATTAAACAGAAGCTATTGCTACACTCAGCTATTTCTATTTGTGAGCACTTAGGCATACAATAACTTTCTGTTATTGTCTGAATTAACTGGAACATAAATACATAAAACCAAAAGCGGTTCTGAATTAGGATCAAAGACCCTTCATAGGTGATAGAATGAACATCAAGCGTTGTTTTCAGACCTATAAATTGAGGTTTCTAACCTATGTGATTGTTTAATCTTGTAGGACTTTATTTTTTTTTGTGATGCTGTTGCATCGTGGATTAGCCCAAAAGATGATCTCCGAGACATGTTCTGTAAGGTAATGTTTCTAATATAACAGTATATCCTAACAGCGCTTGTTTTGGATCCTCTGGTTTTTTTCTTGCTTTCTGTTTCCACTGTTAGCACTTACTGTATTTGTGGTCATGGAGGCTTCTTTGCAAGGTCATAAATTTTCAGACAAAACAACATTGAAATCTTGGCTTTTCTTTTTTTTTTAATCTATATTTTCTTATATGTATTTGGGTTATTCCAAACTTTTTTTAACAGTATTGAAAAGTTCACTTGAGATCTTATTTGAAGGGATAATCATCCTCAAAGAGCTTTTTATAATATCTAGCCTACAAAGTTTTGCCTGCATTTGGAAGAACAGGGTTTTTTATACCAGATTTAAGATTTTTTTCCTAGAAAATGAGATTTGTATGGTTCAAGACTTTTTTGCCACGAAGATGCCTACTTTATTTTGGAGAAATATCTAGAAACTTGCAAATCAAAAATATTCCATGCTATCCTGATCTGTTTCTCTTACTCCTGCCGAAAATAACTTTTCGGGATTGCTTACTCCTTCTCAGAATCCTTCTTGGATGAGCAAGTTTCAAGAAACTTAACGAATAATTATACCCAAGAATACATCCCTAGACAAAGTGTCAATAAACTTTAAGTGAAAAGACTGTTTGCCTTGTGTAAAAGAAGCAAAAAAAAAAACCCACCCAGAATGTGATATATTGTGTTTTGGCACTAGTGTCTTGGTTTAAAAAAAAAAAAGAAAAGAAACGTTTCATGAACAGGTGCTGTTACTGTTCAGTAGTGTGGTTCCCCTCATAAGCTGTAAAGTGAAATCTCTGTTTTTAGGAAGAACATGTGTCAAAAGTTCATGATAATCCTCTTAAAGCAAAAATGGTGCATATTCCTAAGTACTTACTAGGATCATGGGTCAATATTGGCACGTTTTCTTCAAGTAATGCCATGTGTGAACATCGGAACAGAAGCTAGAACTTTTGTATCCCATCTTTAAGAGCAAAGACAGAAATCTCACTGTCCTAGTTAGCCTCTCAGATAGCTGGTCTCCTTTGAAGGAACATTAGGTCCAGGAAATGCACAGCTGTGAGTATTCTAGCATCAGCAGAAGAGAACAGCACATACTTACAAGCTTAAAAGAAAGTACAGGATGATTGTCCGAAGCAGTCTGTGTGTGTTTCTGCACTGGTCCTTCAGCACTGAATACTTGCTTCAATAAGTTAGGCTCCTCTTTTTCAGACTCTTTCCAAGTTATCCATGTGGGATCTAATGCATTCAAAGTAGACACAATGGTTCTTGGTCACTTGGCATAAGGACATCCTTGCTTTTTAAAGTGTATTCTTTTGTGCTTTTTGCCATGTAAGAAAGGAGACAAAGCTTTCTTCAAGTGATGGCATGCACATTTTTTAGATTACTTCCTAATGAATACATGACTGCTGTAGTCCAGTTAAATGTTTTTCCAACAATAATTATGCCTTTCAGGAACAATGGAAAAAAAATTGTCCAGTATTCCTTTTTTTGTTTTGTTTTCTAGCACTAGAGCTGAGAGACAAAATACCATTTCCAAGCGCATGGGTAGATGAGCTGTCAGCGTTGAAATCTGACATATACCCTAAGAATTTTATCACTTTTTATAAAAGCAAGGTATCTGAAGACTGCAGATGAAGGTCACTTGCTAAAACTCTACTGGAAGATGATTTAAAAAGTGTTCCTTTTGTCATACCTAAACATTCTTAGATTTTCAGTAGTTTCTTGGCAGCTGGCTAATCTGACTCTTTGGGTTATGAAAGAGAGGTGAACCCGCTTGTGGAAGGTCTCTTTCAGGAAGAAGCAGTAAGTTAACTGGTGACACTGTAATGTCATTATTGCTACATCCTGTTTAAGAACAGCTCTGCTTGAGAATGTTGTGTTGAGGGTAAACTCAGCACCATGAGCTTTAACTTTAACATTGCCTTTTCTGTGAGGACATGTTCATGATAGACTGTTCCACAACTCAGTATCCTTGAATTTAAAAAAGAAAAACAAAACTTTAGACTCTTTCGGCATTATTTTCTATGATGAGGAGCCATTTAATCTGCTTTTGTTCTTTCTAATGTTTGCCTTTTAACCTGCTGTTTTCAGAGCTGACATACTAAGACCTTTTTGATAGCATCATTTAATTTTCACAGTTTTCAGTTAATTTATTACATTGGAAGGGCCAGACTGAAACCTGTAGATTTTTTTTTTTTTCCTCTTTCGCTGGCTTTTGACTGCCACTGACTGTGGATCGCTGTTCTTTCAAAATACAAAAGATTTTAACAGCTTCCTTTTTGTGACAGTTGTCTTACAGGTTCCATGGAAAAAAACAGAGCTCTCACAGGATGCTTTGTATTTGTGCTAGAAATTGACAGGCAATTTCTGTCAAATGCTGGCTGCAGTTCTGGCTCAGCTTTCTTCCCATAACATATTACACATTTAAAAAAGACGTGAATAGAGTAATCTTAACATATATAAACTGTGTCAATAGATAAAATGTTTAGCATTCTGAAATGGCCTAACTCGAGGTTGTAAGTCACCTTACTCATTAAAAATACATATAGGTATGTATGCACACACTAATTTGTGTGCGTAGCTATATTCTATATGTCACCCTTAAAAGAAAAAACATTTCAGTTAAAAAAGACATTACTAGACTTCCTATGTTTCTTAGTAGCATTTCAATATTAAATTGGAGAATTCAAATGGACAGATGTACAATCTAGCAGTTTGTGGCTTACTGCCTATGTTGCTAGTAAATAATGATCATGTATCTACCATTTAGTGATGATCTGGACTTCCTCCCTCTCATTTGTAGATTCTTCATGGATTTAAAAATCAAGTTGGGGATGAGAATTGGAGGCGTTTCTCTGACCAGTTTCCTCTTCCCCTAAAAGAGCGCCTTGCAGCTTACTATGGAGTTTAACCTCATGCACTGTAGCTGCAGTCCCATAATTAGAGGTAAGCACACAAATCTTCCTTGCTGAACAGAGCTGTATAACAGACTTCCTGCCTGTTTGCATTATATGAAACATAATTAATTCATCAGACTAGAATTTTTCAGATATGCTGGATGAGATATCTTTCCTTCCTATAAGAAGGAACAAAAAGGGATGATAGTATACCTAAATGATGGTAGCTGTAGCAAAAGCAGTTGTCTGACTCTGTTGAAAGAGAGAGAGAAAGAAAGAAAAAGTGAGTGTATGATACACATGGTAGTGTGTCAAGATAAGGTTGGAAGTGTAGGTATAACAAAGTTCCAGTTCAGGCTTAATAAGCAAAGTGATGAATGTGATCCTCAAGCCATCATACTAAAGACACTGACTCCCTTATGTCTTATGAAATAGTAGCTGGCGGATGTTGTCTAAGCAGGAATATTCCTCTAGGATAGGAAAGCAAGTTTGCTAACACACTTTAGCCATGAGAAGTCCAATATATTCCTAACCACATACTAGATGATCTTTGCACTGAATAAAGGATGTTGTGCTAATCTGTAACTCTACTGTAACTGTAGAGCTTGATGTTTTGGAGAGGCTGATGTGTTTATTATTGCTATATTCCATTTTGTGCACCAATTCAGAATTGTTATAGTTCTGTGTGGAGAATGATTCAACTTCAGCAAAGAACAGTGATAGTACATTCTAGAACAGTTATTATACCACCTTGCTTTGTATGCTGTCTGTGCACGCTGTATAAAACAAATTTCCCATGTGTAAAGTAGTGTGATACTGTGAAGAGATTATAATACTAACCAAAAAAGAGGGTGAATTAAGTTTATTCATTCAGTCTTTATATAAATTTGATACTTGCTGTAGAATTTTTGTAATGAAATTATGGGAGCGAATCATTCAATTCTGTTTTGTTGTTGAATGGACAACTATTTAAAAGTCAGCCTAAGATTTTTTTCGAATTCAGTGACATAAGAAATCCTGTTTGAATTATGTGTTTGATCTGAACAATGGATTAAAAATAAACCAATTTCAAACATTTATATATGTACCAATGAGGGCATTTTAGTTGTGACATAAGGGTGTTTTCTCCTAATGAATAGGAATCCAAAGGATAAAATTCACCATTATTCTTAGTTTGAACTGAGGAGACACTATGGCTATCTTGTTTAATCCACCTAAAAGTGAAGTTGTTAGATCAGTAGCAGATATGTTTAATGTGTTTCCTCAATGTCATAACTACCTCATAATTTTGTGCTAAAAATGGAAAAGCTTGTTAGAATATGTAGGACTGGTTTTATCTTAAATCTAAGCTTAGCCACAATAGTGGAACTGTCAGTGTAGCTTTAAAGCATACATTGTTGTTTCATGAATAATAATTTACCTGATACAAATGGGCTCTTTTCTTAGACAGGCTTAGAAGGGAAAATCTAGGCATAAATTAGTTTTTAAGTTAAAGGCTGGCACCTACTGCTTAAAAAAGGTGAAAAAGCTCTTTGTTTATGCACAGATCTGTCAGTTAAGGCTCAAGGTAAGATTTAACTATACCTTTATTTTTTCCTTTCACAGGTCCTTCAGTCTGGGAGACTATGAGGGAGCCTCTGCACCCAGGGAAAATGTTACCCTTTACTGGGGGGAAGGGTAAACCAGTAGGGAATACAGTACAATCCCAACCCTACTGGGAGGGGCGGGAGGGAGGTGTTGCCGTCACTGTATTAAGTCGATGTTGGGAAATGTTTTACCATCTGGAGCCTTTGTGGGTGGAAATCTGTCTCCTATTACAACTCTGCACTGGATGTGAAGAAGAAAAAAAAAAAAAAAAAGAATCTAGTTACAAAACAGCACATTCTGGAATATTGTGGGGAATTGTACCAAAATAAGAACCATATAATTGAACCATAGGGATACGTAAAGAGGAAAACTATTTTGCGCACAATAAAGGAAACCTAAGAATGGGGGTCACAAACAGTAAAAGGCTTTCTTTTTTCTTTTATGTTTTTTAAGTAAGGGTTTTCTACATTATTTCATCCTGCTTGATGGGATTCCTAGGTATTTGCATGTTAATGAAGAACTACACAAATGAAGTTAGTACAGTTAAAATGCAGCTTGTGTCTATTAGAAGCAGGCACTTGCAGTGTACAATATAGGAACCCCATCATAAATTAATAAAGGTTAACTTGGATAAAATGAAGCAACCTGCAAGCTGCCAAATGAGTCACTCCTTTCATTTTTGGGGTAAGGGGAGGGACATTTCAAAGGAGAGATTGACATCTTAATTTTTACATTAAAAAAAGAATTAAAGTAGTGGATATGATTTGATTATTGTACTTCATTAGATTTAATTTCTAGAGTAAGGCATTATTCTTAACGTGCAGTTTAAGGTTCAGGCATGCGTTCTGGCTCATAGTGATCAGAAGTAATTTAAATTAGTGGGAAAGTAGCATGCTTGCATCACATAGAGTGAAATTGGTATACATTTACCTATGTTGCGCCAGTTTTGTGTTGCAGTTTACCAATTCAATATAGCCCTGCATTTGAAATTCCTTTTTTAAGATTCTGTGGATTTTATTTTTATTAAGAATATAGATATAAAGTACTGTAGTTAACAATTAGGCCTTGAAATACCTTTTTAGGATCTGTTAAGAATAAGATTGATATTGTATTGTGTGTAACCTGCACAATGTGGAAAGCTGATATAGCTGTGCAAAATATTTGCCTCTGTGCTGTCAGTGTGATGTGCTTTCTGCATGGTTATATACTAGTGATTTTATCAGAATCTCTAAACATGAGTTACATGGTAAGACCCGTTAAAGGCTGCATAAATGTTAGTTGGCACATAAAGACAATTGTAGAAGTTGATGACGATTGCTATATTTGTGTTTATTCCCACTCAACATATTACCTTCTATGCTTTCTTTTTGTTCAAAGCATGATCTTAAAAGAGATGTTTAAGTTAATGGATGTAATGCAGGGTATCTACACTGTATTGGCGCATGTTGGTGGCCCTTTGTGATGTAGTTAAATGCACAAGGGTGCAAGTTTAAAGCTATGGAGTGAAAGTTGGTTTGGATCCTCTTCATTTCATTTGTTTAGCTTTTCTGTTGTGTTTTTTTCTCTACTTACATGTATTCCTGTGAATAAATCCTTGTTAAGTTAACCCTTTACTTTTCCTTCCATGTGTATTTTCTTATGTACTGTGAATGTGAAATCCTAACTGGTACACTTGATCTTGTGTCCATCTGAAAGTGGCAAGTCTTTAATAGTTTAGATTGCCTAAAGAGTATCCCATGATGATAAAGGAAAATGGAGAGACTTTTAACTCTGCTGGTCAGAGGTGAAGCCACACCTTTCCATTTTTCAAGTGCTGCATAATTAATCTGCAAAACAAAATTAAGCCATAACAGCCTTTTTATAGATTTAGTTTCTCACCTTTGCATTGCAGAATGGATACTGGATAACAGTTTTGGGGTTTTTTTTGTTTGGTTTTTTTTTTGTTTGTTTTTTGGTTTTTTTGTTTGTTTTTTTTTAAGAACTTGCTCTTCTTTGCATGGTTCTGTTCTTTGACTGTTGAATGATTTAGCCATTGCACTGATGTTTGAGCTGCGTGAGTGTGAACTTATAAATGCTGTTTCAAGGGTTTTGATTTTTTTTTTTTAAATGCATGATAGCATGCATGTTTTACATCCCCCTTTCCCCCACCCCTTTTTTTTTGGCTTTGCAAATTTTAATGGATTATGCCTGAAGAGTAGTTTGGACATGTACTGTACAAAGTACGTTCAGTAATGCTAGTACATAGTATTCAATTTGGTCAAAATTGCATGTGATAACTTGCTTTCAAATTACATTGCTTTGATAGCAAATAAAAAATTCCTTCTTAACTAATAAATCTGAAGTAAATTAGTAATAGTCACTAAAAACACTTTAAAACTAAATTCTGGAAGAAAAAAAACCCAAACCTTTAAAATTTAGCAAGGTGGGATATTATTTGAGACCCAAACTTGCTTTAATTTTGAGTGTGTTTGAACATTAGGGAAGCGTTTCAGAGAAATTACATTAAAAAAATTTGTAGAATAGAAAACCTACCTAAATAACACTGTAGTATAACATCTAGAATGAGTTTAACTAAACTTCTTAAATTTCAGAAAGCCCCTTTAACCAAATAAAACCACTCCACCTCACCTCAGATTAACTTAGGATGGCACTTTTGTACATACGTATTTTAATAGGTATTTCTACAGATGTGAACTGATCTGGTATAACAGCAAGGAAAATAATTAAAATAAGGCAGAAATAAAAAATACTGACAAATAGTCTTTTGTATCAGTAAGTTCTCTCATGGTATATTTTAAAGCAAATGAACCATATTCCTAATGCATAATATAGCGCAGAGATTTGCAGAAGCCATTTAGGGTATAATGTGAGGTAAGAAAAGTTCTGAATCGGCATTAACAGTTATAATTCAATTACTGCATCATGGGATATATAAAAAGCATCTTAATTCTTGTGGTGTAGTCGTGACAGTTCTTGAATGTTGACTGAATGTTTATACTGGTAGAATTGTGAGTTTGTCTTTGTTACATTCCAGTGTTTCTGCCTCTTGGCATGCTAAAAGCACGGCTTACTTCATTTGCTCCTTACACACTGAATAAAGTGCTGTTAGTGTACTAAACTACAGAAATAGCCGCTGCTAAGTAATGGTGTAGATTTTCTACTTGAATATTTTTGTTGTAGGAACCTCAGGAGGTCAGTGTTTACTGTTTTTATATATGCCTTTTTCCTGTTTTGAGTTTCCCTTTTTGAAGGATTCTGAGAGTGAACAAAAGCTGCTGATCAACCTAAGTTGGTAACAGAAAGTGTATTTAAAATCCTTATAAATGCATCTTTTTGGCAGTTCTAAATTGCTGTTAAATTAGTCTTAAGTGAAGGTCAATACTAAATTTTTTTCATTACACATTCAGGAAACAGCTCTTTTCATTTAGGGAAAAAGACTACAGTAGTTCATTATTTTAACCAGTGCAAGCAAAAATAATCAATTTTGTAAATTTTTTCCAAAGCTTGATTATTTTCTAAATCAGTGAATATGTATATATTTAAATTGTAATAAGCTAATTCTTATGCTTTAGTTTATTGCTCCTTAAAGCTTGTACTCAAAAGATCACTTTTAGAAGAATGGGTTTAAAATTTATAATCATAATAATTTTTAAAAGTTATGAAGTAGCATAAATTTTGTAACTAACAATATTGATACACACTGTGATTTATTTTTTTTGTTAGGACTTTTATGTTAGCATCAATCTTAATTACTTAAACTGCATATATTGTATAATAGTAAAATGTATATTTTAAAACTTCAAGTGGCTTTCCTCAAGCGAAACTCATTGCTACTTAGAAATATTCAAATACTAGCTTTATCTCAGGTGAATACTCTTGTACCCTTTTTGTTCAGAACACATGCTAATAAAAATGTGTCTTAATTATAGCAGTTTATGTATTTCATTTAGGCAGCTCCTCTGTCTTAAACTTACTCTAAATTAACCTTCTACTGTGGGACAATAATGACTTTTGCTTCACCTATTTTATTCATATTGAATGTATTAACATATAAGGTGCAAAAACATTCTTCCCTTGAGGAGAATGCATCCATATTCAAACAACTGAAATATTTCTTGAAGAATGCTTTAAATGCAACATCATATTGGAAATCGTTTGTTTCAGATTTTATCAAGGAAAGAAGTTGTAACTTAACACTAATTGCTTCAATACTATCTCTTTCATGAGGATGATAGACGCATAAAGCTTCCATATAGGGTCTAAAGAGTAGCTTTTTATCTTAGATAAAGGTTAAGCTCTACAGTGGAATGACTGCTGTAAATGGCAAAACATCCTGCAGTTATCTCAGATAGATGCTGATGTAGTTTGCATACATATTTGTTATATATTACATAAGTATTTCCAGTAACCTCATCTTGAATAGATAAAGCTTGATCAGTAGCTGTGTATTTCACTCACCTATGCATTCTCCAGAATGACTTGCATCCATCAGTCTTCTAGGTATTCTTCTCCAATAGAAACTGTTTTTTGTCTGCCACTGGTGCTTGCTCTTTGCACTTAATGGTTGGAGCAAGCCAGTTTTAGAGTATTAATATTTTAAATGGGAAACTGAGGCGAGTTCTCTTGTTGCTTGCCTTGTAGAGTATATTCTGCTAGAATAATAAGGATACTTACTCACTTGAATGTACTTATATGAGGGAAGTTTAAAATGGCTCTATAAGATGAATCCTTGTGTGGTGTTACAGTATACTTTAAGTAAGCCAAATCCACATCTCGAAGAATTCAGCGCTTATATTATAGTATCGTTTTTCTATAAGCTGGTTCTATTGTGCTACTTTCGCCTTAGGTATCTATTTCCTTACTTTGGGTGAGCAACAAAATTGAGAAGGCCTGGGTGTTTTTTGCGAGGACAGCAATTAGAAAAAAAGATTGGTATAAGCAGGTTCATTTGGCTGTTGAATCTCCCGTGTAATATTATCTTTTTTCATGGGAAGAGATAGGTAGTTATGTTGTACATTGTCTGACTTACTAATACTAGACACTTGTAAAATTTTAAATTGGATGCAGTATACAAAATAGTTTAAAGTGAAAGATGAGTGGATCTTTCTGCTGACAACTTAGGTTGTATGAGTTTTGCTTGAAAGCTTTAAATCTGATGTTTCTGTATCTGCCACAATGTTGGAATGTTTCCTTCAAACATATCCTCCTGCAACCTCTCAAACTGTACTAAATTGAGTGATATTTCTTGAAGTCTGCCTATGTGCTAACAGAACTTCACTTTAAATAGAATATGGTTTTAATTTTTGATAAGCTGCTGAATTTTAAAGAGTTTTTGGGGCCACCAAATATTTTGGATCATGCAGAGAATATATATTGTACTGTAGTAATTTTGTATTTACATTTGTATGATGTGACATAATAGATGTGAATGTTAATCACTGCTTGACTATGTTAATAAAGTTGTTTAAATATAGATGTTTGCATTCCAATTTTTAATGAAAGATGAAAATTTCATGTTGAATTTATGTTTTTGCCTGACTCGGTAGTGCACTCTTCTGGTTCACACATGTAAGTTCTGGAGTCTCTTGAATAAGGATTTTCATTTTATCTGAAAGAAAATGATCTTTGGATAAGTTAAGGTCAGTTCAATTTAGATGCTTCGTGCTGTTTGACGGCAGATCAATGTAGAAATAGGAGGTTTATGTGAAGTGAAATTAATGCCTGTTGGGTGATACTGGTAACTACTTTGCTACTGAGAACTGGTACATTGACTGTATTTTTGTTTGAAACAGCTGATGCTCGCTAAGTCTGACCAAATGGGAAAGGGAAAAAAAAAATCATTCTCATTGCTTGTGCTGTCAATAATGTGAATTATGAAGGAGTAAACTAAAAATAAATTAAAATTATTCAAGACCTTGAACCAAAACTTGCAGTGGTCTTAGTCTAATTTTATCTAGCTTTTATGGGACCATGATAATACAAACTATTTAAAGATCTGTCCTTCCATTTATGTAACTTACTGATACAGGAGTCTCTAAAATGAAAGTATGAGACTAACGGTAGTAGCTCTCTGGACAAAATCCACCCATATTGATTTGAACATCTTATGTTCGCTTCTGATATTTAACAGTTGGTCAATAGCATGTAGACAATTTAGACATGTCTAGCACAGATAGCTTCTATAGTGTAATGATTAAATTAAATAAAATGCATTGTCATGATATAACTACTTACTACAATAAAATTTATAGTAGAAATTAATTGCTGCATACTCAGCTGAAAGGCTGTTTAATGAAGGACATCTCTTTCTGGAGGCAGAAATCTGAGGCAGCCATGGAACAGCTGTTAACAGCAGTGTAGGTGTGTAGAGACGAAGCTGATTAGCAGAGAGATCAGCTCCTGTTGGCTGAGCATGCCAGTGGCTGCATGGGAGGGGATGGGGGAGGTTTTCTTTTTGTTTTCTTTCAAATAGCTCTCCCCACTCCCTTTATATTGTGGGGTACCTATGATGGAATATCCTGCTGTCAGTGAGATGCTTTGTTCAAGTGTCCTATTATCAACTTAGAGCCTGATCTTAAGCTGTGGCCTCTAATTTTGAGTCTGAGTTTAATTACTATATATACAAACAAGAGATGAGTAGAGTAAGTACTGGCATCTTGAATAAGTGAAATGAATGTTATGACCAAGTTTGTGGTCAGGTTGCAACAGCACAAAGGACTGTACTTTCAACATAGGTCATGCTATTGCTTTCACAAAAAAAAAAAAAAGACATCTAATTTAAAGAGGCACTTGAATGACAAAGCATTTCAGTAGGACTATTGTGTGTGTAAAATAATTTATGCATGTTAAGTGCTCACAGAGTAGATGTTGGTAGCTTTTGTTATCCCAGAATGACTCACAATGAAACATACTGCTTATATGAAGTATTAATATGAAAAGTGCATTTCTTTCAGAGGTATCTACCCTTGTTTTGCATAAAATGAGCAGTATATACTATCGAAACCTCCCAAAAGACACCAGATGTTAATCTGAATAATGGCAGACTTAAAATGAGGTTGTTTCCAATAATCAGTCTGCTTTTTAAGGAAAACAGATCCAATTATGCTGCACATGTATTAATGCATATATGTGTAAGTGATGGCATATACAGTATTACTTTTGAATCATACAGTTTTTCATGGGTTTTTTGTGACACCAATTCTTGTTTGCCAGACTTTCATTTGAATCATAAAAGTTAAAATTGAGGTATTCATTTTGTAGCTTCAGGTATAAATCATTTTTGTCAAACCTTAATTTATATTTTTAAAATATGGAAATGATACATGTCAAACTGTTTTGCTGACAGTTTCACCCATTTTTCCTTTCTTTATTGCCCCTTGGAAAATCGATAGTCATAAATTTCCTCTATTAAATATACAGGGGAACTTAAAAGTCTTCCCTTGTGTTTACAGCATACAGGTTAATCTGGATGCTTAGCTACTGCAGTATTACTATAACATACCAATATTTTTTAATTTTCCATTATTTCTCTCAGCACCCCCAGTGCTTAATACAAATGCCAAATAGAATTTCATTTCTCTGATAAGGTACTGTACACAATGACAAGTGATGTTAATTTGCCAGTCCTTTTACCTTGAAATGATTGTCAAGGAATGCCTTTACAGGTAGGACATATTTAATTTGCAGTTTTCTCCAGCTCTTTCAGCTTTACATTCATGGTGACTTGTTGAGGTGATTCTGTGGCTTGCAGATAGAGAAACTGAATAGTTCCATAGTTTGAAAACTCAAACATAGTGAATGAGACTATAGAAAAAATGAAAAAGAGGGATTTGCCTTAAAACTAACAACAAACAAAAGAAAAAAGCAAACTGTTTTACAACTAAATTCTGAGGTGGTATTTTTCTTCCCAGAACCACACCTTGACACAAGGCATCTTTCAGTGTCTATCTTTATGTCTAAAGGAAATTTTGAGTCATCTTGCACGGTGGGGTTTTCTTCTCCTTAACACATTGATAATCATTGTCTTGCATATACATTCTTCATTCTGAAATGTACATGCTCAAATAAACATTTTGGAACCATGTTCAAAATAACCCCAGGCATGTAAATACGTGCACCTTTTCCTTCTAGCTATGGAAATAGTTTGGAAGAACAGATGAATCACATGACAAAGTAAGAATTAAAGTATTAATTTTCTTTCATACTTCACATACCTTAGCATAAGGGAGTAAGATAGTTGCATCACTTTCTCCAGTACACTGCCAGAGGAAGATGTAGCTAATTTTAGTTTTGCTTATCCCCAGCCTCCTTATTGAGGGCCTTACACACCAAAAGTGTTGTCTTTGGGCCAAAACCTGATGGAAGCTAGCTGGAACCTTGGACCACAGCTCTTGTTTGTTGCAAGCATTCACTCATCTGTGTAATTGTTTCTCAGTCCATAAAATGGCAGTGTTTAACAGGTGGTTGTTGGGCAAACAATTGCCCAATATAACAACTCAGAGTTTAGTTTGTCTAGTTAAGAACCATAGGCATCTTTGCTACTTTTATTTCTTTTTAAAAAACACAGGTTTCAAATTTTGCAGAAATAACAGGATGTTATTTGATGCATGTAGAGACAGGAGACCCTCTAATCTTTACTAATACAAGTCTGCACATCTTCATAAGCACTTAGGCTTTGAGAGTTTTATCAAGGTGATAAGGACACTATGGAGTTCACGTCTTTCTTGCAGCCGCTCAAGCTGGTGGCTGCCATTAGTGAGCACTAGTATGTATATCTATGGATGTTGTGAAGAGTCAAAGGTAAGAATTATTTTCACATAGCATGACTTCTGCCCAAATGCAAACCATTCCCTGCCCATCCTGTTCATACTGCCATTCTGTTTTTTAACGTGCAATCCTAATTAAGTACCTGTATAACCAAATGATTTTACCTCTTTCATGATATTTCAAATAGCTGCTTCTTACCTAGATGGCTAAAAAATCTGTCCAGACTAATACCTTTCTTTTTCATTATTTCATTTACTACCTTTCATAAACTCATTCCCAAGCCTTTGCACTTCCTCTTTGTTAGTACAGTAATAATTATAAGCTGTATTTGGTTTAATTAAAAACACAAGCACCACTTATTCCACTATGCTGTACTAAGAATACTTTCCTGAGATACCAGGATGTAAATCTTACTAGCTTAGCTTCAGACCCTTCTACCAGCAGTTACCTTTTCTGTTTCTGTCGCATATTATAACCAGAGTGGAGAAGATGTTCGTGATCTGGACACCACATCTTGCTTGTGTGGTAGGTACTACAGAGCACTTTGATACTCAGTGAAGTTACACAATCAGAGCTTGCTCTTCTAAACGCTTCAATTTTGTTTCACTGAATTCACATGCTTTAAATACTTCAGTCTCTTCATTTAGGTTATTTTTACTAGTTGACTGCCAATAAGAAGCTGCTTCAAGTTCATTGATTGACATATTTGCAGGTAAGTGCCTAAAACATGTATGCAATGTCAAATATATTGATACATCAATTGTATAAATTCAGCTAACCATTGAATGTATTCTTGGCAGTATTACAGCATCATAATTTAGCATTTTATTTTCCCATCTTACATAGAATATAGATGAAAAAGCTCAGTACGGTGTTTCTGTAGTAATGAACCACCTGAATATATTAGAAATCTCCCAGAATTTTTCATGCAGGGCTGAAGTGTGACTAGAAAAAGTAAAAATGGAATCTACAACCATTAAACTATTCCAGTTTGTCATTAATAATATTCACTAATGCTTTCTAATCCTTCCATTTGATTGAAGGTTGATTTGATGAAACGTTTTTGGCAGCAACAGAGCAGAAGAGTAATAAAGGTGGAGTACTGGCACCAAGTGACTCACTGTGAAACAATGCTGTTGGGTTCATAATTTAAGTAATTGAAGTAATGAATGGGATGTGATCGAGCTTGGTAACTAGATCAATAGAAGTGTGCGTTTAAGTATACAGTGAGTCAGATGATGCAGCCTAATGGAATAAATCATTCCAGGAATGTTGAAAACAGTGTCATTAAAACTCACTGTAAATCTTCAACAGAACACAGAAATCATTACTAGCTTTGAAAGAATTTCAATGAGGTATTGCACCAAGTTGAAAAAAATTCAGTTGATCTCTTACTGTAATAAATGTGGCTATCTATAACTGTGCACAAGTATTTTTGTTTATCTTAAACTCAGAAAAGATGTCAGAAACATTCATCCTACCCAGAAGTGTAATGTAGTATGTAAACCCATAATCTCACCAGGGATCTCTCATCAGACCACAGTTTGAGTTTGTGCATGTATTTCAGAAGAGGGCCTAGCCTGTCTTAAGATTGTGTTGGAGAATTCCCCATACCCTTTGAATAAATTATTTCAAGTTAGCGGTGTTTGCTGCTAACTTTATGATATCTTTCTCCTAGCCAGCTTTTTTTCCTAAGCTTTTCTAGCTTTAACTTCCACCTACGGGATTTCATTACACTTTTTGTACAAAAAGGCTGCAATAAATGTCTAGTCATGAAGGTAATGTGTAGGTCATAAGCAAGTGAATTATTAAACTTCTGGGTAATGTCTGCAGGTATCCAGGTACAATTGCTTGGTTAGAACATAGTCCTGGTGTTTCTTAAATCCTACAAGGTAACCTGACAGTACTTACCAAAGTCAAATGACTCTTGAAAAGGACTCACCTAACAATTCACTCTGCCTTCCTTTTCCCCATCTTTTGTTCTCCACCACATTGGTAAATAGCTCTGGTTTGTTTGTTTGGTTGGTTGGTTTTTTTTAATACCTCCTTCTGGTGCTCATAATCTTTTGGAACATACCTCAATTGGCAGTATAAATTCTTGTTTACCTATCAAGATTCTTTCTATAGTTCTTTTAACAAGGACAGAAAAGAAAGAAAATGCATTTTTCAAGGCAAATCCTCAATCTGGTCTATGAAATATATATCTGGTATATAAAATGGCTCCACCTCCATCTGCTTCTTCAGGTTTTCTTTAAAAATAAAGTGCAATGTTTGATTATGTGTTTTACCTGAATCAGCTTCTTACCTGTTTTTAATTTATAAAGAGCTTTAAATATCAACTGGCTCTTTGGCAGTTCATTATGACATTAAGTAATGTAATAATCTGAATTATTTTTGGCAATTATTTGGATTATTTATTCTTTTTTTCATCTTAAAATATTAGCACATTCAGTTGTAGGTTCATGTATCAAGGGTTTTACTAATAACTGAATGCAGTTATTGTACCTACAGTTCATAATCTATTTTCAAATGGTTTAGACGTAACACATTAACTTAGTTACTCTAGGTAAAAATACAATATACAATCGTTATTTGTAAATCATACTAATGTCTGTAGTCTAGATGCACTGTATCTTTAGTATCATATCTTCATAAATGACTTGGATGCAGGACTTGAAGGTTTGTTATCAAAGTTTGCCAATGACACAAAATTGGGAGGAGCCGTTGACACTCTCGAGGGCAGAGAGGCCCTGCAGAGGGATCTGGACAAATTGGAACTGGGCAATCACCAACCATATGAAGTTTAACAAGGGCAAGTGCCAGATTTTGCCCCTGGGACATGGCAACCCTGGATGTACATACAGACTGGGGAACCAGAGGCTGGAGAGCAGCCCCGCGGAGAGGGATCTAGGGGTTCTGGTCGACGGCAAGTTGAACATGAGCCAACAGTGAGCCCTGGCAGCCAGGAGGGCCAACCGTGTCCTGGGGTGCATCAAGCACTATATTGCCAGCCGGTCGAGGGAGGGGATTGTCCCACTCTGCTCTGCACTGGTGCGGCCTCATCTTGAGTGCTGTGTGCAGTTTTGGGCACCATGGTACAAAAAGGATACGAAGCCACTAGAGAGTGTCCAGAAGAGAGCCACAGAGATGGTGAAGGGTTTAGAGGGGAAGCCGTATGAGGAGCAGCTGAAGTCACTTGGTCTGGTCAGCCTGGAGAAGAGGAGACTGAGGGGGGACCTCATCGTGGTCTACAGCTTCCTCACAAGGGAAGGAGGAGGGGCAGGAGCTGATCTCTTCTCCCTCATGACCAGTGATAGGACCCGAGGGAACGGCAGGAAGATATGCCAGGGGAGGTTTAGGTTGGACATTAGGAAAAGGTTCTTCACCCAGAGGGTGCTGGAGCACTGGAACAAGCTCCCCTGGGAGGCAGTCACAGCGCCAAGCCTGACACCATTCAAGAAGCATTTGGACAACGCCCTCAGACATATGGTGTGAATTTTGGGGTTGTCCTATGGAGGGACATTGAGTTGGACTCGATGATCCTTGTGGGTCCCATCCAACTCAGGACATTCTATGATTCTAGATTTGACAAGTTCTTTCAAGTAACAACTTAGTGTATATAATGCCACATCTCAGATGATTTACACCCTTTAAAAGAACTTATTTTTAAACAATAAGTTAATATTAACACTTATAAAAACAGAAGCTGGAAATACGTGAGGATGGGTAAATTGAGATGCAGAGAGCAAACTGTGGAATCGGGGATGCTTTTCTCAGAGGGGAACTCTGAGCTAAATACGTCCTTTCACATGTATGCAACCACATTAATGCCAAATGGCATAATTTTTCAAAAATTAGGATTATATTTATGAAATATAACTGTTAACTAGTATAGCCAAGAAGTCTCTGTAGTTCTTCATACCCTTCCTGTGAGGCTTGTTGTTGTGGTTCTTTAACCTTACAGTCATGTAGATGGCAAAAATGGGAGAGGAATTGCTTTTTTTTAACTTTCTACTAAAAAATTAGTAATCCAGGAAACTACTTGGATCTTCCATGAAAGCTGCTGAAAATATGCAATGGGAATGTTTGCTTTATTATACAGGACTCACTGTGTAGTTATGGCTATCAAAATAATGTTCCTTTCTGTCCACACCCATTATACCAAGAGAACAAAAGAACAATTGTACTGGGACAAGCGAAGAGTCTACCTAGCCCTGTATCCTGTCCTTGGCAACCAATACCTAGGGAAGAGTATAAGATTGAAGTACTATATATGATACTACTGCAAAGTATCCTCACAGGCTTCACTAACTCGCAGATTAGGTACTTCCGGAATAAGTGATATTGCCTTTGTATTTAGTAATCCATTATGGATTTCTCTGTCTGGAGAAACCTAGAAACTTTGTCCAGTTTCCCATTCCTTCTAGCTTGACTGAATTCTCCACTTGTGCTTTTATTTTTCATTTTTAACTCATCTATTCTTACTTATGAGTTCTCTATATTGTATTCTTTCTCAGTCATCTCTTTTCCAGCCTGAAGAATTCTAGTTTAATTGGTGGATGTTAGTTCCCATACCTTGGATTCTTTTTTGTTGCCTTTATCTCAGTCTTCTGGGTTTTTTTTAAATTATTTTTTTTTATTTGTGGTGTTTGGGTTTTTATTGGGGGGGGGGGGTATTTTTTTTTTTTAGGATAAGCACTACCAGTGCTGTGCACAGCATTCAAGGTGCAGGTGCCCACACACACAGGTTTACAAACTGGATGAGGTTCTCTGTTCCTTTCCTAATATGTCTAACAATTTGTTTTGAATATGACTGAGCATGATTTTCTGCCTTTAAGTCCTGTATTTAGCTGGTCTCATAACCTCAAGATCTCATGTGCGTGTCAGCTCAGAGTCTGTCACCTTCTAGAATGATCTTAATGAACTGGCTGGATATTGACCCAGCACATAAAATCACCTCCCCATCACACCTCCATATGCTTCTTTACACTGAATTTTAAATTCAAATGCAAGGTACTGAGTGCTGATGTTTGCTAATACCTGCTGCTGGGTATTATGCAAGAAGCATGACTGAAAAACTGTAGAAACACCAACTGGATATTGCCATGGCACTGGCATAGTGCAGGGACTGATTCTTCGTTCATGGTGACTACATAATATCCAGCAGCACATAAAGCAAGGTAATCAGTAATCTAGGATTTTCTTATCCAGGCCAGTCTCCAAAGAAGAAGTGTGCATAATAGGACTGTCCTTTGTACGGATTTTTCAGTATGTACTACTTTAAAGAGAAGATAAGTGACAAGATTGGCATGCAGCATGTAGGATGGTAAAGTTTAAAAAATGTCCTTTGTTGCTGGTAGAGCTCATTTTATGATAGTATATGGAGTTCAAGAGCAAGTTCATTCCTAAGGAATCAATATTATTGTGCAGAATTCCAGTGTGCCTTAAGAACATAGCTATTGATCCTGATCATCATCGCTGTCAAAGTGGTTTTCTATGTAACTATACCGATGCTACAGGACGCCTTAAAGTTCAGGTCTAAGGTTTTGCGTTTCACTGGAATTTTTGTGGAAAGCTGTTGTTGAAAAGCTGAGGATGGATTTGATATTTGTGTGATAGTAGACTGCTGCAGCACTGCAGCAGTTGCTTCGTATCTTGATGTAGCAGTAGATAAGGGATTACTATGTAGCTTTGAAAATGTGGAAGCAGGGAACTTTTCTGTGAAATGTAGACGTGAACCCGACTCTCCTTCCATCATAACATAGTATCTGTCCCTGTGAAAGGTATTTTTCTATCTTCTATGGAATAAAAACCTTCAGCTCTGATCACGCAGCTTTATCTCACTGTTTGCCCTGGTGTACAGCCTTACAGATAGCAACACATGCTGCAAAAAGTACTATGTTCATATCTTTCTTCAGATCATAATGCAGACTGCTTACCTTTATCAAGTAAACAGATGCATAAAGTAGTTTTTCTTAAATGTGGTTCTATAGCATGTTGTTACTGTTTAGTATTACGATACACGTGCTTACTACTGTTATCAAAAGAGAGAGATCCAGATCTAACAGTCTTGGGACGTCTAAGAAATTTTGACTATGAAAGGGGTCCAGAAGTTTTCTCTGCCTTGGCATCGACAACTTAGCAAACTTTGCATATACTGAAACTTTGGGAGAACATTGCCAGAAAGGAAGGAACTCCTAAACTTGCCATGGAGCTACAGCAAGTGAAGAACTAAAACTACAGCCAGTGACTATAGTACCGATTCAGAATGATATTGTTCATCTTTCATGAAAGTATCTTTAGTAAAGGTAGTTGCAATTTTGTAATGAAAAACTAATCATGTTGACTTATATTGATATGAATAATACAGATTTGGCTGTCTTGTTTGCCCTAACTAATATTTTTTTGCCTAATAAAATTCTATAGCTCTATAGACTTCTGAACTACATTTTTCCTAAACATTTGGCTTTCATGGAAGTCTTTAATCAGCATAAATTTGACATAAGTTGGTGAATTCATCAGGTTGTTAGGGATGACTTGAATGTTCTGCTCTATGCCTTACCTAGTATCTTAGAGAATGAAGGCCAAAGGACATCAGAATTAAGGTGGAGGCAGGTAAGATTTTCAAACCAGATCCGATAGGGTTTCCATGAGGGGGAAGGGAGGACCTTGAGCATCCAGCACAGAATATCAGCTTCTTACCTTTTGTATCTTGGATAAAGTTTTGTGCTGACAAAACCATAAAGTTTGCATAGGACAATGAGCTGCAGCCCCTCACGTCACTGTTTTTGGTCAATAATGAAAACCTAATTGCTGTCTTGGGCAATGAAATCATCTCATTAAGGTAGAATGGGAACTTTCTGGGTTCCCATAAAGAGCTCAGGGGTGCTGACTCTGCCATGAAGACTATATTAAGATACTCTCCTTGAAAAGCAGCACTCCAAGTACAGACTGGCCACAAACAGCACTTGAGCAGCTGTGTTCTCGTCCAGTAATCAGCATCACCCCCACCGGCTAATAATCTACATCAACCAAATGAAGGGTCTGGAAACCAAACTGTCGGTGAAGAAGATGGAAGGTGTGAAGTAAACAGTTTCTGCAGACTCTTTGGCTTTAAATGAAGCACATTGTCTTTAAGAGCATGCCACTGGAACTGCAACATCCTGGGAGAGGAGGACGCTGGGAGGGTGCGCTAGGCTTTACCAGCGAAGTTCCAGCAGGACCAGTCATCGCCTGCTTGGACGGATCTCACCCCGCTCGGCTGGAAGGACGCTTGATGCGAAGCCACTTCAAAGAGCAGGCCTCTCTTCTCCTCCCTGAGCTGCAGCACTCACCGCAGCGGCTCGCTGCCGCCTGCCGCACACCTTTGAGGGGGTCTCTCTCAAGATCTCCGCCCCGCCCCCGCGCCTATCTTCCTATTCCTACGGCTGGGGGTTCCTCGCTCACGCGATGCCCCCCGCCGTTCCCCGGGGCCGGGCGCCTGCTGCGGGGGAAGCGCCGCGCCCTGCCCGCCGGCGGCGGGTGCCGGCTCCGAGCGGGCAGCAGGCGCCAAGGCCGGGGGACAGCAGCGCAGGCCGCCGGCCCCGGGCCCCGGGGCAGGGCGGGCGGCGGGGCCCCGCCGCGCATGCCCCTGCCGGTGGCGGGCGGGGGCGGGAGCGGCTCCGCGCCTGCGCAGGAGCCCCGCGGCCGGCGGCGGCTGGGCGCATGCGCGGGGCGGGGGGCGGCGGGGCCCTGTGGAAGGAGGCGGTTGCACCGTAACGGGAAGGGCGGCGCGCCGCGGCGGCGCCCGTTTCCTCCGTCGCGTCTCGGCGGCTGAGGCGGCCGGGCTCACCGGTGGCCGGGGCGGCGGCGGCGGGGTGATGATGGCGTACTTCGCGGAGAGCTTCTGGGTAGGGAAGCGCCGCGGGTGGAGCGGGCAGGGCAGGGCAGGGCACGGTGCAGCCGGGGTCCCCCCCGCGGGAGCAGCCTCGGCTCTTACGCCACCCCCGGGACTGGGCCGGGGCCTTGCCGCGGGGGGCGCGGCGGGGGGAAGGCGGCCGCCGGCCCCTCCGCCCCGCGGCCGCCCCCCTGCGCCCGCCGCGGCTCGCCCTGGCTGGGCTGGGCCGTGGGGGGAGCGGGGTACCTGCCCGGGCAGCCCGCGGCGGGGCGAGGGGACCACCGGCCCCTGCCCCCGGCTGGCCCTCGGCATCGCGGCGGGGAGAGACCGAGGGACGGCTGGTGGCCGTGGAGCCGCCGGGCCGGGGGATGCGGGGGGGATGGAGCCGGCGCTCGGGGGTCTGGCTCCCGCAGGCAGCGCGGTGCGCGGATGCGGCGCGGGCTGCAGCCCGGTCGCCCTCGGTGAAGGCTCCCAGACAATGCAGCCGTCTGGGGGAACGGCACCCACTGCAGCAACTGAGCAGCTGCCGCACGCAAACGCAGAGCTGCGCCCCGCGGAGCTGTACGCTTTTGTAGCGATAACTTGCGCCCGGCTGCTTGTCAGAAGGTACAGCCTGAACAGCAGCCAGCTGGGGACACAACAGGCTACCAGTCTGTTTTGTAAGCCCAATTTATCAGTCGTCTCTGCGCAGGTATATATGCTTTTAAGTGGGTAGCTGATGGAGAAAAAATTAAAACATGGATTTGGGTTATTTTTGAGCCTCGCATGAAATGAAACTTGTTTTCATTGTGACCGTAGCTGGTCTGAAACATTAAAGTAAGTGTTCCTGGAATCGTCGGGCTGTTTACAACGTTGCTACTTCTTTGCTGCGTGTTTCATTTTGAATGTCCATCTCCACCAACTAATAGGGGAAACATATAAATGGTTATTTGTTGAGACAAACAAAAAAGAAGAGACAATATCCTTTAGATGTCTGCTTTTTCTGTGTAAGCAACAGTTATCCTTGATGTTTAGGGAAAACTAATTTCACAAATACAATATACTATTCTTGAGGATAAAGTATAGCTCAAGCCAGGTTTCATGTTCTATTTGCAGCATTGTGTTTAATTTTGACTCTCTAAGTTTTGCTTTCAACAGAATATTAAAATTTAATGAAACAAGATATTAGATTTGCTCTCTTGTTATACAAATCTGCTTAATTTGAAGCCTCAAGTGTGGGAGATCAGTATTAAACTAATATGTGGAAACATTTTATCATTCATAGAAATAACATTTAAATTAATATAAAAAATCACATTTTCATTGGAAAAGTTATTATCTCCTCCTATGATTAAAGTAAAATATAAGTTTTTTATTCAGCTATCTCAACTGAAATCAAACACTTTTCTATTTAACTATGTTCATTTAACTGTTTGTCTGATCAGTTGTATTTTATTTTGTTTGTCAGTCAATGATTTTGTTAAATTGGTGAAGGCGGTGGGCCATTCCCATACATTGTTTTCGCTGTCTGCGTCTTCACAAATGCTACCGGCGAATATGAGGTAGTAGACATCTACCCAAACTTCCCATTCCCTCTTTCTACTCTACTAAGTTTCTGCCTTATAGCTCTATTGGCAAAACTCCTAGTGTGAGTCAGCAATGAGTGCCAGGAGAAGGAGGTTTTCTTTTGTTGGTGCAGGTTTTTCTCCTGCCTCCAAAAATGACACAAAGTAGGACAACAAGTGTATTCTTATTGCTTGTCTTGCAATGATGACAAAGACATTAGACAGGGTCTTAAACTTGCAAAACTTGATTGAGAAACTTTTGTAATACCATGGACAGGGTTTTATTTTGTGTAGAAGTAAAATAAAAAGGAATGGCAACTGCTCCTTCTTTGCTGTTGTGGGTGAATATCTTTCAAGATTAACTATAGTGTCTAAATATGATGGATTTTTAAAGTCAGAACACATTGAGTTTCTGTATGTCCTCAGAACCAAGCATAAGTTACAGGTTTGTGCATTTTGAATCATGAGTCTTCTCCATTTCTACTAACTTTTCAGAATAGGTTATTGTTCAGAATTGTTACTGCAGTGCTTTGGAAGACTTGGGGTACAATCCATGTATGCTTTGAAATGTGGTAAGAAAGTTAAGATGGAAATTAAAAGATTGCTGTTAAAATGCACTGAATGCATATTGACTAAAAATAATGAAGAGAAATCCATAAGGAGAAAGAAAGGTGGTACTGTGTAGAACTTTACAAGGATTGTCTTCTATTTCTTGCTTTTGCCTTGCCCTTCTGTTTTTGTCACCTGTGGAATGGGATAACTACACCTTCTAAAGCACTGATGTGAAAATTAGTCCAAAGCATAATTAATATTTATTTGATGTACATGGTGTCATCAATTTGCAGCTGAAATTATGTATTGGAAATGGAAATCTGGATCTTGAGCTGCAGGATGCTTTCCCCTGATTTTGGTAATTTGCTGTAACTGATAGGAAAAGACATCAGAAACTTGAGGGACTTAACTTATTTCTTCTGAAAAGGGGAGTGACATATATGTGAATGTGTATCAATTTCTTACACACTATTTAGGCTGCTGTCTTTTAAGAACTTCCTGAAAGTGCTCATGTAAACAAAACAAATCTTAGCTTCTTTATTGTAATAGTTCTGAAGCTTATCATGAGACTTTCATCTTGTACTGCTTTTAAAAGTGTTTGAATAGTTGCAATTTTTTTTCTTTTTTTAGATAATGCAAGAAAAATGGATGTTTTATGGGTCTTCCATCTGTTGACTGCTTCTAAGAGGTCACTGAGAGATAAACAAGACTATTTTCAGGATGTGCAAAGTCGAAGTACAGAGACCTGTACTACCAATCACTTGAAAAATGCAGGGGTCTGCTAATAGACTGCAGCACTCCAGAGTAGCATTTTTCAAAGTCAATAGGATACAGTTACTTTTTTGTGGTATCAAAAATTATGAACTAGTAGTACAGGCTATAAATGGCTTTGATTCTTATGACTGAGTTTCAGGCATTCAAGTCATGTGGCCAAACATTCCCAACTCCTAATTAGGATGTTGTCGTAAAACATTGGGTGCTTGCTGCTATGTATGTGCTACATCAAAACAATGATGTAATTTAAAGGGAACACTTTCATAAGTTATTTCAGTTATACATAGCTACGTTTTGTCACTTTGAGTACACTCATACTGCTACAGTAGAATAAAACGCATTTGTTATCATTGACTTACTGTTTTCTTAGCACTGCTTAGGAAGTGTTGTATAAGCTTTGACAATGTATTTAAACTGACTGGTGCAGGTGATACTTTTGTTAATTGTAAGTCTGTTAAACTATGTCAAGTCAACAAAAATAAGCCACTTCTAAGGCAGTCAGTGTTTATGTATTAATTGTTTTAAACTAATTTGATTAAACTGTTGGAAGTTCTATGTATAGCTGAAACTGGTCTCTGTGTACTGCTGTGCTTGGTAACGCTGGAAGTCCTGGGATATAAAAATTGTGTTTAAATAGGCTTTGATGAATTCCTTTTATTTTATCTTTTTAATCACTTGTGTTGCCTGTAGCTTTTGAGAATGGCTGTGAGGAGGAACCCTTTCTTTTCAAGAGCTTTTGTAACATGTAAAGGCTGGCGGTATCCAGGGGTAATAACCTTAGCTTTGTGAAGAGGCTTGCTCTAGTAAGTGTAAGACCTATTGTCTTACGCACTTAGGCCATATGAGTGACACTGAGACTTGTCATGCTTCCATCTGGAGTTCCATTCATATGTTTACGCAGTGCTACTCTTCTGCTTGGCATACAGCTGGATGCTCTGTTTCAGGAGAGCTGTTGTGCAATATTTGCTTAGTCTCCTCCCTCTGTGTGTGTACATCTAGCATGAGTTGACAACTTCCCATCTCATTGTTCAAACAATATTTTTGATTATCTAGATATAGAGGAAAATATCTCTCCTTCCTCATATGCATAGAGCTTCTCTGGACCTGATCTTTATTTAATTTATTGAAGCTGGTAGAAGGAAATTGAAATTGCCGGATTGCTTTTATGTTCAAACTTCTCAAAACTTTCAGAACTGAATAAGGTACATTGCCTGTGTAAACATCAGGTGACTGCTTTTTTCCATGTTTCAGTGCTCTCTATTTTCTGTAGTTCTTTCAGACACTTGGAAATTGAAATTTGCTGATAGCTAGCTTGCAAAAATGTAACACCATAATATTAACCACAGGAGTATTTTCATGTATACGGGACCATTACATTAAATAATTGCCTCTGTGGAAAAGATTAAATATGATACTTATTTGAAACTGCAACAAGGAGTAACAGTTTAAAGACAATGACAACAATGTTTTTCAGAGCATCTAAAAGGAGTTTGGCATATCGGTGCAACTCTGGAATTTTCTTGATAGAAATTTTTTTTTACCAAAAAGCCGTTGATGCCATTATGATTTATCTGTATTAGGATGCTTGCATGCAAAATCTGTTGATTAGGGATGTGGGTTTTCCATACTCATATCTGACAGAGGAGCATGAGCAGTAATTTAAGTATAAAACTAGCTGTAGGACAGCTTCTCTGGGCCTGACCAGAACAAGAGGCAAAGGATAAAAGTTTTCTATTCTCACCCCCAAAATTGAAGTGATTCTATTTCCCACATTCATTCTTTTTTAGGCTTTTCCTATTTAACACTTAATCTAACAAGGTGTGGGGATGTTGATCATATTTCATTGATATATCATGTTTGCCAAAGGCAATTGTGAGGTTTAACTAGGATTTGGAAACTTAATTTGGAGATTATCCAGTTTTCATTTTATGAGAATTTGAAGTAGATTAGGTACCTAAACTACTTTTTTATGGTTAGAAAGAAATCCTGTAAAAGTTGGAGTACCGCTTCCAAAAGTTGCAGTTTGAATATTTGTCTGCCTGTTTCCTGGAGAATAAGTTGTGGGTTTGGTAGGTTATTTTAAAAAGAGGATTAGTCAGGTTATGACTTAAATCGTTTATAATCAAAAATACGGTTTTCTCAGTCTGTTCATTTCTTCTTTGTAATGTGGTGATGTGGTCATGTTTAAAGGGTTGAAGGAATGATCATGCATGTTTAACTGCTGCTAATGCATATTCTAAAAGCATAGTTTGAAATGACAGTAATTCACTTATTGTCAAATGTTTCTTGCTGAACTTAGTTAGAAAAAGTCAAACTTTGTCTGAACTTCTCTCATCAAGTTTCTAAGGTTTGGCCAAAGTTAAAATGTGTTTAAGAACTGCATGTGCCTTTTATTGTCTCGTATGCTTAGTTTTGCTGTGAAAACAGTATATGCAGCTGTCCTTTTCTTGCTTCTCACACTAGCTAAACAAGTAGTACGTATCTGACCAGTCATGGGAACTTCAGGATCACCTTAATAATTGAGAAACATGCATTTATACTGCGTAAAAAGATAGTGCTATAATCATAGAATCATGGAATACCAGGTTGGAAGGGACCTCAAGGATCATCTGGTCCAACCTTTCTTGGCAAAAGCACGATCTAGACAAGATGGTCCAGCACCCTGTCCAGCTGAATATTAAAAGTGTCCACTGTTGGGGAATGCACCACTTCCAGGGGGAGATTATTCCAATGGCTGATTGTTCTCACTGTGAAAAGTTTTCCTCTTGTGTCCAATCAGAATCTCCCCGGGAGTAACTTGTACCCGTTACCCCTTGTCTTTTCCATGTGACTCCTTGTAAAAAGGGAGTGTCCATCTTCTTTGTAGCCACCCTTTAAATACTGGAACATGGTGATAAGGTCTCCCCCCCAAGCCTTCTTCTCTCAAGGCTGAACAAACTCAGCTCTCTCAGCCTTTCCCCGTACGGCAGGCTTCCTAGGCCTTTGGTCATCTTTGTGGCCCTTCTCTGGACCCTCTCCAGCCTGTCCACATCTTTTTTACGTAGCAGGGACCAAAACTGTACACAGTATTCCAGGTGTGGCCTGACAAGCGCTGAGTAGAGTGGGACAATATCTTCTTTATCTCTGCAGGTGATGCCCTTGTTGCTGCAACCCAGCATCCTGTTGGCGTTCTTGGCCGCACCAGTGCACTGTTCACTCCTGTGGAGCTTCTTGTCCACCAGGACCCCCAGGTCCCTTTCCACAGAGCTGCTCCCCAGCCAGGCAGATCCCAGCCTGTGCTGCACTCCTGAATTATGTTTTCCCAGGTTCAAGACCTTACACTTGTCCTTGCTGAACTTCATAAGGTGCCTGTTAGTCCACTCTTCCAGCCTATCCAGGTCTTCCTGCAGGGTGGCTCTCCCTTCCAAAGTGTCCACTTCCCCGCTCAGTTTGCTATCATCGGCTAAATTCATCAGGGTACACTTGGTCCCATCCCATATCTATGAAGATATTAAACAGCGTTAGGCTGAATATCAATCCCTGGGGGACCCCACTTGTGACAGGTTGCCAGTTTGAAAAGGAGCTATTTACCACCACCCTTTGGGTGCGGCCCGTCAGCCAGCTCCCTACTCACTGCACAGACCGCTTGTCTAAACCGTAACACATTGGTTTCTCTAGGAGGAGACTGTGGGAAACCGCATCAAAAGCCTTGGAGAAATACAGGTAGACAATGTCCACCGCTTGTTCCACATCAACCGAGCAGGTTACTTTGGAAGGTGATCGGGTTTGTCAAGCACGATTTGTCCTTGGTGAAGCTATGCTGGCTTTTCCCAACCACGTGCTTCATTTCACTTGTGATAGCCCCCAGGAGGATTCGTTCTGTAACTTTCCCAGGGACTGAAGTAAGACTGATGTGCCTATAATTTCCTGGACCCTTCTTTAAGCCCTTCTTGTAGATGGGGGTGACGTTAGCCTGCTTCCAGTCTTCTGGGACATCCCCTGATCTCCACGACTTCTCAAAGAGTATGGAGAGTGGCCTCACAATGACATCAGCCAGCTCTCTTAACACTCTCAGGTGGATAATGTCAGGGCCCATCGATTTGTAGGGGTCAAGCTCCTCTAACAGTTCACTACCAGCTCTTCCTTCACTGATGGTGGGTCTGTGTTTGCATCAACCTGGATTTTTGTTCCCAAGGCCCAGGGCCCAACAGTGCTGGTAAAGACAGAGGTGAAGAAAGTGTTGAGAACCTCTGCCATTTCAGCATTGTTGATGACTAGTTCACCTCTCCTGTTTAACAGTAGGCCAGTATTTTCCTTCTGTTTCTGCTTGTTGTTCACATACCTGAAGAACCCTTTCTTACAGTTTTTGACATCTCTGGCCAATTTCAGTCTGAGTAAAGTAATAGAGAGTATTAACTTTTTACACGAATAGACATTAATGTTGAACAGTTTTAGTCCACAGTAGGCAGAGCTTGCATGCATACAATTTGATTAGAAACATAGGAAATAAATACTGCTGCAGATTGCCCAGAATTTTCTGGCTACTTTACAAAATGTAGGTTTTAAATTCAGAATCATCTTTATATGCAACAAACAAACTTATTCTTAAAAGTTTTCAAAGTCTATTAAGTAGTTCAGTAAAACAGAGTTCCTGTAATCTGTTTCCTGTTATGCACAAGTCATGGAAATGCTGAATTCTGACTTCACATTTGCTGACAGGGTTACTTTCGTTTCCATGAGAAAATTGTTGCAGTTAGTTCTTGATGAAGGGAAATTGAAGGACTGTTTGCCCTTGCTTTCTGTGACTTAATTTATTTTGTATGCAAAGCTGGTCAGTAATGCCTCATTTTAGGCTTATTTAAGCTTACTTTTATTTGAAGTCTTGTTTCCTCTTATGGCTTGCTGTCAGGAGATATCTACACTGTATACACAAAAGAGCTCTCTTACGGCAGTGTAGAATGGGAAAACTCAACAAGAACACCAGCTTTTGAAGAGAGAGTTTTGTTAGCTCCAGGGAAGAGGGAAAAAACTGCTAATGAACTTCAAAGTATGTAGCCTATATGGAGAGGGTACCGCTTAATTTTTTTTTGTTCTTGTACACAGTTTTACAGTTGTTTTCTGCTGAGTAATGATGGGATCATCCTCAATAGATGGTGTTTTACCCATGAAATGACATTCGGAATGGTCTTTCAAACTGATCCGGAAGTCTGTTGCATAGAACCTGATGTTACATGTGACAACAGAGGTTCCTCTTTCTCCAATATGCAACTTCTAGAAGAACCTGCATCTGACTTTACTGTCTGTCTGTCATAGCAATGGATGGTAATTGCCTCTGAAAGGGAGTGGAAGGTCTCATCAGTTCCCTCTGCTATGTACTGCATTTATTTATTTTTAAGTAGGCCAGTACTGAGCTTTTAGTGATCACAGCTGTTACTGTTGCCACCAGGAAGGAGCAGGTAAAAGCACTTAATGAAGCAAAATTGGCTAGACACACAATTTCCATGTACAGAATTTTATACAATGTGTGTGGAGAGGGGCAATGTTGAGGAAAAACAACCAAAACATAAATAAACAGTGTTGGTGGCATATGTGCATGTAAGAGGACACGTACTTTGTAATTGAACTGCTTTTCCTCTTAGCCACAGCGTACATCTCTGTCTTTATCCTAAATACAGAGCTTTAATTCTGGTGCTCATTGTATCAATTATTTGAGCTACTCTTCATGAAAATAACTACTGAATGAAGGAGTTGTGGATAGGCTGTATAGCTTTTCCTAAGCAGAAAAATGTCTGCTCTCTGCACTGAGATGCCATACTTAATTTGACATAGGTACACATATGTCTCCAAATACAAGTAGAAGGTAACATTATTTATAGAATAGTCATCAGGTTAATTATCAGAACTCTTGATCATGTAAATTATTGAACAGTTTTAAAGTGTAGATGTTTGTGCTTATAGGTAGAGCCTGATATTGGTAAGTTAGGCTACACTTGGCATGACAGTCACAAGTGAAAACATGTCTTTTAGTCGTGCCAAGCTTAAACCACATAGACCCTCAAATCTGGGAGTCTGCTTTGGACTTGCTGCTTTGTTTAAACCTTAATATTTTTTTCACGTAGCCTCTTAGCCTCTGATAACTATCTATAATGTATAAAAGATGTGGCTTTCCGGAGACATTTTTAGTTGAGGAAAGTGTCTGTTGTGCTTTCTGGTATTCAATGTGAAGTCAAGAACAAGAGTGGGACTGATTAGAAAACTTCATTTAAGTGGAAAAACAAGTTCCTTTGCAGTAACCTTCAGTTACAGTTGGGGAACAAGATGATAATGGGAATTGGTTGCTCTGGCTCATTTCATTTTCTAAAGGTTTGCAAAGTTACATTTCTGATAGATTATCAGCCATCAGGAAGGCTGCAGCCAGAGGCTGGGTCATGGCTATGCTACCCTTCCTGTATTTCTAAAGTGGCAGGAAACTTACAGAGCTCCAGTATAGAAAAGTCCCCATTAAAGCTCCCATTATGAAAAGTCGCTTTTAAAAGTTCAGAAGCAGTCTGTGTTCAGCACATTTTGATCAATGTGTTGGTTTAGCTAGAAGAAACACCTTAAGGCGAAGGGAAAGAACATTTCATAAAGAAGAATTTTATTAGTTTTTCTGGAAGAAATGCCTAATGCTTATTTGTTAAATGTTTATCTTCAAATTTGGGTACAGTAACAACTTTGAAGTGGTTAAATAAGAATTTTATTTTGTATTCTAATTGAAGATATTGGTGGGGTCTTAATTATAGTTATTCTGGTGTTTAGGTATTGTGGTGACATCAGGATTTATACTGAGTAAATCCAGAAAGTTAATAAGCTACCTATTAGTGCACCAGTAGTCAAAATTACTGTGGGCTTCAAACTACAAGGAAAAATGTTTAGGTCGGAGTGAAAGGGGAGTGAAACTGTTTAGACTAGTACTTGAAAGAGAGAGACAACATTTTAAAAAAATAAACTACATTTCCTACTAATTGGTGTTCTTATCTTTCTTTTATTTTTCAAACTTATAAAGCCTTGCTCTGTAGATCATCCTTTTAGAGTTTGCTCTATTTTCATGTATTTAATTTAGTTCTGCTTGTACAGACCTTCTGTAATTGCACTTACACTAAATTGATCTGCGTTTTGATGAACTTCATCGTGTTACAACTTAGTGCAACTTTAGGAACTATGTTTTTTCTTTTCCCTTGTTTGGTTTTGTTTTCCCCAATGCTTGGAAGAAGTAAATCAGATAATTCTGGCTAGTAATCTGAATCTAATTGCCTTCAGTTGTCTGTTATTTGTAAATTTATGTGTCTATGCATTGTGTCCTTTAAGGCAACTTGCTATATTATTGATGACTGATGCATTATCTAGTGCAGTTAACACTTCACAGTAGTGGGCCTACTACCATGGCTGCGGCGAAGCTCTTCCATCCACCCGTGGCTGCATCCACTTACTTAAGCTGCCAGGTCCTTGCCTGCCTTCTCCTCCTTGCTCCCACCTCTTCTGCTGAGCAATGCAGCTGTTAGTGATCCAGATCACTGTGAGGACACAGATCTTTATTTTTATTTGCCAGCTTTATTTTTCAGCTGTATAATTTCCCCCATCAGGTGCACCTTATGGCTGCGCAAACAAATTTTTCCAGGGCAAAAAGGACGGAAATGTTTGGAGGGGTGCATGACTAAATCCTCAGGCTCCTCTCGCTGGAGATGTAGAGGTGCCGTTGTGAAAAGTCCAGGATTCTGCTTCCCGTCCTTATTTCCCTTCCACTCTGAACATGCATGCAGTTTTCCTGAGGGCGTGCTTGTGTGTCTTTTATAGCAGCAGTGTTAGGATCTGAAGCTTTTGGAAGGGAGGAGGGGAATGGATAGTTTGACAGGAAAACTTTTGTAGTAGCAGTGCTATTATGCTGTGCCTTGCCTTGCCTTCCTTTCATTTCTATTGTTGCTTTCTCCTGTCCAGGGGAAGTTCACCATAGTGCCAGAGGTGATAAGCTGGCTGAGTTTATTAATCAGTGTTTAGGGCAGTGTCTCAGTTTTAATGGTGAGGTACGCCTTACTCACTGGAAAATGTTTTAAGTTTTAAAACTAAACTTAAGAATAGACAAAGGGGAGTTACCTGTGAGAAGGAAGAGATTAGTTTTGTTTATTTGTTTTTTACCAATTTTACAAAAAACAGAGGAGGATACATGAAGTGTGAAGAACTGGTGAGGCAGGATATCCAGTGACCCCGAAGTGTGAATTTTAGTTCATGGAAAATAACGAAAGATATGAGAGAATGAAGAGAGAGCACAGTATTAAGTATGTGTTTAATAGATGGGAAGTGAAAGAATACAAGACCTGTAGAAATCTAGCAAAGAAATGGCTTTGAATATAGCCTAGAAATATGTAATAGAAGAGTTGTCATTCAAAGGGTGGTAGTAGCTGCTGACATGAAAGGAACTAACAGCAATTGGTAAAAAGCTAAAGCATTAGAAATCATTCACTTCATGGAACTTCATCAGTTACTAAAATGCATAGGTTCTATACTTTGTTCTGCAATTGCTTTAGTGTGTTGTGTTTCATAGTTCTACTTTCCTTTCATTAATCTTTAGGGGGAAAGGAACAATGGCTTTGATGTCCTCTATCACAACATGAAACACGGACATTTGTCAACAAAAGACTTAGCAGACTTTATAAGGGAAAGGTAAGTTCATCCTTGGTAATCTTGGCTCTTCAATAAATTAAAACCACGAACAGTATAAGTTTATTATTGTGTTTACAGTAACATAAACATATAAAAATCAACAAGCATTTTAAAATGTCTCTTATATCCTACAAGAATATCTAGGTTTATTCCATTCACTTAGAACTGAATAGTGACTCTTAAGCATCAATTAAGAACAAGCTTCTAATTTTTCAGGTTTGAATTAAAAAACGAGTAAAAAGCTAGAAGTGTCACATTAGGTGCACAGGAGTTTACTTAAATTAATCCCAATTTTTCATTATGTTTGGAAGGAAAGCAATAATTTAAAGTAGCAGAAATTACCAGTCTTACAAAGTTTCTGACCATAGGTATACAATTAGGGTATTAGCAACTGCTAATGATATTAAAAAAATTATACTTTCAGATTAAGATGTTGAGAAATTAAGTTTGTTAAAGAAAAGAGAGTGATATGTAGGGACAAGAAAATAATATGTAGAAAATAACACAGGTTCTTCTCTGTGGGATGGAAGGGATAGAACTGAAATCTGCAGATGTGACAACTTCCAGAACAGATGACCTAGTGCTGGTTTTAGTTCTTCTTTGCGAAAGAAGACTGCTGCTGCTACATTGAACATAAGAATTTCCATTCTGGACAAAATTAATTATATGTCTGCTTCAGAATTTTGTCTTAATTCAGTTACTGACACCAGATGATGCATGGAAAAAACTTGCAAGAGACTGATTGAGGACCTGTTTCAGTGAAGGTTTCTTGCAGTAAAAGCTGTCCAAACAAACAGTCTTTGTTTTCTGGAATTTTTCATCAAAATTTCGGTTTTGGCCTCAAACAGATCTCAACAAAGAATTTTTTTTTAAATTTCCACATAATGTAACCGCCACAAATCCGGCAGGTACTCAGTTGCACTGACATTTGCATAGTTTTGAAGTGAATTGGAGAGAAGGGCAAAAATCTTTCCACTAAGTAGAAACGGGTAAGTTCCAGAGTCTGTGTGATGGGCAGTCTCCTGTTGGAAGGACTGCACAAACCAAGGAGTCTTGCATTTCAAGAATCCCTGATTCCAGAGAGTATATTATGAAGCCAGACAGCGTTCCAGTGAAATCCTGGTTTGGACTGACCAGAAGGATATCACACTGTTCATGTTTAGTATGAAATGCTTAGAGTTTCATGAGCTTGCACTTTTAATATTGACTGTTATAAATGTCTGTCTTGTGTTATCTTTGTGAGTGCCTGGATCTTTCCTTTGACACCTGCTTTAATTCTTGGAATCAGTCAGTTTTTACAGCAGTAAGTTATAGACCTAAGCTGTACATCACCTGGATGCATTTAATTTTATTAGTTTTACATCCGTTACATTTTTATTTACTTCCATATTTAGATCAGAAGCTCGCTCTCTTACTCTGCTTCTTATCTCCTTTATGTTGTATTCTTTGGGCATGCTCCATTTTATTCATACTGGTCCTAGAGTGAAAGGTGTTATGCAAATGGATAAAAACAACTTGGTGCTATATCTGGCTTGGATTCTTTGCTTTATTATAGTGACATAAATAAAACTTGACAATTCATTCTACACAAAATTCCTAGCAAAAAGAATGTTGCATTCTTGGGTTTTTCTTCAATCAGCTCCTTCAAATTAAATTTTAAATGAGATGTGCCTTTGCAATCAATAAATAAAATATTTGGACCTTTCTCCACATATTAAAAATGTTTTGGCTGAAGTCAAGAAAGAGACATTTTTTTTTTCCCCTTTGAACAAGTTTAAATAACATCTAAGACTAAAGATTAAGGACCATGTAGGAATACATGAGAGGATCCACATGGTCACTTTATCCTCAATGAGAGATCAAGAAATATATTTTCTGTTCTTATGCATGAATCACGATGTGTCAAAGAGATATGCAGCCATCTTATGCATTTTTGGTAAAACGTGGAAAATTTCAGTTCTCATTAACACACCAAGATTCACTAGAATCTTAGTGCTACATTTTAATTTATTTGACAAGGCTTCAATATAGTTCGTTAAGAGCAACTTGCCCTGGGATTGGAAAATATCTGTCAGTGATGCAGACCAGCAGCAGTAAGTTCAGTCCTTTCCAGTGACCTTCTCCCATCAGGATATTAAACCTGGTATCCTATCTGTTCCATTGTGTTTTCTTCAGCTGTGCTTCATTGATTCATCTCAGTATGCCAGGCTGCCAGTAAAAAAAGCGGTCGAATGCCAAATAGGTACTTCTTTTCAAGTGAGGGGTGCATCACTGATCAATCTCAGTCTAAGCTAGCAGTAGTTTGTGGCATATAGTTTGCAGTTTCAAAGAAACAGATGGACCTTAAATATTTCGTGCCCTCACTTTAGTAAAAATTTTTACGAGTGTCCATATCTGGGCAGTGAAGCCCTTCACTACCGTTGTGAAGTTACTGTAGGATGTCAGTTGATTGCCCAGGAGGTACATAGGGTTCAGTAGAACACATTTATTCACATGGGTCAAATTCTTGACCTCAAAAGAGATTGGATTGGGCAGTACTTCAACAGTATTTTACAACAGTCCAGTTGTCTTGACCATGTTCTATTTTGCATCTTTGATTATTGCAAAGAAATTAAGAGATGTTGCAGACCATTATCTGTTCCTCTCCTTCCTCCACAAAGTATAGTCTGAATATTGTTTTGCAGTACTGTTTTCTGCTAAAAATATGTAAGTAGGTGAAAAACATTTATTAGGAGCCTCCTAGGTCTAGTGGTTTTATGCCCTGACTTTTATGTACCTGATTTTCTGAACTGTTCTCTATGAAAACTAAACTTATATATATTTGACCTTTCTTTGCAACTCTTCTTCCATTCCTTTTGAGCATACTAGCCATTTTTCTCAGAAGTTGAGACATAGGAGAGTGAAAACTGAAAACTGCTGCATAGGTAGAGGAGACAGATCTGAGTTGGTGGTAATAATTTTAACAAGTTAGAGGACTTAACCATTGTATGTGCAGTTTGACAGTAGTCACCTGGTGAGTCAGGAGTGCTGGAGTCTCCAGGCTAGCCAGCAAATTTGCTTTTTTTATGGAGTGATCTAAAAGAGAGGAAAAACGATTGAGTGTATTTGGATGTATTACATCTGCTTAGGGCACAAAAGACACATGTCTGTATGAAGCCAGTTTCTGTTACTTGTGCTGTCCAGAATAATGTTTTGGTTGTGTGCAGCCTAACTGGGGAAGAGTCTATTGTTCCCTTTTCTCCAGCCTTGGAAACAGTAATAAAAGAAGGAAAATTTTATAGGATGTGGGAAAATGTTTGGGGTTTTTTTATTATAATCAGCTTAAGGATATTTTTTAAGATTTTTCTTTCAAAACTTCTCTAAGAACCTTCTGAAACTGCAAAGTTGTTTCCTCTGAAAAAAACAAAAATGTTTGAAATGTATTCATTTGTAACGATGTAGTATTTCTATAATCTATCTGCTGTTCCAGCTGAATATACCTAGAAGGAACAGAAGGTTTCTTCCTTGGCTGTGTTTCAGTTAATCAATACCAATTCAGTTTTCAACAGTGTTCTTTCACTCCTTTTTTTTTTTTTTTTTTTTTTTTTTTTTTTGAGTATTTGTTAAGGGTCAGGTACTAAAACAACCGAGAGACAGTTGGATCTGTAGTCCAGAAATATGTCATCTGAAAAAGTGAATTTTGTAGCAGGCAATCTGCTCAATGTTGTTAAAACTTGGGTGGGGCAGGTTATCTGTCTGTCTACTGAAAGATAGATATCTTTGTTCTGTTCGTGATAAAGCATGTAGAAATTTTGTTTTGAAAGAAATGAAAATATAAGAAAGTTGGGCTGCCCCCACAGGTTTTTTTTTTCTTTAAATACTGGTAAGATTTTGTAGGTGAACTCTCTTGTGTTTGTGTGTATTTAACACCTAAACTGTTTACTTGTGAGAAAACACTGTGCTTGGCTAGGAACTGAATAGGTGTCATGTTGGCTTTTCTCCAGAAGTCTTTCAAACATTTTTCTGCACCACTTACCTGTAAGTGTCATAAAAAGAATCTCCGTGATCAGAAGAAACTGACAGTGCATATATTCCCATTTAACTTTTAAATGTTTAACAGATTCCAAGCAAAGACAGATTTTCAAATGGGTGAAAATTAATTTACTGAGGCATTCATAGTGCTCTGGGAAGTCAGTTGATAGGACAAATGTAGATATGTGTGCCCAAGTGGTCAGTAACAGCATCTTTTGTTTGTTAGCGTTTGTAACTGTTGTATGTTGATAATGTGTGGTAAATTGTGGAACTCCAGTTTTGTGGAGATTGCTCAGGTAAGTATGCTGTAAATTGTTCCAAAGAAAAGAGGTGTGGACTTTGGTCAGAAATCTTGTGTTTTAAAAGAAAGGGGGGGGGGGGGGGCGGGGAGGAACCAAACCAGGCACCGAGCTGTCAAATCTAGAAAACTGTGATAGAAGCTATCGATAATTAATCAAAATATATAGTTCATCATGGTAATTAACAAAACATCAGTGTCTCTTCTGGGTGTCTGTGCATACGTGCTTGTTGCTGTGCAGTGAGCAAGAATTCCAAACCTTGGAAACTTAAACTTTTTCATATCATCAAAAATACTTACATATGTGGAAGAAGGATAAAGTTACTTGACTTTTTTATGGTGAATAACTTCACAGTTGTTTGTAGGTGAGATTTAAAATGTAATTGAGTTACTGCATTTTACAGTTTAATCCCCTTCCCTAAATTGATTGTCCAACTGACTGGGTAGTTATTTTGGAAGTTCAGTAGGTTTAAATACATGCCTCTCTGTTTCAGGTGACTACTGCTACTTTGTTTCCTATTTTCATAAGAAAATTATTTTTTCTCAGAAAGTGTTGCTGTGTAGGAGAAATAAAAACCTCTGCCTCAGCAATAAGTGGTTATAGTCATGGTATAACTTGAGAGAGGGGTGAATTCTTTTTTTTCACTCTTTTGCCCCTGAGTAAAGGTATTGCACAGCAGGAAAGAAATTGCTTCAAGCTTTTGCATTTTCAAGAAAAGGCAATTACAGTATTTACTCAAATCCACAATGCTTCTAAATCTAAGTTGACACTGCATACTGAATATCGATTTAGGGCGGAAAATTAAAATAGTGTGTATCTTTACCTCAGTAATAGGAAGGTGAAGAAGATTGATGGGGGAAGGACTTGCAGAGAGTCACTGCTGTGATGTGCTGTGTGTGACCTACTGTTTCATGGCAATTGCCCCAGCAGGGCTCTAAGGAGGAAATCTATGCAGACCTTTGGATTTTGAATCTCCAAAAGACAAGTATGATTGAGTGCAGGAAAATGTAATGAAACTTTATGTGGGGGAGAGATATTCCAGAATAAATCAGAATGTATTGAGACAACCTTCTTTAAAAATGCATATAAACAGTAGAACACAATACTTTTCATTGCATGTTATTTTACTGTTTTCCAAACTCAAATATCACTATGCAAAGAACTTAAGAAAAACAAACAAACAAACCCACCAAGAACCTGGTACAAAAAGACTAGACAAGACCCCATTTTATTTAATGTGATTGCTCCATAAGCATTCAGTTTATTTTAGTGTTTTCATTACAAATATATTTGATTTTGTTGCTCTGTAAATCTCTGATGTTTAGAAAGTGCTAGGTGGGTGATTGTTATATCACTTTGTTCTGACTGTTAGTAAAGAATGTTAAAGGCAGAGGGGAACAGCAGAGAGTATAGGAAGGAAGGAATCATCTTTTTCAAGTCTTGAGTCCCTAGTTTTTACTTGTTTCTATTCCCTGCAACATTCTGTCACAGGGTTCTTAGATTATTTTTTTTTTTAAACATACTTCTGTGATTTTTTTATATCATTTTGGGGGAGTCATTAAAATGGAGTCATTTTCAGCTAAAGTAAAAGGTCCTCTGTTTTGCACCTTTAGAATGCATATTGATCTGTCTTCAAATATCTTCAAAATTTCAATTATGCTTTTGATGGCTTTCTTTGACAGGGCTACAATAGAGGAGGCATATTCAAGATCAATGACAAAACTAGCCAAATCAGCAAGCAATTACACACAACTTGGGTAAGTAAGTGTACATAAGAGAAATAATTAACTGCATAGATGTTAAGAATCAAGTTTGATTCTGAATATTTTATTGATGATGTTGAAGGTAGCATAACTTTGCCACCTTTAAAAATGATATGTTAGTTCTTCAGCAACCGTGCAAAATATCATGCAGCTATGACAAAACCAGAAGACAGTACAGTTCTTTATTCACAGTTTAAAAAAACAACAAAACCCAAACACAGAAGAACTATCTGTTCCTCTGTGTTTAAGCTTGAGTTCTTTTCAGACATAATAATGTGACTTTCTACTCTGTGCTCCCAAGCCTATGGTAATTATTCTGAAAAGAGAATACATGGTCTGCAAATGTCCAGTAAATTTATTTATTTCTATTATTTCTGCTTTCTGGAGTGTTATCTCTGTCCTCAGAGATGTTAAGAATGAGACTTTTCAATAGATTTATTCCATAGTTTAATTAAAATTTTATACACGGGGTATGTTTTTAAAAATTGGAATGGTTAGTAGATATTTTTTCATTAGAAAGATTATGCCAACAGCTCAGACTTCTGAGATGAGGCTAGATTTTTTTATTTGTGGTAATCAGAGCTAGAAACGTGGGGAACTTTTGTCAGTGGATAATTTGATACCAGTTGTTGCTGCTCTTCAAAAGTTCTGTATCTGCATGTTAGTTTGAATGTCAGTGCTTTAAAGGCTATGTATAGTATTGATTTTTCAGCAGCTTTAACCAGGAAACTGAGGTAGGAGTGTACCTTTAGAATAGCTGGAGAAGTCCATTCAGTATATAAAACTGAATCTGAGGAATGACCTGTCCCCCACCTTCCTTTGCCACACAGTTAATCTCTGTTAATCAATAAATCCCTCTTAGTGGCAGACCATCTTTACCAATATATTTCCTGCATCTTGTGGCTGTAATAATGTAAGACACTAGAAACTTAACTAACAAAATAATTTCTGATTTGTTTGCACTATTCAAGTATACATGTAAAAATACTTCTGCACGTTAAATTATTTTGAGCTGCTCTTGCATCATCTTGGTCAACCGGGGAGGTCCCAGCTGACTGGAAGTTAGCTAATGTGACACCCATCTACAAGAAGGGTCGGAAGGAGGATCTGGGGAACTACAGGCCTGTCAGCCTGACCTCGGTGCTGGGGAAGGTTATGGAGCAGATCATCCTGAGTGCCATTATGCGGCATGTGCGGGACAACCGGGGGATCACGCTCAGCCAGCATGGGTTTATGAAAGGCAGGTCCTGCTTCACTAACCTGGTCTCCTTCTATGACAAGGTGACCCGCTTAGTGGCTGAGCGGAAGGCTGTGGATGTTGTCTACCTGGACTTCAGTAAGGCCTTTGACACTGTCTCCCACAGCATTCTCCTGCAGAAGCTGGCTGCTCACGGCTTGGACAGGTGCACTCTGTGCTGGGTTAAAAACTGGCTGGACGGCCGAGCCCAGAGAGTGGTAGTGAACGGAGTCAGATCCAGTTGGCGGCTGGTCACGAGTGGTGTTCCCCAAGGCTCAGTGTTGGGACTGGTCCTGTTTAATATCTTTATCGATGATCTGGATGAGGGGATTGAGTGCACCCCCAGTAAATTTGCAGATGACACCAAGTTGTGTGGGAGTGTCGATCTGCTGGAGGGTAGGAAGGCTCTACAGAGGGACCTGGAAAGGCTGGATCGTTGGGCCAGGGCCAACTGTATGAGGTTCAACAAGGCCAAGTGTCAGGTCCTGCACTTGGGTCACAGCAACCCCAGGCAACGCTGCAGGCTTGGGGAGGAGTGGCTGGAAAGCTGCCTGGCTGAAAAGGACCTGGGCGTGTTGGTTGACAGCCGCCTGAACATGAGCCAGCAGTGTGCCCAGGTGGCCAAGAGGGCCAATGGCATCCTGGCTTGTGTCAGGAATAGTGTGGCCAGCAGGACCAGGGAGGTGATAGTGCCCCTGTATTCGGCACTGGTGAGGCCGCACCTCGAATACTGTGTCCAGTTTTAGGCCCCTCAATTCAAGAAGGACATCGAGGTGCTGGAGTGTGTCCAGAGAAGGGCAACTAGGTTGGTGAAGGGAATAGAGAACAAGTCTTATGAGGAGCAGCTGAGGGAGCTGGGGTTGTTTAGTTTGGAGAAGAGGAGGCTGAGGGGAGACCTTATTGCTCTCTACAACTGCCTGAAAGAAGGTTGTAGAGAGGTGGGGGTCGGTCTCTTCTCCCCAGTAACAAGTGATAGAACGAGAGGAAATGTCCTCAAGCTGCGCCAGGGTAAGTTTAGGTTAGATATTAGGAAAAACTTCTTCACTGAAAGAGCAGCCAGGCACTGGAACAGGCTGCCCAGGGCAGTGGTTGAGTCCCCATCCCTGGAGGTATTTAGAAGACGGGTAGATGTGGTGCTTGAGGACATGGTTTAGTGGTGGACTTGGCAGTGTTAGGTTAATGGTTGGACCTGATGATCTTAAGGGTCTTTTCCAACCTTAACAATTCTATGATTCTATGATCTTTAGGAATATCACTTGTCATTTGCATGTTGATGATAGAGAAGATTAAGTGAACTTTGCTTTACTCACTAGAGTCAACACAGATAAAACATAAAACATCAAAAAATTAGTAGATAGGATTCCAAGTACATTTGAAACATATATAATAAGAATTTATAGCAATTGTTGAAGTTTTCGTTTGTTTCGGTTTTAGGAACAGAACTGAACTTCTGTAAACTTATCAATTATATTTTAGCACTATTAAAAAAACCCATAGCCAATTAAAAGGAAAAAAATCCAGATGAAACATTACGTATTATTCTCCTCAATCTAGGACATTTGCACCAGTTTGGGATGTTTTCAAAACCTCAACAGAAAAACTAGCAAGCTGTCACTTGGATCTTGTGCGGAGATTACAAGAGCTAATAAAAGAAGTCCACAAGTATGGAGATGAACAAATCAAAGCTTATAAAAAGGTTATTAATTTTTTTCTTATGCATGTTCAATGACTTGTTAACATTAAAATGGTTTGGTTTTTGACAACTATGTGATATTTGGCAGACTAAAGATGACGTTTCAGGAACATTGGAAGCAGTGCAAAATATTCAAAGTATCACTCAAGCCTTACAGAAATCAAAGGAAAACTACAATGCAAAGTGTGTTGAACAGGAACGTTTGAAAAAGGAAGGAGCAACACAGAGAGAAGTTGATAAGGTAGTTCTGTAACATCTTACTTTAATTCATTGTGTTGTCAATCAGTAGTACATTCACCTTGTATCAGTAAGTGAAATGCTCAGAAAGGGCTAAAAGTAGCTTAAAGTAGTAGTTGTGGCTATTTCATAATGTGCATGATGTTTTGAATACCTAGTTATGTTTTCTTTACACCTATTTCCTTATCTGCTCTAACTGCACTGCAGTTCTAATTCTTTATTTTGTAAATACCTGCATCATATGATAATTTTGTTTAGTGGCTTTTACAGAAATTGCGTATAATTGTTTCAGCATTGTCCTCGTTTTGGCTGGGATAGAGTTAATTTTCTTCCTAGTAGCTGGTATAGTGCTGCGGTTTAGATTTAGTATGAGAATAATGTTGATAACACACTGATGTTTTAGTCCTTGCTAAGCAGTGCTTACACTAGGCAAGGACTTTTCAGCTTCCCATGCTCTGCCAGGTGCACAAGAAGCTGGGAGGGGGCACAGCCAGGGGGGCTGACCCAGACTGGCCAAAGGGGTATTCCATACCATATGACGTCATGGCCAGTATATAAACTGGGGAGAGCTGGCGGGAGGGCAGCGATTGCTGCTTGGGAACAGGCTGGGCATTGGTCAGTGGGTGGCAAGCAATTGCATTGTGCATCACTTGTTTTGTATCTTCTTTTATCATTTCCCTGCCTTCCCCCCCTCACTCTGCTGCCCTCTTAAACTGTCTTTATCTCAACCCATGGATTTTACTTTTTTCCTGATTCTCTCCCCCATCCCACCAGAGTGTGGGGAGGGTGAGCAAGCAGCTGTGTGGTGCTTAGGGGCCAACTGGGTTTGAACCACAACAAGCATCTATTATGTTTTTGGATAAATTTCCTTAGGTAAATATGCAAACACTCAATGCCCTTGTTATTGAATTAAGTAGTAGGAGGCTTTGTGTTGTCCCGTCAATGAGACACAGTAGCTAATTACACAAGTATTTGAAGTCTGTTGCATTGAGAAGAAAAATAAATTACTTTCAGTGCTAATTTAAAAGGTTCCAATTCCATAGACCAAAAGCCCAAGGGATGAGTATCTTGATGTTGGATTTAGTACTGTCCTTGGGTCTTGGGGGAGTTGGATCCATTCACAGAATAACAAAATGGCTGAGGTTGGAAGGCACCTCTGGAGGTCATCCTGTCCCACCCTGCTGCTCAAGCAGGGCCACCTCGAGCCAGCCACCCAGGACCATGTCCAGGTTGCTTTTGAATATCTCCAAGGATGGAGACTCGGCCATCCCTCTGGGCAGCCTGTTCTATTGCTCAATCAGCCTCACAGGTAAAAAGTGTTTCCTGATGTTCAGAGGGGAACCTCCTGTGTTTCAGTTTGTGCCCATTGCCTCTGGTCCTGTCACTGGGCACCACTAGAAAGAGCCTGGCTCTGTCTTCTATGTACCCTCCCTTCAGGTATTTATATCTATTGATAAGATTCTCCCTGAGCCTTCTCTTCTCCAGGCTGAACAGTCCCAGCTCTCTCAGCCTTTCCTCATGGGAGAGGTGCTCCAGACCCTTCATCATCTTTGTGGCCCTTTACTGGACTCTCTCCAGTATGTCCATGTCTCTTTTGCAACAGACAACCCAGAACTGGACACTACTCCAGGTGTGGCCTCACCAGTGCTGAGTAGAGGGGAAGGATTACCTCCCTTGACCTGCTGGCATCACTGTAACTTTTTCCTGTTTTCAGGAAACTTAAGTAGTAGAGGAAAGAGGTCATGTTTCCCTGTCTCTATGTCTTCTTTTTTTAAATCTTGATACCTCTGCCTATTTCCATTTCAATTACCTGATCTGTGTAGGACTCTGTTCTTGCTAGAATGGTCTTAGTGCCTTTTGTACTGCTATCTTGATGGAGCAGATAGAGTTGTTTATTGTCTTTTCACCGATGCAAAAGTGATCCTGGTGATCATGTTCTGATTGTTTTATCTCTGCTATAAAACTAGCTTTTTTTCCTAACTTCTGTCTCAAGTGACAGTCAGTGTTGGATTCTAGACATGAACCAGATATGTGAGTTGACAGATGTTTTCCTGCCTTTCTGAATTCTTGTAAATAGCTTGAAACCTTTTGGTAAGAAAATGGACTTGATGGAAGGCTTGTTTTTAAGATGTAACATTGTCCTTGTTCAGTTGGAAACAAAAAAAAATGTTCAGTCTGACTGATGTCTGCATGAAAAGGGAGAAAGAGGGGGCACTATATGATGAAGGACATTTTTTACTGTTTTATGCATCTTCCCTATATACTTCTGTTTCAACAATTAGGCCGTAATTGAATGCTCAGCAAGTACTTAAAACATGTTTCCTGTGGGAGCAGGTAACCATGACAGTCACATCTCTTCAGTCATGTCTTTATTCAAATTTACATTTGTAATTTCAGAAACATGGTGACAAAGATTGCATTTGTTTATTTTTCCTTTGGCAGAGAATAGTTTTATTACTTTTAGCACAATACGAAAAATATTTTCTATCAAAATCACAGAATAACTACTTTATCAGAAAGCAGGAGATCTGCACCAATATGCTAAAAGCTTATCACAAAGCCAAATACTTGCAGAAATACTTTATTGAAGAATTTGAGGAGGTGTCTGAGACCTTGCAATTTTCATTGCAGCGGAAAGTTAGTGTTAACTTGTGTAATAATTTCCTGTTGTTCTCTGGCATGCGAACTTCTCTATTTATAGTGACTTGACAAAAAATTCTTGACTGATCCTTATTATTTCACTTACTGTATATCTACTAGATAGAGTTCTGGCAATGGCTGCACCTGAAAATAGACACTTCCTGTTTTCAGAAGAGATTACTCATTAATCATACAATGTTCACGTGTTTTGTCATTTTGTCTGTCCTGCTGAGTAGTTGGTTTTTGTAGATGCTCTTCAGCACATAGCACTCAGTTTCTGCTCATCATTAAACATGATTACAAAAGACAAACAATGTTTTGGTTTTGTCAAAACCCCATGCATATGGGGTTCAATTACATAATGCTTTATGAAAAAACTTACTTTTGAAGTCTTTTAACTTTGCATTTCCTTCTTTTTCAGTGGTTAGGAATCATCTAACTGCAAAGCAGTCTTAATTTTTTAAAATCAAGTGTTCATAGAGCACCTTGTACTTTCAGTGTAGTAAATGGCATTTGGGAAACAAGATAGGACTGTTTTCTTCTTGGTAATTCCCCTGTGTGAATGTGCAAGAGAGAATCACAAAGTAAAATTCAGGACAATTAACTGATGGGTTTGATACAACCTGTCATGCTCTCCTTTTAAGGGTCCATATCCTTCAGACAGTGAAGTATTTTCAGGCTCTGTTATGTGACAAAGATCTGCTTAAGCTTTCTTTGTAACGGGAAAAATGGAACTATAGCTTTCGTTACTCTTCCTTTGAAGTCCTGGTTCATGTTTCCCCAGGTGAACAAGTGCTAACACTATACTGTTACTCATGATTTTCAGTTGGAAATTGCAGAATATAACTCTCTCTTTCCAGAGGGCATCTTTGTATTAATTCATTTGAAGGTTATAGATAGTGGTCAGCTTTACAAGTCATTGCAAGTGAGAAATAGTGTCTGTTTTTACTGTGGGACAGATGAAATTAATTTGAAGGAGGGGAGGAGAGCAATTCATAACTAGAACAAATAGTAAGTACACAGCTGTCTTTACTGATGTCATTAACAATTCAGGAATACTTTTGAGTTACAACTGATGAGAACTTTCAATGAGATAAAGTAGGCATGTTGAACAAAGAAGCTAGAAAAAAAGCTGGTGTTTAAAACAATTTTTATTTTTATTGGGTTTTAACTTGGAAATAGCAAGAATATCAAAGGTTTGAAAAACTCTGTCTCGTGTGTCGTGCTGTAAACTTTGAAAATAACTTTTTGTCTACCACAAACAATCACTTCATTCAGTTATGTTCTCCATGTAGTATTGGTATTCTCCTGTATTTTGTTTTGTCTTTTGAGAATATTAAACTCCCAGAAAGATGATTTTGGTTTATTAGCAACAAATAATGAAAAAAAATCAATAAATTATAAAGTCAAAAAGGACTATTACAAACAACACTGAGCTGCATAAATCTGGCCATCAGTATGTTCTGCATTAACTTCACTTTCAAATAGCTCTTAATCTTAAAATTTCCATTGATGTAACACCTGTACTTTTGAATTTCTTCATTTCTAATGGAGAACTGTACCTTCTTGGGTTTTTTTTACCATTGACTCTTTCCGAATAGCACAAATAACTGCTCTGTATTCCAATCCTGCTTTCTTCCTGTTTTTCTGTTGCAGATCTAAATATTTCACAAGTGCTAATTAGTTCAGCAAAACAAATTTGATTTTGAAATAAGTATATTATAAATTAGTCATTGCTGATAAGGGGAAGGGATTTAAATGAGATAATTGCTATGTTACCTTTTTATGTGGTTTATGTATAGCTTTAAATAGAAATCTGTAATGGCTTGAATCTGAGTTATTTGGTGGTGAAATTTTGTTATGACACTTCACTATTTTGATGTGCTCCTGAATATGTTTTATAGATCATGTTAGGCTTTCTTTTAATAGTGGCTTTAAAAACCTTGGATCAGATTGTATGCATGACATTTGACACTTTTTTGTACTGATCTACAGGCAGCAGTCAAATCAAAAAAAGCTACAGATACCTATAAACTATATGTGGAGAAATATGCTGCATTTAAAACTGATTTTGAACAGAAAATGACAGAAACTGCACAGGTAAGTATTATATTAAATGAGTTACCTTTAAAATAGATTAATATGTGCCATTTCATCTCTGAAGACATCTGAAATCAAAGCTTTTGAAAAATTGGTTCAAGATAGAGTTATCTCCTTTGGAAACTGATATGAACAATAATGTCAGAAGTAATATGTTTGAAGGGCAAACACTGACCATGTATGTTGTGATGGCACTGTCCTTGAATTACTCAGTTGAACACTAGTACTTTAGAAAGACTTTTTGAAGAAATTTTTTGGAAGGAAACAAAATGAACTTCTGAAGGTATTGTAGATACATTGTGATCATGTGGGAAATCCTGTGAACTGCTGGATACCCAGAACACATTCATAGGAGTTTTAATACTGGGATACATCATGGTTTTTTCATTATCATTCTGGGTTCAACACTTTAGTTACAGCTTGTTAAAGTGTCTTCCGAAGGTTTACCTGAGGTTGTGAAAAGCCCTTACATCTGTTCAAGTTTCTGGGTTTTTTTAAAGACTTTCAATCTGTATTCCAGAGGATATCAAGTTCTCTGTATGACTGCATATGCTGCTTCTTGTTATGTTCTAAAGTTTCTTTTTCAAATCTGTTAATAGCAGACTTTTTTCCCCTGTCCCATATTTCAAAAAGCAAACTTCATAATTTCTGCTTTTAGTAGCAATAGTTAGTTGAGGACTGGTTGGCATATTTATTTGTACACATTTCTTGGTTTAGTAAAGCTTTTACAAGATTGGAATTTTCTTTTTGGTTGAAAAGTCTTTACTCTTTTCATTAGTTTCAAAGATTAATTTTTAGGCATAGATGGAATTATTAGGGAGATTCAGTGATACTTGTATTTGTAACATGTAAGTGGGAAAGTGTTAGGGTTTTCCTTAACTCTTTGGAAATAAGGATTTCACATGGGGATTTTGTAGGCTGACATGCAAAAAGCTTTCCTGTCCTAAACTGTAAACTGCTTTCCTACTTTGAGAACTTCATTAGAATTTGATCTAGTTCATCTCTGAATACATACTCAACACAGCTGTTGGAGAAAGGATACCACATATATCACATACCAGAACTCTTCCTTCCCGCCCCCCAGTCCAGGCATTTGCAACAAAATGCTCAGGCATGCTACTGCAAAATTCTGCTTTAACACAACTGTTAGATTAGGAGTCTTGACAACCTTTCCTTGATGAGTTTGCAGAAGGCATGTTTTTATGCAGTATCCTGACTCTGGTCTGGTTGAAGGAGCTGTATACCTTATGCTTTTCTTTTCAGTTTGAGTTAAATTAGGTTACATACATTATTTTTCTCTCCTTTTAAAAAATCTATGACTTCTAAATGCCTTTCTTTTTTTATTGTGGAGTGTTAAACAGTGATGATTGCAGTTACTCAGTGGTATAAAAAGGCTTTATTAAAAATCAAAGTTCAAAAGAAAATTCATGGGTACTGTGGTCTAGGCCATAAGGCCTGTTGTACTTATCTCTGATGTGTGAAGCTGTGTTTTCAATATATGTTTTCAGTTAGTATTGCTGTCAAAAGTAGCAGTTGTCCTATTTCCATGTTTCTTCCTTTGTCAAGTATTTGTGTGAGGAACAACCTTCTAGAACTAATCCAGCTAAAGCTAATGTGTGAAGGAATGCTGGCTTTAACACAGTAGAGACCTGCAGTCTGGTTTATTAAGAGATCACACAAGCATTTGTGCTGGCACAAAGGCACAGGCAATGTGTACCAAGGGTAGAGAATTGCATCTTTAAGATGGTTTGCTGGCCTCTCACTTGCATATGTGTCCACCTTACTTACACATTTACTCCTGTTGCCTTAGCATTGAGTGTCTCTCACTGTAACTTAAAATATTTGCATATCAGTTATCCCTAACCAATTTGACTGAGATTAGGATTGGAATTGGCATGCATGATTACAATCACTTGAGAGTTTTGGGACTATGCAACCTTTCTAAACTTAACTAATATGTCTTTTAAAACAATTATGGGAAGCAAGTATAATGTAATAGCAACAAAAAATCACTGAAGTCTAACATTCCTCCTGAAATAAGAGTAGGTGGAATCAAACTGACGTGAACACATACTACTGCTACCCAAAATGGTAACTTTTTTGTGGTGTTCCTGTTAATGTAACTATTGTATTTGCTCAGTAAGCATTCCAATAACTCCATCATCGTGTGGTTTGTATAAATTGTAGTGCAGCCTAACTTTTGCTGTAGACCCCACCTTTTGCTACAAAGAAATCAGTAATACCAGAAAAAATACTGAACTGTTCCATTTATTTCTCTCAAGTTATATACAAGTGTAGCTCTTCTGGATCAAGAAGTTCCTGCCCTGTTATTTACATTGCTCTGGAAGTTATGGAACCCCCACTGAAATAGATCCTGTGAATGCTTCTGATCCACTGCAGAGCAAGTTCAGTCAGGTTGCTTTAAACCTTTATTTAGTGTCACAAAAGCTGTCTGCTTTCTATTCATAGAATCATAGAATGTCCTGAGTTGGACGGGACCCACAAGGATCATCGAGTCCAACTCAATGTCCCTCCATAGGACAACCCCAAAATTCACACCATATGTCTGAGGGCGTTGTCCAAATGCTTCTTGAATGGTGTCAGGCTTGGCGCTGTGACTGCCTCCCAGGGGAGCTTGTTCCAGTGCTCCAGCACCCTCTGGGTGAAGAACCTTTTCCTAATGTCCAACCTAAACCTCCCCTGGCATATCTTCCTGCCGTTCCCTCGGGTCCTATCACTGGTCATGAGGGAGAAGAGATCAGCTCCTGCCCCTCCTCCTTCCCTTGTGAGGAAGCTGTAGACCGCAATGAGGTCTCCCCTCAGTCTCCTCTTCTCCAGGCTGACCAGACCAAGTGACTTCAGCTGCTCCTCATACGGCTTCCCCTCTAAACCCTTCACCATCTCTGTGGCTCTCTTCTGGACACTCTCTAGTGGCTTCGTATCCTTTTTGTACCGTGGCGCCCAAAACTGCACAGAGTACTCAAGATGAGGCCGCACCAGTGCAGAGCAGAGTGGGACAATCCCCTCCCTCGACCGGCTGGCAATATAGTGCTTGATGCACCCCAGGACACGGTTGGCCCTCCTGGCTGCCAGGGCTCACTGTTGGCTCATGTTCAACTTGCCGTCGACCAGAACCCGCAGATCCCTCTCCGCGGGGCTGCTCTCCAGCCTCTGGTTCCCCAGTCTGTATGTACATCCAGGGTTGCCATGTCCCAGGGGCAAAATCTGGCACTTGCCCTTGTTAAACTTCATATGGTTGGTGATGCTCAGTTCTCCAATTTGTCCAGATTGATAACAAACCTTCAAGTCCTGCATCCAAGTCATTTATGAAGATGTTAAAGAGCACTGGCCCTAAGATGGATCCCTTACCTTACAAGAAAGAGATTGTGTTTATAGCAGTTTACTTATTGCTCTCTGAAACAATAAGAAGAAATTTAACAAATATGACTTTAATAAGCTGGCCTTGCTGAATTGCACTGTAAACTTGTCTCCAGTGAGCAAGAAAGCTGTGAGTAATGAAAAGGAGTTCTTGTTTAGAACTGAGAGAAGATAAACATAAAGAGTATTTGAAATGGATTTTATTGTCAGTGAATTAGTGAAGGAAAATGTAGGGGCTTTCAGCAAGCAAACTAGCTGGGTTTTTCATTATGTACTAAAAAAAAAAATCCAATTGAACAATCCACTACAACAAAAGAATGAGAAAAATAACACCTTATTTTGTATCTAGAGACGGAATATGAAGGTGCTCTTTGTTCAGCTTTCTTATTTGTGTTATTAGGTAGGTATTATGTATTTAAACCAGGCTGAGATGTAAGGAGAGAAAAAATTCTTTTTACTATATCAGATGTTTTTGTTTGGGTTTTTTTTTTTGACAGGAGGGGAAGGGGGAAAGACAGTTAGGATCTGTTTGGGTTGGGTCTTTTCTCAATAGAAAAATGGTACAAAGTTACCTCTCACTACAAACGACTCTCATCTACATGACCCTTAGTTCCTTAACTGCAACAACTCTTTTACTTAAAATTTAAATTTTCACTTAACATGATAATGGACACCTGGAAACTTTCCACACCTGTCCACATTGGAAATGAAAATTGCTATTCTGCCAGTATATGTCCTGTCTGTGGAATTTGTATTAAGTATAATGGTGTAGCTGCATCTACAGTTTGGTTGCAGGAGGGCTACTTTAAAGATGATGCAACAGGAAAAATAAAAACACCCATGAATATGTGGAAGCCCACTTCTATGTGAAGCACACCCTATATTGTCTTAATTTAGAGTACATTTCACTTGAAATATAGTAGTTCTGAAAACAAAATCCATGAGGAGTGTGAGCATTCTCGGCTGTTTCAGTGCAAAATCAGTTGGCTTAGCGTAAATCTGTTTTATACTGTTCACATACTATTTTTCTGAGGACAAATATCTTGAACTGCTGTGGCATTATTCTAGGTAATCATGTAGTAATGTCCTCACTTAGCTGTCCTCTTAGTTAAACTCCACTGATCTTGTTGCATACATTTTATATATTTTTCCTTTTTTGTCATTTACTATCTTACCTGTAGTTATCGAAGTAACTCATGATACGAGATTTTTGAGGGGTTGAATTTTGAAACATACGATCTTCCTAATCTTGAATTGCAAGTTATGGTTTTTGCTGCGATAAGCATGGGAAGTTTTATTGTGATTAAAGAAGTAGGAAGATATAGTTCACTAGTTAGAAATTGGATTTGACAGAAATTCCTCATGTTGAAAGATTTTTCTGAGAAAAGCTATAGTTGTATTATGCAGTTGCTATGCAGTTGCTAAGAAAATATGACGTCTGATTTGCCACCTTGCTAGAAGCTTTTTTAAAAATCATGTAGCACAGTCAATTATTGGAAAGGATCAAATAGCAGAAAGTGCTAAATTATTCTTCAAAAGTCTTCTGTCTTATCTAGAACTGAGTAGAGTTGAGTTTGGGTGATTTTGCTGTTGAGCAGTCTGCCTATAAATAAAGTTCAAGAATGAGTAATATTTCATTTTTTAAAACCATTGTAAAACTTACAGGAAAACATAGGTTTATAAAAAAGAATAATGCTTACTTAAACTGTGTATACTGAGTTGGACAGCTAAAGATCCTGTCAGTGATGATTTTTCATTTGTATCATAGCTTAAAACACTAAGAAGTGGCTTGCATTTGTTGGATCATTAACATTACAGATTCATTTCAGTACATCTTTTTAAAATGGATTGATCTTTCAAAAGTGAAAGTAAACAATTTGGTTAATGATTTTATCTGTGATATGAATGATGTCGTTGTATTATGGTACCTAGCTTTATTCTTTGATCAGAATCTCTTTGTATTATGTACTGTACAAGGCCAAGATGGCTCTACTTCAAAGACTTTACATCTTAAGTATAAAACAATAAACAAGAAATAAGGAAACAATTGGGGGAGGGGGATGATTTCCACTCACATAAGAGACAAAAAAATCTCTGAATGGCCAACTGTTTTGATATGCACTATAGAGAAGAGTTTAGAGGAGACCGGTACCTCTGTTCTGCACAGTTTTATGGGGAGCTCAATCCAAACATGAAGAAAACATCATTGGCATAATCTGAAAAGTTGACTTTGTGTTTAGGTTAAAATTAGATAGTGGAAACAGGCATACATTGGAAGGACACATTGTGTACATGTGTTGACATCCTGATAGTAACTGAGAGCAGATATTATAGAGATGGACCATAGAGTTTTGAAAGCAAAATAATATAGTTTATATAATAAGGCAATCAGTAAAAGCAGTAACATCATAGAGTAGGCTACAGAGGATGACCGTATCCTCTGTAACGATAAAAGGAAGGCTGCTGGAGAAAAAAAATAATTTTAATCTGCTTGATTGACGGCTAGAGAGGTACGTAGGTATGGCAAAAGAAAGGTTGAGAGTTGAAAAGTTAGAGATATTTGACTTGTCTGTATGGAGCTGTGTTTGTGAATCAGAGTAGCAGGAGGTGTGAAATGTGGAGAAATGTTCTTCAGAGAACCCTGTACAAATTGGAGAAAGGATTAAGTGGTTCTTCAAAGTTTGGACACACTTGAAAGGGCAGTTACAGAAATAGGAAGACAACTATGAGAGAGCAGGAGTAAACAAAAATTTCAAGACAATTGTGGTTGACTGTTGGGGAGGATGAGGACATTTTTAGTTCTGATCTTTGGCTAGGAAGGGGTCATTGAAAACATCGGAAGTGATTTTAAAATGGCTGTCAGCTGGAAGTCTGGGTAAAATGGAACAAACTGCAAAGATTATGTACGGTGAGTTTAAAGATCAAACAAATTAATCATATTTAAAGAAGTAAAGGATATAGATCTAATTAGACAAAGAGAAAGCATGTGTATATTGTGAGCAGGAGGAGAGGGTGCAATGAAGGAAGTGCAAAACAGATCCAGAAATAAGATTTCTGGGTTTAGGTGAAAAAACAAGACTCTTCAGTAATGGAGAAAAGACAGGGTTTTTTTAAACACCCTCTAACCTTATTTTCTTTTGGTAGAAATAGGTCAGATTTTTCTGAAAGATCAAGATAGATGAAAGTTTAAAGAGTAAGTAAAAAAATTGGGTAATGGTTCTAAAAGGATATATTATATTTTAAAGTACATTATTTCATAACTCTGTGAATTCTGCACCTTCCTTCCTTAAACATTGTAATTACCATGATCAAGATCTGAAAAAAAAAGAGGGGTTTTTTCCATTTCGTGTATTTAATTATTAAAATTTAAGGTTTAGTATTTCAACAAATATTTTCATTATGATTAATTGCTTGCATTGATTTACAGAAATTTCAAGACATTGAAGAAACGCACCTTCTTCGCATGAAAGAGATTATAGAATCATTCTCAAATACAATAAAAGAAATTCATTCACAAATAGGAGAGGTAATTTTTGTTATCGTTTGTTTGGATTATGCTACATATTTTTCTTAACTATTAAATGGAACATTTCTTACTGTGTTTGTGGTAATTACAAGATCATATCTTTCAAATTATGGTAAATTCAACGTGAGCTCAAATTTTTAAGGTTTCCTGTCGCATGTTTAAGTTCATTATCACAAATTTTACAGAATAAGTCTGAATAAATTTTGTCTTAACAGAAAACAAAATGTTTTGACAATTTGAAGGATTTTTAGTGTATTTCAAAGTTCTGTTCCCTAGATATTAAATTAGCACTCATTTCACACATAATCAGGATACTTGTGCTTTTCTTTGATTAAAACTTGAAATTAAATCACTCTAAAAAGTTTCCAAATTTTTGATACACTTTGGGTTTTATGAGCAAAAGAAGCTTTTATAGTATCTTTTCTTTAGATGTAAGTTGGTTTAATTAATAATCCATATAAGTAGTCCTTTAATTTTTAGATGTTTTGAAGTGCAGTTCTATTTGCATATGCTTAACTTGAGTTGCTATTTTCCTCAGTTTTGAGGTTTTCTGCTAATGAATGATGATCACAAGGGTCATGCTGTTTATTTCTAAAGCGTACACATACTGCCTTGTTGGAAAAACTTATTAACAACATGTCATTGTTCCTTTGTCAGACCAAAAACATTACAACAGTAATGCTTTTACTCAAGCAGGTGGGAGCTGTGATAATACACTAGTAACAGTTCACACCCTTAACTGGTGCTGGCTTAAGAGACTGCTTGTCTTCCTGACATTGTAGTGGGACATGTTGCTGACAAATTCAGAAAATGATATATACAGAAGTCCTTTACATGGAAGAAATGGAAGTAAATCCTAGACCTGTCATCAAGCTGTATTCTTTCGTTCCTAATTTGGATCTGTATTGTACACACACTTGCTACTACTAAAGCAAAGAAGGGATTTCCCTGATAAAACACCTGTTGATTTCTGGAAGCCCTGTAATATATTTTAGAGGGAAGTATTTTGAACCTTAACTCTAGAGAAAACCACTTTTTAAATTTAATTACATTCTTTCAGTTACTGGTTTTTAAATTCTTTTTGCGTGGTGTGTTTTTTTTTTGAAGGTGCACGAAGAGTTTATTAATAACATGACAAATACTACAGTTGAGAGTTTAATACAGAAATTTGCTGAGTCAAAAGGAACTGGCAAGGAAAGACCAGGTAAGAGATTAAAAATAACAAGAGTAGGAAATGTTAATTTCAAAAACTGTAGATTTCCACTCCTAATAAAAGGTTAAACCCCTGTTTGTTAATGTGTTATATTTTTAATGTACTTAAAATTTCAAATTCTCAGAATTCATTAGCTTTGATATTAAATGATTTGTAGAAATTGATTAAAACACAATTTATTATGTATGTGTAGTATTTGTGTTCATAAAGCATGGCAATTTGTAACTCTGAGTCCTTCTATGTAGACCTTCAAGGAAGCTTTTAAACTGTACTGTTCCTTGGTACATCAGTGAAATTTGTCAAGAAACTGAAGTTCCTTGCACAGACTATGTGTTGTCTGCTATGTGTTTCTGTATAAATTATATTTCAAAACTTTATTTCGTATAAATTTATGGATATATTCAAAACAGATGTTTACTGAACTGTTGGAACAGTTGTGTCAGTTTATTTGGTTGGCTTACAAAATTATGCATTTTAATAGATTGTATGTAGGTTGTTCTTTACTAAGCAGCAAATTGAGGAGTACTTTCTGAAAGTACTTCTGGTTGGGTGTGGTGTACAAGACTTTCCTAGACTGGCAAAAAAGGACAATCTCACAGTACTGTGTATCTGGCATTATAGGAAAGATAAAGAGTTCACTTTAATATTTGGGCATGAATACACAGTCACTAAGTGTGTGAATACAGGAATTCAGTAGTACTGTTTTCTGTTTTCTTCAGCACTGAGAGTCCTGACTAGCATCTCTGTCTTCTAGTATAGAAGCACAAAGTTGGTCTGGGTTTTTTTGGGGGTTTGGTTGGTGTTTTTTTTTTTTTTCAGAGCAAGGGTGTACATAACAGAGTAGATCTTGAGAATTTCTATTAAATTGTTAAATATGGTTACTAGGTATCTTACAATGCCTCTGTGAGGTGTTTTTACCATTGTTTCATATTCTTTCTGTGATCCTCTAATGCTAATATCCAAGGGGGCTGAGGTAAGATTGTATATGGAATAATTTTCAAATGCTTCCTGTGTATTTTGCAATTTTTCAGTAAAGATTAAGAAAGAAGAAGTATGAACTTCAGGAATTCAAGTTCAGTTGGCCTGAAATCAGGACAAAGACACGTGAAAATTCAGTGTTCAAACCTCTTTGATTAGCTATTGCCAAGATGTCGTGGCTAGGGGTCTCCATCTTTCATTTAGGATTCTGACCCCCTGGGTTACAAAGACTCTTGTATCTAGTATCCTAGAACACTGTGCACTTCAAGTCATCCATGTTATTAGTGTGGTTTTTTGCTAGACAACGTCATAATTGTAAGAAAAGTAACACTTCACTCCTTAATTTACTGGGAGAAGTTACACACACTCTGTACTTACTTGTTGCTTTACATTCTTCAAATCCCATTTGTATTCTCTGGGGCCAAATAAAAGCTTTTGCCATAGCCAATTTCATTTCTTCAACTCTTTTAATAACAAAGTATTCTAAGGAAATATAGTGTGTTTAGTGTGGAAATGTATGTACCTTGAATTTTCTTTTACCGTGTTAAATTACTGTATTGGTATCAACTTTGTAAAGCAGTCATGATGCAAAGGGAAAGCACAGGCAAAGTCAGCACTAAAAGAATACAAATTCAGAAGTAGTTTTGAAGTGTCAAAGAGAGGAGACTAGAAATACAGACCACTAGTGTTGTTAATTATGGTTACTGCTTCTATTATATTTATTTTATTAACTTAGGATCATATAGCTGTGACAATTACAAAGATTTGGAAGGCAAAGTGAGATATCAGCCTTCTAGGAATGAAATGGAAACATTCAGTGTGGTAAGGACTGCTTTTCCTTGATTAAAAAATACTTCTCTGCATTTGAGAACTGTTCTTAATAGAAAGGTATTTTAACTCATGGAGCAAATGTTGGAAGTCTTTCTCTGTGCAATGTATTTATTAGGCTGGAGAAGGAGATGGCTCCTCAGATAAATCTAAATATTCAATGTAAAAATCATACTGACTTGGTGTACAAAACAGATGTAGAAATAATATCTTATGGCTGTCACTGATGCTTAAGATTCCAGTCCTAAATCTGTTTGAAGGAAATACTTTAAAACCCCCTAGTATTATGTAGGTTTTCTCCCTTTCATATTATTTGTGGGCTAGTATACTGAGTTATATGGTGGGCCACTTTCTGAAATGCTGAATTTTGAGAACAAAATAAACTAACAAGGTAATGCACATAACAAAGTATTTTAGTATGAAATAGTATTTCAGTATATATTATAATATATATAATATATTTTAGTATTAACTATATTTTAGTATATTCTAGCTATAGTTATAGTTCTTCATCCCAGAGTTCACTTGCTTTTATTTCTATCTGTAAAAATAAGAATGAATCTGAAATGAAGTACTGAGAAAGGGTTGTTTTATCGCATAGACTACAAACAATTTACAGTAAAGTTTTCTAGATATAGGCAATTATTTTCTTAAACTCTCATCTGCATATCTGAAATTTCTCTTTGTACAGTGATGTCCTTTGTACCAGATTATATGGGCTCCCTCTGGTGGCTAATTTCTGTCACCTGAAGTTATAATATACAGGGGCTTCTGGAGTTTAACACTGTTTTTCTAGTGCAAATAACATTTCTTTCAAGCAGTAATGCTTTGTGAGTCTTTTTTTAACTTCATTTATGGACTTCTTTACAATGGCTCTTTTTTAACTGTTACCTAAATAACTTATCTAGTCAGCTTTATCACCTACTTCTTACTGAATTTACTTTAAATATTTTTTTTTTTATTTTAGTTTAGTTTTTAGTTTACGGGTTTTAGTAATACAGTATTTGAAGGACTTGTATTCTTTATTTGTTTTCTTTCTTCCATTCAGTGTAAAAAAAAATAGCCACATACATCAAGCTGCAAATCTTTTTAATTTTAACTGAAAAAAAAGTCACTTAAATGTAAAACATTGAAGAACAGAAAGAGAGCTGGCAGGACCTGCAATAACCAGTAAGGCTTCAGGTCAGAATTTAGTATGTTCTCTGAACCATTTCTAATGTTCAGGGGGACTTGGACAAGGTCAAGAAATGGGCCCGTGTGAACCTCATGAGGTTCAACAAGGCCAAGTGCAAGGTCCTGCACCTGGGTCGGGGCAATCCCTGGTATCAATACAGGCTGGGGGATGAAGGGATTGAGAGCAAGCCCTGCAGAGAAGGACTTGGGAGTACTGGTGGATGAAAAGCTGGACGTGAGCTGGCAATGTGTGCTCACAGCCCAGAAGGCCAAACGTATCTTGGGCTGCATAACAAGAAGTGTGGCCAGCAGGTTAAGGGAAGTGATCGTGCCCCTCTACTCTCCTCTGGTGAGACCCCACCTGGAGTACTGCGTCCAGCTCTGGAGTTCTCAGCACAGGAAAGACATGGACCTGTTGGAGTGGGTCCAGAGGAGGTCCATAAAAGTGATCAGAAGACTGGAACACCTCTCCAAGGAATAAAGGCTGAGAGAGTTGGGGTTGTTCAGCCTGGAAAAGAGAAGGCTCCAGGGAGACTTTATGGCGGCCTTTCAATACTTCAAGGGGGCTTATAAGAAAGATGGGACAGACTTTTTAATAGGGCCTGTTATGATAGGACAAGGGGCAATGGTTTTAAACTAAAAGAGGATAGATTTAGACTAGATATAAGGAAGAATTTTTTTACAATGATGGTGGTGAAATACTGGAAGAGGTTGCCCAGAGAGGTGGCAGATGCCCCATCCGTGGAAGCATTCAAGGTCAGGTTGGATGGGGCTTTGAGCAACCTGATCTAGTTGAAGATGTCCCTGCTCATTGCAGAGGGGTGGACTAGATGACTTTTAAATGTCCTTTCCAACCCAAACTATTCTGTGATTCTATGATATGTTCCTGCTATTACATCTAATAGCAGGTTTGATACCATTGGTCGGAAGATGCTTTTGTCACTCACATGGTCCTGCAGTGTTCATCAAAACTTGTTGGCCACTTCTGATGAATCATTTTTCTGTTTGTGATAGGCTGTCACTTCATGTTTCTTGGAAAATTCATTTATTGCGTGGCAGAAAATATCTGCTTTTCTTCCACCCAAAGTATATGTTAAATCAATAACAGACATGATGTCTGTTCCAGAGTAATGACATATCAATGAGTTCTAGTGTCACTTACTTAATCTTCTAATAATCTATTAAAAAAATACTTCTTCCAGTATGAAAAGTTGATGCCGCATGAAATAGAAACTGCTAGGAAGTACAAGCTCACATTCTTACATCTTATGTCTGAAATTGACAGCATAATATCTCATGTGTTTGAAGAGATTGGTGAATGCCTATATAGCTGTAGTTGGTCACAAGTTATTTTTAATTTTTAACCACTGAATTACTGTGCCCTCTTCTCATATGTGGGGAACTACGTGTGTTTGTCCCTGTATTACTTTTTGCCCACTACACAGTTTACCCAGAAGGTACCTTGAAGGCCAAATAAGAAGACTCAGCTATGCTGCATTGTCCAAAAAAACAGGAACAAAAGCCAAATCTAGATGATTTGTTTTCATTAATTTGTTCTGGTGTCATTGTTAGCGGCTGTTGGTAATTTATTAAGTTGTTGCTCTTATTTTTGCATTTTTTGCTTAAAACTTTAATAAAGAGGAAATCCAAATTTTTGTTGTAATACGGACAAAAATGGAAAGCCAAACTCCTTGCTGGCTCCTTAGCCTTCCAATAAAATAATGATCTGCAGATGGTAATTATTACACACGCTGTGCCATTATTCAGTGTGAGAGAGGTGCTGGGTCATATTTTAACTATAATAAAAAAAAATTTCAGTGGTTTTCTGCTAGCTTGATCCATCTTTCACAATCTGAATAAGCCAGAGCATGATTCGCAACTGCAACGCACAAGTAGGCAGAGGAGATCTGTCAAAGAGGAATAGTTACGTGCAAGTTGTCTTCTAAGCATACCAGTAAAAACATCTAGAATTTGTGCTGTGGAAAACACAAGCCCATAAAAATACTTCGTCTCCTTTCATTATCCATCAAATAAATTTGAACTTTATGGAGGAGCTAGAAGAAGTTTGCATTTTTTAAAACATTGTAAAATTAGTACCTGCAATCCATCAGCTCTTTGGATTAGATGATAACAGCAGCACTTTACAGTGTTTATTATCCACAGTTGCTGTTCATCAGCCATCACTGACTCTTGCACATCTAGTAAAGCATTTGATTTTTGTCCCCCTTGTCCTTTTAGATATTAGGAATAATAGCGTAAGTCCTTTTAATCAAATGGTGCTTCCACAGATAACAAGATTCAGAAAAGGACGGATGTAAAATTCCTACTCCATTTCCTCCCTCCGACAAATCTAGAAATTGGCAATTTGATCAGTAATTGATCTGTAATGCTGGTTACAAAAAATGTTTGGTCTGTTGCTTTTTGGAGCTGCTGAAACCTATTTTGCTTTATTTACCCATGCAGAAAAAATTGTCTCAAGGCTCCTGGTAACTCCAGTCATGGGAAAGTTTAAGGTCATGGATGTCAAATGGAGACACTGATTCAGGATTTTTTTTTTTTTTAATCATTTTGAAATTCTTTCTGGGAAGGCTATCAAGTAATCTAGAGCTGAGAAATTTATCAGTGACTTAGGACAGCTATAATGTGAAGATCTTCACTGCCTCACGAGGTAGTGCATATCAGAAGAAAATATCCTGGCATCCTTGCCACTGTGCTGGTGGTCCTTGTCTATTCTGAGGGAACACATTTGGAAGCTTTGTTTCTGGAGAGCTAACACATTTTTGTATGTTGAAGTTCTAAAAAATAATGATTTATTTAGGTATGGCATTCCTGCTGAAAACAATGTGGACTTTTCATAGGCTGCAAAACTGTTGATAAACCATAATGTTTACTATTTGGATGGCAAACAAAGCAGTTCAATCTGGATTCCTTACAAGTTCATTAATGCTGCCAGCATTGCCTGTGACCAGAATCATAAAACATTAAATCTTCAATTTAGCAAACATTTAAACAACAAATTTTACCTAGGCTTTAATTCAACTGATTTCTGATTAAGTGAATTCAGCTGGATTAGTGATCATTTGATTAGAATAATGTTTTATGTGGGTGGCTGTTGGCAGTGGGGGGGATTAGTGCAAAGTTTGGTGTAAATTTATGACGTGCTATCAGGTCTTTTCTAATTGCTTAAGTGGGCATTTTAGTCCTAAATGCCTATGGAGCATACGCCTTATATGTTCTTTCCAAAGTGAATGAAAGAGCATTGAAGTGAGCTGCAGCGCAACTGGGAGGCTAGTGCAAATACTGTAAATGCACAGTTGTGCTCACTCTATGTTAATATTCCTATTGAGTTAGTGTGTTGTGTTAAACTACATGTTTTCTATCTAATGAAGAAATGTACAAGATGAACAGGATGAAGTAGGGAAAAAAAAAAAGGTTAAGAATAACTGTATTACTCCTAAGAAATTTTAGAAACAAGTTAGTCCTTTCCCAGAGATTGAGAAGCAAAACAAGGGCCATGGAGTATTAAAGCTTGCTTTGATTAAAGCTACTAGATTTTTATGTGCTTGAATAATGAACTCTGCTTTGAGAGAAAGACTTGAAACAGTGCTGGGTGTGGCATTTATTTTTTCCATGGGTTTGTTTGATAACATAATAGTTTATAGCATTTTTAAAAATGCTTTTCTAGGACACTGAACAGCAACAAAGTAGATAGAAATAAACACTGAAAATGGTTAATAATAATTTTTGAACAGCTCTGCATGACATCTTTGAGCTTCTTTTCCACAAGGAAGTATAACAAAGCAAGTATTTATTTTATGTTCTTATAAATGATTTTCTTTGTATTTTCTGTAAATATTGTGAATATTTTAATGCTGCCAACACTGTGATTAGGTGCATAAATAGCCTATAGTGTCACGGTTTCTCAAAGCCTGTGCCCACAGATAATTCTACACAGAAGGCTGACTGATGAATGAGTTTAGTTTATCAACACTGACAGTATCCAAGGGATTCAGAAAAGTATTCTTTGTAAAGGAAGGCAGACCACTGCTGTATTTCAGAAATTAATGGAAGAAATTAAGTGTGGATATCTTTGAAGATTTTTATGAGGTGCTGGGCTTGAGGCAGATAAAGAAGTATTTAAGGATCCTGTGCTGTAGAGCTCTGTTTTCGATGAGGAGCTGCAAGCTCAAGAGCTGCACCAACAAATGTGTCTTAATTCCTGTCCTAGATGTCGTTTATTTTGCCTGCAAAAATTGGGTCTCTTCATAAACAACAAACATGCCAAAGCTGATATGGACTTTAGGAAGTCTCATCTGCCAGCACAGATTTTTAATAATTACATATACCTAAGTTGCAAACTTGTGTTAGATTGTGATTTATTTATTTTTAATGGTCTGGAGAGTTATAACTGTACAGGTTTTGTTCAAAAAGTCTCTTAATGCAAGTGGAATACTAGCAGCGTCAATGTATGTAGACGTCTGTAGATACAATAGGGAAAAAGGTGGGTTTTGAATCATCTTGGACACTCAGTAAGATGAAGTACTATTGGGTCCTCTTGAATTTTCTTGCTACAAACAAAAACAGTTGCAGTCTGAGGCAAATAATTTTTCTGCATTGTGGGAGTAAAGCAATGTCCATTTCAGTAATTTAAGTAGGAAAAAGATGTTAATTAGATGATAGTCATCAGAAAATGCAGTAGTATGCAGGATAGGTGTTACTATGATAATAAAAAAAATACTGAAGAGTTTTTAAACACCTGAGAATGGAAATAACATCCTGAGATGTGTTTTATGCTAATAAAGTAAATAAGACCTGTACTTTATTTACATGATATAGCATAACCTTATATGGAATTAATATGGAGGGAAAAGTTTGGGGGTTTTAATTTATTTATTGGAGACATTTTTATTTTAAGGTAGGAAATGTTCTTTGGACAGAATTAACTAGGCCATTTACTAAATGGCCTTTTCAAACATAAAATTTTCACAGGAAGCATACTCAGCAAAATTAGAAGGTAGAAGTGTATTCTTTTCTCTTTTTTTTTTTTTTCTTTTCTGTCAGAAGATAAAGCTTACAAGAAATGAAACTTTCTGAAATCTGGAAGGATTTGGAAACTTGGTTATAAACATCTGTACATTTAGTTCATTCTTAGTAGACTTCAATGTTAGAGAAGAGCAACGGCTTGCGTCTTGTAACACAAGCGTTTTGAGGAAAAATGTATTTTTTAAACTAAGGAAGCAAACACAGGAAGCTAAAGTTGGACTTAAAAATAAACTCAAAACCACCAATCTTGTCTAATAGTCTACCTTTCTAATAAAATTGAAATAAATCCTAAACTGTGCATATAATAGTCTATCTAGTATTAGTGGTCACTAAGTTGTGTTGCACAGGGTCCTACTTCTAATTAACTCATAATTTCATTGACAATAATACTGCAATGTGATAGTACATTACACCAGGACAAACTACCATTGAAGAACTTCTGCATTGAATTGACTGTCTGGTCAACTAGGTCTGTATGTCATACTCTTTCTTGAACACAAATATTTATTCTGGCATTTGAAAATGAATTCTCACTTGATTGTATTTGACCTTGTATGCCCATGGTGTTTCTCAGGAAGTGCACGATCTTTTCTGCTTTGTCTTCACTGTCTTTTTATTGTTGTCTTAATTGTTCTAGATCACCTGGGTGGCCTTCTGTGTCAGTAATTCCATTTTAAATTATGGATATTGATTTGTCTGTATATTTGCAATGTAAGGTACAGTGGGGTGCCCCTTGACCTGTTGTCTGAATAGTATGAGGGTAGGAAAAAGGAAAGTGTCTAAGCAGTAGCTAATTGAGCTGGCTGCACAGACCTAAGCCCATGTTTAACCATAACAATAAAATTTCAAATTCCTATATTTTTTATTAATAGTGTTTGTAATTTAAATTCTTTATTTAATGTTGAAATGGATTTGATTTGAATAGTTTTCTCTGTTGGTTGCTCTTTCCAGGAGAAAGGGGATCTCTAGAAAAACAGTATAAGAAATGCTGTTACTATCATTAAACTTCTTCCTAAACCTTGGGAATTTACTTTCACAGAGTCCCTCTCTGTTTCACTGTCATAGCTGATACAATCCTTCAGAGGACTGTGTAGCTCTGTATCATTTTTGATAGCCTAGTTCAGGAAGAACAGATAGGAGGGGAAAATCGGCATCTTGTCACATGCATTTGTCCTCTTTGCAACCACTGACTTGGATACTATTATGGATAATATTGGATAATAGTATGCATATTTTGTGTTTTTAAATGCTGAGACATATTTCAAGGTCAAACCAATACTGTCTTGGGCCCCAAGTAGCTCTTTGGGCATAAATGTGGGGAAGGGAGATTTTGCGGTAAGCCTTAATAACACGTCTCTCAATGTTATTCCTGTGGTTTCAACTTTCCTGCCCCCCAACAAAGAATTGTCTTGTACTCACCATAAGCCGCAGAAAAAGCACACCAGGAAAAATTTCACATTGACTTTCTTTGCTTAGTATTAGTGCATGTGTGGAAACTGTCATATGCTAATTAGTACTTCCCATTTTACAGTTGGGGTCGAGAGGTAGTTAAGCACGTATACTTTTGTTCCTTTCTCCACAAAATGAATCTTCTGTACAAGTAAATAAGAAAACACTTTCAAAGCACTACAAAGCAGGAAAGCGTTCCCATGGAGAGGATTTTGTCTAACTGAAAAAAAAAACCTTTCTGTCTGAAATATTCTGGATACTATAAAATGTATTATCCTCTTTTTGCTCTTTAGGAAGTGCATTCCATTAAATGTCTTAACCTCTGACAATTTCATGGGTTTAGGTTCAGAACTTCAGTAAGAAACCATACGCCTCTTGGTTTACAGGGACAATGTGTGACTGTTACAAAAACACATGATTCTTTGAAGCAGTCTTTAAAGATGAGGGCTATAATTTAACATATATACAATGTCTAGTGTTCGAAAATCTTAGCTGACTCTTCTTATAGAAGAAAACTACTTGAATGTGTCTGTGCATTTCTTTCATCACTGCATACTTGCATGGTCTGCCTTCAGCAGATGAATCATGCACCTTACAGTCAGGCAGAGCCATTCCTTACAGATATTTATATTTACAGACTAAGCTTATGCAGTTCTGCTGCTGCTTAGTATTTTTCCACACACATCTATATAGCTTTCATAAGACTTTGCTACTTTCAGCTCAATTTGATGGAATGGTAGAGGTTTCAAAGACTTTACAAAAATGAGGAGTTGGGTAGAGAAGAAGGACCCAAATGAGTCATGCCATGTAAGGGAAAGGCAGTTGTAATGGTGTAAATTACTCACTTGGAGAGTCAGCGGACAGCTCAGTGTGTGTTTGTATGTATCTGTGTATGTCAGCCATCCACTTAGCCTGTGGATAGTTCAGAACCAGCCACATCTCACATCCTGTTGTTTATGCAGCCAGGAAGGAAGTACGGGTGGTGTTGAAGTATAAAGCAGGAGAAGAGTAGAAAAGGATGAGAAAAGGGGCTGGGAGTGGTGTGGAGGACGAGACTTGGGTAACATAGCATTCTGCAGATTGGTTTCTTAGGAGACATTAATTCTGCTGCTCGCAGACCTCATGCTTTCATAAATTGCAGCTGAAACTTCCAGTGTTTGTTGTCATATTCAGGTGTTGCAGGCTAGTTAGATCTCTAACTTGAAGCGTTGCCTTGGGTATGTGTTTAATGTCTGTTCTTGAAAATTCTTGTGTTATCTGAGAAATAAAAAAATATTTTCTTTGTAACTGAAGATGTTTGCCACCTTTTTAGTTTCGAGCAAAAAAAATCTTCTCTCTCCTTGCTGCTCATAAACATCTTAATTATTTTAAAGCTACTCAGATTATGATCATTTTCTGCTTTCTTTTTGCTCTGTAAGCCACCTGGAAATACTGCCCCTTGAGAGTAGTGTGCTTGCTGTATTCATGGAGCTTGTACCCACAGTACCAGAAGAGCCTGAGATGAATAATGTTTCCTTTGATCTGCTGAACTGAGTGCAGGGCTGGAAGCCTAGTAATAGAATCAGGGTTAGAATGGATTGCTTGTTTAGTAGATGCTCTCCTTGTATGTTAATTTCTTCATCTAAAATAAGACTTTCCTTGGAAGTGCTACATATGTTGCTACTGATAATTGTAGTTATTTATGCTGCCACTATCACCTCTATCTTTTCTTTTTCAAAAGGGGTACTATCACCATACTATAGTTTTCTTTTTTCAGCAGGAATTTAAAAAAAAAAAAAAAAGAGGATTTTGTCAAGTCTTAAGCATCTCTAGAGGCTATATATCAGCTAGGCTGATATATAATACTGAGGATGTAGCAAGGAGGGGTCAAAAAATCAGTTATTATTGTGGTGGAACTGTATATTTGTAGAATTAGATTAAAGGATACAGTTTTACCAGAATTATTTCAATATTTTCCCTCAATTGGCCTGTTAACAGGGCAGTTGTATTCTTTCTCCCTTATCCTCTTTTTGGCACAGTAGAGCTGACTGAATCCACAAACTAACATTTGCTTGCGGTAGTCTGTTACTAGCATGATAAATCTATCACAAATATGTTATTTACCTGAATCCACAAACTAACATTTGCTTGCGGTAGTCTGTTACTAGCATGATAAATCTATCACAAATATGTTATTTACCTCAAAGTTGGTAACTGCCATTCATCTTTAGTCTGCATTCCTACAAATAAGCTATGCTTGAATTTGGTTTTGTTTCTTCTTTTGTTAAATCTAGAGTAAGAAGTTCTTTTCTGGGGAAGAATAAAATTCTCCTTATCTTTTTATACAGTCACTTCTCTTTTTTGGACAGGCAATAAAAATGACAAGTTAGTGATAGAAACAATAGTGTTGAGAAAATACATTTTGGCTTCCTGGCTTCTAAATTTGAAAGCTTGAAATTTTTTGATAAACATGTCACAGGATCAGATGATAGCAAGAAAAAGATTGCTTATATGTTTGTGTACATACAAAATTGACCTTTGTGATGCAGCTTAACATCTAAACACTAAAAGCAGTCATTTGTTTTGACAGCAGAATTAATTGAGGCTAAAACAGTCGAAATTCCACTTGTATCAAGCTGTTCATTAGGAATTGCTGTCTGGCTTTAGTGCTGTCAGAAAAATAACCTGTTCTGCTCTGATTAAATAGCAGAATGATGGTCGGTCCACTGAATTTGAGAGAGAGGTTGAATAAACTTTCTACTGCAGAAACAATTCAGAAGTGACACGCTGCAAGGGGGGTCAGAATGTGCATTGATATCCAGCTGAGCTGTCAACTGGCACTGAGCCAGGCACGCAAAGCTTTGCCATTTGAAGCAGCGTGTGAAGCATATGCAGTTTAAAAAAAATTGTCCTCCTTTCATGCATGATTTACACTCAAAGAGACAAACTTTTGTTTTTATCAAAAACAAGGATATGGTTTGTTATCGTATTTGTAACTACAAGTACAGATTTACAGAGTTTTTTTTAAAAGCTTTTGCTTGAAATGGATATGTTAATGTTTATAAGTCTGCATGTGTGTGTGTAAACTGATTCCTTAGGATGGGGGGTAGGGCAGATTTTTTTTTGAGTGTCTGAGCCTTTCCAGTCATTGAAAATTAAATGTAGTGAATAAAAAAATAAGCTTGGGTGGGATAACATTTCTTTCTGTCATGCATACCCCCCTTAAACTAGAAAGAAGACAGTTTCCAAAAGCAGATGCAAATGTAGAGCAGTTTTTAGTTGATTTGTTGACTTCTTGATTTGTTTACCTTTTTAGCTCTGCAGGATTTTCCAGTTCATTGATACACTTACAGGGGGCTCTTTTTCAGAGTATGACATAATATTATGTTTTCCTTTCTAGTAAGGATAGTTGGCTTTTGTGTTTGCCTTGTTTGTTTAAGATCCAAACAGTAAAACTTTTTCCTCTCTATTGAGGAAAGTGCAAATTATTTTATTGTTTTGACCTTAGGAAAACATTCTCCCAATGTCTCCCTCACAGAGGTTTTGTGGAAGAGGTATACAGGTAGGTTAGAAAACCTATCTCTAGGGTTTTGTGGAGATAGGTTTTGTAACTCTTTTCAAGACAGTTGACAGGAAACTTGACTGTCTTCAAGATAATTAGTGTCACTTTGTAGATAAATTAAGTAGCAGGTGTAAGGTGGTTATTTATAAACTCTCTTCTGTAGTTGCCTTGTGTATACAAGATGATCAAGGGTCTGAGAAGCCTGCCATATGAGGATAGGCTGAGAGAACTGGGTTTGTTCAGCCTTGAGAAAAGGAGGCTTAGAGGTGATCTCATCACCATGTACCAGTACTTAAAGGGGAGCTACAAAGAAGATGGACACTCCCTTTTTACAAGGAGTCACATGGTGAAGACAAGGGGTAACGGGTGCAAGTTACTCCCAGGGAGATTCCGATTGGACACAAGAGGAAAATTTTTCACAATGAGAATAGTCAATCATTGGAATAATCTCCCCAGGGAAGTGGTTGACTCCGCTACGCTGAACGCGTTTAAGACTCAGCAGGACATGGTGCTGGGCCATCTTGTCTAGATTATGCTAGAAGGGTTGGACCAGATGATCCCCGAGTTCCCTTCCAACCTGGTATTCTGTGATTCTATGATACTCTGAAAATACTGTTCCCATAGACCTGGACTAAATATGTAGTAGATACTGTAATATAATTTACAGTGCAATTATATAATTTACAGTGCGATTATATTTTCTTCATTCATCTTTGAATAAGACCAGTATCTCCTTATTACTAGCTATCCACTTTGCCTCTTAGTGTCATGAAAGGCCACATACTCAAATGCCTCTTGAAAGAAGAAAAACAGTACATATATTTTCTCAACAGTCTAGGAGATGCATCCCAAGCTGCAGACCCACTGGTCCTTAATTTTTGCCAGTGTCACTTATTGTAAGTTATTAGATTAATTAAAATAAAAAATTTCTATTTATTCACATTACCTTTTGCCTTTCCTGTTCCAGCAAACCAGAGCTTCCTCATTTTCCAGAGCCTAAGAACTGACCCCCTCCTGATTTATTTGCTTCAGTCTCTTGTCAAATAGCAGCTGTCTGCTTCCATGTGTCCATAAAACCATCATCCATTTGCCTTTTCTTCGTGTCCATGTCTGTCATGGCTGGTAGAATGCTGTGAGCTGCAGCAGCTTGTCTTGGAAAATGCTTTAGGATGACGCTTGGTGGGATTGTTTACATACAATTAGAGGAGCTTACTGATTTTTGACGCCTGCTCCCTTCGTAGAATACTAAATTCTCATTCGTGTCCTGATAGCTAGGTATGTATCCTTAAGTGACTGAAATCCCACTAGATGCTCATATCTCTTTCTGTTATAAAGCCTAATCTTCATTTATGCACTGTACTACTTTTTCTGTTCTGTGTGTGTACAGTAACAAATACTTTCAAGTCTATGTACAGGTATTTGAGATGCTTAAGCCATAGTTACCATTCTATGGATCCGTGTAATGACAGGCAGACTGGACTGTAAAAAAATTATCTTAAGCCTGAAAATATCCATGCTTAACCCAACAGAACATTAATTCAGAGACTTTTGCAAAGGTTGGACTAGATCTCAGCTATAACTTTTTACTTACTCCAATAAGTGTCTTAAAATGTATTATTCATTTTTACAGTCCAGCTTTAGTTCTAGTATTTGCTTTTATTTTGTGTTTATATGAATGCTTAAGAATAGGCTTCCTTCTCAATTCACATTGTTGTCTTGTTATGAGAAAAAGAACAAAGAAAATATCAATGCTTCGACTGTAGTACTGCAGAATATTGTTATTATCACCATTATTGCAGTATGGCTACATCTAGATGGTCCTTTTCGGTGCTTTGGGCTACCGTGTGGCAGGGACTCTAGAGACTGCTTCAGGGAATGACGTCAGTCCCCAACATCAGCAGTACTTCTTAAATGTGAAACAACTGCTTTTTTTTTCTTTGGATGTTGCAACGGACAGTGAATCTGTGTATTTGCTTCAGAAATTTTGGCCATTATAATCTTCCAGATTTTGACCTGAAACCCTTGTTGGTGTTAAGCCTTTGTGTATACTTCAATCACTGGGCACAAGTCTGTTAAGAAAACTTTTCTGCCTCATAGAAAAGAGGTAGTGCATCTAGCTTAAAATCTTTGTGTAGCTGTTAGAAAAGTTATTGTGATACCAGCACATGAGTTTTCATGCTTTGACTTGCATCTATGTATTACATCTGTCTGGTAATCTCCATTAACACCAGCCCACTGGGAGTTTTTGACTATACCATCTAATGATTAAGGAATCAGGAATCAGAAAGACAGATGTTATGGTGGTTCAGAGAAGAAAGCTTTTTGCGGGTTTTTTGCAGTGATAGTGCAGATGGTTTTGTTTCCATATACGCAAGTACAGTTGACAATGCAGGGGAACTTCTTAAGAAAGCATCTGAATTCCTTATTGATGCTATGCTCCCATAGCAATATATGTGCCTATGGCCTTTTGGCTGGCTAGCAGACTGCAGCTGGTTCTAGCAGGAGACAGTGTGGTCACAGTACACGCTTCTGGCTGGGCTACAGTATTATTACCTCTTTGGGCACAAAGACATCTGCCCACAGGAGACTCCAGCTGTTATGTGGGCTACCAAAAGCTCATCACAGCTATCCTGTTTTCTAAATTGGTTCATCATAGAGCGCCACAGAAAATGCCTATTTCTGTAATGTTATTTTGGTTTAAAAATACTGCCTCCCAGGCAAAACATGGTACTCTTTAGAGCAGGCATATAGGAAGCAGAACTGTTGGGAGATCTGAAGTTACAGAACAAAACTCTAAGAAAATTAAAAACTGCTACAAATTTCACTCTACTCTGCTCAAAAGGGCAAAATGTATGAATTTGCCTTTGCTGCAAGCAAATAATGCAACATGTTATATTGGTGGGGGCGGGTTAAACACAAATTTTACAAAACCAGCAAATATCTTTGGGCATTGGAGGAAAATGCTGAACTTAATTTCTCTATGTTTGTGGATTCATTAGGGACAGTCACTGGCGTCTTGAGCTCCCAAGATTCCAAAGGATGAAGGGCCCCATAGAAATTTGGGTTAAGTAGGAAAAGTAAGTTAGAATCAAAAGATGCTTTCAAATTGTAACTGAGTCACACAATTTGTTGTAAGAAAATGCTATTTTCATGATTTTTATTTATCTTTACTGCAGTAAAGCAGCTAGTAGATGCAGGGGAAGGAAAGAGAGCACATGTAGGGAGAAGGGACTCCTATGATAACCACCCATTTTGGTGAAATAAGCTAATAGGTATCATTAAGAAGAAAGTATATTTAAAATTTCCAAGTTAACTTCATAGACCTTAGTGAAAAGTGGGACCTGCTTACTGAAATTTTTTGCACAGCTTCCATCTCATTACTATCTCAGGCAATTCTTCAGTAACTGAGACTTTTTCAGATTGCATTTTATAGTCTTCCCTATGAGAAAAGAATACATCATTGTAAGAGTGAAGTGAATCGGGGCGGGGTGTGGGTGTGTGTAAGTAAACCAGCCTTTGTTAAATCTAATTGAAAATGCTAATCTGATCTTTGTATCTGTGTGTTTCTGTACTAAACATGAATGTTTGTCTCTTCAAATAAAAAGTTTATCAAGCTGTAAAAAAACCCACCTTTAAAGACAAGTGTTAGGCAATTGTAATGGACAAAATACAGGAACTTGGATGTGCTGTTAAAGACAATCTTTGCTTTCTGCTTGTGTTAGAAGTGAAAGTTAAAGATACTGATCTGAAATAAGGATGAGTTTTACTCGAGCCTTGAATATTTATTTTAATCATTAGTGTAAAAGTCTTAAAAGTCTGGGGATCAGTCTTAGTAGCTGGAAAGAGTATAGAAAAAGATGGTATTCTGAAAAAGCTTGTGTATTGTTTTTCTCTAAAAATATGTTTAAGTCTCTGTTGTTTACAGTGTTCCCCTTCTGGTTTTGTTTTGGGGATGAGTGTTTGTGGTTGGTTTGGCTTTTGGGGGTTTTTTTCCTGGCCAAATGGGAATATGTATAGAAGCAAGAAACAGAAGTAGTTGAATCCTTAGCAAAGTGATGAAAAATGTATTGTGTGAAGTGTAGTGCTGAAGTAATGGCTTTGTTCTTCAGCTTCCATGTTTTATGGTATTTTTCTGAATTTCTTGCTCAATATATTTTGAACAATAGAGTTTAAATTCCTAAAATAAAATGTTGATGAAATCAGTGTGGGGATGTAGATATCTACAGTTCTCCAAATCAGTTTTTATGGATTTTTTTTTTTCAGTTTTTTGTTTTGTGAGATACGCAGATTTGCTGATTTGTGGAGCACACTGACTTTGGTTTACTGTTAATTTAGTGGAGAGCAAAGGAGAAGGGATTGGAAGACCAGCTTAAAATGCCCATGTATTTACAATATTTAGTAGAATGAGAAAGCTGTTAGGAATTTGTATTTCGCCTTGTTGTATTGAATAATTAGACTTGTATTTGAAATTATTTAATAATTGAAATTTAAAGGGCAGTTAAGACATTAAGATGTTGAGATTGGTCTTTTGATATTCTGCTCTCAAGAGCTTCAGACAAGTATATTATGATAAATGAGATATTGATGGGTTCTAGTCCCAGATTCTCATCCTGCTGCTAGTTTTACAAGCACTCAGATCTTTTTTTACTGGCAGGGAAAATTTTGCAGACTCAGTCTTAATTACAATAACTATAGTCATTACTTTGAGCACACCTTTTTTTTTTTTTTAATCATTAGAAGTCTGCAAAACTTCAAAGAAAATATCTGGTAGATTTTATCTAATATTTCTAAAGTATTTCAATTTGCTTAACATTGGTGAGTATTGAGTTACATCATTACTTCTCAATTGTCTTTCTATTTGTTTGACAGAAGCATAAAATTTTTCATTTGACATTTTGAGAAATGCTATCAAAATGTAGTGTTTATGCTGAGTTGAACACAATTTTGCACTGCAAGAGTTAAATATACATACTGGGGGTTACATTACAAATAGAACCATTTGAGGTACTTCACTGCATGAATCAAATACAAATTAATCCCAGTTGTGTAATTTACAATGCTAATTCACAGCTAAATTATTTTTTACTTTCATTGTGGCATCTCTAATTGCAGCATGATGATTTGCTATGGTGTACTATTTAAAATCCAACTGAAGCTTGTAGTCTCCATGTTTCTTGTATCTGAGATCTGGTTATATCAGCTATTTATTTTAAGACTAAGAGTACGACATATTCATTTTGAAAAGCATACATGTGAAAATCCTGGAAAATGCTTTCAAATATACCTTTTATGTGAAACCTACCTTATTAATGAAATATACCTTTTGAAAATAGTGAAATATACCTTTTATGTGAAACTTTTATACCTTATATGTGAAACACCCTGAAAATTGCACAGCTCTTGGTTTTATGGTGGATGCTCACAAATAATCATAACTTCATAATAAAGATAAATAAATCAGAGCACTTACTAGCAGGTATATTTTAGGGCAGGAGTGAAAGTAGTTTCTGTATGTGAGGTTTCCACAATGGCTTTACTTCCAGTTGGTTTTAACTGAAATTTTTGAGATTTTAAACTTTCACTTGAAGTAGTTGCATAAGCGTGGGGGGCGAATTTTGGCTGCCTTCAAATATAGAATTGGGAATGTTCCCCCTGCCTCCCCATGTTATCTGTAATGTGCCTGTATATAAACTTGTGTGCACTAAACTTTTGGGGTTTTTTTTCTGTGGATACAGCTGCAAGCTAGTGTTTCAAAAAGGAGCCAAAGGGCTCATTCTTAGTATGGGCTGAAAGTAATGGTGCCTGCCTGCATGTGCTCTCTTGTTTTCTTTGTTCTTGCACCAAGTGCTGATGTGATTCTGCCATTCCCTGAACAAGGTCCTATGGAAAATCACTGGTTTTTATGCCTGTTTACTCCCCAAAATAGCTCATAGTGGGGTTAAATAAATTCTAGACCTGGCCAGACTGAAGGAATGAGGGTTAGGACTTCACTTTGCAATGACAATTGACTGTTACCTTGTGCCAACTGTCGTGGAAAGTTGTAGTAATGAATTTATTTAGATACAGCACTTAACTAGCGTTCTCTGCTTTTTTGACCTGTTTAGTCTTAATGATTTCTTTAAAGTTTTTTATCTTCTTCATTGCTATGTTTAAGATTCTGCATGCCACTTTTAACTGTCTAGGTAATTGGCTATGAAGACGAAACAGAAGAACTGACAATACAGAGTTAGCAAAAAGTGTGAATCTCAGAATTAGGGCTATAGCTGTGCTTTTTTCCTTTTTGATTTTTCTTTATATAGCTCTTGTTCGTTAAAAGAAGATGAATTGAAAGCTTTACACTGCTACTATATTATAGATGCAATTTGGAATGAGGACACCAATTAGAGATGTTTCATGTGGTCATAATAACATAGGCAATTGAATTGTATTTAGACACTGTACACTAGTACTTTAATTTTTCAGTATGAAAGAGTGAAAATATTTAATGATTTGCTGTACATGTATGATTTTGCAATCTGTTTGCAATCTAAATTTATTATTAGATTATCTAGTATTTTCAGGAGATATTAATAGTCGTTAAAATGTCATAGATTAAATTTGACCTAATGTTTATCTTCATTGTGATTTATTTAAGGCCCTATTGAATTTGAAGAATGTAACACATCTAGTGCAGTTGAAGGTGAGTTGTTGTAGCATATTTATTTACATAAGAATGCTGTGGATAAAGACCTGAAACTGTGGAGTGAAGGGTATTTGATGTGTGAATCTGTATACCTTTAAAGTACTCCAGTAGACTAAAAAGCAGTTTCTCTTTTGAGAAACAAACTTCAATGAAAATAAGACCTATGATACTTTATAAGCCTAATGCACAAAGGTCAAAGAATTTTCGTGTTTCTTATAAATATACTTTGGCTAAGACCCTGTCTTTGCAGAGGTTTGGATTTGGTTCACTTATGACAGTGTTGTAACATAATTTACAAGTGTCAAAACATGTCCCAGGCTCTTTCCATTGTTATCATGTTAGTTATACCAAGTCTAATGTAGTGTTCTGGTCACAAAGCCTTTCTTTGTTGGCGAGGCTTATTTTGCTTAGGGGATTGTTTTAAGTGGTTAAGAACTGCTTTATTTGTATAAGCTATGTATTTGCTTTTGGGACAGACGAGTTGACAGTATAGCTATAGCAGCTGACAACTTTTAAGTTGCCAAGATTGCAGCTGAGACTTAAAATCTTTTTTGACTGAAGCAGAGAGGATCCATGTTCAGCAACCACTCTCATACTCCATTTGTCATTGTTTCGGGCTGCATAAGGCACAAAAGACAATAAAGCCCAGACTAGCATTTAAAAATAATTTTGGAGCAAATTCTGTTTCTATTAAAATATAAGATATGGCTGAGTTTACAGCTACCTGATTTGAGAAGTTTTGAGTTATTTAACCCTGAAAATTTCTAAGAGTGGAGAGATTCCTTGTATAATGTATTTCTATAAAGGGGAATATAGTGATTTTTTTAATGATGTGCTTGAATTGTCAGTTGTTAAATTTTAGAAACCAAATTATTTCCACCATTTTGCTCAAAAGCATGCTGTCAGTAGTATCATACATCAAAACAAAATTGTAGACTAGTTGGATCAGATGCTTCTACTTAGTCATTTTGTTTGGCAGTCTGCTTCAGCAAAAATTGGAGAGAGAAGCAGACATGACAGCAAGTCTGCTAGAATATTTAAATGTATTTTAATTTTAGAGCATTAAATGAGTATCAAAGCAAACTTTTTTTCTGTACTATAGCTATAGGTATCCAGTGCTAAAAACAGGGAGGAAATTACAGAGGGGAGGCATGGTTGCCTACAGCACTGGGAAATCATGAACTCAGCATCAGCTGGCAAGCCAAGAGACGTTCTCTTTTTTTAAAGGACCAAGATGCTACTTGTTAGGAGAGACAGGGACTTGCAGCTACTGGGAACATGCTGGGAAATAATGACAGGGTGTTGAACTGCAGTAGCTGGGAGAGGCAGGGTTCAGTTTCTGATCCAAGTGCATTGGCTATTCAGGATCGGCTGGAGCAATAGCTCCTGTTGAGTTTCTGTGAACAGAGTTCCTTTTTTCAAAACTGGCAGTACACCCATTTTCTATTAAAAAAAGTGACAGTCTGCATACCCAACTTAGAGAGTTGGATGTACAATGAAAATCAGTTTTATAGGGACTTATCTTATTAGTGTGTTGAACCATATTTTAATTTATTTTTTTGATTGATAAGTTACTTAAAAACAAATTGGAATAATGTTCCCTTAGTTTGGCTCCATACCTATCCCAACAGTTAGATTTTTGCATCATTTGTGACAGCATTTAAAATGTATTGGCATTGCTATGCATCCATGTTTGACATTGCTAAATACGTACTTATCTCTTTGATCTTTAAATGAAAAGTGTTTGTTCCATAGGGGTAAAACCACGGAAGAGGAAGCCTTTTGGTTTATCAGGAATAATGAAAAAAGAAAAAGATACTGAATCTGTGTAAGTATATTTCCATCTCGAAGCCGTATCTTGTGTGAAAACTAGTAAAACTATTGAGATAAACATTAGCTGATATTTAACAAAAAAATGGTTTTATAACAACTTTAGAGGAATGCTATGAATATGAAAACATCACAGCTATTTAAGATTTTTGTAACTAAGGATTTTAAGGAGGTAACATAAACGTATCCGTAGTAGGCTACTCATGTTTCATTCTTTCCTGTGCATAGGTAAGTAGTTCTCCCTTGTTCTACGTTTGAACGTTGTAGATAATGTGATTCTCATGTGTACTGCTAATGAAGTAATAGCTCTGTACATGGAAAAAGTACTGGATACCTGTGTTTGCAGAATTGGAGCATCAGTATTCTTTTATTAGAAAAACTTGTGTACGGTATTGAAGGACAGAAAAATCTTTGAATGTTTTTTCAGTACATCACGTGCACACTCATTTCTGAAAGACCATCATTCTAACTCATGACAGATGTCCCAGCTATACCCTTTCCCATATTCATTGCATGTGCTCTGTCTCCCAGGAGTTAAAATTTTCCAGAAAGTGAGTCTGAATCAAAGTTCTTAGATGGATTGGTCACAGTCTGTGTATGAGTAGTTATGGTCACTATATTTCAATGTATTTTTTTAATAATTTCTAGATGTGTTTTCTCAATAGAAGTATTTGATTTAACAGAAGACAGCTTACAATTTGACAAACTTAGCAATATAGAAATATTCTCAGAGGCAACATCTGCATACATGCTTTTTAAAATTACTTCTAAAAAATATTTTACCAGCCTTAGTTTTTAATATAATGCTGAAAAATTAATGACCTAATATCTGCAGGTGCTAATTATTTGCACATACAAAGTACCTTATAGCTATTTTTCTTTCGGTGTTTAATTTTAATAGTGATATGGTTCTAAACCATGCTTTTTCTTCTCTCTGTCATTATGCCTTTAGGGCTCCAAGGTGGTGGTGTTTTAAGTCATTCCACTATATTTCTGTTCTTTCTGTGATTTAGTCTTTCCCCCACCCTCTTCTGTACTTTTATTAAGCTGGAGTAAATGGTGAGAGAAGTGTTGTATATAGTGTGATTTTGGTCAGCAGTAATCTAAGAATATTATTTTGTTACAAAAAATTCTTTTTTCTGATGAAGGCTTAGTTTAAAATAATTAAATTAAAATGTTATAAATATTTGATGATATTTGTGTTTTAAACAGGTTTAGTGTCATTTTTAAAAGTAATCCATTCTCTCCGGAAAGTTATTTACTACACTTTTTGTGATGCAAAGCTGTTGCAGTATCAAATAGCAAAAAATATGTTAGATCATTTGCCTTTTTGTCTTGCATTTACTTAATTGCAAAGTAGTGATTTTGATAGTATTGAGTACTGTTGTACGATTGAATTCTGTAGCTGTCAGCTTTTCTTGTCCAACAAAATAATTATTTTGCCACCACATGGGTTATTACTCAAGCTAATCTCATGTCATGTATGTTATAAGCCTCCTTGCAAACCAGGCATCTCCTTCCATCCATTCTTTGGCAGATGATGAAATGTAATCTGGCCCCAGCAAAGATTTAGGGCTCTTAATAGTAGTTTTCTGGAAGCAGTAAAGGCCTGGAAGCTCCAAATTAACTCTTCCCAGGTGTATGACTCATGTGTCCTTACTTGGAGATCACGTTTTTCTTTGACTTGTAACAGAAAGAAAATTCTGTTAGGTGCTATGGGCTGAAAAATGGCTTCTACACTATGTGAAACACTTTCTACCTTTGTATGCTTATCCATTGTAGTATCTGAATACTTTTCTAAAAGTTACTTTTTCCTAAAGACATTTTATTTAATGTTGAAAGATAGTATCAGTGTCTCTTTCTAGAAAAAAAATGTTTTTCATGGCACCATGATGTCATCAGAAAATATAAATCAGCTCAGCTACTCTGAAATGGGAAAATAATTTGCCTTGCTTTCAACAAGTTGGACTGAAATTTGATTTATATTATTTTGTTTCTTTCTATATTTACACACAATACAAAAATTAATAGATTCTGAAGTCAGAAAGAAAGAAGTATGACGGCATGATATTGACCTTCTATGTGACACATGCCATAGGCTTTTACAGAGATTCTTGCATTAATCTGTAACTTCTACATGATCTAGAACATCACAAATAAATAACAGAGGATTCACTATGTGCTTAAGTAAAATATTCTAATAGTTATTTATGACCTCTTTAAAAAATTTTATTGCTAGTCTAAATTTTGTCTTATCTCATCTTCAGCTGATGATCCTGTTACAGGCTGTACATGATAAAACTCTATCATCAGAAACTTCTCTGCACATAGAGGTCAAGTCCTTTCTTAATCTCTTGTTAAATTAGGCTGTAAGCTTGTTTAGTTTGTGTCGGACAGGCTTTCCACAGCTACAAAAACTCTCACGGTTTGTAGGCTTTTCAGTTTATCAATACAGTTTTTGTTGACGCTTAAACTGGGTGTTGTGTCTAGTAATGGTTTTACACACGGAAATACCACGCACAGTGTATTCTATTACATACAGGTTGGTTAAGGATTTCACTTTTTTCTAACCACTGCTTTGCACGATTTCGTTGGTTTAGTTTTTATCTCCAATCCTTAAATTCCCTTACGGAATCCCCATTTGCTGAAATGTTACCTTATACTAGAAGCATGACCTAGTTCTTTAATCTTAAAAGAAAGAGCATGCATCTAGTGACATAAAAATGCATCTGTCTAAAACCTGATGTCCTCATTTTCCGCTTCACCAGCATTTGTAAACTATTGAGTTTTCCTTTGTATCTTGAGAATGGATCCTGGGAGGTGCTGTTGGTGGTCCTCTGAATGATACTAGGTCTGCCATTACTTTTTGATATCTATTAGCTCACTAATTTCGAAAATCTTCATTATGGGCTGAATTACTTTCGTTGTAGTTTGCCTCACATCTTTCGCATTTCTTAACTTTTATGGACTTCAGGCTGTCTTGTTTGAGTACAGACACTTTTCAAAACCACATGTCAGAAAATCTGTTTGTTATGTCTTTTGAGAGAAGTCTAATACTTTTTCTCTTTGAGCTGTAAAATAGCTTTTAAAATAGCTCTTTCTATTGCTATGAATTCAATTTAGCCAGCAGAGGGAGATAAGGCATAAGTCAATTAGAAACTTGGTCACATATGGTTTCTTTTGTGTGAAGCCTTTCAGAGGAGACGGGATCCTTTATCTCGCTGTCAATTCCTTAACAGGCTGTACTGAATTTCATATTAATGCTTCTATGTTAGCAAGTTTTTGTACCTGTTTTTAAAGGCACTGTAGTTTTTACATTGAACCCATTTGGCCTGTCAGAGAAGATTATTTAGATTTCAATAAATTTGATTTTTTTTCCCTCTTTGTTCTTCAAGTGCGTGTTTAGGATGTTCAGTTTGATTATATAAAAATACTGTTATTCAGTTACAGTGGCACTTACGGGTTTCTTTGTCAGGATGCATATTAGAGAGGACTTGTATGCTACTCAAGTATTCCCACATTCTGTAAATGTAATTGTTTGTGCTTTTTGCAGACATCGGAGATAATCAGTATCATTCTCTTTTTTTTTTTTTTTTTAAATACTACTGCTTAAATTGAAGTTATAGTGGAAAAATATTACACTTGTGAATAATGTGCTTGCAATCACTGTCTTTCTGCTGCTGACTTTTTTTTTTTAAGTGCTTATTAGGGGGGTACTCTATTATTTTTTCCGACATCTTCTAGTGCATGACTGCAACTCTTCTTGACAAACATGAACTAAGAATGAAATTCCAAAAGAGGGAAGCTCTGAATTCCTCTAAGAATAGTCTTAGTTTCTTTGGGAACTGGTTATTGTCCAAAATGTTTTGAAATTGCAGGTGGACTATTTCATTAGGATTGGTGACTTACACTTATTGTGCACATCAACCACAGAGACCTGACTGTTAAAGTATGTTCATCCAGAATACAGCATGGTACTCCTGGCTTCCCTTGATTTTTTTTTTTTAATTATTTTTTTATTTGTTCACTATGATGTGAGTTTGCTTTTTCAGCATTTCTTTTGAGTTTTTCTTTTTTGGTGCTTTGAGCATAAACTTTCAGCTTTTATTTAAATCTCATTCAGTTGGATGTGGATTATTTATAGTGAAATTTTAACAGTCAGAGAGTCAAGAGGATCAAATGCAATGTTTCAAATTAATTGAAAATATTAAAGGAAGTACCAGAACTGTATGAATAAAATAATTTGTGCCTTTTATAACTGTATATTTTCTTTATTTTTTTTTAATAGGGAGTGTCCAGATGCAGACTCAGTTGTAAGTAGACTTATTTCCAAAACAAATGCATATGCTAATATTGTCAAGCACTACAACCTGATGAAACTTAACTTATATACAGTCCCTACAATGCATTATTTATCTGATAGAGGATTTAATATTTTGATAACATAGTTGAAGTGTTAATTTTGCTCAGTACATAATCTTTAGCAGTATTTACAAATATGTGTCAGTAATACATTTATATTTCCTAACAATTTTAGGTTTTAAACAAGATGTTTTTACTGCAAGTATTTGCTACTTTGTTTCTCAATTTAATAGTTTAAATTGCTCGGCTAATAGATTCTAAGTAAGAAAAACCTTCAGTTTATTGTGAACCCAACTTTGCATGATCATATTGCTCTGCTTACTACTGTTTCCTTTGAGAAATCCTTCTAATATCAATGGGGTTCTGCTTTATCACTGGCAATAGGGTGTAGGAATATACTTTTTAAAATATTATTTTAAATGCAGTATCCCTAGATGCACTTTATTAATGGCCCGTTTTTCATTGCTGTCAGTTTGATCTGTGATACATCTTAGAATTTTATTTATTAAATTCAAATAAGTGATAGTTGCAAATTAAATTGGTATGTTAATGCTTTTTATTTCTTTCATTGAGCCTTTTCTTTTTATTTAAACATGTATGTTGTCTTGAATTATATGTAACAGAGATTGCAGCTCCCTATAGCTGTAGTAGCAAATAATTTACAGAATAATTTAAGTGATTTTCTGTAGGCTAATTTGGTTTTCAGGTCATTTATTTAGATGCCAATTATATTAAACAATTTAAGTTGCCAAGTTCACCTGTTTTGTGGATTTTCTTCTTTGCATTTAATATCTGGGAGTTTTAGTACCTAATATTAAAACTTATTTTGAGAAACTTGATTTGAAAAATCTAGTAGAACCATTCTTCTAAATAAGGAAAAACAAGTTTTGCCACATAATAGAACTATATGTGTAAGAACAGCCTTGTAAGCATCATCAAGACAGTTATTTTATCCTGTGCAAAGTCATCTTGATTTAGAGCAAATTTATTTCCTTAGATACATTTAAAGTAATTTTAGAATTATCCCTATAATTATCAGGCTTTTCATGGAAATAATATCTTTTGACAGTTCAGGTTACGTCACTGGAGTGAACCACAACTGGGTTTGACTGGCAATGTTTATTTTCTTCTTTGCTTATTTTAGTCTCTACATTTTTTAGAAATAATTAGTTGAAAAAATTCAACTGTAAATGTGTCTGACATTTTTTCTGGCTGCATGAGGCACACCATATGATCATCTAAGTTAATTGTTCTGTCTAGATGTGATTTATATTTGGTTAAAAAAAAGACCTAACTTTCATAGTGTCTAACAACAAAACTGATACTTTTGTTTCATTCTCCTTTTTTTTATGCCCAACATTTTATGACTGTATTTGGAATTTAAAATTCGGTCTATCATTTCTTCTTGCTTTTTACAAGCAACAGTATTATTATGAATGGTAGAATACTTTAATAGCAGAAGCCATTACCGTCATTCTCATGAAAAATGATGCAGCATACTGTAGATGAGTTTCATCTCACCCCTTACAAACAAGCACCCCAGAGTGCTTTTACATTTTAAGGTTGGTGTCCTTTTCTGGAAGGTCCCATTTCAAATGTTTTTCATTTTATTGTCTTTTACTTTAAGATTTCTTTTCTGTTTAATTTTTCAAACTTCATCTAAATACTTATAGCCATCTATATTGTTATCTCTGAGGATTTGTTTTTACAAATTACACATTTCAAGAAACTGAACTTGGGAAGGTATTATCACCAAAAAAAAAAAAAAAATTGAAAGCAATTATAATTTGTGTTTGCTAGAAAATACTGAAGACCAGCGCTCAGAAAATTCAACTTATTTAAGGTGTCCCAATTATGATTTTGGCCAGCTTTGATCACTCACAGAAAATCTCTGTCTGGCTTTTATATTATTAAAATTATTTTTTTTTTAAAAAAGGTAGGTTTTGTGTATTTGTCAAGAATTTTAATTGTGTGAAGGGATTGTAAGAGATGGCCACTCTACAATTATTTATAACCATAAGCACTGAGGTAAATATCTTGAAATTTTAGAAGTTAAGGGTCCAATAAGAACTGACTTCAATACTTTTATCTACCAGTTGTATGTGGTATTATGGATCTTTGAACATATAGCATATAGTCAGTGCCATTAGGGCCTTGTCACTAGTCCAAAACATATAATGCAGTGTGTTCGAACTTGTATTCTGTTTCCAGAAAACAAAATAGTGAGATGGTCCTAAAAAATGTCTTTTGTACCAAAATGGAAGTTATCAAATTTATCTGTGGCAAGCCATCCATTTATGCCCATCCTTTTTGTAGCTGCCAGGTTATACATATTGGAAAATGTGATGCATTTGAATAAATTGTTAATTCCTATCAATTTTTTGCAACTGCTGTTAAGAGGTTTTTATGTGCTCATGAGTAGGAAGGCAGCTGTGAACTGAGAACTGGTATTTGTTAAAAAGGTTGACCACTTCAATAAGCAGTCTCTGTTTAAATATAGATGACAGTATGTCATGAGATTTAAAATTCCTGTGGTGTTATATGTCAATCTACACATGTAACTTCCGTTAAGCTAAGCCTTGATAATTAAGAAAAGTAGAAAGTTAACTATGTGTACACTAGAAAGAGATAGCAACTGAAGTCTGGCTCTGCATTTGTTTATTACCTAGAGAATTTTTCTAAAGGCAGAACTAATTGTCTCATTTCCCATGGGTTTACCATGTCTCTAGGGATGGTCTATAGGAAGATATGAGCTCTAGTAGAAACTTTTCTTTTGGGGAAGCATTTACAAGGTTCCGCTTGTGTCCAGTAAGATCTGAATTTGAATTGCAACCCTTCCCTTGGTTGGGATACTTGCAGATCTCCTTCTTCTACTTGACTGCATATTTTCATGAAGTCTGTAGTAATGTAATTATCTTTGAGTCCTCTGTTCTGTCTGTCAAATCCATTTGAAATTGTCCAGTAAGTTCAAAAGTAATTAAGAAGGGAGCCACAGATGCACAGAACATAATGCTACAACTTTTTTTTATAGGAAACTGGAATGCAAACAAGTATATCGAGGCATCCAAAACTTTTCATTAACCTCTTTACATATGAGTGTAGCATGATTACAGTTGTATAGAATTATACACCATTTTTATTGCTGGGGACTGATTGAATTTGGAACCATCAAACCCTAATTAGTGGAACACAAGTGTAACTTTGTATTTAGTGAAATTCAAATGTTTTTCTTTATTTGCGTTTTGTAATGTTTAGCTCTGGCATATTTTGAATAACTGCCATTGATACAGGGTACAAGGCTTTGTAGTCACAGCACAAGACAGGGGCACTTTGAATACCTGTTTTTCTTTCTTTCTGCATCTCTGGCAATGGAAGAAACTGACTGGCTACTCTCTTCTTGCATATCTTTTGGGTTAATAGGCACCCTAAGGAGAGGAGGCCGATAATATGTAATACCTCTGTCTTAACCTAAGGATATACCTGAGTCAAATTTACATCTCATAATATGTCAAAAGTGGAGAAGGTCTTTTTTCTCTTGTTCCAGGCTATGAGCTTCAGCTGCTTACTTTGAGTTCACTTAGGTCCTCATCAGGATTACAGGAAGTCAGTCCAGTTTGCATGTCCAGAGAAGGGCAACTAGGTTGGTGAAGGGTCTAGAGAATAAGTCTTACGAGGAGCGGCTGAGGGAGCTGGGGTTGTTTAGTTTGGAGAAGAGGAGGCTGAGGGGAGACCTTATTGCTCTCTACAGCTACCTGAAAGGAGGTTGTAGCGAGGTGGGGGTCGGTCTCTTCTCCCCAGTAACAAGTGATAGAACGAGAGGAAATGTCCTCAAGCTGCGCCAGGGAAAGTTTAGGTTGGCTATTAGGAAAAACTTCTTCACTGAAAAAGTAGTCAGGCACTGGAACAGGCTGCCCAGGGAAGTGGTTGAGTCCCCATCCCTGGAGGTATTTAGAAGACGGGTAGATGTGGTGCTTGAGGACATGGTTTAGTGGTGAACTTGGCAGTGTTAGGTTAACGGTTGGACTTGATGATCTTAAGGGTCTTTTCCAACCTTAACAATTCTATGATTTTATGATTCAGTAAAATGGTTTCAGTAGAAAGTTCATCTGGCAGAAGAAGAAACAGTGAGGTGTTCAGCTGTACTGTATCTTGAAGCATGCCCTGAGGAAAACTTGATAAGGAGCTCTCATAACCACTGTAGATATCCCAGGAGAAGAGAAAATAGACAGAAATCAAGCTGAAGTGTAGTGAAAATTCTTTGCTTCTTGACCAATGACCAACCTGTAAGCAGTGCTAACGTTGCTGAGGAAGGGCCAAATGAAGTAGCTGGACTGCCATATGTTCCACGTGTTTGTCCTTTGTATGTAGCCCAGAGGAACTAATGACATGGTAATGGTGTGGATTCTTCCATTGCTTTTGGATGACAGATGGGACAGAGCAATGAAACTGAGACAAAGTATTCACCAAAACTCAAAAAATAAGTTTTGGCAATAGAATGCTTAGTCCTCATGCTTTTTGTATAGGCAGTTTTACTTTGTTATTTATTATGTCCTTATATTTTATTTCTTTAAAAAATTATTCACCCCAGAAAGTTCATAGGACATACTAATGCAAAGACAGAGTTATAAGCCCTAAATTTTTAACATATATTTAAAATTATATAATACCTTAATTAGTAATGTGTATATTACATCTGCAAACACAGGGAAAACTCTATGGGTTTTATAGCTATATGTTTAATTGCTTAACAGAACCTCTGAGAATGTGAAACCTTCTTCCAAAGAAGCCCACCTTTCCAGTTACTTCTGCAGAGTTCAATTCACGTCCATATTGAGCTATATACACATAAATAACATGTTTGGGTAGGGAGCTAGACCAGCCCTTCATCCCCATCATATTAATAACTACTTCTCACAGAAGCCCAAAGTTTGCAAAGATCATCTTCCTCTGTGTTAAAGTTCAAAAATGAGAAATGTATACATGAAGGTCGTGGTTTTTTCCTCTGATCAGCATGGTAGGCAAATCCAGTCTTGTCTGTGTTGTGTGCCTGATACTTAAAAGACACACTGTTATCCACAACATAACATATAGTTCTGTAACTGTAGGAGTGTGGAGAAGGGAGTAAGAATTAGTCATGTAAATGTCAATGCCTTCATTAACATCAGATTCGTGAATATGTATCTCTCTCAAAATGCTGTGTCCTCTACCACTGTTACAAAATGTGGATTAGTGAATAAAATTCTGATGTTTCAGAAAGCAGAACTGTTCACCTGTTCAACTGTTCGAAATATTGAAAATGACATTTTGAAATTACTACTTAACTTGTAAGTTGATTTTGAGGTACTGTTTTGCTCGCATGTGACACAATTCGTCTTTGTTAATACAAAGGTACATTACGTATCTATTCCACCCTTTTCTCCTATTGGTTTACACAAAAATATAAATTCAGTATCTCATTAATGAAAGCAGATGTTTTAAGAATGATCCAAAATTAGTACAGGATCAATCTGAATCATTGACAAAACTGGAAATACAAAGCGGATGATTTCTGACTCTATATATGCTGTGTAGAATCAGATGTTTTAAATTACTTATATTTCAATATTAGAAATGGGGAAAAAAAAAAGGAAGTACAAATTAAGTTTTCTGCACAGTGTTAGAAAAAAGTGGTACTGTAGGCCTGCTGAAAAAGAAGCAAGGAATTTTTCAGTTCCTGTGTTCAGAACTTAAGCTGCAATGCATCCATCTCTGTTACGTATGTATCAACTTTGACTTTTTGTCTGAAGTTATGAATACAGGCTACATGGTGAAGTGCCTTTGCTGAGGAATAGATGATTCAAATGTCTTTGCAAGATCAGAAATAATTAACATGAAAATATTAAGAAAGAAATTTAATACTTTAGGAATTTTAAGTTTTTAATACTTTCTGAGGATTTACTTTATCCTAGAGATTGTTCAGTAAATTAAAAATAATGCAATGAAAATAACTTCTGCAGGCTAAGTTCTTTCACAATTTTATATCAAAATAGTCAGATTTGCTAGCTGTGTTTTGCATGCTGTGTGTGCCCAGTAATAGTGTCCTTTACATATATGGCCCAGCTGGAAGAAAAACTAAATGTGGTATGAAGATTGTTGTAAAGAATGTTGTAAAAGTTTTTGTTGGTTTTCAATTCATCTTAACCATGAATGATCCTGATATATTGAAAATTGCCTAGTATGACAACTAAAATAATTTCATAATTCAGAAGTTGTAGTATTGTAGGGAAATGTACCTACCCTCTAGCTGTATGTTTTTGTACTGTTTACTTTGATGTCAAGTTTCATTAGTGTTTTTTGGTATATAAACAAGGTCGGCCTGAGGTCAAGCGTAGCTAAGAACCCTGATTTGAGCAAGTAGAGCTAAGGTACTGGACCGTGTGATCCTACTCTTATTACTTTTTTTTTGTTCAGTTCTTTTTTTTTTTTCTTTTTTTTTTTTAATCAAATAGCAATGAAGTCCAGATCTTACAAGTATTTCAAGAAATTGCATCTATATGTTCCATATTTTAAGGTTTGAGCTTAAAGATTATTTTTTGGCCTTAGTTTGATCCACTATTTAATTGGGTACAGTATTATATCCCCTGTACAGGATTGTATTTCTTATTCTTTTTAGCAGAAAGTTTGATCTATGTTTAAATTTATTCCATTTAATTCAAAAGTGCTAGATTTAGAGAGCTGTACAGGGGTGAATCTTTCTTAGTAAAATATCAGACATCCCATTTGTGATATCTGTAAAAGGAATAGAGGGACAACTACATTTTTATGTTTATCTTCCTCTGTAATTCAAAAGCTATTCAAAGTGAATATCTCTTTAAATTTGGCTTCAAATTTTAGGTGAAGTCAAGTGGTTCCTTGCTAGTCCACTTGAAGTCTCCAGTGTAAGTCATTTTGTTGTATCTCGTGACTTATAACAGCAAGGTATATTTTGGCTCTACTGTATGTATCTCTATTAGTCAAACTGCCTCCCAGTACCTACGTTCTAGTAGAATAAACTGATCGTTAAACTAGGATAAATCATTTTTTTATATGAATCTTGTCATTTTTATAAGAAATTTGTAACTGGTGAAATCACTACATTTTGAAGGCACTTGGATTTGTGGGTTTTTGTAATAAACTTACTGAAGCATCTGAGCAGTTCACATAGACTAACTATGCATACAAAGTAATGAGTGGGCTTTTCTGTTCTGAATGGGGAAAGTATCTGTGTATCCAAGTTTATCCCTTTATATATAGTATACATGAGTGTGGGTTTTTTTCGTATTTTTAAAATTTAGGTTATGATATTAGAGACTTGTTTCTTTCTGCCTCTAAGCTTTTTTATGAAACTAAGTGCTTAGCTAAATGTTCTAAATTATTTTAACGTAATTCTTTTCAATTCATATTTAATTGCATGCAAGAACTAAAAAATTGAACTAGTCTGAAGTTCCCAGATACTTATTAGCTTTGAAAATCCAGGGTGGTGCTGGAGATGTGTAAAGGAAAACTTTGGAACCTGATTTTGAGCACTTGTATTTCACCCATGACTTTTAATTAATGTGGATATTCTGTGCTAATGCAACAGTGCAGTGCAGGCTTCCTGCCTTTTCAAGGGGGGGAGAGGAAGTTGCAACCTGTGTAACCTGGAATGCTTTTACTCACATATTAAAGTAGTGACTAGTACTTAGGAAAGGTTTTGCTCCTGCACCGTCAGAGCCTCCAGTGACTTAGCTGAGGGAATTAGAAATACAAATTGGGAAAATATTTGGGGCAAAAATGCAGATGACACTAAGTTGGGTGGAAATGTCGATCTGCTGGAGGGTAGGAAGGCTCTACAGAGGGACCTGGACAGGCTGGATCGTTGGGCCAGGGCCAACTGTATGAGGTTCAACAAGGCCAAGTGCCGGGTCCTGCACTTGGGTCACAGCAACCCCAGGCAACGCTGCAGGCTTGGGGAGGAGTGGCTGGAAAGCTGCCTGGCTGAAAAGGACCTGGGCGTGTTGGTCGACAGCCGGCTGAACATGAGCCAGCAGTGTGCCCAGGTGGCCAAGAGGGCCAATGGCATCCTGGCTTGTATCAGGAATAGTGTGGCCAGCAGGACCAGGGAGGTGATAGTGCCCCTGTACTTGGCACTGATGAGGCTGCACCTTGAATACTGTGTTCAGTTTTGGGCCCCTCAATTCAAGAAGGACATCGAGGTGCTGGAGTGTGTCCAGAGAAGGGCAACTAGGTTGGTGAAGGGTCTAGAGAACAAGTCTTACGAGGAGCGGCTGAGGGAGCTGGGGTTGTTTAGTTTGGAGAAGAGGAGGCTGAGGGGAGACCTCATTGCTCTCTACAATTACCTGAAAGGAGGTTGTAGAGAGGTGGGGGTCGGTCTCTTCTCCCAAGTAACAAGTGATAGGATGAGAGGAAATGGCCTCAAGCAGAAGGGGAAGTTTAGGTTGGAGATTAGGAAAAGGGGAAGTTTAGGTTGGAGATTAGGAAAAACTTCTTTACTGAAAGAGTAGTCAGGCACTGGAACAGGCTGCCCATGGAAGTGGTTGAGTCCCCATCTCTGGAGGTATTTAAAAGATGGGTAGATATGATGCTTGAGGACATGGTTTAGTGGTGGACTTGGCAGTGCTAGGTTAATGGTTGGACTTAAGGGTCTTTTCCAACCTTAACAATTCTATGATTCTATGAAAAGAATTGTAGGCTTATTTAACACTCAATAGTAAAGCTAAAATGCTTTTGTTGGTTTCTAACCTTTTTAATAGAGTACCAGTAAAAGCAGATGCATTCAAACTTGGCAGTTTTCATAGGAAATTTGGAGGTTGTTTTGTTTTATTCTGTTCCTGAGGTATCTTGTCAGCTACTTCTGAACTACACGAGATAACTGTAACAATTAATGGTGAATAACAATGACTTTCATGAGCTGTCATAATCAATATCATAATATTTGTTGTTGTTTTTAGAACATTCCTGATGTAGATGATGAAGGATACAGCATTAAACCAGAAGCAACACAGGATATCCTTTTCACTATTATTGTGCCAAGTTATTTGATGTTATTACAATTCTGTGGAGAGAGGAAGTACTGATTAAAGTGTTAAGTAATGGAAGATGGATGACATTCATGCTTATGTTGCAACCTTGTATTCTTATGTTCATAGCTTCTGCAAAATGTACAAAATTTTGTCTATCTTAGATTTCGTGTGTATGCAAATATTAAAGATTAGATCAGATGTCTTGGGAACTTTAAAAGGATGGGTTTTGTCTGATAGTAAAAAAAACCAAAATAAACCAAAAAAAGCCTGAACAAAAGCTTTAAGGTGACCATGCAGATCTTTCTCCTTGAAAAGCTCTCAGAGAGTTTGTAAAGTAAAGTTTGTAAATTCTTCTTAATCATACAGAGTGGTTATTTGTTCTAAGCCTGTACCCTCCCACATTTTTATAACACCATTAAAAAGACTGGGAGTTCCAGTGGTCTAAAAATAGAATTTCTGTTACTTAATGAAGTCATTACACCATATGCTGTTTATAATTGGTGTTTCTAGCTTTTATTGTCTTTTTAATAATAGCTTTGAATATATTTTTGTTATGAGTCTTTTTTTATGGAGGCTCGTGATTTTTCTCTGCTCTTCCTTTGAAGGAAAAAATTCTTGACCTCTTTTTTTCCTCCCATCAGAAACAGAGGGAAGCTCTACTTAAGAGCTGGGAATAATTGCTGTAGATCTAAGCAAGCCTAATATGTTAGCAAGATAGCTCATTTTTGGAAATGTATTCACTGAATTCTCTGGGTACTGCAGATAAAAGGTAAACTTACATTTTGCAATTACCTTAAATTGTGAAAACTTGTGAGCAGTTAACAGCACCTTAAAGTGGGCCAGTCCATAGCTTCTCTGTTTTCATCAACTTTGCTGAATATGCCTCTATTGCCCTCAGTGAAGATTCCAGTACTGATAAAAGCAGTTCGTATTATCTCCTATTTACAAAATTGATATAAAAGTGAAAGACTTTTATCCAGTTCTGAGAAGGGCATTATTTCATGCTTTGCATATATTTATGAAAGGGAGAGGTGAGTGAACAACATTCATGCTTTGTAAATGATTCATCTGGGCATCCTTTTCTACATTATCCTTTTTGTTGTGAAACAACAGAAAAGGCCATACGTTCAGTGAAAAACCTCAATGATTTGCAATCCCTGTCAGCCAGGTACTACTTCAACTTCTGAAAATCTGACCAGATTCAGGAAGTCATCAGTTCCCTTCCTCTTTTCCTCCCTTAGCCTCCAAGAGTGGATATTCATTCTGTTGATGGGAACTCTTGAGTTGATTTGATGGAGGACATTATTTTACCATATTGGCAGTCTGTCTTAATAAGTCCAGTCTTAAGTGTTGGAAAAAGACTTTACAAGAGCTGCCTGATTTTAGGAAATTAATCTTGAAACTCAGTGATAACTATCAAGACAAGAGAACTTTTGATGAAATGAAAAACGGCTTGTCTTTGAAACTTTCTTTTCTAAATATGATCCATTTTGGGGGACAGATATGCTGTAAGATTAAGGCATTCGACCTTTTCCTCACCACAACTCAGGGATTCTTTCAGTTGAAATGGATTTGGAATGTCTTTAGGGTTCAGGTTTTAATCTTTGTCAGGGAATAGTTTAAAGAGATTTAATTCAAATGGGTGGCATATTTCCACATGAAAATAACAGAAGCAAGGTATAGAATACGTATGCTCCCCCTAGGTGGTATGAAACTTTCATGTTTAAGTAGAGGAAAATTTTCAAATTCTTTCTTGTCAAAACAAATGCGTCTTTTAAGACTTAGCATAGGCCTTTTGACTTAGCATAGAGCTTTTGTTCGGTGCAGCTCCTGTGCCAGAGGAGAACCCACAGCTAAATTCATCTGTATATTTTGCTTATTTTGAGGGTTGAGTTCTTGTTGTGATTCCTTTTTTGACAAGGATGACAGTGCTTTAAGCAGCTGACATTGTTCAGTTTACTGTGCAGCCTTCTGTGTAACTGGCATCCTTTCTTGCAAAATTTTTAGTGCCACTCTGCAAAAGGGGCAAGTTATGGTGGCTGCCACTGCTGCTGCTTCCTCTGCTGTTAATGCTTGGTACAGGTACCGTGGGCATTTCACTGCTAATTAAAAAGGCTAGGGCTTTCCTTCACTTGGTTTGAAAGGATTTCTACATTTTTCATACATATGTTAGAATCCCTGGTTGAGTCTTAAAAATCATATATTTAACATGCAGAAGTGTTGCTACTGTAGAATCTTTAGTTTATCCTGATGCCTTCAAATATGCAGTTGTTCAGTTATATGACATAGTGCCTTTTGGAACAGAATACCTTTATGAAGATGAATGGAATATAAAACCTACATTTTAAATCTGAGTTGTGAATTTTGGACAGTGGATATGTTTGAAGTGTCTGTGTAAGCGCACAAAGAGGTTAGGTAGCATTGTTTATCTGTGTTGTTCACTTAATATGAGCATTTTGTAGAGTGTAATTATGAAATTGATTAAGCAGGTGAATTTGAAGTATTTCCACCTTAACTGAGAAAAACATACCAAAGAGAACCATTTCTATTCATCCAGTGATTCTGATTCTGAAGATGATGAACCCAGGAGGTTCCATGTAGAAATAAAACCTGTCCAGCCAAATAATAGCTCTCAATATACCATGCCTTCCTTGGATGAATTAAAAGTATCTATAGGGAACATCACTCTTTCTCCAGCAATATCTGTAAGTTACTTTGTTCCTTGTATTTTTACTGCGTAGAAGAGAAAAGTGGTTAAGAATCTTTAGTGTAACATATTTTACTGTTCAGAATTTATTCTAGGTTCAAGTTCAATGATTCTTTTTTTCTTTCTCTTTTTTTTTTTTTCCTTTTTTTCTTCTTTTTTTTCTTAGATCACCTGTGGTACACATTATTGCAGTGTAACATTAAGTAATTCTCCCTTCTCAGATTTTAATTTTCCTTTGAGTCTTGGGAGTGCTCAGTCCTTGTCTTTCTGCTGTTGCCACCACAAGACCTTTGAATACATTGTGGAGTTAGCTGAGCATGGCTTTTAACAAAGTTTACTAATTAGTATTTGATAATGTACAAACCTCTAAAACAGATCATATAATGTGGATACATGTAACATTTACACTGCAGCTTTATTGATGTATTCTGCCAATCCACAGAATGATCCTTTATACCATGAGATGATATTACAATTAAGTAGTATTAAAGTATGCTAGTACAATATTCAGATCCAGAATAAGAACAGCTCTGATTTTAAGGAAAATATTGTGCATAACATATTAAAATAATAATGACAATTTTTCTCTTTTTTTTTCTGCCACATTTTGGAAGCAGAGACACAGTCCTGTAAGTACAGAATGGCTTTTTATTCACATTTTTAGATTAAAACTAAGTAAGTGTAGTATGTGAGGGGAGTTATTGGGAAAACCTTAGGAATGTTTCTCTTCATATATATCATGTGATATATAAGCTGTTTAATTTTACTGCCCCTGTCTGTAAAGGGATTTAGTAATACTGCTCCTTTTGTCAGCTCTAAAGTGTTCATTCCTGCTTTTTCTTACTGTGTGGCTGGTATGCGCTGATTCCTCTGTCCTGGCTCATGTTGTGGTCTTCTGCAAGCTCAGAATATTTTGCCTGGCATTGAAAGCAAAGTATCTCATAGAAAGTTGAGTGGAAGAAGAACCCTGGGACTATTAAGCATTTTATTTGACAGTTGGTAAAAGAATTTATTCCTTTTTTTTTTTTCCTGTTTCAGGCACAAATGAATCGAAATTCATCCAGTAAGTGTGAATCTTTAACTTTTAGTCTATTTGTGTTAGTTTTTTAACATAGCATGAAAATAGATTTTTTTTAATCGTTGAAGAAATAAACTTCTTAAGTATCTGTATTTTAAATAGAAAAAAATAGTTCTCTTGTCAGTTCTAGATACCTCTTCTTTTTATATATACTTGGCTGTTCCCTGTTCTGGGAGACAGATGAGGCTGTCTGTGACAGTGATGAGGAACACATCCAAGAGCCAAAGGAGGAACCCCATGGAAAAGACTCCTGTGCAAGTTCTAAAACCCTTCTACCTGCTCAAGTTTAGTATGATCCACAAACCAGTAAAGCACACTCTCTCTGTTTTATAGTCAAACACATAAAACATGGCCATGGAGATAGAGAACACGTCATTAGTCTCTATCCTGTAGGGTTTTTTTCAGTGGGAAACCAGGCCAGGTTTGCTGAAGAATAATACTGATGTAAACAGTATAATTTAAAGAAGAAATTTTGAGTGAACACCATTTCCACCCGAAATGCACTGCTCTGTGTAGTCCTCTCCTGTCAGAAGGTATTTCAGGAATATCTGAATCTATATTGTTAGAAATAATGCATTTTCTCTTTTCCATTTTAATAATTTATAATTGGTTTCATACTGCGACCATTAGTGTTTACTATCTTTTTATAATGAAGCTGAAATTTTTATTTTAGAGTGTCACGGCTTTGGTGATAATATTGTGTTGTTTGCTTAGGTGAAGAGTTAACAAAATCAAAGCTTTCTGCTCCAAATAATGAGTAAGTTTAAATTTAAAATTCTATCAAATGCAGTTTTATGGGAATTTGGTCTTATTTTGATCATCTAATACCCAGAAACTCATCGGAAATATCAACTGACTGCTATTTTAAGTCGGGCATCTATTGCATCATAAAAGTTAGAGTAATTTAACAATGGAGATTTCTCTTCATTTGTTTGCCCCTTCTAATGCATTTGCTTCATTGTGATTTGTCTCAATTGATATTTATAATTACATGATTACAAAATACTGGGTTTTATTAAAATCTCAGGTTTTAAATAAGACAGGTTTAGTTTCTATCTTATAGTGTTCCATGGTAAAGTCTTTAAGATTACAAGTCCCAAATTTGGACAGGTCTGTATATATTGCTTATATGTATATATATACTGAAATAAATGGATTTGAAGATGTATGTCTCATTGAAAATTACAATCATTGAACTGACATTATGAAGTATGTCCACGCACAATTTGCACCAAGGTGTCAGTTCAGTCTCCTTATGGGTAAATCAGTTCTTTGACCTGCAATTTGTAAGTCCTTTTTTATTTTTGAATGCAAAACTAACTAATTAAGAAGAATTTATCAAATTTACTTATCATATTATTATATTTATTATATTATCAAACTACTACTGAAGTTGTAGTTTGATTTTTATGAGTATATACATCTGTCTTTTATATTCCAATTGTAACTCTTAATATAGAAAGGGGAACAGTGACCTCCTGGCATGGGATCCACTCTTCAGCAGTTCTCTTGAATCTTCCTCTTCAGCTTCCTTGGCATCCTCATCCTCTTCAGGTAAAATATTTGATAGTAGAAAATATTTTCTCTGTATACTTTAGGATGTTCTGGTTTTGTGTTTTTAGTTATTGCAAGGTGATGTGCTTTGACTATTGAAGGGAAAGAATTTTGTAAAGCAGTATACTATCACATAAGTAATACACAACTGAGGGTGCAGTATATCAGGCTTTCAAGCTAGGGAGCAAGGGGGAAGAGAGAACACTAGAAACCTTAGGAAAATTCTATCTTGCTTCTGCCTTTTTTTTTATCACCTTCTCTTACTTTCCAAAAAAAATGATCACCATCTAGAATATAATCCTATTTTTTCAGCTGGTAGGGCTGGGAGATTAAATGGAGGTTGTCACAGCAACTGTGAGACAAGCTGAGCTTGCACTGTGAATAGGGATGGGTTTCTTCTTTACAGGAAAGTCCGTTTTGCTATGTAGTACAAAGGGACCGCAGAGCTTTGCTGTGAGGAAATTGTTTCCTGTAGGAAACCATGATTCTGTTAGGAGATGTGCAGGTGTAATCCAAGGGGAGCCAGATAAAAATGGCAGGACTGAGACTAGAACTAAGGGGGAGTTCCTGGCACCGTCTGAGCGCAGGGGCATTGGAAGGAAAAGGCTGGGCTGAGGAGTATGGGAGGTGGAGGGGGAGGGCAGATGTTGCATGGGAATTTTGGGGTGCAGGATTCTGGAGGATATTAGTGTGGGCAGGACACTGGCAGGCTTTCCTGAAACCTGGTCTTGAGGCGGGGGGGGGGGGGGGGGGGGGGGAATATCACAAAAATAGTCAATATTGATTGTTACATTCAAAAGGCAGTGAAGGAGAAGGAGGCAAAATAGCATATGAGTGGGTATGTGTGTTGAAGAGGCTGAGAGCAGGAGATGCTGAGAAACTAGTTCAAAAAAAGGAAGGAGAGGCTGAAACAAAAACACATATTATGGCTATGTTAGGACCTGCTTACTAGAATTATTTATTTAAATTGTTTGTTATTTATGTTGCTTATCTCGTGGGATTTAAAGCAGAATCTACTATTTACTAACAGTAGCAGATACGCTGTTTCCATAGTTCTTGTCAGTCTACCTAATGCACATCTATTTTCCAGTCCCTTCTGTCTTAATGTAGAGACTGTTCTCCCACATGCCTGAGAAAGGAAGTGTTCACTGTTTCTTTTAACTAGGTATTCACATTCCAAAAATTGTAATAGGCCTCACTTCTTTGTTCACAATCTTGGCTTTCTAGCTGTTTTCCTCTGTGCTTGATAATACAGATTGAAGAACAGTAAGGAAGAGTACATGTAGCAGTAGAGGAGTTCTGCATAACTAGTGTTAATTCTTCTTGGCCTTAGTAGTCCTTTCAGCAGCAAGCAACATTGCTATATAACCCCTTTGGGGTTTAAGTGGAGCTTGTTCTTTCACTACAAATTTGTGTTCCTTAAAAGTTATGGTTTTTAACAAATCTAGCTTACAGCAGTCATTAGATTGTCTCTTCCTCACTTAGGTAACCAGTCAAGATTATTGGCTAGTAGATCCACATAACGTATTTAAGGATAAATTATATAGAGATATATATTACTGGAATATGCTGAAAAGAGGTGGTGCTTTCTCAACATGATCTGTTTTGCTGGCTTTGGTCTGGTGTTGAGTCTGTAGCAGAAGGCAGAAGATAGTTAATTTGTTGTGCTGGTGGTTGTTACTGTATCCAGTTTTTTATTGCAACTCCTGGATGGGAAGTCAAAGCATGTTAGGAAATGTTCATAGGGTCCCTCCGGGCAGCAGAACTGTGGAGAAAGTAGTCTCTGGCTGATTAGTAGTGACAAGCAATTGGGATCCCTAACGTTCTCTGTAGCCATATCTGAGGGGCAGTCATCCACCTGAGCCCTCATACCCGAAAGAGGCTTATGCACAGAGCCCTACGTTTCATTGAAATTGGTGGAATATAGTGTCCTGCGCGTGTAAGTTGCTTTTAGATATAAGATGTCTGTGCCTTGGCAAACTTTATCTGCTAAATAATTATTTAAAGGATTGTTGTTCTAGGAGTTAACTAAGATATTTACACTTGTGAAATGATCCATGAAGTTAAGTAGAAAGTGAGTGTTCTAAAGTATAACAAATTACTAATACACTTGGGGGAAAAAAATACTGAATTGATGTAGGTCATATTGTTATTTAAATCAAGTTCTGATGCTCAGTAACCTGCAGCTTAGTTCTAAAGACTTTAAAAAATACACAACTTTGATCTGATTGTATTTTCCTTGAAATCAGTGTTTTATCTTCAACTTGAAGGTTAATATAGGTAAGCTGATGCTTAAAGCTTTTGAGAATCTCAATCCAAAACTTAAATTACATAAATTAGTTGTTTTGTATACAGCGTATCTGCATATCATGATGTAGCATGTCCCACAGATTACTTTTTTCTTTTTACTGTTAAAACATTTCTTTAGATATTGTTTCATAACTTTGTGTTAATCATTGAACACTTAAACTACCATGGTATTTGAGCAGACAGTGGTTTATGCAGCACAGAAGTAAACTTTGGTCATCCATGACTAATCCTGCTTTATTAGTAGTTTAAGCTAACTTTGTTATCTTGAACAAACACGACAGACATTTTTTAGCCAGCTATTGATATTATAAAAATGGTTCTTTTTATTTATCTTCCTCATTTTCATCCATGTGTATTTTTAAAAGTTTTAAACATTTCCACATTCCTTTTTGAATATGATTTATAGTAGTACTTTAAAGCCTTTGAATGATATTTAAAATACCTGTTAGAAAGAGAAAGCTGTGTTAAAACTCTTTATGTGGGCTTAGAGAATGTACTTGTTCAGGGCAAAAGTACCACTGTAGAGAGGACACCTATACTTCTAATCTGGACTTTAAACATGTTGCTCTCTTTTTTGATTCTGTATGTCACTGTGCTGTTGCCCCTAGCTTTGCCAATCTGCAAGATGTTGAGAATTGACTAACCTTGCATTTTCTGCTTCTGTTCTTATCTACTGCAACAGGCAACAGCCAAGTGCAGGGAATATTTGTGGAAAACTCCTGTTTTCCAGAAGCCTCAAGACTATAGGATGAGAGGGGAAATAAACTGGGGTAGATGATGCCTCATACATATAGTTACTCACTAGATACAGATTGATACAGACAGAAGAATATCAAACAGGATCTCACGACTGCATTGTCTTCATTCATTCACAGGACAGCCATTTATGTTGGGCCTTCCCATTACAAATGTTAAGGGTAAGAGGACAAAAATGTTTGGAAGGAACAGCATAGGATAAGTTTGATTAAATAACTTTGAAAGAAATTAAAAGCAGAAAGCTATGGCAAGGAAACAAAAATGGAGTAGGACACAAGAAGGAAAAGACAAAGATGAGAGGAAGTTAAACCACAACAGGGAGAAAGTTAGAGGAATAAGGAAAGTCATGAGAAGTAGGGCTTTAAGTGGAGAGGAACACAACAGATTACTTTTTTGGCTTACTGAAAAAATGGAAAGTGACCTGATTGGCAGTATTAATGAAGTACATGTGATATGTGGATGGGGTTTTTTATTTTATTTGTAAGTGGTGGGATTTTTAGCCTAGTAGAGCAGTTATTTTTCATGCTGGCTAGTAATCCTCTTGCAGTGGATATTGAATACTTTTTTGAATATTGAAATTTTTGTCTTTTCAGTGTTGGTCCTAGTTTCAATTCTTCCCTTTTCCTTCAGCTACACTAAAAGAGCACAATAGGAGCTCCTCCTCATCTACCACTGATTTGCCTGGGTGTAGAGTATCTCAGTCTTTGCTTGGACACCAGACAGATTCTGGGTCTACAAGCCCAGCCTCACCAGACTTTACCGTTAGCACTTTGGGCAAATCTGGTGTTACAGCAGCGCCATCAGGGAGTACCAGTACTTTATCCTGTGTTTCACGGTCTCAGAGTCAGTGGATTTCCTTTGCTGATGAACTTCTTACAATTAGACCCACAAGCGCAGACAAGAAGGAGCCCCAGAGATTGCATTTTAAAACTGAAAATGCCTGCCTTGCCTCTTCTGCTTTGCTTGGGAATTCTTCCAACAGCTGTGCTTCTGAGGATCAAAGTGACCTTTTCAATAATACTGTATGCCATGAACAATTATTCATTGAAGAAACTGGCACTGCTGCTGAAATTTCTTCCACATCATCTTCAGCACTACTGGACTATAGTTTAGTGTCTTCTTGTGCTCATACAAATAAGGGTATGGCAAGCATGCATTGTGTACTGCTCTTTGCTAATAACTGACTCCAAAAAGCAAGCTTTGGACTCATTTTTCTTTTTGTTATTGTCCCTCACCTGATATTAAAATTAACTCATTTTCTTACTTAGAATGTACTAAACTGCTTGTTAGCACCAACTTCCTTAAAAATTAGGACAATTAAGTAAATATTGAGCTTGAAATAAGAAGAAAAATTCAAATTCTTCAATTAAAGGCACTGCTTTCTCTTAACTGTGCAGAGATTTGCTTTTCTAGAAATAGGAATGTAATTTCATGGGATGTCAAGACAGCAGTGAGATCTCAAAGATTAAATGATTGAATTTGCAAAAATAATTCCATTCCTAACTGGCTTTGTATAGATATTTTCAGATTAAATAAAGTTAAATAAATTGGATTTAAAACTGTTCCTTTTTAATACCCAGTATTTTGAAGCGTGGATGATGTCACAGTAATGCTACATGATAAGAGGTCAAAGGAAAAGTGCATTTGGGCAAGTGTGCCATGACTCACTGAAAACCTGTGGTACTGCAGCAGACTACTCAGTATTTAGCATGCACTGTTGTCTTGGGGCATAATAAGAATTTGAAAGGAATGACTGATATTTTAGAAGTTAATTTATCTGGGAACATTTGACTTTGCAACTCTTAAGGTGGATGTGGTCAATATTAGCCTAATTTCCTTCTCCCCAGGTCAGTGATGAAACTCCCGTACTTAAACAACAGTAGAGTTATGCTGAATGCCTGAGAAAACCCCATACTTAAAAGTTGCATTTTAAATAATATTAACTGATTTAATTAAAGAACCACCATCCAGAATAATTTGAGGGAGATAATAGGATGTCCTGCAACAACCTAGTCATATATTAGGATTTCAGTCTATTTTGAAGTTAATTTTAGATCTGGCATACTCATTGGATGGCATCTAACATTTATTTTGAAATACAGTTCTATTCATTCTATTCAGAAAAGTGACTTTGTAAAAGTGGCATCTTTGTACTGCTGCCACCATCTGTTAATTGTTTCTGTTACATTTAGAAGGACATGGGGGCAGTATTTTTTTTAACTGCTTTTTACTTCTGATAGCTGGGCTAAGAGACAGTTAGGAGTTAGTGTGTTCTTACAATCAACAGAGTAATTTGTCTGTTAAACTGATGTATACTTATTGACATCAATGGGATTTCAGTGGGCAAAATGTGGTGTAAACAGAGTTATGCCATTGTCAGCCAGGACCAAATATGAATTTCCACTGAATTTTCCATTTGTGGTGAGCCATGAAAGACTGTCCTATATTCTGAATCCATATAGATTATACACAAAAGGAAACTCGGGTAAAACCATCTTTTTACATACAAACCTCCAAGAATAGTTGGTATAAAATCATTTGAGAGCAATGAGAAAGCCCATGATGCCATTTTTAGAGTCACTTTTCAGGGTATCACATGGCCCTATTTTAAAAGCATTTATGATTAGTGGTAAATCTTACAAAATGGAGCTTGTAAAATAGGAACTTTTAGTAGAAATGTAACTTCCAGTTATTCTATTCAAGTACATGTTTATGTTCAGTGTGACCTTTCTAATATTTATTTCCTTAAATTTGCTTTCTTTCAGCAAGGCCCACAACTCCTCTTTCTGTAGGCACCATTGTACCCCCTCCAAGGCCTGCTTCAAGACCAAAGCTGTCTACTGGGAAACTTGGTGGGATTAATGAAATAGTATGTATTGATTGGTTTGGGGTTTGTTTTTTTTTAATTCTCCATTGTAACTTGATTTCAGATGTACCATTCATTTACATTGTTACAGTGGAGTTACCTTCCAGCCAATGTTCAAGGAATCACATAAGCAGATTTTCACAATTGCCAGATAGGCATGGAAGTTGTTCATGATAACTATATTACTATAACAAAATAATTCTTAACAGAACTATGATGGTCCAAAACATATTTTTTGCATCAGCTGAATGTTCTTAATTGAACAGATCAATAATTTGATAATGAAAGGTTAGCATGTATATGAGATTGAAGTTTTCAAAATGTGAACTACTAGCAAAGTTAACAAAGCTCCATTGATCTAGGGATATCACCAGAGCTTTGGGGAATGAATGGTATTAAGTAGATCTTTATCAGTCATGTGTGGACACAAGTAGCCCTGCTGTGACTTCTCCCTGCCCTTGGTGCTGGTTGGCAGAGAAGGCAGGTGGCAGACTGCAGCAGCTGCCCATCAGGATAGGGAGAGGTTGCACGCTGCCTGCATCTCTGCTCGCTGCCTGCATCTCTGCTCGCTGCCTGCATCTCTGCTCACTGCCTGCAGTGCAGGTCCACCTGCTGATAAGGAATGTGGAAAAGAATTCAAATACCCAGACAGCATATCAGACCAAGCCATGCTAATCTCCTCTGTGAATATTAGGATTCTTTGGGTTTCATTTGACTTACTGACTTGGAAAAATGTTACCGTAGTAATAGCCTCCTACTGTCTTTCAAAGTAGCAAGATATTTTCACCATATTCTTGTTAGAGACAAAATTCTGGTCTTACAGTTTCACAAAACTGAAACATTTTTAAACTGTTCTGGATTTCTGTAAGGTCAGAATAAGGTTAGAATAGGGTTTGTTTTGAGATTCTTTTCTCATTCAAATATAAAGTTTTAGTAATTGCTCTTAGGCCAGGGAATCTGTTCTTCATGTCATCGTAAATAAAGAGAAGAATTTAGCTGGTACTGTTCTGCTATGCCGTATGACTCTGCACGAAGCTACATTCATTTTATACTGTTGTTTTAGAAATTGGCTATTATCTGGATACAAGTGGAAGATTGTCAGTTGCCTTCATTACATATCAACTCCTTTTCAAACCCCATAGTCTGTATAAAAGCCACATACCCAGCAACAAGTGTGATAGAACAGAAATAAAATTTTTTTAAAAAAAACAAAACAGTTACCCAGCCAAAATAGATGCTTCAGAGATTCCAGTACCTTTTAGATAGGTTAATCCGAAAATGATCATTAGTTTAATACCTTAACAGTTAAGTGAATCATAAAACCATCCAGAGATTTAGGATAGAAGGGACTTTTGAAGATCTCTAGACCAACCTCCTGCTCAAAGAAGGGCCAACTTCAAAATTGCATCAGGTTGCTCAGGGATATGCTGAGTTTTGAAAATCTCCAGAGAGGGAGATCTTACAGTCTCTTTGGGCAGCCTGTCCCAGGGTTTAATCACAAGGTTAAAAGAAGGAATTTCTTCCCTAAATTCAGCTGAAATTTCCTTTGCTGTAGTTCTTGCATCTCTGAGCAAAGAGCCTGACTCTGCCTTCTTTGTACCCCCTTTTAGCTAGTAAAAGACTGCTAGTAGATCCCTCCTTAGGCTTCTGTTCTCCAGGCTGAACAAACCCAGGTCCTTCAGCCTGTCCCCCTCTCTCATGTACTCCAGCCCCAACTATTTTAGTTGTCCTCTGCTGGACTCACTTCCAGTTTGTTAGTAGCTCTCCTTTAGCTCTGTAAATCCACATTTGCTGCACACATACACAGGGCTGTAGGCTTAGGTTCTGCTACTGTGTTATAGCACAATTATTGATAGGCTGCTACATAATCAAATATATTAGACTTAACTACCCAGGCAAAAAATTAATAATGATTATCTATGAAATAATGGAATTGATTCCAGTGGAAAATGTGGGTTCTCTGTTTTACCCTGAAAACTAGGGTAGATAAAGCATTAAAGGAACTATGCTGAGAAACACTACGAAATTGATTGGGGCATGAAATGAAGCACTTTTCTGTGTACAGTCTTTTTTTCATCTCTTTAAAACCACTTTGTGTAATACTCTTGTAATCTCTTTTGTTCAGCCTAGGCCATTCAGCCCTCCTTTGACCTCTAACTCAAGTCCACCTCCTGCAGCTCCCTTGGCACGTGCAGAGAGCATTTCCTCAATATCCTCTTCTGCTTCTCTCAGTGCAGCAAACACACCTACAGTTGGTAAGTTAAATTAACCATTTTAACTTATTTTAAAAATAGCATAATTCTGCCACTAGGCTCCACCTGTTAGGAAAAGCATTTGTTGGAGTTAGTTGTTCCATATGTGAGTCCAGTCTAGGTACTTCAGGCATCCTTTGCAATACCTGCTTCTAAATGACACTGAGAGGCAGGACAGTGGATTTAATTAGATTAGACCATAGATCCAATTACGGCATGTTCTTTAAGGAAATATTTTTCAAAATTAATATTCCATGAATTCTTATTTGGTATGCTTGTATATTCATCAAGCACAGCGTGTTGTTATGTATTTGTTCAGAAGATGTTATTGTATAGGTGCAGAAATATTTGGGGGTACTGATAAATTTGAATGAATATAAATGTTCACAAAATTGAGTTATTTTATGTTCTTTTTATTTTGTTTGTTATCCTGTAGTTGTACTTTCCAAAAAAAAAAAAAAAAGAAACTAATGCTTCTTTTTCTTCAAGTTAGTGAAGTATATAAGCTAAACAGAGGTGTTTGGTAAAAGCAAAACAAACAACAAAAAAGATGAAGATGAAAGCAAATTAGGCTTCATGTGTTGCCACTAATTTCAGAAGATTTTCTCGTGTTTTTAAAGGAAAGTCGTTCAGTTTTGGTATTTGGTTATAACAAATGAAAAGGAGACTTATTAGGAGGGGGTTTGGGGGGTTTTTTTGGTTTGTTTTTTTTTTAAAGACATTTTAACTTGTTTCTTTAGCAGAATTGAAGTATTATTCCTGAACACCATTACCACTTCAGTCCCAAGTTAAATCAGATTCTTGAGTTAACACTTAGTTATCTGTGAATGTTACTAACGCCAAGGATTCCTCACCCAGGCTCAGCAGCTCAGGAGAGCATCTGCACAGCTTCTAACAGGAGTTCTGCGCTGAAAGCAGTGCAGCTGTTTCCACCCTGTGCAGGACCAAAGCTAGTAAGGTCTGCCCAGCCTTAGCTGCTACAGTTCAGTGTCCACCAGTTTCCCAAATGCTGAGAAGCATCACAGAAAGAAAACTGGTACTTTGGTTGCCAAAGTCCATCCAGGCTCACATCCTCAGGCCTCAGCCCTGGTGCCAAGGAACCAAAAGTTGGTGGCAGCAGCATCAATAGCCCCAGCTCTGAGTGTGTGTGTTGTGGGAGTCAGTGACAGAGTGAAATCGTGAGGTGAGGGAGGAGGTAAGGAGGTGTGTGCTGACGCTAAGGTTTGACATGGTTATTAACCTGGCCTAGCAAAAATAAACAAGGCCAGTTCCATCTGCCCTGACTGTATGAATTAAATAGTCCTGGAGAGCTGGGAAAGACAGTGCAGACGGCTGAATGACTTTGAGGCATGAGGATATACTCTGCACTACTGTCTGTATTCTTTTGGCTTTTGCACAATCCAGTGTTTCCCCTACCCCATTTGTTCTGAATAATGGAGGGTTGACTCTAATTATCTTTTCCCAAACAAACTTTAAGGCGTGCATAATTGAATGGTTCTTTTATGCTTTAGCCTTATTTTAATTTGCAAAGTATTTTTATATGTATTGATTTTTTTAACATCTATTTTTGCTTGAAATATTTTGTTTTCTTGCAATGTTCTGTTTCATTTAAATGTAATAGAGGATGATCTTTTGATTGGAAATCTTCCTACAATTGAAAAGCTTTGTGAGACACCACCAGGTATTGTACTCAAAGCAGATTTACATGTTAACTAATCATCCTAATACACTACACCTAATAAAATTGTGTTTCTTTTGAAACAAGTTTCTCCAGCTATTTCTGGTATCTGGCAGATAGAAGTAGTTTGAAAGCTCAACTACTTAACAAGTTATATGTTGCTGAAATGACCAAAACTTGATATAACTGCTTTTATATAACATAATCTTCTCTCTATCCCCACCGTCACCCCAAACAAGCTGAAACTTGGTCTTGCTTCTTTGGTTTGTCATTACTACTTTCTTTCAAGTAAAGTGAATACATTTTTACTTTGACAATCCTTATTCTCATAAGACAAGTAGGTAAACATGTTTCTATATTTACATAAATACAAATCTTTGAAGATACACATAATAAAGGTAATCTTTTTTTAAAATAAATTTTTCATGACAGCTGTTTAGCCAATACTAAAACTGTCTGAATCTTTTTTCCTAAGCTGAACTAAAACCATTTGATCAGGTTTATTTATTTGCCCTTTTTATGACCAGTGATGCAGTCTTTTATTCTGCAGTTTGGCAACACAACTCCTTGAGTCTGTCAATGCAATCGTTTGCATGGTGGTGTCACTAGCTCTTCTATCAGCACAGCTCAGGGGCTGTTAATAGTGGTCGGGGCTGAGGCAGTTGGCAGGGCATCAAAGCCAGCTTTGCTGTCACTGTGGAAGATGCTAGCACTGGAGCCTCGAGCTGAGCTGCAGCCTGAGGCACAGCGAGGCCACCTCGGTGCAGCTCTGTGACGTCCCATCCCTCTGAGAGCTCACAGCAGGCGTGCAGGGCCCTGAAGCTGGATGTCACTGCATTGCATTGTATTTTCAGCAGCAAGGCAACAAAGCGATGACTTCCAGAGTTAGGTTAAGCAGTTATGTTTGTTCCAATTTATTGGCTTTTAGTAGAACACACAGATTTTTATGAATCAAAGGGTGACAAACAGTGGGAGCAGAGCAAATAAGAGAGAAGCTATCTCATTTGTAGTCCCTCAAATACATCTCAGAGAAATGTATATACATATATATATTTGCTTTGGTGTTCCCAAAAAAAAAGTAAAAATGGTGTTGTTATTCCTAATAAATTTCACTCTTCAGTCAAGAAATCAGTATTTGTCTTTTTCCAACAGGAATATCACTTATATATTTGCATTACTCTGCATGATTTTAAAATATCAAATTTAAAATATATGCATTTTAAGTAAAAAATTTAAAATAATTTATACATCTGTAAACAGTCTGGCATAATTAATACAGGGTAATCAACTCCTATCTGCTCTGCAATTTTTTGTTGTTCCTTAGGAAATTGGGGAAAAAAAGACAATAAAACACCCCAGCAACCACAGTGGCACATCCATTGAATGCATATTTTGGCTTTGGTGGAGATTACTTCCGGAGTTCAGTATTTGACCAAACAGAATTTCTGGTTGTTGTTAACTCATTATTTTATTGCACGTTTGTTTTTTGAAATCATGATTTCTGGATTCCTGAGACTATTGAGAATCACAGCTTTTATTGGTAGTTTTCAGGAAGAGAAAGAAAACTTTGGAAACATGACCCATATATTGTCTGAAAGAATAAATAAAAACAACCTACTGTTGATAATGAAAAAATACATAAATTGGTGTTTTGTAGCCAGCATCATAATATTTCATTCATCTAAGAATTTTTGGTTTTGAACACTTGTGAGTAGAGTATCACTTTCGATCTAAGGAGGCCTAAATGTTGCACTAAGATTTTTTTTTTTCACGGTGCTGAGAAGTATTCTGAACATTTTACTACCTTATGCAAGAAATCATGATGGAGAGTGAGGTATGAGGTCGCAGAATTAGACCACCTCCTGTGTTTTACTCTCTTGTTGTTACTACTTCTTTCACTTATCTCTGAATTCATCTTCTGTGAAGAACAAGGTTCCAGCTTCCTTTTTGCTTCTAAAAGAGCTCAGAAGGCACAGCCACTGTTTTAGAGTAAATAGGATTAGTTTGCCATGAGCAATATTATACAGAAGCATTTTGTTTCTATTTTATGGTATGAAAGAAAAATTGCTCATTTTGCTCATGAAATGACAAAGATTGTGCCTCCTTTGTGATAGATAATGTTACGTGATACAGGCCATTTCAGCAGTGGTACAAAAAATTGGTAAGATGCTCTCCACTACACTGCTGCACTAATAAAAAGATGGAACTTCCAATATTGTCTTTTATATTCAGTACACATATAGAAAATCGGTGAAAAGTAAAATCCCATGACAACTGGTTTCATCAATTGTAGGCATGCATTTTAAAAAGCCATAGCATGAGGTCTGAGTTGATGTTTATAGCTATGCATTGGAACTGTTTTGTGTTGGCATAGTCATCTGTGAAGGCTTCTCCAACAATTTCTGCTTGACAATTGTAATCTTTGTTGGCTGAAATCGTTAAAAGAATGTTCAACAATACACTTATATGGCGTAATATTAATGTATTTGCATTTAAGTTCATGCATATTGTAAGAGAATTCCTTGCATTTCCGTGACCATTTTATCATATGTTTTTCCATACAATAAGCATACAGTAGGGATTTTTTTAAGTATTGTAGTCAATGTCTAATTTCCTTTGGATCTGTTGACTCACTTTCATCAGTAGCCATTTTAATGCCGTATTCCTCTGTCTCATATGTATTTCCTTGTGTCTGTCCATTTACATAATGTCATACTGATAGTCCTGTTTTCTTAGGCTGCTAAGCAGTGTTTTGATGGTGCGATTGTACTGTACTATGTTCATATCTTTCTACACATTTTTCAAGTAATACTTCAGATGCTACTGTGACCTTGACAGTGGTAACCTCTTGTGAAAATTACAGATGTAGTCAACCGTTCTGAAATCTATTGCTAAGCTTTTTGAAAATTAAACCTATACACTGTATGTATTCTAGGTGTTTCACGTGGTCCCAGCCCTGTCAGCCTTGGAAACCAGGACACCTTGCCTGTTGCAGTAGCCCTTACTGAATCTGTTAACGCCTACTTTAAAGGAGCAGATCCCACAAAGTTAGTTAAATAGTGAATTGTTTTGAATGTCATAAGTTACAATAAGAAAACACACCGGTTTTACTCTTAATATTTTTGGGGAAAATGTATATACATTAGAAGGGGGATTCAAAGGGTTTTTTTCCCCTGGTATAAGTGACAACAGTGGCTTATTGCTCTGTATTGGCCTGCATCTTGCTAGGAGTTCATATATCCCTGCTTTACAAAAATGTGTTCAATGAAAACACTGAAAACGAGAAGGGTTTTTATCATAGTCAGGTAGGTGCTACATGTAAATTTGGGCAGCTAAAAGCACCTCATTCCCTCTGTCACATCCCTTGCTATGCTACTTAGGCCTTGCCTAAGCATAGTTGTGCCATGTTTTCAACGCCTGAAAAATATCCACCAAGACTACTGTATGCTTAACCAGCTAAACTTTTCTTTACTTATGTCATCTGACTTCCAAGTTGAAAGTGATAGTACATTGTCACAGTGCCACATTACCCTCATTTGAAATTGATTTTCTGTTTGTAATTCAATTCATCAGATTGTGAAAGTACAGTGATTTCTTTAAAAATAGTATTAAAACTAGGCAGTTAATGAGTTGCAATGAAACTGATGTTTTCATTCTCTTCTAGATGTATTGTGAAGATTACTGGTGATATGACAGTATCATTCCCAAGTGGGATTATTAAAGTCTTCACCAGCAACCCATCTCCAGCTGTGCTCTGCTTCAGGGTAAAAAACACAAGCAAACTAGAGCAGATTCTTCCAAATGCACAACTTGTATACAGGTTTTGTATTTTTTTAATACAATAGTAAACTACATGATTTGTAAAATGTGAGTTGTTGTATATGTAAATCAGAATTCTCTACAGTCTTGTTGATTTGCTTATACATAATTTCCTTTCCTGAGTTAATCTTATTGAGGTCAGCACTCTCTACTACTACCGTTAAAAATCTCGGTGATTACTGGACTTGAAATTTGTGCTGAATGTAACAGGAGCCATAAAAAATAGTTTGTAAATGTAGCTGTGTTTTTACATGCATTTTATAAATTATTTCTTTCTACAGTAGTAACAATGGTAAGATTAAATGATGAAACAGTAGCCTTAAATGGAAAACGAGTAGTAGGAGCTACACCTAATCTCATTTGTCACTTCCTAGTATATTTTTAAGCTGTATCATTTCTACAGTAGATCAGATCCATTACATAACTATATCTCTCAGGTGTGTAGCAGCATGCTTGGAAGGACTCTTAAGAAAAAAGGCTGCTGATTGAGTAGGATAATTGTTGAAATCACAGCACTTGGAGATCTTTAAAAAAAAAGTGTAAAAGCTGTAAATATTTAGCAGAGATCAGTTTCAGCTGAGCAGTTTCTATTTCATCTTTTGGAGAAATTATTCAAAAAAGAGTTAAATGCTTTTAGATTCTACATTTTTTTAAATTACTGAAATAATGAAATCATATGCATCCATTCTTTTGTATTTCATTTCATTTTGATCATGTATAGTTAATGTAATGAATGATTCATACAAAATTAAATTTAATTGTTTTTTGACGTGACCATTTATAACTGAAATGTTAGCAGAGCTGTATCTGACAGAGTGAATTATACTGAAAAAGTATATTTTGCAAAAAAAGTGAAAATGTCTAGTATTCTTGTCTAAGTGCTGTAACACTTCACCTCTAATTAGAAAGGATGCATGTAATAGATATTTACAAAGTGAAACTTGTATGGTAATAATTTGACTTTTCATCATATACTGCAAAGGGTGTAATTTGCATGGTATTTACAGAGATTAAAGTTTTTAATGAGAGTGATATTCGTGGTGATATCAGAATTCCTGATTTGAATTGCACTTGATTGTGGAGCAGCAGAAAGATTTTACAACTGGTTTCATTTATTTGAATTGTGGAAGGCCTCTGTAGTGATAAGTAAATGTTTATCTATGTATTTTACTGAAAATGGAAAGTTCATGAACAACAACAGTGTATTGAGAACAAAATTCTAAATAAATTGGACAGGCTACTGTTACACAAGTCATTGTTCTAGGACATTCAACCCACTGCGGTCATATGTACTGTGTTCCAAGTGCTCATTGTCAGCTTTCACTCTGCAGGCACACTCTGCACTCCTCCTTAAGGATGGATGCAGTTCCTCACTGTAGCTGCAGACATTAAGTGATTTGAATTTTGGTTTTGAATCAGTTTTCTTAAAAGCTTCATCCTTATTCAAAAAAACATGATGCAACCAGAGCTGAAAATATTCTTCATCTGCAGAAGACCATGCTCCAGTAGCTCCCAAACAGGATTTTGCTTCTGCAGTCATGTGCATTCTTACCTACATATAGAAGTGATATAATAAATTGTTACTAACTTTGAATTGCAACTATAAGTATCTGAGAAACAATTGTTTATAATAATTTGAAAATCACTTCTAATGGAAAATATTTTGAAAGTTTACACTCTCTACAAATATATGAAAATACGGTAACACATACAGCACCAATCTTAATTCAGTGCATTAGTGAAGCTATGTCATAACCAAAGCTAATTATGATTTTAGGATTTATTCCAAATTGGATAACATTCCTTTTCAAATACCACTTCCATCCCCACCTCCAACATCCTCACAACACCTAATTGCATTAAAATTGAGTTTTATTAAATGTAAAATCCAAATTCAGCATTAACTTCATGTTGTAATGCAGATCATCAGTGGATTAAAGTCACTGCTCCACAACCTGGAAGGAGAATTTTTACCAGATACAACAAGCAGTTATTTGTCTTAATATTTAGGAAGATACAGTTATGTGTTATAAAGCAACAGAACAAGTTCTTGCTTGAAATGGTGAAGAAGGTGAAAGATCTAATCTTAAGTTTTAGACATCCAAAATAATAAAACTCAGTGTTGCCTTCCAACTCCTACCTTTCTTTTTTTTTCTAGTGATCAGTCACAAAGTGACTCCAGCACTAAGGATTTTTGGATGAACATGCAAGCTATAACTGTCTACCTCAAGAAATTATCAGAGCAGAATCCATCTGCATCCTATTACAATGTGGATGTTTTAAAGTATCAGGTAAACACTTTTTTCCCATTGGATTTTTTTTTAAGGAACTCTGGCGGATTTGATATCGACACAGAAATTAAAAGAATTGTTCTTTGCCTGCTAGCATGCAGATGAACTGCCATCCCTCATCTAGGCCAATTCTGGATGTGTCACTGTTTACAATGCATAGGTTCTGCCCAGGCTTAGTGCATTGCTACTGTGCTTCATGTCATTCCCTTGGATTCATGACCTGTTTCAGCTTGCTCACAGCTTGCTCACTCCAATTCATGTGTGCAAGCTTCAAACACTGCTTCTTTAGTTATTGTTAGCAAAGCCAAATATTCCTTGAATTTAGGGATTTTGGTGGGGGTTTGTTTCAGTTTGTAGTTGTACTGTCTTTAATTTTGTAATTGCATAAGTTTTGGATGTTTTGCTGATGAATTGTGATATATGGGAACGTATGATGTTCTCACCTCTCACAATATAATGGAACATCTCATCCTGGAAACCATTTACAGGCACACGAAAGACAAGAAGGTCATGAGGAGTAGTCAGCGTGGATTTACCAAGGGAAAGTCATGCTTGACCAACTTGATAAACTTCTGTGATGAAATGATTGGCCTGGTGGATGAGGGGAGAGCAGTGGGTACTATCTACTTAAACTTCAGGAAGGCTTTCAACACTGTCTCCCATAGCATGCTTATGGAGAAACTGGTGAAGTACAGGCTGGATGAGCAGACACTGAGGTGGATTGAAAACAGGCTGAACGGCCAGGCTCAGAGGGTGGTGGTCAGTGGCATGAAGTCTAGCTGGAGGCCAGTAATTAGCAGCATACCCCAGGTGTCAATACTGAGTTTACAATCCTGTTTAACATCTTCATCGATGATCTGGATAGTGAGACATAGTGTACCCTCAGCAAGTTTGCTGATGACACCGAACTGGGAGGACCCTCTAGATACAACAGAGGGTCATTCTGCCCTCCAGAGGGACCTTGACAGGCTGGAGAAATGGGCTGACAGGAACCTCATGGAGTTCAACAAAGGGAAGTGCACCTGGGGAGAAACAACCCCATGCACTGATATATGCTGGGGGCCACCCAGCTGTAAATCAGCTTGGCAGAAAAGGACCTGGAGATCCTGGGAGACACCATTTGAATATGAGCCAAAGATGTACCCTTGCTGCAAAGGCAGCAAATGGTCTCCTGGGCTGCATTAGCAAAGTATTGCTAGTAGGTTAAGGGAGGTGATCCTTCCTCTCTACTCAGCACTGGTGAGGCCACACCTGGAGTACTGTGTCCAGTTCTGGGTTGTCTGTTGCAAAAGAGACATGGACATACTGGAGAGAGTCCAGTAAAGGGCTACAAAGATGATGAAGGGTCTGGAGTATCTCTCCCATGAGGAAGGGCTGAGAGAGCTGGGACTGTTCAGCCTGGAGAAGAGAAGGCTCAGGGAGAATCTTATCAATAGATATAAATACCTGAAGGGAGGGTACATAGAAGACAGAGCCAGGCTCTTTCTAGTGGTGCCCAGTGACAGGACCAGAGGCAATGGGCACAAACTGAAACACAGGAGGTTCCCTCTGAACATCAGGAAACACTTTTTTTCCTGTGAGGTTGACTGAGCAGTGGAGCAGGTTGCCCAGAGGGATGGCCGAGTCTCCATCCTTGGAGATATTCAAAAGCCACCTGGACATGGTCCTGGGCAGCTGGCTCGAGGTGGCCCTGCTTGAGCACAGGAGTTGGACCAGGTGACCTCCAGAGGTCCCTTCTAGCCTCAACTATTCTATGAATCTGTGAGAAAATGTTCCGGCTATCAATAAAAAATCTTCATGAAAATTCAAGACAGACAGACTCACCTCAAAGGGAGAACAGGGATTTGCTAGGCCTGCATTAAAATGGTTGAACATCTGAGACAACTGTCTACATCAAAAAACAAAAGAACCTGTCAGTCCAGCTATTAATACCATTGTAGTTTCCATATCCTCCCAATATATCATAGAATCAATCACAGAATACCAGGTTGGAAAGGACCTCAGGGATCATCTGGTCTAACCATTCTAGCACAATCTAGACGAGGTGGCCCAGCACCATGTCCAGCTGAGTCTTAAACATGTTCAGCATAGCAGAGTCAACCACTTCCTTGGGGAGATTATTCCAATGATTGACTGTTCTCATTGTGAAAAATTTTTCTCTTGTGTCCAATCGGAATCTCCCTGGGAGTAACTTGCACCTGTTACCCTTTGTCTTCACCATGTGACTCCTTGTAAAAAGGGAGTGTCCATCTTCTTTGTAGCTCCCCTTTAAGTACTGGTACATGGTGATGAGATCACCTCTAAGCCTCCTTTTCTCAAGGCTGAACAAACCCAGTTCTCTCAGCCTATCCTCATATGGCAGGCTTCCCAGACCCTTGATCATCTTGGTGGCCCTTCTCTGGACCACTTCCAGCCTGTCCACATCTTTTTTGTATAACAGGGACCAGAACTGTACTCAGTATTCCAGGTGTGGCCTGACAAGCGCCGAGTGGAGTGGGATAATGACTTCTTTATCTCTGCTGGTGATGCCCTTTTTGATGCAGCCCAGCATGCTGTTGGCCTTCTTGTCCACAGCAGCACACTGTTCACTCCTGTGGAGCTTCCTGTCCACCAGGACCCTCAGGTCCCTTTCCACGGAGCTACTTTCTAGCCAGGTCGATCCCAGTCTGAGCTGCACTCCTGGATTATGCTTTCCCAGGTGCAAGATCTTACACTTGTCTTTGTTAAACTTCATAAGGTTCTTGTTAGTCCACTCTTCCAGCCTTTCCAGATCTTCCTGCAGGGTGACTCTCCCTTCCAGAGCGTCTGCTTCCCCACTCAATTTCGTGTCATCTGCAAACTTCATCAGGCTACACTTGATGCCATTATCCAGATCACTTATGAAGATACTGAATAGCGTTGGGCCCAATATCGATCCCTGGGGGACCCCACTTATGACAGGTTGTCAGTTTGAAAAAGAGCTGTTTACCACCACCCTTTGGGTGCATCCCACCAGCCAATTCCTCACCCACATATAAACACATATAGTTTTAAACACATATAGTTTTAAATCTTGGCATACTGAATCTATGAAAAGCATGTTAGGTACATGGAATTCCTGAGAAAGATGGAAGGAGCAAAACATTTCTTTGGATTGCAGAAACGAGTACTGTGGAAGAGTGATATCTATTTAAGATCTTGACTGTTGGGGAAAAATGAGGCATTGGCATGCGGAAGCCCTGGCAGATAGAAGAGGTTTTGGGCTGCCAAGGAAAGGCAAGAGGGGGCACCAGGACACAGAAGGTTCCTCAAGTAGACTAGGAAGGTGGTAGAGATGCAGCAGGGCAGTAGCACAAGCTCAGCTACAGAAGCAGCAGCATGCAGCCCTCCTGCAGCAGGAAAACAATGCTTTGAATAGGTAAGAACTGTTTTGCTGGCTGCCTGTCCCATAATGACAGGTATTGCACTCTGCTGCTGGCTGCTTGGGCAGCTGAATTGGTATGGCGCACAACTGCTAAGGATGAAGTCATTTTGCTGCAAGCATGCTCCTTGTGTGAGGCAGAAAGCGAGAATAAAACAAAACTATTTTCACTTATAAAAGCCAGAACAGGAGGAAGCCTCATGGGCCAGAGGGAGTTTAAAGCTTTTCTTTAATTATTTTTATTTAAAATTAAAAGAACAGAAATTACTTTAGGCTGCAACAGTCTTCAGAATTCTGCGATTAAGGACTCAGAGGTCAATTGTTCTCTTGATCTTTTGTCAGGATTTAGAGTTATATTCATTACCATCATTCCCTAATTCTGCCCAAAAGGGGACTATTTTAATTATGCTGCTTTCAATGGTTTATTCTTTTACAGGTATCTTCAAATGGCATCCAGTCCACTCCCTTGAATCTTGCAACTTACTGGAAATGTAATGCTAGCACTACTGATGTGAGAGTGGATTACAAGTACAATCCAGAGTCAATGAATGTGCCTAGTATGCTGTCTAATGTCCAGGTTGTGGTACCAGTAGATGGAGGAGTAACAAACATGCAATCACTTCCACCTGCAAAATGGTAATAGTAATACTTTTCTTTTTATTATTTCAGATTCATGTCAGCGTATTCATTAGTGTTATAGACAGTCTGAAAAATTTCACTGGAAGAAACAGCTAATTTTTTTTGTCTTGATAAAATGTGCAGTATCAGAAGTTTAGGACATTTTCTGGCGTGAATACTGTGTTCAGTTTTGGGCCCCTCACTACAAGAAAGACATTGAGGTGCTGGAACGCATCCAGAGAAGGGCAGCGAAGCTGGTGAAGGGTCTAGAGCAAAAGTCTTATGAGGAGCGGCTGAGGGAGCTGGGGTTGTTTAGCCTGGAGAAGAGGAGGCTGAGGGGAGACCTTATTGCCCTCTACAACTACCTGAAAGGAGGTTGTAGCGAGGTGGCGGTCAGTCTCCTTTCCCTAGTAACAAGTAATAGGACAAGAGGAAACAGCCTCAAGTTGTGTGAGGGCAGGTTTAGATTGGACATTAGGAAAAATTTCTTCACCGAAAGGGTTATCAAGCACTGGAACAGGCTGCCCAGGGAAGTGGATGAGTCCCCATCCCTGGAGGTGTTTAAAAGACGGGTAGATGTGGTGCTTGAGGACATGGTTTAGTGGTGGACTTGGCAGTGCTAGGTTAACAGTTGGACTCGATGATCTTAAAGGTCTTTTCCAACCTAAATGTTTCTGTGATTCTATGTGCAGCCAATTCACATAAACTAAAATGAGGCAATATGCACCCATTCCAACTGTGTAATAATACAAGCCTTAATGAAATTTCCAACATTTGCATTCTTTTGGCCAATAGACAGGATAGACATTTTTAATACAGTAATTTGAAACCAAAATCTGTGTGTGTGTATAAATATATCCATGTATATGGATTATATAGAGACAGTAGAAGAAATGCAGTTCTTAAAAAGGTTTCTTGATTGTTCTAGCTTAAAAATGAGCTTCTAATTGAAATGGTTTTAAAACAAACCTCAGTAACAGAGGAGCTCTTCGTAAGCTGGGTAGCATTGTCTCTCACTTCAAGCGTCATGCAGATTATTATCTGACTAGCAGCTACCTGCCACCGCCTTCTAAGTCTGCGTTTACATTAGCACTTGAAAGTGAGACACAGATATCAGGTAATTATGTTTCTACAAGTTTGTGAAAACAGGCAGAGCAGTACATCCCTGGAGCAAAAGGTGAGCAGCATTCAACCACTGCGCTTGTAGTTTGGCAGCACGTAGGTACTTGCCCAGCTGTAAAGTAATTCCTGGACTCTTTATTTCCAAGAGGGTCTTTTTAATGTGAAAAGGGAAAAAAATACCAAGTTGAAGGAAGTTAGGCTTTGTAAACCTTGTTACTTATAGATCAGTTTACCTTATAAAGCAAGGTTCAGAAGATAAATAAAACTGATGCGTTTATCAGGTAGGTTCTGATATTTCTGGAGGCAATACATTTAAATGTGTTAATTGGACAGAGTAGTAATACAGTATCATTTTAAGTAGAAAAAATCCTGGCAAGACTGAACCTTTCTTGACTTGGTGTTTCAAGGGAGCAATACTTCTAACCAAGTCACCTTAAGCTTATTCTGAGCAAGGGCAGGTTCAGTATCCTTCCTGACCAACATGACTGGAACATCTGGTGAAGCCAGTCTCCTGACCCAGGCTTCTTCCACAAAGCCCTCTGTAATGAAGCCTGAGTGAGAGCGGGAACACCCAGTCAGTACATCTAGTGTTAGCTAGGAAGACTCAAATCTTAGTGACAGTTTCATTACAGATTCATCAGATTAAGGGACTTGAGCCCAGATTCTCTCTCTTTTACCTAGGCAACTACCCAAGACCAGAATTTTGAGCCTGGAAAGCTGACAAAAAACCAAACCAAAACAAGAAAGAACAGTCATGTCCCAGGCAGCTCTAGTATTTGTTTTGTGCTACCTGTTTGGTCTAGTGGCTTAGGTGGTGTTTTTTTGGTTTTTTGGTTTTTTAAATATATGGTTTATAACTTGACCTCCTGCAAGTAACCACTACCATCTGTGCTACTTGTTGTAAGCATTTCGCTCCTGCTACACCAATGCCAAAAGCAATTTCAAACCCATCAGCACTTATGCTGCTCACGGCTTTAAGCTCTTGACTTTCCTTTGGTGGAACTGCTGCAAAGTGCTCCAAGAGTTAAAATGCCCTCTCAGCTTAGAGACTGGTGCTTGGTGCCCTTTTCTGCCCCTTTACAGTGTCAGAAGTTAGTTTAAACCCTGTGTCACTTATGCCAACTAGCTTTACTAGAATGGAAATGGAATAATATTCATGCTGCCAGGAGTCTCACATAGGGGAGAGCAATGAACATTGCTCCCCCTCATACCATCATCATGAAGCATGAAGACATAGCTTTCAAACTGCTTCTAGGGCATTTGGCCTGTCGTTACCCTTTGAGACTACAGAGGGTTTTGAGCTGTGGAGCCACAGCTGGGGTGTAGGACAGTGTTAACTGTATAAAAAAGGTGGTGTGTACTTCTGAGCTTGGCTGCTCTGGGGCAATGCAGACACACCCTTCTCTTTTCCCATTTGCTTTGTATAGTTTTCCACAAACTTACCTTAAAATGATCAAGTGTTTTTATAAACCTCCATTCAGAGATGTCTGTAACATACCAGTGTAAATCTAGGGAAATAATATGCTAAAACTGGTGCTTATAACTAACCTACTGTTCTCTTACAGGAATGCAGAGCAGATGAAAGCATATTGGAAAATATCTAGCATTTCGGAGAAGTCTGAGAATGGAGGCAAGTTGCACTCTTTTGTTTTGTTTTGTACAGAAAAATTATAACGCTAAAAAGGTAACCATTTTGGCCACTACGCCCTCATGGCTGTTCACACGTCTTCTCATGCTGTATCCTGTTTACCAGTTCACCTTCTCAGTTCGTTTCATCCTGAGAGATTCCATCAACAGTGAATGTCAAAATATAAATTTATTAATTAGCTATAAAAGGAAAAATAGTGAAGCCCCCTGAAAGCAGTTCATAGCTCTAAAATAGAGTTTAGACTGGGTAGGAAATTATTACATCAATGATATTTGGAAATGAGCAGTTATTCAAAGGAAAATATGTTTAATATCTGTGTCTTTCCACACACTGGCAATTGAAATAAAGTAGAAAGAGGTAAGTGGAAGAATTGGGGGGAAGGAAAAAAAAAAAGATCCAAAAGTCCTGTGCTGAGAGAGACTCAATAATAGATGAGTCTTAACCAACATTTTGAGGGTCTTTGTTTTGATGGTATACAACTCAGGAAAAAAAAATTAATCTATGCACACCTGCTCAGAGTGGTAATTTATATAGCATTTTGTAAGGTACCAATAGTTGTCCTCTGCCCAACTGCGTTTCCCTGAGGTCCAGTTGATGTCACAGCCCTTGCAGCCTCTGCAGGTGCAATGTTTTTCTGAAGCAGAAAAACAGGAGCCAAAGGGAGGCATGTTATCCTCAAAGCCTCTGTGGAGAATTGAACTCGTGGTGTAAAGGAAAAGCATTTAGCCCTGTTAAGTGTTTAGTGAAGGGCATTATGAAAGCACAGATTTGCTAGTAAATATGACTGGTTTCATACAGAAACCACAAGCCTAGAAAGGGAAAACCTCTTCTATTCCTCCAAAGGCTGCAAAGTTGTGGTTATCATTCAAACAAAATCAGAAAAATTTTATCTGACAGAGGTTGTTGCTGTAGTCTGGTGTGCTTTGTCATTCACTGACCTCACGTAGGGATTACATAGGGATAGCCCTCTTTTTTCTCTTGCTCCTTTTCCGAACTGTGGAGCTTCTTTTAAAAGAAAAAGTCATACTAAAACACAAATGCAGCCAGATGAAGAGCTGCTGTACACCTGCAGAGCAGCATAAAATGGGCTGCCAGTGATGCAGATTGCATCTTGTGTATGTTCAAGTAGACTTGCACATACCCACTGCTTCTGCTATATTCCCTTCTCTTCCCACCATCTTTCTTCCCCTTTTCTTTTGAGTATAAACACATAGTACTCACAACTCAGTGTTTAAGAGAAAGTTATACTATGTTGGTCTTACACTTACAGAAACAAAGGGAGAAGTTGCACAAACACTTCTTTATTCTGGTGTACAAGGTGGTAAAATGTTTTGGGGTTTTTTTACGGTCCAACACATTATGTGAGTTGTCAATTGCAGGCAGAGATAAAACACAGAAAAAACTTTCAAAGCACTTGAATATATGAGTTTCCATATCTACAGTGGAAAGAAGTTCTAATTTACGCAAACTTTGACAGACCTACTGAAGAAATTAAGCAGACCTTAAGCCAAATTTATCAAGAACAAGCCATTGTGTAGAACAATTTCATTCATTAATTCTCGCTTGTACCCTAGTAACGTTTCAGTTACAACTTTCCTTGTTGTTTAGCAGTTTGTATTGACTAGGAATAGCAAGTTGTTTTAAAGAAGTAAAAATACTTTACTTTCATTATTTCATTATTAATTATTTAAATCTCATTTTTCCCAGCATAGTTTGCAAGAACAAGAAATTACTTTTTTAAGAACTAGAAAAAAAGACTAGTAACAATGTTGTGCGTAAAATGCCTTGCATTGACTACAGAAATGTACTTAAAGTCATTTTGAACTATTACTGCTTTATAATAGCATCCAAGTGATGACACTTCACCACTTTCTCTGAAAAATCAACTGAAATTGATGGGGAAAAGTATTTAATCAGACCTTGTCTTTATTAGAAAAATAAGAATTTCTTTCCTCTGGGTACATTACTGTATAGCTGCATTTCTTCCAATGGTTTTGTCCGTGTACATTCATCCAGACAGATTGTGACAACATTTAAATATTCTGATGTGCTTTCAAGTCTGCTAATGAAAAGTACTATACATGAGATTGGTGGTATTAAGTACTTACAGACCTGCAAGCATAAATGATGATTACAGGGACCAATCAGATATTTCAAGTAATAAGAGATTACCAGGCTGTCTGATACACGCGTTCTGTATAATCTTGCAGAAATGTGTATTGTTTCTCCTTAAATCATTCACTAGTCATTGTCTTAAACAGAGTATTGGAAGAAACAGACTTGTACTCATATCTTTTGAAAACTGATGTAGGACTGCCACTAGGAATAGATCTCAAAGGTCACCATGTTAGTTTCACTTCTTACTACTAAAAATTTTGGGAGATCATCGTGTTCTTGCAAAACAACCAGCTTTTCAGTTTTGTTATTTTTACAGGTTCTGGATCCCTCAGGGCAAAATTTGAACTTTCAGAAGGACCCAGTAAACCAGCAACACTTGCAGTGCAATTCATTAGTGAAGGAAGCACCCTTTCAGGGGTAGACGTAGAGCTCGTAGGCACTGGCTATCGGCTTTCCCTCCTTAAGAAGAGATTTGCCACTGGTAAGACACTGACATGCTTATATATTCAAATTAATATTATATATTCTATAGTGTTAAATTATAGAATATGAAACTGTTAAATAAGTGATAGATAAATAGTTACTTTTCATTAAAACATGGCTGAAAACTGTTCCACAGGTTTTTTTGGTTTTCCATAGTTACTCAAACTCCTCCCAGGAAAATACTGACAAAATCTGTTTTATCTACTGACTGGAAAAAACCTACCTTTATTTTTCAGGGCGCTATATGGCAGACTGCTGATGTACCTGTGAAAGTCTTTGGATCAAAGGAGTGCGAGGAGCTCACTCTGCCCTCTCTACTTTTCAAACACTATTTTAACATGCATTAATTTTTTCAAAATGTTGACCTACTTTGAGGCTGAACTACAGAACAGAAAATGCACTTTTAAAAGTCATTTTGCAAACTTTCTATTACTTTATAATAGCACTGAAGTTAACTTCAACACTGTCTGTAAATGATCAACTGCAATATTTGGGAAAAATTGTTGAAATTTTAGTAAATTTATATAGATGCAGTCAAAATAGTAATCCATAGTTGTAATGAAAGTATGAAATTGTATGTTATACTGTAAACATTAAACCTAAAAATGTAGGAGAGCACGTAAGAAATATTTGACCTTTCCATAAGTAATATTCATTTTTCAGATTCTTTAATTGCCAGTTTTTAAAGAATGCAGAGGCAAAGTCTCATGTAGTTCTTCTATCCACTCATGCCACAAAACCAGCTGAGTTAGAGATGTATAAAAGAAATGTAACTTGATGCCCATGTATCATATATTATTAACATGTAAGTTGTTTTATATAGGGGTTTTTACATAAGTGCAATGTGTTACAAAATTGCAAAAGACAGCAGAGATTTACTCCTGCAGTAAGTAAATTTTATGGGTGTTGTGATTGTTTGAATTAATGCTGTAGATTTAATTTATTTTTATACGAATTGCATAACATTTGTGCCTTTAAAAAAGCCTGTGCCTATCCAATTTGTTATTCACATGCCTCACTTCCTTTTTCAAAGTTTGGCTCTTCATCAAGAACAGTGTTTGTATAATACACACAACTTTATAAAAATTCCTTTGGCTGGGATTTATATAGAAGGCAGATTTGCAAAAACTGGAGATTGTTTTAAAAGAAGTTTAAAATACTGGATTACTTCCTTATGGGGTAATTGCAATAAATGCGGCTGTAGTAAAGGGAGATGCATCATACAGGACTTTGAAATTAACTTTCAGATAGTAACTTCAATGTCACCAAAGATGAGAATCCTGAAAAATCACCGAAGATGGTAAAAGCAAACTTTTAAAAGCAAACAGCATTTCCCTTCACTTTGACTGCAAGTCTTTGGACTTTGAGTGTTTTTGGGGTTGTGTGATGTGAATGTAAACATAGTACTTTTGGGAGGAATAGCATTTTCAAACGGTATTTTATGGCAGCACGATGACAAGTACTGCCATTTCTATTAGTTTAAATTTTTTCTATACCACCAATTTTAATATTTGTACTGTCATCTAATCTACTTGCCACAGCCTAAGCACAGGGGAGTGACACATTAGTAACATTTTTTAAAGCAAGTCACTAATTTAGAAATTCTTCTCTGTATTTGTATTATTAAGTGTTTTTTCAATGCCAAAATCAAAAGTTTTGGGGCAAAATAATTCAATAACCTGCACATGGGAATTTCCTATGACCATTTTGAATACCAATATCTATTTCAGATTCTGTATTAAAACAAGAAAACATGCTTGAACTAATTCATGCAAAACCAGTAATGAATTGGACTGCTGAAGCTTTACAATAAATTAAGCTTTATAGAGGCTACATAAATTCTAATGTATACTACACACTTCTGCTGATGAGAGTTCCATTGTTAGCACTAAGCACATACTGTACTGTAGATTTGATTGGAAGAGTATATTTGGCTCTTAATTTGCTAATCTTATTGAATGGTAAATTTCTAACTCATAAAATGGTACAGTCTTTTTACCGGAATCTTAATTGTAATCTGCTTTGCAATCAAACTGTGTTTAACATGACAATATTTTTTTAATGAAAACCCAAAATTGTATTGCTATTTTTAATCAAGTATTACTTTCATTTCTAAGTTAAATGAAGTAGTTATGTTTCAGCACTTTTAAACTCACCTTCATTCAGGTGATTATACATGCATTGGGTGCAGGTTACAATTTTGAAGCCATACAAGTTTATATAGACTTTTTGTAAAGAAATTCAAAAACAATGTAAAAAGTACATGTAGCTATCTGATAAAAAAAGCATATGTAGCAAGCTGGTTCTTGCTTGTGTATACAGCAATATCCGTTGTAGCTGCCTCCTAAGAAAATTAATTTGTAAACACAATTCTAAAGGATCTGAATTTTTATGAATTGTTACTACATCAGACTGTAAATTAGAGCATACAAGTTTATCTTACAAAAATTGTAAATACTTCTGATTTTCCTAAAATGTAAATTTAAAAAAAATTTGCACCCATAATAAACATGTAATATATAATTTAAATACTGATTTATATTGCCTATACTTTTGCAGTTAGTCCCACAGAGCTTCTAAGCAATAAGATAACAGAAGAAAACCATGCCTCTATTGAACATTTTAAAAGTGTTAATTGATTTTTAAGTGGTAAGGGGTAGAGATAATACATGAACTCTTTTATATATTTAAAAAACACCAGAGAGAAGGTGGGTGGAAAAACGACTTCTGCAAAGAGTTGCATCTTTACTAAATGGGAATGCCTGAGTTGTCTACAATGGCTTATGCCTTTACTAAATTGATACGCTTAACTAATAACTTAGATTAGACAAAACTGCGGATACGTTTATCAGAAAAATCTCAACTTTCTAGACATGAGCTGCTGTCTGTAAATAATGCTATCAAATGCTGTACATGCCCTAACTTCCTTAATAAGCCTGTATTTTGTTGAGCGCACAAGAAAAAAATCAGTGGCAAGATTAAAGTAATTCTTTCTGATTTCTTATGTTCCACCAGTCCGAAAAAGTAGACAATTTAGGTACTACTTCAGCAGTCTGAAAATAGTCCTTCTAAGCTGTGAGCACAGAAACAAAAGTTGAAACTGAACAAATGCATTTGAATCTGTTTCTTCCCTACTAATCCCACAGCCTGTATAAGCTTAGTTAAGTAATGACTTATTAAATTGAGTTTCTCAGCTGGCTGGATATCATTGCAATAAGTACCATTCTTGTCATGCTGGAAAGCAACAGTCCAAGGGCTTGATTCTTATCTTCCGCTGAATGGTCCATCTAGCCCAGTCGTCTGTCTTCAACAATGGCTCACAAGCCATTTCCTTTCTACTCCGCCAGCATCCTCAGTTCTTGGTTAGGGATGTAAAAGGGTACGATGCTGCTCAGTTCTTCTAGTATTCATTGAACTTAAAAGTCTCAGAGATCACTGCTCTGGCACTTCTGTTAAAGTTTGACTTTTGTTATGGTAAGCCAGTGCCCACATACTACTCACAACTACTATAAACGGATTTATACTGCTCAAGCAGGTTTGTGATTATCTAAGTACATGATCAGGTAGTTTTTCAGGGATAACTGACTACCTCTACCACTGCCAAATAATATTTATGTAGGGTATTTGAAGGAGCTAAGATATTTGATTACCAACTGGAACAGTGTGGGAGTTACAAGTGTGGTGAGTTTTGCTATCTAACTGGAAAGGAAGGTCTTGCATCATGCCAAAAAGGAATACATTTCAAGTCTTGTGTGTTTGAGAAGCTTAAGATAGGCATCTTAATATCTGTGTACCTTTTGTTTTCTTGGAATCGCTAGATAATTGGTTTCCATTTCAGTTGTCATGAAAGGGCAATTTTACTTTAGAGCATGCAAGAAAAAACTCAGGAATTCATCCAGGGATAGAGTAAGCTAAGAACAGTTCAAGGTACTAAAGCAGCAAATAACATGTTTACTGTGTGGTGCCCTTGATTGGACTGATTACCAGGCCTCTTAAGTGGAAACTTAATGTTTATCTTCAACTCTGCATATTATTACACTACTGAGTATTCCTTCTTAACTCAGTTTGACCTCCATGTTTACTGACAAGTTGATTTTTAAGTTCTCCCTTAGTCCATTCAATAAGCAGAAGAAAGCATACAGTCTTTAAAAAATAAAATAATCGTAGAAACACAAGAGGCCTTTTCTGGATTACTTATTAAACATTTAATACTCAAATTCTGCATTTTCTGTAGCTGCTTTCGCTTCCTTTGGAATCCATTCTTTCTGTTTTTAAATCTGGGATGACTATTTTAATTATTATAACCTGAAGTAAGATTTTGTTTGCCATTGTGCCAGCTATGTTTCTTTTAAAAAGCCTTGTTTTGTAACTTAGCTGGTTTTTTTCATTATTAAAACTCAGCTGTTTATTTAAAATAAAAAATTAATAATCACAAGCCATAAATCATGCCAACTTCACCATTCTGATTACAATTCAACTTTTCCTCTTAGCATCACCTAATCTGCCTTTTTGAAGTTCTCATTTCGTAAGTCATGTTTTCTGCTCCAGAAGGTTAGCAGTGGCAGTGTGTTCAGCAATGACTCGATTCTTTCTTCATTGTGCTTAAATGAAGCAGCCCATTTTTACAACAATTGCTGATTCTTCCCTCCAGATGTCCCCTCCTGCTTTGTAATTAGATAAACTCCTTATGTAGTATCCACAGCCTTCCCTTCCACTCCCCATTACGGTCATTGGTAGGCTATATGAGTAGTCATCACTAATACAGAAATATTAAAGCTGTCCCAGTGTTAGTACTGATAAAACATTGCATCCAGGCAAGATGCACCAATACAACTTGGGAAGCAAAAAAAATCAAACCACCACAACCCAAGCTCAAAAACTGTTATTTACCTTCCACTTGTGTTGCACTCTATTTCTCTGGAGCCTCACAGGACTGTGTATTTTGACAGAGAACCAAAGTCCAAACAGACAGAACTTTCAGCCCCTGACTAAGCACCTGCCCTCATTCTTGAACACAGGTTTCTCCTCCACATGTGAGAATCCTCAGCCTCTGCGTAGGAGTCCCTTCTTGCTTCTGAGCAGTTCCTAGACTGACAACACACACAAAGTACTGGAGTACGTAAGCATAGGAGGACTGTCGCAGTCTGAGATCTGCCATCTCTGCAGCTGACATCTCTGAAGTCTCACCAGCCTATTCCCATGTATGGGCCAAATGCTGCTGCAGCTTTTCTTCTGCTGAAATCACATTTCCATGTTCCGAGACATTTGATAACAACCAGTAGGCTGGCTGTCCACTTCTAGTGAGAAGACAGAATCAATTTAGTTTTATTTAAGGTCTAAAATGCAGAAGATGATTGCTCAATTTAAGTATTGCATCTTGTACATCTAGGACAAGAAACTTGGCCTCAGACGACCATACTGTTACTCTGGCATAACTTCTGTAAGTAATATACAGCAAATGCTACACTCACAGGAGCCAAAATAAGGAAATTACATGGAAAAACAAATGTGGGCTCCAGTGTTCCCTTTAGATTAAGGAGGAGAATATGTATTGGAAGATATTTGGAATTTTTGGAAATGAAATTTTTGGAAGATATTTGAGGAGACACTCAACCTCCTCAAAACTGAAGTTGTATCTTTAGTACTGTGGGAGAGCGTGCAGGGTGTCTTCCCTTGCAAGAAGTGCTGCTCTGTCCATGTAGCTGTGGCTAGAACTTGGCACTACTGCACTCAATGCTGACGGAGCGTGGGGAGCACAGTCCGCCTAAGCATCTGCATTTGTTTCCAGGCAACAATAAGTTTCTTAGAGGAAGAAGTGGGGAACCTGTATCTCCATTTCCCTGAGCTATGACCTTTCCAGATTGCTCAAGGTGGCAGCAGTTTTGCCAGCTGATCCCCCAAGAGGTGCCACAAAAACACACATTAGAATTCAGAGGTTTCTGGTGAATAGCATCTTCTGGCCTTTCCTCCAAAGGACCATCCAGCTCAAAACAGTCCTACAATAGTCTGGTTTTGGAAAAAAGAGTAAAACCATAATTTGTGTTTCAGGAAGCAGTTCATCCCCTGTGTGGGCAGCAACAGTGCAGCCTCTTGCTTTTCATGCTACCAATGGTTAGGAAAAGACAACAGCTGTCACAAGCCAAAAAGAAGCTTTCAAAAAATGTTCCATCTTTCTTAAAGTGGTGACTGTTACCTCGACACCAGTTTTTAAGAAAAGTTTGTGCTGAGTTTTACCCTTAAAGCATCATTCCCAGCCCAGGGGAACATAGTCTCAGCTATACGTCCTGTTCAGGTCATCAGTAAAGGTAAGTAAGTGTGTGTTTGTACTAACACACAGGAGGAGCAGTAGTATCCAGAAGACATGTTCACTATTTCAACTACTCACAACAGTCTACAAGCCATTATTTTAGCATCTGGAGTCAATCTTAAGACCTTACTCCTATGTCCAGCAGCACCAGTAGCCTGCTATATACTTTTCACGGAAGCTGTGAAGTATTCACAACACATACAACACAGTTTGAACACAAGACGGATTTCTACATCAACCTGTAAAAGTTAACTGGTAACATCTGGCATCTCCTGCTACTATATTCGAACCCCTGTGGCCTCCTCTATTTTTTTTTTCTGGAATTAAGAAAACAGTAGAATATTTTTAAGATCTTGGTTAGTGTTCATAGTGAACAACAATATCTGCCATCATCCATCTGTCCAGTCCAAAGATGGGTTATCCAACTGCATTAAAGTTCTTGTTAAGTCTCTTCTGGACACTTCCCCTTAGTTAAAGGGTCTTCTGTTCTCTTAGACTTTTTAAAGCATTCTGTAGTTACCTCTGCATCTCCACCATGAATGTTTAGCAAAGCCTTCTTCACCTCTCTCCCAGCAAGGCAGGCTTTTTTTATTGTTATTGCTGCCATTAGCTATATTTAAAGACACACATGAATTGTATGTTTACAATAGATACACAACCAGATCTAACCAGACGTTTGCAAATAATGACTGAAATTAATGTGAGACTACATCAGCTACATCCTTCAGTGTTCTCCCCAGACTTCACTGGCTCTACAGAGAACACTCTCAGCATCTTGTACACACTCCACTGTCATCTCTGTAACCCAACTATGGTAACTGCAGCAATCAGGTCAAGGCAAGGAATATGTTAAAAATAATGGGAGAGTATTTCTCTAGTGAATAAACTGGTGCTATCCTTCCAGAATAAAGCACGCTGCACCAAGATTCAAGAGACCTCCTTGCTGTAGTCAAGATGTACTTTTAATCCAGAAACTCATGGGGCTGCTGGTAAGGACCATATTGGAACTACTTACAGTCTGCTCACACCTTGACTTAGAGAGATACTGTTAGCATTCAAGTGATCTGCTGTCAGCTCTATCTAATCTTGGAGACTCCCTTTGGCCTGTCACTTTCCTGAGTTAAGAAATGCTGTGCTCTGATAATTTTGTATAGCAGCTGCTTTCCTCTAGGAGGGTCCTAAACTCTACAGAAACTCCCATGCTTGCTGGCTGTGACCAGATTATGGGCAATTCATTTATAGTGCTGCAAACTGAGCTCTAACCTGGAGGTTGGAGCATAGAGGTTGTGGAAAGAAATAAGCACAAATGAAACACTCTCTGATGCAGTTGCCAAACAAAGAATCATAAACTATACCTCATCTTAAGCTGCCTGGCTGGACTGCACAACTAAATATTAGTGACAACCACGTCACCATTACTTGATTGCATTTGTTGTTTATAATCAGGTTCAAATAGTATGGGCAGGTGGTACTTCAAAAGGTCAACTTTTAGATTTTCTTGATGCTCATAAAGCAATAAGCCCATGACTGAGATGCTTACAGTAATTAAAACCAACCAAACTGGCTTAGGCTACAGCTTCATGATGAGCCAGTTGAACAGTTCAATATTGCCAAAAGACTTAGGCCATGCTCCCCGTCTTCACCCACCACACCTTGTACCAGCTCCAGCATGCATCATATCTGTTTATGAGTCAACTTAACTCACCAGCCAGCCATACACTGAAGAAAATATTTATCCTAAGTTAAGCCAACTGAACCAGCTTGCAGCAGGGTCTGGCAAACACTGGGCACCGGAATTCCCAACCTAAGAGCAGAGAAGGGGTAGGAAATGAGGTCTCCCCCTTTGGCAGCAACACATCATGAGCCCAGCTGAGCTGTTCACTAAACCGCAGCCAGAGAGGGGAACTAAAAGCAGCTGGCTCTAGTGACATAATGGAAGGCTTCTCTTAATAGTGGCTATAAACCCTGAAGCCATAAACTGTAAGAGATGATTGGTAAGAAGAGCAGATAAATACAGGGGGTAGGAAAGTCCATGTAGACAGTTTAACTGAGGGTGATAGAAAGGAGTTTGTTCAAAAAAAACAACAACAAAAATGTTTAATTTCCACTCTGTTACTGGACCTGTAATATCCGGAAATGCCAGAATCAGTAAGAACACAAAACAGGGAGAAAGAAAAGTGTTCGGTAAATATTTTGCCACATTTCTTAAAGGATATCTAGATTATGTAGTCACATGGTGAAAATACTTGGCAATCCAACGGTATCTAAAGAGAGATGTTAACACATCATCTACTAAAGCTAAATATTTTTAAACCAGCAGATCAGATAAACAACATCCAAGAATTTAGGAAGTTGAATAAGCCATACTATGGTCCATTAATTTTTATTTCAGTGAGTCTTAAAATGCTGGAAAGTATTAGAAGATTATAAGAAAGCTAACACTGCACCATTACACACAAAAAAAAAAAAAAAAAAGGACAATCCAAATAACTGTAATATAGAACTTGGTAGAGAAAATTAAAATACAATTAAGATAATTAGTATCAGTCATGGATGTACTGAATAAAGGTCTTAAACTAATTTAGGATTAGGTTGAAAATCTGGATCATAAGAGTAATAGGGTCAAAGGAAAAATAAATTTATGTAAGAAAGATACCTGATTTAGCAGTACACAACATTTTGGTTTATAACTAGAGCAATGCAAGAACTTCATAAATTAAAAAATGAGTCTTAAGATGTAACTAAACAGGGAATCAACTTTAAGCACATTTCTGGTGGATTCCTGCAGACTTCATAATATTTTTCCAGTTACCTGATGTTAAAAAGCTGAAGTTTTGCCCATGACAAAAGACTGGAGGAGAAAAAAAAAATGAGCTAGATCTCATGTATAAACAGTTTTTACCACTTAATCGTCACACAAAATGGCAGGAAGAGACTTTAGGATCAAATAAATAAGGACAAAATAACTTATCACTTTGGGATAACTAAGACTTCTCTAACTATTCTTAAAAGACATCCAGGGCTAGAATTGCTGACAACAAATCTGCAGATCTTCATGGGATCACAGAAGAGCTGAGGCTACAAGGGAATTCTAGAGATCATCTAGCCATTTCCCCTGGTCAAAGCAGCGGCAAAGAGCTGAAGGCTTACCAAACTCTTCAGAGATTAAAATGTGGATTTTAAGAACAAAAAGGTCCAAAAAAGAGTGGTTTCTGTGGAACCAATCATTCCCTCATTTACCAGTACAACCTCCTCCAGGCTATATTGTCTTTCTGGACCTTCCATTAGTTCAGTGAACATCTATTTAACTATCACTCTTACCTTATTGTTTTCCCCCTTTTATTCAAACCCCCTTGATTGAAGCTCCATTCTCAGCATCTTCCTTCAAGTTTTTCTTCTAATGAAGAAACAAGTTCCCTGAAGAAAGCTTGATTTTACTCTCTTGACCTCAGTGGAATAGTGTGGTAAGCCTTTGTTTTCATCTACTCTTTTCCACCTCAATAAAACTTGGTATCTAGCATCTTTTACTTCAGCTAGAATGACTGGAAAAGAAGTGGGCCAGTGTTACAGATCTGCCTATACAAAAGAGTTTTGGAGGCAGGGTTTACTTCAGACTGACCTGAAGTTGCTACCGAAAGGTAATTTCTGAGCTTCACCTAGTTCAAACTGCCCCTCCCTACATCCTGTCCTAAATCTGGTTCATCCACAACAGAAGCAACACTCTCTACCCTACATACTAACATGCTTATATTTTCTTTATTTGGACAGAATACATTTCTGTTGTTGCTTTCTTCAAGGATCTTCCTGCAATCTCCACCCATCTTTTTCCAGTGACTGTGTCAGACACTGCCAGGCCCTTAGAGATGATTAAGCTGTCTGACATGATTCAAGCACATATTATGCGACCAAGTGAAATGTTCTTATCCCTTAAATAAGAGCTCTACCCACAAAGATGATCTAAATTCTACACACAGTAGTATAGTCAGGTATCGTGCAGAAAAGACACAAACCTTGGTCAAGCAGTCTCCTAGTCACTTTCTTCTTATGTTTCTGGAATCTTTATCTAGATAATCCAAGGCTTATCAGTGACTCCCTGCTTGGAGTCATTCGTGGTATAAAAAGGCCCATATGTCAGAAAAAAGACATGATCAACATTCAGAAATTCTTCTTCATGGCACATAACACAACCCTCTCCCTTTCTCTCCATCTCAAGGCTTTCAGAAATTACCTTTTGCTACAAGTTTCCTGAATAAGTAAGAGAAATCTGAGTTTGAAAGAATCCAACAACCTGTGGTGCCTCACAGCCACTTAAATCACTTTTCACAATGGGGGACAAGTAGCTTAGGTGTGTGGCAGTAGCATCTCACAGGTACCACTAGTTAGAGAGAGACTTTCAGCTCCAGTGCCTGGATACATCCACGCACAGGCATGCACTTATGACACTCAGAAAAATCAGCCTTTCTTCTGTGATGACGAATTCCATAATACAGGAAAACAAATTTTGCAATTGCACAGAAATGAATTCTCGTCATCTATAATGGGAAAATAATTAGACAAAGCAAGCAAAACATTACCAAAAAAATCAGCTTAGGCAAGGTCCCGCTACAAAAAAAAAAAAACCACAACTACTGCATTTACAATCATATGTGAAAGTACTGGCCATGACTAAGCTAACACTCCTTGTTTCTTGGTTTTTATTTTTAAACAAGATGCACTAAAATGTAAAATGCAGAGGTAGAGGCATTAAAAATAATCTTAATATTATTCCATTTAACTTACTTTAAAGCCAATATGGAGAGTATTAAAAAAAAAAAAAAAGCCATGGGACTTGCAAAATGAGTGGAACAGGACACCAATGGTTTGAATCTATTTTATACTATCGAAGTCTAAGGAGTGACTCCATCACAGCTGATACAAACATTGGTAGAAAAACAGCACTCCATGTATTGCAACAGCACTGTAAGGGAAAGGTGAACTGAACTTGGGTATGACTAACTGGGCTTATGCTAGATTCTTTAGCTACTTGATTTTAAAACAAAGACTATGTAACTTTTTAAGACATGTGCTCTAATTTAAGGTGGAGGTGATATAGAAATGTCCCATGGCCTGCATTTTACAGGCTGTACCAGAAAATTGCAGTGCTTTATAAGCTGTAAGTTTGAACAACAATTCTTGGGAACCACCTTAAATGCAATTCCCATAAACAGTCCTTCCAGATCTAGAATTTCTTTGTTGAAGGACCAGAAAAATAATACCTGTAGGTTTTTTCTTTTTTTTTTTTTTTAACTTGTGCATCCATCAGAATGCAGTTCATCCTTATTTTGAAACTGAAGATGCATATCCTTTAAATATTACCTCAAAAAGAGAACTTGTAAGCTGACATAAACAGTATTAGAAAGCATCATCCTAAGTTTGGATCAACCACGTACACAACAGAAACACCTTATGCTCTACGCACATGTGTCTGCTTTAGATAGAATTAATTTAAGAAAAAATGTTGAAGAGAAGGACACAGTATGTCAAAATTGCATTACTGAGGGATAGTATACAGTACTTTACTTACAGAATTCTTACTTTTCCTTCGGCTCTCTATATATCTAATTAAAGGCATCATTAAATCTTCTCAGGGATATGCTCTACATGAAAGCATGCCCAGTGTGATGAAGCCTTCATTTGATGTGTGGCCTGGTGATATCAGCAGGCAAACTGAACTTTATATAGCTTGTTTTATTTATCCACAAAAATCAGTTAATCTTACTCAATGAAACAGTGAAATCTGAATTTCACTATAAAAGTCCTCCTCTCTAAATATGAAGTAGGCCTGTTAAAAAGAAATTTCTGTTGTGGGAGAGCACCCCACCTACATACATCACTTACTTAACTGTTTGGTTAGTTCATGAAGCAGTGAATCCCACGCAAAAGCACGTGTTCTCAGGAACTTCATAAATATGAACAGCTGGAAGCAGGAAGACCTTTGCAATCATAACATGCACTGACATGCTTCCAACATATTCTGTATGTTCTACTTAAAAGTGTCTCTCTGAATACTCGGGATTAGATTAAAAAAGGAGCAGTCTGGTAAAGAACTGGAGAAAAAATTGTTCCTAAGTCAAAAGACAGCATCTCCTTCAAGTCCCACTCACATGCTATCATCTGGCAGCATCTAAATCTTTTTAGATGCTTTTCAGATCTTTTTAGAATTACCTGGCCGTTGTGATCACTAGGCACCTAAATGGCACCTGCTTCAGCTACAGGGACAGGGCAGGGGCACACAACTTCAACAGCAACAACAACCTGATTACCTCGCCCAACCACAGTTCACTGTTAGCCAGGTTTATCTTTTCAAAGATATCCAAGTCCCAGTCTTTGAGAGAAGTGAAACAAAATTCAAAGAGGATTTTCCCCTGTATGAGTGAAACTCTCAAAACAAAGCTAAATATCACCTAGGATGCTCAGAACATAAAAGTTGCTTAGAAAGTGAAAGAACTCATTAGACACTGAAATAGTGAGAATCTAGGCAGAAAATGTACAAGCAACTATGGTAAAAGTAGTAAAAGGTGATGATCAAATAGCCTGGTAACTTCCATCTAAAAAAAAAAAAAAAAAAAAAAAGACTGCTGAACTCATCTCAATTCATTAAGCTTTGTTATTCCCCTCCCCCAGGAAAAAAATTTCACACTCAAGCTGCATTATCACAACATCAAATTAAATGCTCTAATTTTTTATGTCCAATAGATGATTTAGTCGTAGCTAAGAAACACATCAGATGTGCACAAAGCCTCCAACACATTACAAACAGTAAGTCCTTCATTTTTCATACCACCACACAAAATTTTACATTTGCAAATGGTTTTCCAGCCAAAAAACTGTACGGTTGTATGTTACAGAGGTAAATTTATCTAGTCAAAATGTTAATAATAATATCAATGCTCTACTGACAGAAGAAGACACAAAGTACAATATGACCAGCTATGCACCACCACTTGAACATTTGAATGCAAAACTATTTTCCAAAACTGTAGTCAGAAAGTAATTTTGGTTAATACTCACCAAGGAAGATTAATTAAGGGAGTGCTCAAAATATTTATCAAGCCAATAACATTTGGCACACAACCTGGCAAGGTTTTGCTCTATAACCTTAAAAGAGATATTATTTCCCATCCAACACATGTCAATCCAAAAGGGCTGAGTATAACACCCTTGGCTCTGATATCACACTGATGATATAGTGTCGCCATGTCTCTCATATAAATATTGATCCTTTCATTAAGACAGATGTACAACAGCACATTTTGACCACTCAACTCAAGCACTTTTAGTAGCGTGAACCTCAAAATTTCACATCTCATTGTATACTTCCAAATGGATCCTCACCTGCAAATAACCTCTCAGCTGGGACCTGCCCTCAGTCTGAGAAGTTCAAGGTTTCTCTTCTACTCAGACTCTGCTGTAATTTGGGCAAGCACAAAACCAGCACGTACAGCCCTGGAAAATATAATAGGATGGGAGGACAGAAACACAGGGATGCAGACCTCTGGCAAATCAAAATACAAGACTCCCAGGTCACAGAAAGTAAGCAGTCTGACCTTGTAGCCTAGAAATGAACACTCAGCCCTCGGAGTCCTTTCTCCTGGACTGGGGCCACTTACTCATTTACATTTAAAAGTTAATTGAAGTCAGTCAATGACACACCATCAGCACGCATTTTCTCCTGGTTAAGTGTATACCCAACCTACTGGCCTTGTGTTCCTTTTAAATAAGGGCAGTGATGATGAACTCTTAAACAGAAAACTATGGGTCTTTTAAGACTGCTTTAGAAATGTGCAGCTTATATAGGGAAAGGTTTCCTCAAGTCCAGACTGGGTCTCGGTGTGCAGTGGATGAGAAGAAATGGAAGAGCTTTGCACCCCTCTTTGCTTCCTTCCTCAGCACGACCAAGCTGCCCTTCTCCCAGCTTCAATTCCTGACCATCAGAGGCAGCACAGCCATCAACCAGGGAAGGGATGTCTGCCGCAGACTCCCATGCTGACAGGTGCAGCCCACCGGAGCATGCACAGGGCTGGCTTACCTCCATTTCCTGATCCCAGTGCCACCACAGTGCAGTGCGACAGGTTCAGGGTTACCAGCACCACCAGCTGAGGTATCTGTCACACCTTTCTCTTAAAAACCAAATGCAAGCATGATAAGCAAACCCAACAAATTAAGATGCAGATGTGAGATATGAGTCTACCTCTCCCGGCCAAAACAAAGGTATTTGATTTTTATTAGGGTTAATGTATAACCTCTTTGAATTTTATTAATTTTTAATCACTTCTCTCTAAACATCTTAATTTCAATACTTAAAGGAGGCTTATAAGAAAGATGGGGACAGACTTCTTAGTAGGGCCTGTTGCAATAGGATAAGGGGTAACGGTTTTAAACTAAAAGAGAGTAGATTCAGAGCAGATATAAGGAAGGATTTTTTTTACAATGAGGGTGGTGAAACACTGGAACAGGTTGCCCAGAGAGGTGGTAGATGCCCCATCCCTGGAAACATTCACAGTCAGGTTGGACGGCGCTCTGAGCAACCTGATCGAGTTGAAGATGTCCCTGCTCATTGTGGGGGGGCTGGACTAGATGACCTTTAAAGGTCCCTTCCAACCCAAACCATTCTATAGTTCTGTGGTTTACTAACAGAAATATTGAACAAGACTGTTGCATTCACACACTTTTTAGAGTGATCAGGGGGAAGGGTGGGAAAGAAGATTTATGAAGAGGTGGCAGTGACCACCAGCCAAGTCATGAACACTCCTGGCATGCCCAGGCCCTGAAGAGAGCAGTCATCTTGGTTTTGTTATTAGGTCTTTCTCCATTCCTCCTGGAGGAGGGATCTTCACGGGTCACTAGGGTACGCTGCATGAGCACAATGCCACAGACGCCCAGTCGGCTGCTGTTTTGGGGGGAGGGTGTCAATGCCTAGTTCACCCTCCCTTCCAGTATAGCCAGCATGATACTCTTTTCTGTGGTTCTTTTGTAGCTATCTGCCAAACTGCAAAGAAGAACTATTTCAGGGTTAATTAAGTTTGGTTCAAAAGCTTACTGAGTGCTGGCAGCAATGCTTTTGTCATTTCTGAGTCTATGAATTGACAATTCTAATAAAACAAACATTTTTATATCCTCATATTTCTAAGTATAGCTCTTTTAAGTCTACCAGAACTTAAATAAACCAAAACACACAGTTCTTTTAGTTATTCAACTGAGCTTTGTAGTTTCTATGCACACCAAGTGCTTGCTGTGAACTGGCTGTACCAAACTTAATGGGAATTAGAGAACTGGGTCACTCTTGACTTCTGCGCCATCATCTCATTTGGTCCACACCATCACAGCAAGCAAGTTGCCATTTATAATGTAAAATTTACTATGTGTTACCTCCACGCATTCTTCAGCGGCTCTTGCTTCAAAGGATACTAATAAAAGGTCAGCTCTCACTGAAACAAAGCAAGTAGCACCAGCCTTGACTCAAGGATCTTGTACGATTTCAGAAAAAACAGAACAGAAAAGCTTCCAAGTGTGCTGTGAGTTATAAACATTAGATATTTCTCTAGTGGTTACATCCTCATCAGGACAGTTTAGGACAGCCTGGATTTTCTCACTGGGTTTGCAAACATCTGAGCAGGTTCTGAAAATCATACTTAGTGTTTTGAACTGAAGCACAGTCTCAGCACATCCAGTATTTTGCATGTCCAATCTCAAAAGAGAAAAATTACTCTAACAGCTGTGATTTTGGTGACCAGTCTCATATTGCTCATAAGAGATTAACATCTCTTCTGCACAGTGGAATTTTATTCTAGAAGTGACCAGCATTTAGTCTTACTTACTGCACTTGTTATTTCTAGAGACCATCACCATCAGGCAAACAATCCAAACCACATAAATGGATTCATCATTTACAAGCATGTTTGCTAATTAAAAAAAGAAAAAAAAAGGAATGTAAAGTTAGTAATATTCATTTATATTCCATCAGATTTTTGCTATAAGTAGTGGCTTCCATCAAAACAGCCTTGACTAATTTCCAACCAAGAAATTATCAACACCTGTATTTCTCTGCTCATCATGCCAAATGGTAATCTTCTTGTCAGTGTCTTCACAAGTGTTACTGACTGTGACCCCAGAAATAATTTCAAAAGCAATGATTTCCTCCAGCTCTGGGTTCCTTGTCATACTCCCGGTGCGAATGCACTGTAGCTTTCCAGAGCTCTAGGACTGCTTTCTATGCCAGTCCAAAATACTTTATTTCCCCTATTAGCATCAACATCCAGAAAACACTGTCCTGCAACTATGTCCAGACTTGAGACAAACAACTCTCTCATTACTTTCCTGTACAGCAAAAAACACTTTAGCTCCATTTTTGCCAAATATTGCCACTTAGGGTCTGGAATTAAAACATGCATTACTTGTAGCTAAACAGTTACTATGTTAAAAGTTTTAAAAAAAAAAAACAGCTAAAAAAATAATTCTTATCTTAAATCACAAGATATGGCTCAAGATTACAGTCTTGTGACTGTAGTCATATGACAGGAATCAACATCCACTTAATCCACTGAAAACTCACACCAGGCCGAGTCGGAATCTCACGAACTGAAGAATATTCCTGAAATCCCTTCTTTCATCAAATCCTGAAGCCCAACACTACAAGAAACCCAAGTGGTGGATGGAGCAGAAAAGCTGGTGACAAGCTTTGGAGAGAGAAATAATTTGCATGTAGATACTAGCCAACAAGCTTATTAACTTTTGTCAAGACCGACTCTTTTTTTAAATTTATTTTTAAAAAGTTACATTCTTAAGACATGTTAGGTTTGTTACAAGAAGTATTTACATAAAAGGAAAAACGTATTTACATAACAGGAAAAGAGAGAGCGCATATATCACAGCAGTGGTCCAATAATTTAATGGTATCAGGCAACGGAAGGAAGTTTAGCCTGACAAAATACTTCATACACAAATGAGCACCACAGAAATGGGGTTAATTATTAAAGCTCTATGTTGGAAGAACAACAGAACCACAAACAGATATTAGAAAACTGCCATATAAACATACTTAAAACTCATGTCACTGTTGTCGCACATTATAAAATAGTCTGATTATACATTTTGGTGTTTTCACTCTTTGCAAGACTTCAGCTTCAGCTTGTGTTCGTAACAAATGGTGCTCGTCTTCTTTTGTTCTCTTCAGGCTTTTTTTAAATTCCCTGCTTTTTTTTCTGCACTGCAATACTTCACTCTTCACAGAATACAGGAATCATTACTGCCCAGTCTCTCCTTACCAGGAGACTCTTCACATCAGTGTCACAGTGTTTCACAACTGAAGCCCACCTTCCAGTCAGTGGTAGCTGAGTTGGGACATAAAACAGTCGAGACAGTACAGGGTCACTAACATCCAGGAATCTATAACTCTGGAAAGCTTGAAGCTGCCCACGCCGTCACAAGCTCCTTCCCACACCCCACATATACTTTCACACACTTTTTGGTTCTTCATTCAATTCAAAGTTTTCCCTTGTTCTCTACCCAAATCCAGATCCCCTCCAAAAACCTACATATCCCATTTTCCACCAACCTCATCGTCTTACCAAACTATCTCCCTGTCAAGCAAGACTTTAATCCACGTTCTTTTCCTCCTGCCATCTACCTCCCGGGCATCGCTCCACCTTTCACCCCTGTTCCGGCTCCTCTCATTTTGACTCACGTAAACCCGAACTGTTTCCCTCACACCTCACCAGCGACCAGGCTGTGCCTAACCAGTGGGGCAGCTTTAGTCCTGTTGTCATTCAGGTCCCACCACTGCAACACCCACGTACAAGTGGCACATCCTGACCTTCCTCCCCTGGCTCCTCGTCCTCTCACACAGCTGCTTCTTGCACTTCACGGCTCTCTTGTCTCCGGTGCCGAAGCCAGCTTCCTCCTCCACACCACCTGCACCTAGCAAGCAAGAGAGAAAGCATCTTCCCCCATTTCCAGTGGCTGAACTGGCTCACCGCTGAAGGAAATCAGTCACATCTAGGCTTGGCCTGTCTCTAATGCCAAGCAAGTTCCCCGGTGTGCAGAAGGCTAAGTGACCACAACAACAAGAAGGGCTCCTGAGATGGGAGATGTGGCACAGCTGCCCTGAGAGGGAAGCGCACCTGCCTCACCTCGAAGCCACTGGCACCGCAGGGGCACACCAGACCCTGGCCACATACACACGCCTCCAGAGCCGCCCGCGCCAGCCCTGCCAGCGAGCTGCGCCCCCGCTCCAGCCGTCAGCTGGGAGATCTCCCACCCCGGCGGCAAACGCAGCCGCCCGCCGCGGAGCCGTCGCGCAGCCACCCGGGAGGATCTCCTCAGCCCGGCCTTCAGCGCCCGGGAGCGGCGGTAACCTCGGCGCCTCGAGGCGGGTAACTAACATGGTGCCGCCTCGCACCTCCTCCTCCTCCTTACCCCCAACGCGGAGCCGGCCGCCGGCACAGCCCCCCGAGGCGGGTCGGGCCTGTGGGCAAGAGGCGACAGAGCCGCCCCCGCAGCGGCCGCCCCCTCCCCGAGCGCCGCAGGAGGGCGGGAAGCGCCCTGGCTGCGGCGGGGCGGGGCGGCTGGGGGCGGCTGAGGGCCGCCGCCGGGCGGGGCCGCCGCCGGGCGGGGCGCTCGGCAGCGGGGGAGGCGGCGCCGCAGAAGCGGCCGCCGCCGCGCCCGTGGTCCCCCAGGCGGCGCGGCTCAGCCCTGCCCCGCGTCGCCGCCGCCCAGGTGCGCGCTGCCTGGCGCAGGTGCTTAAATAGCGGTGGCGGCTGGGCCGCGGCAGTCCTTCGCTCCGCGGCCAGGTAAGGGGCGGGCGCTAGGAGCCCTTCGCCGCCGACCCTCTCCCGCACCTGCTCCGCTCTGCCCACCCCCGGGAGCGGCCGCCGGCCGGCCCAGGCCCCGGGGACGTGCCGCGGTGCGCGGAGGCCGCCCCGCTGGGTGCCGCCGTGGCGGGGCGCTGCCCTTGGCCGCCGCGGCCGGCACGGCTCCCGCCGCGGGTTGAAGAAAGCGACCGGGCGGGCGCGAAAATGGCGGGCGGTCCCCGGCCGCCTCTCCGGGGGTGGCGGCGGTGGGGGGGAAGCCAGGGAGCACTGGTGCGAGGGGAGGCAGGGCACGGTGGGGAGAGGGGCACCGCCGGCGGGCAGGCTTTCTGTCGGGAGGCGGGCGCTGCTGGGGGGCGGCTCGTCCTCCGGCTACCCCCCGTGAGGGGGCCGCGGCTGGGCTTGTGCTGTGTCGCCCAGCGGCCGCCGCCGGCTCGGCCGCTGTCATTGCCGTGTTTTTCACTCCCCTCAAGGATGGAGGCTAGGGCTGTGCCCCTGCGTGTCACTTACCCAGGGTGCACATGTCCTGGGGTAAGAAAAACCTCTTTCTCTCCTCCCTGGAGAGCCCGCCGCTCCCCTCAGAGCTTCCCCGCAGTGACCTTTACACCATCCCTGTGAGAGGACGGGATGTCTCAGAAGGCACCTCTACAGATTATTCTGTTGATGTATGATTAGGGCCACTAAAATGATCAGAGGGGTGGAACTCCTCTCCTGTGAGGACAGGCTGAAAGAGCTGGGGTTGTTCAGCCTGGAGAAGAGAAGGCTGTGGGGAGACCTTATTGCGGCCTTTCAGTACTTAAAGGGGACCTACAAGAAAGATGGGGATAGTCTTTTTAGCAAGGTCTGTGACAGCAGGACAAGGGGTAATGGCCTTAAACTAAAGGAGGGTAGATTTAGACTAAACACAGGGAAAAACTTTCACAATGAGGGTGGTGAAACACTGGAACAGGTTGCCCAGAGAGGTGGTAGATGCCCCATCCTTGGAAGCATTCAAGGACAGGCTGGATGGGGCTCTGAGCAACCTGATCTAGTTGAAGATGTCCCTGCCCATTGCAGGGGGGTTGGACTAGATGAGCTTTAAAGGTCCCTTCCATCCCAAAGCATTCTATGATTCTATGATAATGTTCCCGTTGCTGCTGGTGGTGTACGGCTGGGAAGGCACTGGTGAGGAGGCTCTTGCTGGGGTGGTGGGCTGGCCCTGTTCAGGCCAGGTGCTGCTCCCTCACAGGGAGGTGGTGAACAGGCTGCCCTGCCCCGCTCCAGCACAATGCACGGGAGCTATGCTTTTGGGGCATGGTCCATCCTGTTGAAGACCTTAGTGTGACTTAGAAGACTTAGTGACTTAGAGCGTGCCTGACAGGCTGGTGCATGAGGAGGAGTATGTCATGGGGTGCTGCTTTTCCCAGATGAAGTAGAGCTTAATTGCTTGTCCATGAGTTGGCTGTCTTTAATGCCCCAGGCCAATCTCAAGAAACTGGGACAGGAAGGCTTTGGGCAGCTTTTGGAGTCCTACATCTTGACGGTCACAGTCATATCCTCTCAAAGATCTGTAAGTTTCTTTGCCTGTGCCTTTTGCTGCTTTGAGGTACATCAGCCCCATGGGACAGACCTTCCCAGAACTTACTCTGTCTAGTGTTACCTATTTGAAGAAAGTCAGCTCTGGCTTTAACTGTGTCCACCTACCTTCTCCCCAGTCTCCCTGCAGGTACTCCAGAAAACAGGAGCTGCTTTGTCCCAGTTCTTGTGTGGTACCAGTGTGTCATGTAAAGAGCATCCCACCCACATGCGTGGGACCCTTTGGAGCCTGTTGTTGAATCTAGGTGCTGTCCTAGTTGCCTGCATGGCATCCAACCAGTGGGTTACCAAACTTTGCTTTGCAAGCTCCTCTTTGTGTCCAGACAGCCATTTGCAGTCTTCACATCCAGCTGTGGCATCAGGACTCTCTTCCCCGCCCAAGTGAGTGGGGGATGTTTGTGGAGCAGCTTTTACTCTAGCTGGTTTCCTGCTGTAGCCCACAGGGATAGTAGTTGGCATCTTCTTCACAGAGCGCAGTTCTGTCTGGCACAGGTCAGAATCCCTGACTCTGCCGTTTTGTGGTGAGAAGGATCCCTGGTGCACATGTGTCTGGAGACTGGCAGGATTCATCCCATTTTCTGGAAATTCCTACTGCAGCTGCTTTGCAGCACTTCTCCAGACATCGACTCCTGCCCTACCTGCAATGGTCGTAAATAACAGCATAGTGTTACCTTTCTTATACTATGAGCTGACACAATCGTTTTGTCAACCCATATGGTCATCTGCTCCCTGCTTAAGGATCTTTTCACACAGCATCTAAATGTTGGAAATCCTCCTCCTGGAATATCAGAGTTGTATGCTCTGTAAGATGACAGCACTGTCAGGCATAAATTAGAGGCTACATACACAAGAGGTCAGACTGGATATATTTGGCATCTCAAAACTTGTTAGTGCTTGTAGGCTTAATGTTGCTTGAAACTAGAAAACTGAAAGAACATCCTGTCAGGCATTGCCCCCTAGCTCTTCATATAAGTGATTAAAAACACCATGGGGAGGGAAGAGTGTGGAGATGAAGGTGGCAAACTCCAGTTTACTTTAGTTTAATCAGCTGTGCTCATGGATAGGTGCTGAATGTCAAGTTAAGAGAGCAGTCCAGGGGAGAAACTGTGATATGATAAAGAACAGAAAATGGCATGGGTACAGAGACAGATGTGAATGGAGGAAGTTAGATACAGGGAGTGAGAGGAAGTGGAGAGCCATTCATGTTTCAACATGGAAGTTAAACTGAATGAAGCTGAGAGGAATTTTTCATGGTTTAATTTGAAACCTGGGAAGAAGGGGGAAAAAAAAAAATTTAAAAAAATCACACAATGGCAGCAGCAACTTCCCAGTAGCAGTTCAAAAATTAGAAGTATGCGTGAAAACACTTAAATGGAAAACTCTTGAAAAGGATGGGTTGTGATTTCTACTGGGGTTTCCATTGTGGACTACAATCGACAGGGTATTGTAGTTCTTGAAATAACAACACAGACTAGACCTGATCCTTCTGCATGAAATGATTTGGGTGCTTTTGCTAGCGAAAGAGCAGGAACAGGGCCTACTCTGGGAAACATAAAACAGGGAGACAGCAGTGTTTTAGATCTTCTGATGCTTTTTTCTTTTAATCCTCAGTTCCTGAATTCATATGACTGCATGAGGCTATCGAATTTCATATGAGTAAGGGGGAGTAAATTTACAGCCCTGATGTTTGCAGTGGAAATCTTGGACAATGTGAACTCTGAAGGTTCAAACAAAGTCCCAGTTTCATCATTAAAACTTGTATTTTAAAATCCTTGGAGTTGTCCTTAATGTGAAAGTTGTATTACAAGTGTTACACAGAAAAATTGCAAGAAATCGTGATGTTATTTCCTGTTCTATATACCTGGCATGGGCCAGACTTACAAAAGGGTAAAGCACTGTATCATTTAAGTTAAGCTCATAACCAGACTTCCTTTACAAGCTATGGTTCCAATTCCCTCTTCCCTCTTACTTAACTGCCTCCACACTACTGCATTTTGTTCTAGCAGTTTCTAATCTGGTATTTCCATGTCTGCTCTCAGACTTGGGGTCAATATGAAGGGAAAATTCCCTTATGTCAATACGACTGTGGAGATATTAGATCTAATGGAAGTATTTCAAGCACGTAGTCAATATAAGGCTTGCTTCTTTCTTAAAATACTTTTTCTTGAAACACAAGAAATAAAGCTTAATCTTGCATTGGGTTTTCTATTAAAATTTGGTGGTAGCGTAAATGAAAATTAGTTGTCCCTTGAATTTTGGAGCATAAAATATGTGGCTTTCATCTTCAAAGCCACAACAGAGTGTTCTGAATGTTCCTTCTTTTGTGGCCTGGAAGAATTAAGAAAATATGCACATGCTTCATTTCTAATGTGTGTTTTAACTTAATCTCATAACAAGAAGATTGGTGGAAGAGAAGCAGGCGCTGTGTTGGAGTAATGAGAACAAATCTCTAGGTTTTTCTTTTTAAGGGCTAAATGTTTGAATTTTTTTTTTTTCCTTCACATTATTTCCTTTTGTCCTAATTTACTTGTACTTACGTCCATGTTTTGTTCCCTAGAGGGAACTGCAAAGAAAGGATTCAGAGTTCTCTCTAATTATAGTGTATTGCTGTTATAATGGTTAATGTGCCTCAGCAGAAAAATATCTCAAGACAGTTGTGTCTGAAACTAGGCTTTGATGGGTTTTTTGTTGTATTTCAGAGGCCCTTTACTCAGTTTTGTGCATTTGCTGGTAGGTCAGTAAATCTGAGCCATGTCAGATCAATTATGAAAAAGGGAAAAATTTCTGGTCATGAAAGAACATAAGCAGTTATGAGAAGCAATTTTATTAACTTAGAAAAGACCAGTGAAATCGAGGAAGGGGGAGTGACCAGCCTAATCCATTTTCTCTGCTCAGAAGTAGAGCCTTGAAACTGACTTCAGCTCATGCAGTATTGAAAGTGTGCTTGGCTAAAGGTCTTCAGTTTGAAATCTATCAGAATTCCTTTAATTTCTTTTTCATGAGACATTGTCCTATCTTTCGAGCTTTTAATAACTGTTTTTTTTTTTCCAGAGTGAAGCCATGACTTTTTTACCAAGGGAGCCTCAGTTAGCAGTTTTTCAAACCAGTCTTAGTGGAGGGATAGACTGCATTCAGAACAGTGAAGAAACACTTAGCAGACGTAGTTTACAAATTAACTGACCACAGTAATGGGATGCCTGAAGGGAGGTCCCTCAGTTTTGCTATTTGAGATAGCCAGCTGGGAGACTTTGTTGCTTCCAGCAGTGGCCTTCTTGCTGTGTGGTGCAGCCTGTTTCCTTGCCCGTTGAGTCTTGTGCTTATTGTGCTGCGCTCTGCCTTCTCCTGTGATGCTGGAGGTCTGGTTTGATGTTCAGCAGTAAAACATCTAATAACTTCATCATTCTTGTACCTGCTCAGCTGATTCTTTAATTGGGTCCTACTCTTACAAGTGGCTAAGTAAAGTGACTCAGTGACTCAATAGATTGCCTTGCATTGCAGACAGATAATTATGTATTTGAATGATTAGTGGGTTTTATGGTTGTGTTTTGTTTTCATCCCAGTGGGGCACTGCAGTTAGTAGGGAGTGACGCGAAGCTTGTTGTGGCTGACACATGTTCAACAGTTTGCTTCCAGAAATCACATAACATTGTGTTTTTCTTGTGGTATAACTGTTGTTGAGGCATATGTAAGGAGGAGTCAATCTAACTTGACTTTTAGCTTCCAGTCATCTGAATTAGTAGCAGGGCAGTGGAAGCTGGTAAAGGAAAGGCTGAAGGTTAACTAAGAAACAGCAGTAACAAAGCAGATTCCCTGCTCCCATCTGTGACAAACTCCTCGAGTCCGTATATATCCTTCCTGATATATCCAAGTTGTAGATGAAGTCTGTCATGGGAGACTGCTGGTGAGGGGAAGAGGGCAGTGGTAAAACACTGCAATATGAACACACTTAAGTACCTCCTGCACTTGGTAGGGGACAGCTTTCTATCATCACTCCCTCTCCTTAGCTGGACACGGGAGAGAAAATAAAATGAAAGGCTCGTGCGTCGAGATAAGGGCAGGGGGGTATCACTCACCAATTACTGTCATGGGCAAAACAGACTCACCTTGGGGAAACAAGGTTAATTTATTGCCAATCAAAATCAGAGTAAGGTAATGAGAAAATAAAAACTTAAGTCTTAAAACACCTTCCCCCTGACCCTTCCCTTATTCCTGGGCTCAACTTCACTCCTGAATTCTCTACCTCCTCCCCTGCAGCAGTGCAGGGGCACAGGGAATGGGGGTTGTGGTCAGTTCATCACATGTTGTCTCTGCCGCTCCTTCCTCCTCAGGGGAGGACTCCTCACATTCTTCCCCTGCTCCAGAATGGGGTCCCTCCCATGGGAGACAGTCCTCCACAAACTTCTCCAATGTAAGTCCTTCCCATGAGCTGCAGTTCTTCATTAACTGCTCCAGCATGGGTCCTTTCCACAGGGTGCAGTGCTTTGGGAACAGACTGCTCCAGCGTGGGTCCCCCATAGTGTCAGAAGCCCTGCCAGCAAACCTGCTCCAGCCTGAGCTCCTGTCTCCATGGGTCCACCGGTCCTGCCAGGAGCCTGCTCCAGTGCAGGCTTCCCACAGGGCCACAGCCTCATTCGGGCAAATTTACCTGCTCCAGTGTGGGGTCCTCCACGGGCTGCAGGTGGATATCTGCTCCAGCGTGGACCTCCATGGGCTGCAGGAGGACAGCCTGCCTCACCATGGTCTTCACCATGGGCTGCAGGGGGATCTCTGCTCTGGTGCCTGGAGTACCCTCCTTCACTGACCTTAGTGTCTGCAGAGTTGTTCCACTCACATGTTCTCACTCCTCTCTCTGGCTGCAGTTGCCCTGGTTTTTTTTTTGTTTGGTTTTTTTTTTCCCCTTCTTAAATACATTATCACAGAGGTGCTATGACCGTTGCTGATGGGCTTGGCCTTGGCCAGCGGCAGGTCATTCTTGGAGCCAGCTGGCATTAGCTCTGTCGGACACAGGGGAAGCTTCTAGCAGCTTCTCACAGAAGCCACCCCTGTAGCCCCAGCCCACTACCAAAACCTTGCTATGCAAACCCAATACACCCTGCCCCAGTTTGTCCACATCCAGCAGATTTGTCATCTGTACTACCACATGGACTGTTATTGGCCTCAGCACTAGTTTCTGTTTTCTTCTGGTTTAGGTCTGAATCTAGACTCTTGTGGGCTCAGAAGCCTTCTGGGAGCCACCTTTGTTATATTTCTTTTTAAAGCTTTCTTGGAGAGCAGACAAAGGATTCAGGAGTAGGGGAAGTGGAAAGGAAGTGTGGGAGCAGTATGCTTACCAACTCTTAACTATGGAATCAGTGAGACTTAAAATACATGGTCTTTAGTTTGTCTTTTTCCCTTTTTTTTTTTTTTTCCTTTTCAGAACAGAACCAAAAATCTACTGTGTACTTGCTCTTGCAGCTGTGTAGGACAGGAAGCTGATTTAAGGAGAGAAACAGAAAAGTCTTTATTGCCTGTGGAAGGAGAAGCAAGATTTATATGCTTTGAAAAGGTATGTGTTAGAAGATTTACTTGGTAAAAAGTCCAATAGTCATCAATACTCATTTGCATTAAGGTTCTTTCTCTCAAGAGCTGTCACTTCCTGCCATTCACTACAGAAATTTCCCCTAGCTTTCTGTTTTCAAGGGGAAAGCTAGCCTGTCCTTGCTCCCAAGATTTAGCCTTTGAAAATAATGTCCCCTTAATCATAAGACTGTGTATCTAAAGAAACAATTAATTCAGCTGTGCAACAACAGTTACTGTTGGTTTTGGTCTAACTGTAAAGCAAGTTCTGTCTCTTCATCAGTATGCAATGGCAGCAAATTTGATTAGGCCCTTTAACCCATAATGGAGGTAATACAAAACAGAAAATAACACTGAGAGTATGCAATATAGGCTGAGTAGCAAATGCAGAAGTAAATATTATAATGTAGCTAGTCCCACTGGTTTTTTTTCTTCTTTTGATTCATGTATTTTCATGTTCACAGATCTACTGTAGTTTTCTGCCACTTAATGCTAACAGGAAAAAAAAAAAAATCAACTCATCTGCTTGAGGAGATTCTGTTGTAATGTATCCAGTGGCTGTTCCTGCACCAGGAGGTGAAGGAAATAATGGACAACCTGGGAAACTTATTTTTTTCCTTTTTGTTTTTGGAGCTGTGTTGCTCTGTGCTGGATTCCTGCTTTCAGTCTTTATTCTCCAGTCGTGCCCATCTGGAACCTTCAGTGACTGTAATGAGGTCCTTAAGGCTGCTGGGCCCGTGCTGGCTGTAACTGGACTGGTTTGTGTTTTACTGGCACGATCAAGGGCCAGGCTGTATATAAGACAAAGACAATTGCAAAATGAGCAGGTGTACAGCCTTGTTTTTTGTCGTGGGAGCTGTCAGTTTGCCCAGTTTCTCATATTTGGATTCCTGTTTTTAACTAGTGGAATGCTAATTAGCATCCTGGGCATTTGGGTTCCTGGCTGCAGCTCCAGCTGGCACAGCATACAGGTCAACCACACCGGCAGTTCTGATGTGGACCTCCAGGGCTGTGGATTCCTGTCACTTCAAATCATGGGACCTTTGATTGTGCTCACTGGGTTGTGTTTCTTCGTGATAGCTCATGTTAAAAAGAAACAAAACTTAAATCTCAACCAAGAATCTTCCGAAAGTGAAGAACATCCTCAGAGTCCTGAATCTTTTCAGGTTACAGTAGGTGGGTAAATAATGTGTGAACTTTACATTTGAGAGTTAGTAGGTTTTTTCCCCACGAACGATTTACCTCTGAATATTACTCACTTGAGCTCTAAGCATGTCAGTTCTGGCATGTCAAACCAGCCAAAACAGAAAAATGTTGCTTTGTCTCTATGTTTTCTGTTTGGTCAGTTCAGTTACCTTTCTGTGAAAGACAACACCTCTCCCTTGGCATAAAAAGAAAGATCTGACTGTCTGTGCAAAAGCAGGCATGTAATCTAACACAAATGAGTCCAATCCCACTTCCTTTCCCAAAGGGTGTAGCTGACACTGCAAATCACAGGTCTAATGACTTCTGTGACTATGTTTAAGATTTATCTGAGCCTTGAGCTCTGACACCTTAAACAGGAGAATCTGATTCATAAGCAGTGTATTGTATTTTTTTTTTAATCATGGCCACATCTTCCATCAGTCAGAGTTGCAATTGCAAGATGCTTCTGTTAATTGCACAGTATTTGAGTAAATGTGGTATGTTAGGAGGGAATGCTCCCCTGCATACAGCACTCCTTTTAATACCCCATGAATACGTTCTATACATAGATTATTCTGATAACTCTCTAGCTCTCAGGAAGGATTGAGTCAATCATAGTATTGCTTGACTGTCATCTGACTGACTGGACTTGAAATCTGTTATGCAAAACTTTTTTCCTTCTGCCTGTCAAACAAACGTACAGACCTGTAACCTGGTGACTCTCCGAAAATGTGAGGGTTTAAAGTCAGTTTTCCAGCCACCAGGATAAATCAAAAGGTTGTAGATTGTCTTTAAATTCAGATTGTCTTTAAAGGTGAGAAAGCAAAATTAGTGGATTCCTTTCATACTTCCATCAGGAAAAGTAAAACTGAAAGGCTGAAGGCTGAGGTCTGGTTGGCATAGTGATGTTCTGGAACAGTGGTGACTGGGGTAGAAAACATCCCCCCACCTCACTCAACATTTTTGATGCTCCCTGACTTGTCACTGCACACAACTTACAAAGGAAAAAAGGTGCCAGGCAGCTGTGAATGTTTATATAAATTATGCAAGCTCAGTGACTGATACAAACTTTCTGTTAATAAAATTTGAAACGCCTCAATTACAAAGTTGAAATTGGCAGATATGCTGCACAGTACATTTAATAGTGAATTAGGTACCAATAGTGTTGTAGTACTAATACTAGTAGTGTACCTTCAGCTACAAGTAACTTAGTAGGGAAGCTGTCAAGGCACATAAAGTCAGTCATCGGAACCACTGATGACTTGAATACTTTTGTTATAACACTGCAGTAGATGTGAAGAAACTTGAACCGCCCTATTTTAGATATGTAAGGAAAACTAAATAGTTGCCTACCCTTAAAGTAAGCCAACAGTAACTCTGTGCTTTGCACTTCCAGTTTCTGAAGACAGCCAACAGTGAAGATGTTTGTGTCTCTTAGCTAGATGGAACGCTCCCCCTCCCCCAGCTGTATTTTCTAAATGATATCTTCCATTTATGAATACGCTGCATCTTTATTTTGGGATAATTTTGGTTTTGAACGTACCTCCAATGTACTTTAATAGCCCAGAATATAACAGTATGTGGGATCATTGCATTTTATCTTAAAAGGTAGACAAGTACAAATACTATAATTGCAAAGACAGGAAAAATTCTAGGATGCAGTTAACAGTGGTGCTCAGTTTTTCAGAGGTAGTAATTGGTGGGTTTTTTCCTAGGTGATGCTGTAATGGTATTCCCACCTCCACCACCTCCTTATTTTGCTGACTCTCTGTCACCAACCGTGACACATTGTCTTATGTCAAGTGGTTTGTCTACAAGTGAAAATCCTCCACCATACCACTCTATCTTCAGCGATGGGTAAGACTGTTTTCTTCTCTGTCTTTGGAAATCTGAGATGTTTCTCACGGTATCCAAGACCATGCTCTTAAATAATCACTGTGAATTAACTCTCTACTAGGGACTACAAAGTTTTCTAGTGCATCACTTGACTTACTTCAGATACCTTATTTGAAATGGCATTAAAATTTCCTAGTATAAAAGGGGAATCACAAACCACAGAGTGTCCTTCATGAGGGTTAAGTTCTTACCAATTTATTATGACCGAAAAGAACTTTAGAAGTGAAAACAAAATCTTAAATCAGTGGCTTTATTTAAATATACTTAGATTAGATTTCTTGCAGAGATTGTCCAAGAGAAGGTGCCCCTGAGAGCAGTGCCCCAGTGGCATGATATCCACACTGGCAGATTTTAGGAAGCCTCTGTAGAGCCAATGGAGCGAGCCCTTCATGACACCCATCCACAGGCCCTGTGACCCTGGGAATGCCACTTTAGTGTGTTCTGTTCCCCCTGTGACCCTTATCTCACTGCCTTGAGGAAGTGAGACCTGCCATGCTGGTCTACCTTGTTCCTGCTGTGGCAGTGGTCGAGATAAAAGGATACCTTGATATTGCAGGAGAAGAGCAGGAGGCTCCAGGGAGCTTAAAAGGGAGGTTACAATGCCACCTTCATCTCAAGATGTTGTACCTTACCCATGCAGCTACTCTTCCATACATTGAGTACAGTTGATTTGCTAGATGCTGCCACCGTCAAGCTCAGGCAGCAAGAGCTGCCAACTGACTGAAGAGCTCTCTGCACTGCAAGAGCTTGCAGGGTTATTTATCTACTGTGGGTTACCACCAATGAGCTGCTAACTTGAGGGTGAAAGAGATCACTGCAAGGGCCACATACTAGGAGCCAGAACTTGATCTGGTCAGGAGAGTTAGGTGCCACATGTCTAGAGCCCCCAGCTTATTTTCAGGCCCTTAATGATCCAGAATTGACTTGGCTTTACCTTTTGGAAAGTCCTATGTCGGCTTGGTTTTGATCTGTGAGTCAGTAGGTGGTGTGGGACTTCTTCATTGGATGACTTTAGTTTACAAGACTGTACCTGCAGCATCCTAAGCACCATCACTGCAGGAAGAGCCCTGTCTGCCTGGTTGTGTCCAGTGGTAGTAGTTTGTTGGGCCATTGCTTTAATAGCTTTTCACTATACTCCAGGCTTCACTCACATGGGGCAGTGAGTTCCATGACCAGCTATACCGGCTGTGTGCCTGGTGTCATAGTTTTTCAAAACTCTAGCGCTAATCTTCCCTTTCAAGCAAGCAAGCATGAACCTTCTTCCTGCCCAAAGACCTAAATGCCACAGGGGGAGGATACTTGGGTTAGCAATGGTGCTTATTCTTGTTACCACTCTCTGTGCAGCTATGTCTGTAGTTTTTTAGTCATCCTTTGAAGTATACCTGGTGGATTCTTGAGGCTCAGCCCCACTCTGCAAGGCACTCTGTGCTCTAGTCAATCACCGTCCACAACTCCTCATATTGTCTTCCATTTTGTAGTGCCCTCTTCCAAACATTTTCTGCCCATCTTTGTTGGAGACAGCAGATGCCTCCTTCTGTTTCTATTACCGCAAGCCAGACTGTCCTCCTGCCTTTCTTCAAAATCACTTTTACCGTAGAATAAACACCTCTCTATCAAAAAACCTACTCAGTCTTCCTTGCTACTCTGCAATACTCTCTAGTGCACAGTGGGACTGCCTCCCAAACAAAAGGATGATCATGTACATACCACCTAAGGCAGGGAGACACTCAGTGTTTGGTTCCCACTGACTTGAGATCCAGCTTGAGGTTGATGACTTGTGCTGAGGGATGCGATGCCTGATGAACTGTAGCTACACATATAATTTATTCAGTCTGCTGGTTTTCCACTTAAATTGTTTCAGAGAGAGTACTGTTTGTACAAAGCTGATGAGAATCTGTTGATTACTCAGTGCCCTATACACCTGCCAATTCAGGACAACAAGGGTTGATGTGGGGATGAGACAATGTCAGGGTTGATCAAACAAAAGTGCTTTCCAGAGAGCAGTGGCTCTCATGACCAGGCACAAATTGTTGCATGAAGAAACACTGTACTTTGTTAAGTATAAAAGTCTTTGCCTGTTCTCAGATTGCAAGTGAAATATCTCAGCTCTCGGAGCTATACTACTGCAACTGAAGGACACCCGGAGCAAGCAGGAAAGAAAATAAACTCCTGCTGCTGAAAGAAGGAATTTTACATGAAGTCTCTGTGTTCTTACTGGGCTGGGTGAAGGCATCCACAGCTGGAAGGTGTTTCATACCAGCTGCAGCTAGTCCTGGAGTTAGGCACCACATTGAGCCTGCCTGTGCTACAGTTCCAGTGTGTGCTGTAACTCCCTTCTGGCACGTACATACAAGGCAAATGGATGTGTGTGGAGGAGTAACTTGCACCGAGTGTGAACCTGGACCTCTGGTAGCCCTGAGACATCCAATTCAAATATGGTCCAAGGACACCCTCAAAAAGCATTTCAGTTTAAATACATTTAGAAGACCAGGCTGGAGTGGATAACTAGGAGAAATATGGGAACATACATGAAAGCTGTGTTCTGCTGTGGCCTTATAAGCAGCTGAGAGACAGAGTGACTCTTGTATCACCTGTCTTTTACACAATGCACAAAACTGAGGGCCACAAGTCCGCTGTACCCTATAACTTCTGGCCCTGAGTTCAGGTGTGGGCTGCCTGCCCGTGTGTTTGGTAAAAGGTGTGCATTATCAAAGGGTGTGAAAGAATGCAAGCAGCACATCCTGCACTGAAAAAGGAAGAACAAAGGGCGGTGGGGGTATGGCAAAAAAGCTAGTTCCTCAGACTTGCTGTGGGCTCTCCCCGCTGGTGCGCATACCAGGTGACCCCTCCTTCCTTCACCCATTCTCCTACAAATTCCCACTAATTCAACCCACGAATGTCCAGTTCTGGTGCTCTGAGCTTTGTGTGTGATCCCATCAGCTCAGTCATCATTGACTGCCTGTCTGGACTTCTCTGTCTTGTGAATGTATGAATAGGAAGAGGCAGTTTGTAGCCCAGCTTGTTGGGGCAGTTTATAGTGGAGTGGGCAGAACACCTCAGCCTCGGATGCAGAAACCCTGACCTCCTGCTTTGGTGTTCTGTGGCTGGGGATGCTCTAGCTGTTGCCCTTCTACACTCCCCAGGGTCCTCCCAGAGACTCTGTGGTTTGATACCACCTCTGGGTATTTCACTCAGTTGTGCTCTCCCATGGCTCAGCACTTGGTAGCTGAGCATCTTGACTAGTGCAAATTGATTCCCAAGCCCTTACATGGAGGAGCAGCAGTGGCCTTGTTCCTCCTAACATAGTGCCATAGTTGAAGATCCCAAAGCTGGAAGGGAATACCCATTTCATACATGGGTAGTTACTACGCAAATGTGATTTGCCTCTTCAGTCCATTTATTCTGTGTTCTGTCAGCAAGTGCTGTGGTGGAGGCTGTGCTGGATGAGAGAGCTTGTAGGAAGCTGAGTCATGGTCTGATCCCAAAAGCGGTTGTTTTTTTCCTGCAATCTGTTATATATTGCTTCAGGATTTGTCTCATAGTATGTTCTCTTCTCTGTCCTTTAAACACACACCCTCACACAACCAGTAACAGCACTGAAGATGAGGTGACTACGTTCTGTATTCCTGCTCCTCCTGCAGTATTGATGGGGGTACAGATATATGCACAAAGGCAAGAGTCAATTCTGGGAGCAAGTCATGAGGAGTGAGTTCTTCCCTTGCCTTGGGAGGCAGCTGAAGCAATATGCTGAGGGCCAACTCCAGGGCGAGATGAATACTTGGCTGCCCTCCTTGACTGTCACTGGGAACTTAGCAGTCTGGTCATGTCCAGTTGCTTCTGTTTCTCCAGCTCTGAGCAGGAATGCTTCTCCTTGTGTCTATCATGGGTTGCTGGAAAGCTTAATAAAAGTTTCAAGTTGCCTTTCCTGTAAGATCTCAAATGGCTAAGGATTGTGATTTTTGTGATGCAATTCTAAGTCTAGTAACTGTCTTTCATAAGGGAAGGGGACAGTGTCTTTGTGATAGACTACAAAAGGAGCTAAGGATCAGAAGAAGATTTAATAAGATTGTGAGACAGCCCTGCCAGAAGCAGCTAATACCCATAAGCCAGGCTGTGACTGGTGATGTGAAAGGTTAGAAGGGAGCTTGTTTGCCCTTCCCCTCTGAAGTTATAGAATTTTCATATGAGTCATAATGTAGCCCATAGAATGAAATCCTAATGCTTATGCAAGTTCCTTGCTTCAGGGATTTTTAGGGAGTGTGTACATAGATGTATGCTTATGTAAGTCAAGTGGAATTTCACTCACTGTAGAGAAGTGAATTATGTTAATATGCAATTTTGTGTTTTATAGAGCACAGCTTGCAGATGATGAAAGAACAGTTGCTGTTAGAGACTATGAAACCATATATACAATTTCTGGAAGCAGCTCACCTTCAGATATCTTACCGATGCTATACCTCTCCTCTGAATCACCTCCAAAATATGAAGAAAAAGCATCAATAACAAATAATGAATATCCTCCATCTTCTTCTTCATCATCTTCATCTATTTCCTTAGCCACATCTGACACCAGCTCATAGAGGACTGTCAGTTAGACTTCATTTTTAAATTAAATTGTACACTCAGATTTACAATTTTTTAATTTATTTACATTTTGTAATAAAAGCAATAATGTTGACTGTGTCTAATTTTTCATCAAAAAGCATAAATGATGAATTTGGGTTTCAAGAAATCTTAGATAATGCTGGGCTTCTGAGCAAGTAGTCTGAAGGGATTCAGTTCACTGCAAGAATGTTAAATGCTCATCTTGTTCTGTTGCAGCTTCAGTTTCTATTTTTAGTTGTTCTTTATATAATGGAGGCACTAAGTAGAGACCAACTTCTTTTGCTTATTTTAATTAAATATGTTTGGAGCTTCAAAAAAGAAATAATTAGGAAGTGTTTTTATTTCTATTTTTGTATGACTTTTATGGGAAATACTTGTTTGCAAAGTTATTGACTTTATATGTACTCTGAGAGCACCACAAATAGGGGTGTTTAAGATTGAGACCAAATATGTTATGGAGAACTTAAATGGTTACTTTTTGGTCTGCCTGGTAACAAATACGCTATAGCTTAATTTAGACCCTCTCTGGTCCTTATGTAAGTATAATCCCTATGAAAATCAGTTTTAGCCAGCAGTTAAAAGCCCTAAGGCAACACTGAGGATAGTTAATAGGCTAACAGTTTAACTGTGGTAATGACTGATTTCAGGGGGATTACACTACTGTTATATATCATCATTCATGGTTTATACAAGGAGTGCTTATTTTGTGAGGGTGAACGCCGCTCAGCAGTCGTATCTTCCAGGTACAGGCGTTACTTATCAGCAAATGCAAGAGAGGCAGTTTCATGGAAACGCACGCAACACATGCTTTTAACTGACACAGCACTTCATAGACCCTTCAGAAATACAGCCCTCTTAGCTCCTCTGTCCCTGTGCAGCCCCTAAGTCAGCAGTAGCTGCCTGCCTTCAGGATGGAGTGACAACAGGTTCTAGTTCTATTTTGCAAATGTTTGCACCCATTCCCGAACTGAAGGATTTGCTTGTAGTTCGTAAGGATAATTAGCAGGAACTGAGTTGCTGCTGACCTTTGACGCTCTACGACTTGCTCTGAACTCTGTTTGAGAGCAACAGACCTGATTCTGTGCCCAGAATCGGAAAGTGGCAAAGCTACTGCTTGGGCTTGGTTCAGCATGGTGAACCTACCAGCATGGAAACATCTTGCAAGAACGATCTCTGTCTTGTTCAGCTGAGTCCCTGAACACCTGCATGCTCTGGGACCTCAGCTACACCTGAGCTTGTCTTCTGCCATGCTGAATTCCAGGAAACCTGGCTGTAACGGAATACCAGGCTTTGGATTAAGCACTCAAGTTCTCTCCTGTGCCTAGGGTTGCCTCATGTCATCTTTCTATGAACATGCCTCTCACCTGCAGAGTTCTTTACAGAGATTTTCAGGAGCTCCTGCATTTGGCCATTTATTTCCACCTCTGAGTTGTTCCCTCAGTCATGCTAGGGCAGCTCTTTGTGCAGACACACAAAAACAAACCAGCCAGTGAGGGAGGTGTGTTTAGCTAGCAACGGAGCAGAGTAATGAGCAAACACAGCACAGAGAGGGGTTTAGTATGTGGGAGCTGATTAAACTGGCTGACTCAGCTACGGGAAATGTCTATATGAAGAAGGGGGATCCACAAAAGCCAGCAGGCATTTTGTCCTCTTTGTAGTAGAATATGTTGACTCTGAGCTGAGTCCTCTGGAACTGAAACATGATCATCTTCTTTTTCTTCAAGGTTATTGTGTTTTGATCTTCTACTGCAGAATCTCCAGTGTGGGTCACTTTATTTCCAAAAAAAGCAGTCTTCACAGAAAGCATGCTTTAGAAAGCTGCTGACCTGACTCTTCAGAGTCAGCACCTGAATTTCCTGGGAAGGGTAGGTGTTACTCACCTCTGAAAACAAGGATTTCTCAGAAAACAGAAATTTCTCTCTGTATCATTTTGAGAAGATGCTTAGGAAATAGTTCAATGTACAGCTGTATTAACATCTTCTATTTTTGCCTTGGAGAATCATTCCTTGAAAATTCAGTCGATGTGCTGGGTGCATCTCCATAACCTGCTCAGCACTGAGAGAGCTAACATAGCCAAGGCAACAGTGTTTGCTTACTGTGTTGTCGAAATCTGTTTCAGCAAGGTCAGAAAATGTGAGTAAGAGGCTAGCAGATCTGCCTCCACCACTCAAGGCTAACACTGGGTGAACAGCATTAGTGGGATGAATTTTTGATGTGGGGAGTAGGGGTGAAATGTCTGTATTAGAAAGGAAGCAACACCTTGTAAAACTATAAAAGTAGCTTAAAATAATACGGAATAGCATTTTTATTGAGGAAGTGAGATACTTTACTGTCATACTAATGGTGCTATAACCCCCTTTCTGCCCTAAGGTTAGCTTAAGTGCTTGACATACAAATGGTAGGGAGCAAATCAAGTTGGTTACTGATTCACACTACTTAAACAGGCAAAGTGGGAGGTAAGGATTGCTTACCCTCTGTAAGTGGAGTTAAGGTCTCTCTTCCTTGCTGCTTGCACTGACATTGCTCTGCTTCTGACTACAACACTACAATCCTTTGGATATGAGGATTCACAAAAATACAAATGGATGCCTCTGCTCTAGGAGAACTCTTTCTTCCTGCATCACCAGCAGCTAAAAAAAATGGAAAGCTAACTCATCTGAAAAACTGAGATCGCACAGATCTCTGCAGTGATGCTATGTTGTTAGGATAGCAGCACTCGCTGGATTGCACACACCCCATCCTTGCCCTTTGTGGTTGGTACCGCTGTATCCATCTATCCCTTTTCCATCCTGCCTCTTCAGAGTCATGACTCGTGGGGCATTTCTATGTCCAGGCAGACATATCTGCCAATACCTCCACGTTTCTGCAGTGAATGTGTCAGCCTTCATCTAGATCTGTGCTCTTCCCTCTATCACACACACATGTATCTGGATAATTAGGTATGGAAATACCTTCAATTTGGTGCACCTGCTGACATGACAACATTTCCTGGGAGCATTTAAAACCACCTTGCAGGTAGATGCAGTTGTGGGCAGCTGGCTGAACCGGCTCCTCGCAGTTTATTTACACTTCGAGGCTGGCAGTGTGGTAGTACAGGGCCCCAGGGTGCAAGGTCCACTCGTGGTGGTTCCTTAGGTACTGCTCTTAAACACGTAATTCATGTTTTCCACTAAAGATGCCACATACAGTCACCTTTCTCTAGGAAAAGTCTCTCTTAGTCAAGTCATTGGCTCCTTAACCTCCCTACAATTGAATGTTTTGTTATAGACTGATACTTTGTACCTACTCTTTTTAAAGCCAATCAGTGTGCAACAGCATGGTATAATTTTCTTTTATACGACATCTTTTGCATGTTCTATGACTAAGTCCCTCACTATATTACAGGCATGTAAGAAAATAAAACCTCACTACAATGGGCTGATAATGTGAACAACAATGTAAAAATTAATGGCAGAAGGAGAGGAGAAAAGGATTAAGTGAAGGTCTGTCAGCGTTTACTAGGATGACTCTTGAAACAGGTTAGAGAACTGAGGAGGTGCAGAGCACTGCAGAAAACCTGCTTCCAGCAGCAAGTGCTGCAGGTGAAGTCTGCGTTGGTGATAGAAAATTATGTAGAGGACCAGAAAGCAAAGCAGTGCTTGTGTTCAGGGGTAAGGTCCCTGAAGCAGATGGGAACAAAACTGTAGTGAGATCTGAAAACAGAACCCATTCTGAAAACCTCACTCTGACCAATTCCTTAGGTTTCACAAAACTGTTTTCATTTGTTTGGGAGTTATTCCAGGTGAAAGGAATTTAGTAAATCAGTATCTTTAAGTGAGTTCCCAGTTACTTGGCAAAGTAAAGTACTGGCCTTAAAAAATCAATATGTGATCCAGTAATCTCTTAAGACCTTGACAGCTGCCTGAATGCAGCATGGCCGCTGTCTGCAGAAATAATGGGAGAAATGTGAGGAGGCTTAGAGGAAATTATATCTTACAAAGAGGGGGCAGTTTACACAGAAAGGTGTAGTTTTAATTTAGATCCTACTGCACCAAACAGAAAGTGTTTTCCATCCCATTTTCAAAGTTCAAGTGACAAGTAGCCTTGGAAGAAACCACCTGTACTCTCCAGCTTTACTGTGCACTTGCTCAACAACTGTAAAGTCATGTCCTAGGCCAGAGGCAAAGAGCGTCAGCCATGGGATGATGCAGCACCCGACTTGGAAAACTCTGACTCCAGCCAGCATCTAAGGACCATTGCGTAGGACCAAGCACAACCCTGTTGCAAATAGCGGTTGCAAAGTTCTTGAATGAATGAGGGGAGGAAGGTGACACTACATCTGTATATACCATTAGTTAGACAGCTGTTATGATATAATGTTGCTTTTAAAAGGATGTTGGAAAGCCTGGAAGATTCAGCAAACAGCAACAAGAATGATTCATGGTATGGAAAAACCTGACTTGCAGAGAGCAGCAACAGAAGTTCATTCCATTAAGTTTACCAAATATAAGCTTAAAGGTGACTTAGGTTTTGGCTATAATTACCAATACAAGGACAGCTTATCTAGTATTTCAGCATTTCTAATTTAGTTGTCATCATACAAAACCACTGCATTGCAAACCCTAACACTTTGTTCAAGTGGTGCAGAGTCCTGACTAGACTTGGTGCTGGGAGAAGGGGTGATCTTGAGTGTATTTGTCAGAAAATTTGTTGGCACCCTCAGTAATAGAAGAGACGTAATACTGACTTTGGAAACTTCCCAGACATTTTTTAGAGGAGTCCAGCACTAACATTCCTCAAGGTCTATCTGCTAACAAATGAGAAAGACACATCTGCAGTTGCATTCAGGATCAGTTCTGAAGACGCCAAATGCGGTGAGCAGTCCCTTTCAGAAGTGAGCTGTTGTCGCACTGTGTGATACAAATGCACAGTAGACTAAAGGCACCTTTACTGATTTTGAAGCAGCAGTCTGAAAGGTGAGTTTTCTAGTTCTAGAGCTATATTTACCTTATAAATCTCAGGATAAGCTTGCTTCCCCAGAGCTGCTGGTAGCAGGACATAGCATTATATGTTCTACCACCTGAGGAATAATCTCTGTCCTGTGCATACTCCCCTGCCATGCTAGTCAAAACAGATTGAGTAGTTGGAGACTTTTCCTCCTGAAGGAATTATACAAAGACGTTCTACCAGAACCCTCCGACAGCAATTACTTCAGTCTGAAACTGTTAGGAAACAGAAAATCTCAACATTCAGTTAATCTGTCTGTTTAATATATGGGACACATGTTCAACAGAACAATTCATTGTGATGTAAAAAAAATATTCTAGATACTTCTGAGTACAGGATAAGATCCCTTGCTTTACCAGGTTTAACGTTACAGGAGATGCTTTCTCATTCCTGCAGTGGTGTGCTATTCAGGGTATGTGGGCTTTATTCAGTCTAAACTTTGAGGAAAGGCTGGAGATCCCACAACAAAAAATGTCCACAATTAAGGGGAAATTACAGAGCAATTATGCTACCTTCAAACAGCTGGAAAGCTTTGGCTGGCTTGAAATAACTTTTCTCCCACAACCAACAGCTCTCCCAGGCTGTTCAGCGCTCACCACCCTGTTGCTACTTACCCTCCCACCCACCCACTGCTCCCCCTTGGCAAAATGTCAGAAAGCCTTCTTTGATATTGCTTAAGCCACGGAAGCTCTGGACTGCAGAACAAGCTGCAACAGAGGTCCAGGCGTGGCTATAAATGTCACACTTCAGAGCACTGCAAAGCACTCCCAGCAATGGCCATGCATTTTCCTGCAGGCCTGGGTTGCTGGAGCAGTGGCCCAAGGAGAGTGAGAGTCGACGCACTGCTGTTGACTAAACGTATGCTGTCCGTATGTTGGATGCATCAGCTGGCAGCGGGCCTAGGAAAAGCTGCAGTGGCTGCAGCTTCCTTTCTCTCCCGTCTGGCATGGGCACAGTGAGGAAGTATCAGTGGGTGCCAAATTAAAGAAGAGGATAAAGAGATAAGCAGCCATGCAAGGGTGAAGCCGTTTCGGAAGCGATGGTGCTAATTCAAGAAGTCTTTAGTGATCGCTTCAGGCTTCACTTCCCAGACCTTTATTCTTCCAAGCAAAGTTTATTCTTTCACATGACGGACTCTGTTAACCATACACACACAAAGTTCTTGTATAACTAACGTGAACCTTTGACTTTAAATGCTCTGCCGAGTCCCTTACAAGCCCCCTTTCTCTTGAGGCAGAAGATACATTATACTCAGTAATGGAGCAGAACAACAACAATGTAGAAGATTTCTCCTTGAATGTCTTTTCTGTCACTCCTTATCAGCCAAACAGATCCGATGTCCTGGTGTCAGATGGGGATAAAGCCGGCGCCACTTTGCTCTTTTCAGGTGTGTTTTTGGGACTGGTGGGGATCACTTTCACCGTAATGGGATGGATAAAATACGATGGCGTTACTCACCTGGAGTGGACTCAGTTACTAGGGCCTATTCTGCTGTCTGTCGGGGTGACTTTTATTCTGATTGCTGTTTGTAAATTTAACATGCTCACATGCAAGCCCTGTAAAGAAAGAGAGGAAAATACGTCAGATCTCGACCAGACTGCAAGTGGACAGTCCTTTGTCTTCACTGGCATTAACCAGCCCATAACTTTTCACGGCGCTACAGTGGTACAGTACATCCCTCCGCCGTACCCAGCCCAGGAAGGCATTGCTGTGAGTCCTGGCTACCTTCACCCGGTGCTCAGCTGCTGCGGTGCTGTTTCCTCCAGCACCTCACCGATTCCTACCCCGGGCTCTGCTCACTTCTGCCCTGCCTACCCCCTGGATAATCCAGCTTTTACCGGAGATGAGAACTACACTACTTATCCTGTGGAGAATACCAGGAATCAGAGGTACATCTTGGTGTGTTTGAACACAGGCTTCTGAGTATTTTAAGTGCTATGTATGGTTGCAAAGGAAACAAAAGTTAGTCCAGGGTGTTATCCTTCTTCAGCCATTTTTTTTTCTTTGTTAGGAGTATTTCTTGAGTAAAGACTATGGAGACATACTTTTTCTGGAAAGCATTTTTATCCAAATTAAATTCACTTATGAATCCCTTTCAATTTTCTGTCTATGAAATCTCGTGTTATTTTTTAAGATATTAGTATATATGCTCCTGCCCATGGGGTTTTTTTATGCTTATCTTACTACCTTTAGACTGTTGACCAGAAGGTTATTATATGTACAGCCAGAGGCTTCCACTCAAACACAATCACAACACATGAGTCAGCACACAAAACAGCATTTTTACAACAATGCAAGAATCAGTCTGGTACCAGATGCTCTCCCTCCTGATTATGCCTGGTCACAACATGCTTCTCTCCCACTGTAGCAACCTTCCAGCCCTTACTCTTTTCCTAGTTTTGGGCATAAACAAGATCACTGATATTACAGAGCAGTATGAAACTGCTTTAATCAGACACAAAATAATTTTATACAGTTCTTTCCTCTAAGGAGAAGTATTCTAATCATAGGAATTACTCAGAATTATATCCTTCCTAGAATACAAGTCACTTTTAGTTCATTTATCAAAGTCTGTTTGAAAAACTTCTGATGGACCCATCATCCTAAGCAACATGTGTGACAGGCATAGGCAGCATGAAAACAAAGGTCACCTCCTGACACTTTTACACTTCACGAAAAGAATACAGCAAATGGTTGAATCGCAGTAAAACTTCATCTCGTAGCATTTTCTCAAGAAGTCAAGAAGTGCTTTTCCCAGATAAGGCTGACAGAAATGCAGCACTGAGGTTACTTGCATGCTTCGTGTTTGCTGAATTATTTTTGCACCTGCCCCTCTTCCTATTTTCAGGTCAGAGGACAGTTCTGATGAGCCAGAAGAACTGCTAGAAGACTACGCCTGTGATGACTTGTCACCTCCACGTTATGAGGAAATATACCCACTGTCTTCATAAAATAACCATGGACAACAGATGACAATTCTAAGAGATGCCAGCTTTTTAATCCCCAAGAATCTTTTCTTTAAACACTTGCATAATAGGCATGATAGGCAAGTGTAAGCAAGATCTTGATCTGATACACAGTTCAGTATCACTGAAGATATTTAACCAGTCCCTTCTTTTTCTCCCTCAAAATTCATTAGCCCTTTGCTATGCAGTTTAATAGCAGAGCTATTAATTATTAATAGCAAAACTATTAAATTCAAGGATCTAAATCCATATTGAGGTTCCCCAACAAGAAGCCTGATTTTCAGACTTGCTGAAACCACTGTGAACTGTGAATGCACAAGATGTTTGTGGAAGGCATGATTGCTCCTGGACATTCAGCATCATTAGAAAACACTTGATTTGTTCTTTTTATGTTTTCCCTCTTGATTGCTTGGGAAACTTCAAAAGTGCTCAAGTGTCTGATCCATGAAAGTGCCTATAATGTTTTCATTCTGTCTGATTCCTTAGACTAGCTCACTCATTAATAAGTCCAGTCCACAGATTAGATTTCCTCTGCTTGGTTCACCTGTGCAACCCAGTCCTGTAGGCATTTTTGGAGCACCCTGCTTGAACCAGAGCATCCCAGAACAGAGAAAATACAAATAATGACCTCTGCCCATTTTTACACAGACCTCTAAGAGATTCTGCATGATCCAAATTCAGTTCCCTTCCCCACCTGGTGGGATCCAAAGCACTGCCTCCCACCACGAGTCCTAACAACTACTAGGTTAATGCCCCTAAAGAAAATGGCACCTCTCTGAAGCCTTGACAGAGGTGTGTGGTCCTACCAGTTTTAACAGCTTTAACAATCACAGCTTCTCCCTGCTGCACCCTCACTCTATGAGAGCGCTGTGGTGGAACCCCTCCCGAGGTTCCTTCTTGTTTGAATGTGAGTCCTAGGCACACAACTCGGTCTATAGGTTCCCCCAGAACATCCAGGCAACTATGGGCTGCAGTGAACTTTCTTGTTCAAGTTCAAGATCAACATGGTTCCAGGTATTGTATCCACAAATGGATTTACAGCCCTGTCTAAAGAAGGATGAGGTGCATAAGCTCCAAAATCTTGCAATCCAGAATGGAGGTCCCAAAAAGCTTTGCTCAGAAGCTGTCTAAACCCCAGAGCAATGAGAATGCCATGAGTCCTGTCATTTTTACTTTGTATTTCTGTATGTGCTTCAAGTTCTGCTTTGGAGCATGCCTAGAAGTACCCTGACACAGCTGGACAAGTCAGGATCTCCCCATGCAGGATGCCATCATTTTTGCCTATCTATCTCCCTCAAAGGGCTCAAACCAAAAGCTGTTCTCAGCCCACACCTGCTGGAGTAGGCACCACACAAAACGATCTAGAGGGCAATGGTCACCATCCAAAGCAACCGAGCGGTGTGCTCTTGGTGTGCCTAAGGGTCAGCCTCCTGGCCTGGAACTGCACAGCTGAAAGTAGGCGTCCATTATGGAATGCATGAACTTTCTCTTCCTTGCCAACACAGCTGTCTCAGCTCCTGCCAGTTGTCATTGATCTGTGATTGATCTCATTGATCTCATTCCTGAGGGCTGGAGAGGCCTGGTGTTGAGCACGGGCAGGCAGTACGGGATGTACCTGTCAGCTGGAAGGTACCGAGTGTCTGTGCAGCCTCACTAGCAATCAGGAGACGTAGTTCTGGATGGAGAGCTGCATTCAGAATATTGTCCAGTTGCATGGAGCTGCAGGTGCACACCGACCTCCCTGTCCTGTATACTAGAAGATGCCAAGAAATAAAGCATTTTTGGAGGGGCACAAGACAACCACTGTGCTCCACAGTGGTAGACATGACACTGACAGAGGTCATATTTGGGACACAACATGTAAACCGACTCAAAGCTGGATTAGCAACTGCAGCAGCAGCTACTGGACAGAGACTACAAACTATGTGAAAGGTTTTTCTCACTAGAGAAATACAAGGCATGCTGATTTTCAGCACCAATGGCCTGGTGTTAGCAGGTAGGCATGTGTAGTGGAGAAAGACAGGCACTCTGTGTTCAGCATGATCTCTATGGGATTGAGTGAGAGAACAGAAGGTCTAAAAATAAACACAAGTTTTTCTTATGGAAATCTCTTGCTCCTCTTCCAGAATTTACACAGAGGTGAACTCATCCTCCTTCCACAGCAGGAAACTGGAAGGTCCCAAATCCCCAGTTAGTTCCACATCGACAGATCCCTGCACTTAGCACATAGTTCTGCTGACTCCAGCAAGCACTGCAGGAGCACAGAGGTCAGGCTTGATGGATCCAACTGCAGGACCAAGGTCAAAATTTCTACCCAATCACCCTCCCCCACAACAAGAAAATTCCTTCAGTCAAAAAAACACAGACTTTTGTTGCTGCTCTTTTTTTTTTTCCCCAAATACCTGGCGTAAGCATCTTTCATGAGGTAATCATAGCTTTATTTTTATGACATCAAATCAGAGTCAGAGTAAATATGAGAAATCCAGGGGATTGCACTGTGGACTCCATATTGGTTTTAAAGTTTACTTCTGTAGACACTAAGTTCATTTTAAAGAGCCCTGGGTTTCTTTTTAGAGAGAAGGTTGAATAAATAAATTTAAATAGCTACATATTAAAATGATCTTGACCCATCAGATGAATTCTGCCTGAATTCTGTGGGAATCTTTTCATGCTGCACAGATATTTGAGAAGCTCCAGTCTGATGACATTTCCTTGCTGTACTGATTGCTGATTATTGTTTTTAAGAATAATATTCTATGAAGGCTTTTCTTCCTCCTCTTCCTTCCACCTTCTACTTTCATCCCTTTTTCTATTTTAACAATTTTTTTATCTTTAGGGGTTTTTTTTGCTTTTGTACTGTATCCTCAGTGATATAACCATCACAGGAATTCACCTCTCAGCATTATGATCTCTTTCTGCCCCATGATGAGTGAAAGAACAAACCTATTTGGCCAGACCTTCAACGAAGGTGAACTGACACAGCTCTGCTAGATTATACTGATTTAACTCCTCAGAGCACCTGGAAGATTGTATCTGAGATTTTGCTGAATACACTTTTCATTTAAACTAGTGCTCTTTAAGCAAAATTACCTTCTCCCACATTGCCTGCAATGCTACTGCAGGCCTGCAGAATGATGCTTTATTATAGTTAGATGCATCTCGAATTCTAGCCACACCAACAGAATGTTGTACGTGAGTATTCAACTATGTAACACTGAACGGGTTATTGGAATTTTTCCTAATATGACTCCATTTATAAGATTTTGACCATAAGCTGGTTAACATATGAAATCGGTAGAGACATGTCTGTTCATATGAAGCTGAGCACAATCTGTTTGTTGCACTAAAAATTCTGCACAGAGCGGCTCTAAGATCGAGGAGCTATTTCAAAACACTAAATGCCACATGCCAAATGCAGCTGCAGGGTGTGAATTTCTTCTCAGATAAAATCTAAATCTGAAGTCTGCTTTTTAACATCATTGCTGCTGTATCTGTGAGGAAGTAAAGGAATATAGGAGTCAAGGTTTGCTTTGCTTTAGTCTTGTAGCGCTTTCTCACAAAAGCCTAATTTCACCAGAGGTACCTGTTTCTGCCACTGATGCTCCTGCGCAAGTGCCTGCATGCACATACCCCACCAGAAAGCTCGTACTAAGCAGGTGTTCAAAAGTAGTAGTGCTGAAATCCTTCAAAGAGGAGTTATTTTTAAACTGAATCAGGATTTCGGAAATTGGGGTCTCGTGAAAAAAATAAACCTGTAAGTAGGGCTCGTTCCTTTCCAGAGAGCCCTAGCGACACACACGGCAGGCTTTCGGCGCGGGGTCCCCGCGGGATGCTCGGGGATGCTGCGCCGCGCCCTCAATTCCGCGCGGAGCCCGAGCCCCCGCTCCCACGGGGTCGCGCCGCTCTCCCCTGCCCCGGCTGGGCCCTGGCCGAGCAGGTTCACCCCGCAAGCCGACGGAGCGGTTTGCCCGGGCGCCTCTCCGGCCCCCGGCCCCGGCCCCCGGCCACCGCCCCCCGCCCTGCCGGCGCACCCCCGCCACGTCCCGCCGCCTCGCCGCCGCCAGGGGGCGCCGCAGTGTCCCGGAGCGGCTGGCGGCCGCGGCGGCGGCGCCAGGCCGGGGCCGGGGCCGGGGCCGAGGCCGGGGTCGGGGGCGGCGGGGCCGGGGCCGGGCACCGGGACCGGGGTAGGGGCCGGGGCCGCCCGGGTGCAGCCATGGACCGCGGAGCTGCTGTGCCCGGCGGCTGCCTCCGCGGCGCGGCAGCTCGCAGGCGCCGCCGGCGCCACCCCTCTGCTGGCCCGCCCATGTTGAAATTGGCCGGCGTTGACGCGATCGTGTGTCCCCGTTGTCTCGGCAGGTGGAAAGGATGCAGAGCCGGTACATTTTGAGCTGCTGCCTTGTTGTATGACACCTGTCTTTTGAGCCAGGAGAGCAGAAGCTTCTCTCCCTTACTACGAATACTAAAGATGCCATTAAAAAGTACCCTGAGCTCCCACACAACCGAGACTTGGCTTGTTTAAGGAAAAAAATACCTGTGGTGAAAGACCCAGTGAAATCACCGAAGAACTAAGTATCCCAGCTCTTGCAGGAGGAGCGGACATCTGGAAGGACTTCAGCTTGGGGAGAGATGCTGCACAGTGCACCCACATGCACCCTCCTCCTCACCCCTGTGACCTAATGGGACAGACTTCTCTCTGCCTGAAAGAGCAGGGGGGAGTCCAAGGGTCATTTGCGAAGAACTAGGGCATGCTGTTTGTATACAGCACGTAAGATAATCTGTGCCTGCTGCAAGTATCATTATTGGCTCCACTTTAGCTGTCAGAGTGAATAGACATCAGCAGGACGTGCTGAACATCGCTATTGCCGCTCCATCCCCAAGTGTGCACCAGTGTGTCTGGCAGAGAAGCATACAGCACAGCCAGGTGGGATCTCAGGGGCTGTGCCTGCATTAGTTGGGCGGCGCTGCTCAGCAGGAGTGGGTCTGCAAAGTGAAACAGCAGGTGCAGAGAGACCAGTGCCCACATTCACTGCACGTTGGAGAGGTTTATATCAGACTTAGTCCTGTGGACTGAATGCCAATTAGCAGCTGAAATACACAAGTTGTTCTCCTAGGGTGTATTTTCTGGTTCAGCTTCATCCAGTAGACATTATTCAGCTCACACCTGTGACGTGATGCAAAGCCTCGCAGGGCAAGTGGGGACTGTAGGGAGAGTCCCTTCAAAAGTGCCTGATTTAGAAACACTCGTTGCCCTACAGGCATGGGGTGACTTGCAGCAGCTGCAGGAGTTGCATGTGGCGGAGCAGACCCATGTGGACCTACATAAGAGACTTGCCTCAGCTTCCCAAGACCAGCGGCCTCATGGGAGAGCCTCTCCCAGTACTGATGGAGGTTACTTTGAGAGGTCTCAGGGCACAGTGTTGACACCTCCAAAGTTACATGGAGTCTAATTTTGAGATGTAGTAGGCTTGCGTGCTGAACAACATTTGCAAAGCGATGGAGAAGTTTTTCCGTAGGGAACAGGCAAAAATGGCTCCCTAGCTCATGTGATCAGTCAGAAAATGCCCTCCTGAGCCTCACCCCATATGTGATAACAGCACAGGGTCAAGGGGAAATCAGTAATGCCATGTTTGCTTGTATCTGTGCCATGTGTGGCAACTCTAATGAGCAATTGATTGCAGCTACACATGCTATTTAGCAAATACCATGGGACATGCTGTAGCAGAGTAGCTGCTGTACATCTTTTATAAATTCCTAGGATGAAGTTATTGTTCTTCTGTTTGGGTTATATTGTGTCAGATTTTTTTAAAAGATAGTGGATGGTTTTTGTTTATTTTTACAGGCAGATCATCAGTCTATATGTAAGATGCTGTGCTTGCTACTTAGGGAACAGGGTATGCTATTTAACAGCCCGGGATAGATGGCCTGATATTTTTGTGTTTTGCATAGCTGCAGCTTCCTCTTTACTTACAGTTCAGTGAGTACTATCATGAGCTTAGCTTTAAGGTAGAGCTTCAGGCTTTGTCAGCCTGAAGACATACCTAAGGAAATATTGAACAATAATGCAGTCTGAGTAGGTGACTGCCAAAAAAGAAATAGGTGTGCATTTTAAATTTCTAACCATGAAACTGGTGGTAGCTTCCGTGCTAATGGGCACTGCTTGGGCTGCCCTTCTTGTTTTTCTGCTGCTCTGCAACCCAAACCCAGCCAGCAACAGGCCACACCGGCATTCAAGGCAGCATTGGCTTGTCACAGCCTCGTGTCCCCAAGCACTTGCCACACATCACTGTGATCAGCTCACACAGTGTTGCCTCACATAGAGGCCTGGCAAAAGCTGGCAGCTTGAGAAGGCTTCGCTTTGCACCTCTTTGCTGGTTTTGTTTGTCGTTATTTGTTTTTCATCATTTAACATGCCACCTTCCGCATTTATGTAGAGCAGGAGAGCAGTTACCACAGCACACGCATCATGATAACTGTTTCATTATCTTCATCAAAAAACACATGCTTTAGCTAATCAGTTGGCCCTGCTCTGCTTATGCCATCTTAAGGGAGGGAGGAAAATAAACTAATAAGACTTCAGCAGAGATTAATCTCTTCAGAACTGTAGAGGTGCAATAGGATTTTTGCCACAAAACAACAGTTCCCTGCAAAATCTTCCATGGAAAGGGACAGAAAAAGACAAATTCTTGTAAATAGTGAAGTCAAATAGCTCCAAATTTGTACATATGTAATCCATCAACACTGTGGTTTTACTAATCCTGATAAAACATCAAGGGAAAACAAATATTATTTTTACCATATTTGCTCAAATAAGGCTTATATATTCCACTTCCCCAGGTTTTGCCCTCAAAATCAGAGGTACTTGAGTGCTTTGTGATGTGCCAACACTCTGCATTGTTATAGAGTCTTCTATGTCTTTTTGGTCTTTTGCAGACACGCGGGTGCTTGGTACACCTCCCTCCAAGCTGGCAGGACAAGGGTCGATCAGGACACCCATAGACAGCACTGTGCTGCCACAGAGGCACAGAGCACCTTTGCATCAGGGTTGGGTTTTGACCAGATGCCTTTTTTCACAGACAGAATGAGCACAGTTGTGTCTGTGCAAATATGCACGTGCTTCATCTTTACAAACCAATCACATCAGATACGGACTTTATTCTTGTAACATCCTTGAATGTGGCCTTTATTTGTATCTAACAAATCTTAAGAGGCACAGAATGCTTGATAGGATGAATGAAGGCAGTAGTATGAAATGTCTAACGCTTCTTGTGTGCTTGTGGGCTTTTTTCAGCCTGCTAAAACCTGGATATGCTGGGAAAGAACAAAAAGGAACATAGAGAAGAAGCTGCAGTACAAATCGCATCTGCAAATCTTTCCCTTAACTGTAGTGACATCAAATTCCACCCAGCTTCAAGAAAGCCACAGGGCAAAGGCATAAATGTCCAGAAAAGTGAGAAGATAGGTAGATAGATAGGAAAATGGAGAATTGTGGGAATGCCAGCAGAGGATGGCTTCTCTTCTTACACTTCTATAATGAGAAGGAAAGGCAGAAAAAAAGAGCGAACATAACAAATCAGCCATCAGGAGGGAAAAAAATGGGGAGCTCTTCACCCCACCAAATGACACAAGTGAACACTTCGCTAAACAATGTTTCAGTTAAAAATAATTTCTTGACTCTTCCAAGTAAATGCATTTGAGATTTCTTCCTAGAACTGCATTTCTGAATAAATTTCATTATATTCAAAAAAGCTGGTAGAAAGATGTGTGAAGCACAAGAATACGCAAACATAGATACACATGAACCCCCAGCACGCATACTCAAAGAGTAGCATAACTTGCTTAAAAATCACCTACTTTAGGGCTGTGTCAGTGGGAACTGAACTAATGTGGCAATTGATGAGAGACTGCAGCACTGGGAGCATCAAAGTGGAAAAGATTTGCACGGCTCCTGCTGTGGTAGGCAACTGCACAAGCCCTTTCATAAATTGTTCAAGCTCCATGTTAAAATTAGTTAGGATTCAACCTTGCTTTTAATGGAAGGTAGGAAAAAGTCAAGAAGAGAGAGTAAAACCCAACATGGCAGAAAAGGGAGAACCAGGTAATGGCTAGGGGAAAAAAAGTAACTCCATTTACACATTATGCTACCTGTTTTAAATGCCTCTACCTTCTCAGCCCACACTCTCTGTATTGCACTTAATATTGATGGTTAATCAAAATCAAGCAACAAATGTGTTAATCTTTAATGTTTACTTAGCCATACAGACCAGGAGGTGGTGACCCACAGGGTAGCATTACTAAGATGTTTTAGTTTTACATTACATGTTCAAGTATTTTATGTTACCTTTCTGTTATTTTCACAAAAAACAAGCTCTCCTCCATCTGTTTAGTAAAAAAAAAAAATCCAAATGAGCTGCAAAACTATGCCCTTGCTTCCAAACAAATAATGAAACCTTAATGTGAATAAACACACCTTCATAATCAAAGCCTGGCTTGTGATCTAACTGGATAATAATTCACTTACAATATCATCAGCTCAGAATGAGTATCAGCCTGGGTATTGTTGGTGCAGGTGTAACTTAATGAATTCAGGGTCATTTTATCTGGCGCTTAGTTGCTTATATTGGTGTTGGGAGCATTAGGTCCTTCAATTTTTCATTACAAGCAACACCATTAAACTGCCACAGAGCAATATAAAGTAGAGATTTTTCTTAGACCCCATAAAACAACTAACAAAAATGTTATTGTTGCCAGATTCATCATATGCTTTTATACATCCCTCAAACAGAACTGACTATAACCGTCTTCATTTGGCTATTATTTTTTGCTGTTGTTTCAACAGGGTATGAAAATCAATGTGGAAATATAAGAGAAGTAGTCTAGTCTGAAGAACTCACTGTCAAAGGCGTAGAGACCATAACAGGATCCTGAATGTAGAACAGGATCTCTGCTTGTATGCTTCTTCGCTGCACTGGGACACATATTTTAGTCAAGTTACATGCACAGTACGAGCAATGAGGACAGAAAACAGTGTGTGATTGCAGAGTCGAGTCACGTGCCCATTTAGAGCATCTTGGGGTGCATGAGTGTATGTGGTTGGTATGCATGTGCAGGCATGCCTAAAATACATACATCTTGATTTATCCTATTAACACATGAGTGTATTAAGTCACTGAAGACTGAAAAAGAAGAATGGAAATATTAGGAAAAAAGTATCCATTGATTTTTTCAGAAGTTGATGTTATTGTTCATTGTTTATCAGAGCATAAATTACTTTCATTGTTCAGTTTAATAGGAGTTACAATACATTGTATAATAATAAAAATATGTTGGAATTTGCATCTTGCAGATAAGTTTTCCATCTTCCATTTACTAAAGAGCCATCTCATCCTAATTTGATGCCCCTCAACAGCAGAATTTTATGTTACGCAGCTCTCTTGCCTCTCACCACCTTTACTAACTTTGCCTGACCTGCCACAGAGAACTGAAAGAAATCCATCTGTTTCAAAAGTGGAAAATTATACACTGCCTTTCATGCTTCATACATGGTTATGTTTTTCACCCCATTGTGAAATCTTCTAAGATGCTTATTACCTGCAATATTGGAATAAATTTGGCCATGGTTCCCTAGGTGCAACCATTTAAAATAATGTCAATTGCCTCCAGTTATGCCAGATTGGCCCAATACATCTGAAAAATAATTACCTTCATATCCGGTATTTGCCGCCATTTACGGACCAGCTACTGAGCCAGCTACTGAGCCAAAGAATATGATGAACTCTTCAAACCAGTTTTAATCAAATAGCTGCCAGAAAATGCCCAAAACAGAAATCTTTGCTGCTTTTATAAACGATTTGTAATTAATATATGAATAAAACGCATATTTGAATTTTCACCAACACAACTGCTTTTGCCAGGAAATCACAGTTAAAAGCTGAAGTGAATGTTCCTTTAGAAAGTGCACTTGGTTTATAGCAATAGTCTTAGCAGTTAATGTCTGGCAAAGCTTCAAACTCAGAATTACATTACGTTGGTAATTTTAACTTTATCGTCTTAAATAGATCCAGTTTGGATGTATGAATACAAGCAAAGTAGGACAGCTCTCAAAGAACTGCCTTTAAGCAGGCTTTATTCTATCCCATGAAGCTTTGTCATTCTTTCTGTTATTATTAATAGCTGTTAAGTGCTGACAGCATGCTTGGCACTGAATGAAACGCAGGAGCAGACATGGTTCTTGTTAAGGGTGGCCCTCGGGAGGCCATTTACTGTGTGTAACAACAACAACAACTTTATTGGAGTAGTAACCCACTAACACAGCTGCAGCTTGGGTGTCAGGAGATGTCGCTGTTTAGACAAAATAGTGATGTGCACATGCATGCAGATATGACTCCTTTACGCGTTAATTTTGTCACAGCTAGCAAGGCTATCAGCTGAGCAGACAAGACTTTCTGAGGTAGCCAAAGAAAAGCTGTGGCCCAGAGTGCCATTTTTGCAGGGTTTTCTGACCTCAGCAGTGGGAGTACAGACCTCTGGGACAGGCCAAGCACTGAGGAGCAGCACAGCTGCTGGACGCACTGGGAAGGAGGACCTCAAAGGGCAAACCTCTGCTACTAGAGGTTATGGCAGGTTCAGCCACAGGATTAAAGGAAATGGCAGAAAAGGATAGGCAAGAATTTCAAGCAGAGGAGCCTTGAAGCTGTCTTACGTCGATGGCTTTCTTTTGAGCCAGGAGCTATGGAAGTGTTGAAAAAAAAAAGATTTAAAGGGACTGAGGGGATGATGTGGGAGGCAGCTTCAGACCCTGAACCCAAGACACCTGGAGCAAGCTGAGCTGGTACTCCAGAGTGGAAGACAGGGTCTGTGCTCTTCTGCTGCAGGGAAAGCTGTCATGCCCACTGGACACCATCTGTCTAGTTATGGGTAGCATACAGAGATGATGCCCAGTTCCTGACTTTCAAGGTCCTATCAGATGTCATTGGCCAATTTTAGCCTAGCCAAGATCAGAGCTCTGCTGCATCATCACCTGTGGAGGGTAGGGGAGAGAGAGAGGAGAGGCAGTGGCACCAAAACTCTGCTGACAAGTTCACACTTTAACATGTATGTGAGTCAGGAGCTTTGCAGAGGACATTTACCCCCCAGCTCCTGATCAGGTGGCTGTGCAGTGCCCAAAGCAGAGGAAAAGGTGACTGGCTCCCCCACTCAATCAGGCTGGTGCTCACATCCACCAGTGGGTCTGACCTGAGACTGCCACAAAGACAGGGGTGGCCATCCTCTCCTGTCTTCTCCTTTGGATCTGCCCTAATACTCCATCCCTGTGTCCAAGTACAGCTCTTGATATTGCAGGTGGAGTCGTGTTTATTTCTGCTTTTCCAGGGGTCTGCCCTGCTACTCCAGCCACAGCCACAACCAAACTCATGTTAAGCAAGTCTTGCTGGGGGCTTCTGACTTGTAAGCACAAGGGCTAAAGCTCCACAGAACTAGATGCTGCACCATGTGGGAGGTAAGTTACCCCCAGGCATACAGATGCTGGTCGATCATAATGGCAGGAGAAAGTAGGTCCAAACAGGTCAAATAGTTCTCTTGAAACTGTTTATCTTAGTTTCATTGTAATTGCCTGGCTGGCTTGTTTCTTGCTGCACAAAAGCTTCCCTCCCCCTTCAGCGTCACCTACTCTCGAACATATTCTAACAAGCCTCCTCCCTTCTGTGCTGTCTGCCTCCTAACACTAATTTTAGATGCATGTTTCTTGAGTACCTTTGCCTAAAAGCAACCAGATTGTCAGAAAATGCTTAGAAACACTCTGAAAACCACATAGCTTTAAGGTGTTACAGCTGGTTACTCCAAAAATTATTAATTCAGAGGTCATTAGTCACTTGTGGCCATTTAGGCTATAAAATATATGAATTAAATGGATTTTTTAACTTCCTAGGGAACAACAGCCTTGCTTTCCATACTCCTATACACAATGTTCCCAATGTTGTTAATCTCTACTATGCTGTAAACCCATTGATTCTGTCTGGTGTATTAACACTTGAGTTTTTGCAAAGGCTGTTCTCTGCACAGTATCTGGAAGAGTTACACCCATGTGACGTATTTTTTAAAAGAGCATTGGCAGGGGTGGCATGGGAGGGAAATCTGCAGGAACTGCATAGTGACTGTGCAGAATGAGCTCATTTCCCTGTCATTCCTCTTCTGGGAATGTGCTCTCATACCTCACACAAGAGCAAAGCTGTGATGGTGTTATTTGCAGACAGGCACCATGGGGTAGATGCTTTCCAATGCACCAAAGGGATATGAGATCACAGGCACCCTGCCCAGGTTGCTGTGATCTGCTGCACTGCTATGGCTGCAATACAACAGGCAGAAGTGCCAGCGAAGCTAGAGCTAGTTGACTCAGGTACTAGCAATCATGTAGCGGGGACAGCGTGGAAGGCTGAACAAACTGTTTGAAAAGATGAGTAAATATTCAAACAGTTCGCCCACGATGCTACAGCTGGACTCCTAAGAGTGTCAAAGTTGATTTTCAGCTGTGCTGCATCACGTTGCAGTGGCTGTGGAGCAAACCTCCTCCCCCCTCCTAGAACCACTGTGATGCTGATATAATCTTAGTCTAAGGAAAGATAAAAGGTACAACATGCCAGCCAATCCAGAAGTGGCTCGTCTTCTAGAATATTTTGATTGTGACAGCAGAAATAATATATCTGTTACAAGATAGTGAACAGGAAGCACTTCACTGAAATGACTGTTGTCTGCATCAAAATCGGTATTTATACATCCTTGATTTCTCCTCTCTTTCAAAGAAAAATCTAAATTAAAAGACTTGGGGATAGAGAAGATGTCTCCCTCACACTGACTGTTTACTACTGCTTGCTGCATTTCACATCATCATTGTTCTTTAAGCCCAAGGCCATTCCCAGTCTCCCTACTCAACAACGCATCCACTTTGACGTGTCTCCTATCACTGCTCCTTGTTTCCTTCTGCGCTTCAGCACAAAGTATGCTTGATTTAATTGCTTTTTAAACACTAACTAACTCCTCCATCATCACACTAAGAAGGACAACCTTGTGCCTCTACCATAGAAGTAGCCTCTTTATTTTGCTGGAGTGTTAGTAAATTAACCAGCATTTCACTTCTCCACTATCATTGCAGATAAGATGGTCATAAAGGCATTTCCAGGCAGGCTTTGAGAAGAATTAAATGTGGAGTTGCAAAGCATCCTAATTAAGGCACAAAATAGGCCTAGCAGTCCTCATGGTACTTAATATGTCATCTTATTCCTATCTCTTAAACCCAATAATGTCAAACCACCACTATATTGGAGTGTTATATCTGCTATAACTTATGTCAACTTGGATCACACACACCCCTTTTTCTTAAACAATGTTTGGCAGCCAACTGAGTGTGGAAACTAGACTGTTTTACATTAGTCAGCAGTACATTTAAATCATTCTTACCAAATGATTTACTGTGGATTACAAATTCTTATATGGCATTTTAAGTTAATGATTAGGCAAAGTAATATATCACTAAAATGATTGGGTGCATATGTATTTTGCTTCGATGATTCTAAATTTCTCTTTGGTTTGGAAGACTTCTCTACTCTTATTTTCCCCAGTTGAAGAAAAAAAAATATTTTTAAGAGAAAAGGGTAAAAGGCCCCAACATTTCTGCCTGTCTTCTCCAACTATTGCTTAAGTCAAGAGGATTTTCCTCCCTGCAGGGGAGTCAGGTCACGAGGAGACACTGGTAAGTTGGTTAGTGCTCTCCAGACAGGTATTGGCAGGTGTCAGTATTGCACAGCATTTCCACACCTTACTGTGTCCCAACGACAGGAGGAAAAGCTGGAGGGAAAAGGATTAAGACTTTATATAAAACAAAATAGTGAATGAACCACCTGGAAAGACAAAATGTTATGGCAGAATATGTCAAGTGGAGTATTTCACAGGAAGAAACAACCTGTACTCATTCTCCATGCACAGACATGTCTGCAGACTTCTGAAAACTGTAGGTGTCCTATGACAGTGGAAAAAAAGGGATTTGCTGACTCTGTCTGGCAAGTGGACTTTGAAACCCAAGTGAAAGAAAGGTAGAGCATACTAATAAAACATGGGCTGTTGCACCAGATGCTCACAGGTGACTGGAATCCTTAAAAAGAAACAGTGACATAAAATAAATTATTTGTTTATTTTATTGCTGTGGGCCAGGATCCTGCAAGCGCTGAAAGATAACAAGCAACTTTGCATTTACAACATAAATGAAATAAGGAAGACAATTATCTCTGCTTCAGAGGCAATAAAAATAAAGGAAACCATTCATCTGTGCAAAGTTACCTGTGTGTAACTGTGTGCAAATCAGGACCTGTGGCCCTAACCCAGTAGCTTGTTGCATGCAAACGAGCTGCATAGTTGGTTTCACTGGGGCTGTGCATGGCTGCAACGATCCATTCATATGAGCCTTATGCTTGGCATAACAAAAATAGGCAAGATATTCATTGCATACTCATTTTGGCACCAATCATGTCTTTCACCTGCGGTTTCAGATGGTTGACAAAGAACAGACAGGATTACTGCAGCATTTATTTCATTTATTTATGCCCTTAGGTCTTACCCAAAGTATATAGCAAATGAAAAAAAAAAAAAAAAAAAAGAAAGTGCCAGAAATGAAGGAGAGATCTGATATTTATCGTTACCTTCTGCTTGGACTTCCCTATCCCCTCCTCCGTTTTCCAACACATTCTGTAACAGATCAGACTCTGTACACTCCTCAGAGAAGTCTACCCCAGATCACACCACAGAAGGTATGCAATTTCCACCATCATGACTCTGCACTAAAAGTTTTTAAAGAAAGTCACCCTGTACTAAAACCGGAGATGGTCGGTCTTCTACCTCAGCCAATGCCAACACTTCAGAGATGACATGAGGAGAGAGGTGTTTACTGGGACAAGATTTCAGATCATCAGACAAGGCCAATGATTTGTGTTGGCCCAAGGACAAAACTGAGAACCATTGCCAGTCATAAATCATGAGCACAATGTTGCCCGATGGAGAAGTAGATTGAAATGAATGATGTTCAGCAGGAGTGTCCAAAAAGAGGGTTCAAGAGAAATCTAATTCTGAAGTGAACAAGGCAGGGATAACTATAGCAATGTGAGCCTGCTAGGAAAAAAAAAATCACAGATTCTCACCCCATAAAATCATGAGACTGTGTTACAATAAGGAATGAAAGCTGTCACAAACTGTGGGCAACAGCAGGCAGTCTGGACTGAAATCCAGAATTCAGCCTAAAGTGCCCAGGTTTCCTATAGAGTGCATACACACCTAAGAAGAGGGCCCAAGCAGTAGTGAGATGGAGCACAGAGCTGTACAGAATGGACTAACGAAGAAAGCTAGGGGCAGGGTAGCACGTGAAATCCCATCTAACCTTCTGCAGTTTAAGCACCTGATGGATATCTCTGTAGGAAGCTGCATTCACCTACATGAGTAATATGGCCCAGTACCTCCTTTGGATCATATGGTCCACACAGAGCATGGGGTTTATCTCAGGTGAAGGAAATGTTACCATTGGATATATAGTTAAAAAAAAAAAGCGGATGACACCATTTTCTCTGGAAGTGGAAAGGATGGCTTCATTTCCTAGTTTAGGCCAGTGGCTGGTGGCTCCCACTTGCATGTGTCCTATCCATAAAAGCACAGATGTTTCTAGTTCCTCTTGTAGCTGTATGGAGTGAAGAATTTAGGCTAACACAGTGAAGGAACGTGGGTCTAGCCTCATAACCAGCATCACTTGGAAGACGTGGGAGTTCTGGGTCTTTGAGTCCTCTTCTGAGGAATTAAAAATAAAAGCAGTAGATTAAAAGTATTAGCAGACCAGGAAGCAGGTACCAGAAGCATGACTAAATACCTGAAAACCAAGGATCCAGAGCTGTGGTCCATCGCACTGAGTTTTGGGTCAATTTCTGCAGTGCAGGTGAGCTTAAGAAGGGCGGCGGCTTAGATACTCTCATGACAAATGGGAAACATAGATTTCGTCTAAGATTTTTCAGCCTCTGAGGCTGCAGAGGACATTGAACCTAGGTCTCTCACTTCTGTCTCAGTGTTATATATACAACGGGCTCCATCATTTAGTCCTGTCTTTCAAGCTGGCATTTGGCAGCATATTTCGTCCAAAATAAATTAGGTCCAAGTCAGATCTTCCTGGTGTCTCCTAGATGAGCTTAAAAGTCACCTGCTCAGACAGGTCACATAGGGAAGGGCTGGTTAAGGAGAAAACTGGCAAAAATTCAAATTAATATTTCAGGCTGAAACCGGAGTCTCAGGATCCACATTGCACTCATCAGCCGTTAGGGAGGGAAGGGGGGAAGAGAAAGACTGGGTAGTAACCTTTAGCAAAATTGTACAATGGTGCCCATAAAGACTGCAAGTCCTCCTACATGGACAAGTGAAGCCCAGTATTGATGGGGACACCCAGGTTTCTGGATTTTGAACAGACTTAAATAAGAGTGATGGTCTTAGGGTTCAGAGTAAAATGGTTCAGGGCCAGGGACTGTAAATGTAAACATCTGGAGAGTTACACAGCAGCCTAGTTGGGATTTTGTGGGACCCAGTGGGCATCCAGTTCTTTCTCAGCCCTCTCTAAATACCTATATATTTCATTGTATGCTGCCCCAAGAGACTGCATAAATTGTCCAATGTTACACAACAGGATAGTGATGACAAGACAGCTCTAAGCATTAGACTGTGTTGCTTCTGCTTTCAAAAAGGTGAAGTCTAGTACATAGGAGTTTTGTATGTACTACTCCATGAGCTAGAAGAAAGACAATCTTTGCTAAACAGTCTCCTTATAAAGGCCCAAGACACAATCCTCATGGAATTTATTTTTTCTTCCAGCTAAGGCAGCAGGATTGAGCATTAAAGTATCTTTGTTAAACTAGTTAATAGATTATTGTCCAAAGTAAACATATTTCAGTAAGTGCAAGACTGTTTTTTTCCTCCCTCTTTCCGTCTTTTGTTCAACTTCAACTCAGCTATTTATGATTCATTTCATGAGACACTAGGTTTTCTCTGAAGGCACTAAAAAGGGCCAGAGCTATCAAACAGTTTTAGTGACTAGTGCCAACAAGGAACTGTTTTCCTCCATGCTATAAAACAGGCACTGTCAATAGACTACAACCAGCAATAAACTATTAAAAAAGGAATTTATGATGGCTACTTATTATCCTCCTGAAATAATGTTGTTACAAGGCTGCCCTTTCCAGTCCTCCACACAGATCACATGGCAGATGTCTAACAAAGGGAAAGGCCCAGATCTGCAGGGACCAGCTGCAAACAGCCGGGAATTGCCCCACGTTACATGGGCACACACCGCACCGGGGTTTCAAAGCAGCAGAGCAATTGTCCCACACTGGGCTTAGGCTTGTTATACACGATTTAAGGTGGGATCTTAATTAAATTATGTATAGAACATGTTGAATCATTTTAATAGCTAAATATCAAATTATGTAGGAATGTCTATTATTGTTCAGTGAGGAATTGGTGAACCACAAGGATAAAATAAGAAATGGCACAAACCTCAAATGGAATCAGATCTGCCTCCTTTTTTAGATTTCGAAAAAAAGTCCCAGTTCTAATTCTTGTCCCTTCCTCTCCAACCCTATAGCAGGCTTTCTTCTTTGCTAAAGTGTCTGCTTCTGTTAGGTTGACATTTGACTGTGATACGGATCTGTAATTGCTATAAATTGTGGTATACCACTAGCATCAATAGAGCTGTCCTATCTTACTCCAATTAATGAACTGTTGCTTTTAATAACTATTTTAGAAAGAAGGGGGAAATGATACAGCTCATACTTCAGCGTCGTTTGGATTGTCTCCTTTTGATCTGGACCTTCACCCAGTGTGCTTCTTGAATTCCCAGTATGTCAGACTGGAGACATACAGGCTGCGGTCAAGGCTGAATGCGCCGCCCTGGGGGATGTCTCCTAATAACGAGCGTCTTTCAGGAATGACGGAGAAGGTCCTAAAGGTGTGTAGGGAAAAGAGGGGGGTGGTTTGAAGAGCTTAAGGGAAAAGGAACTTTTGGGTCTGGAAAAGGGAAAGCTAGGCTGGGCTGAGAAAAAGAGTGAAAAATGAAGTGTGGAGGAATGGGATGGAAGGGGATCGTCACTGAGATTCGGATAAAAAGTAAAACCCAATTGCAGAGTCAAGATTTTCCAAATAACACTGATCCCTGGCGGCAGTGTTATCAAGGGGGGTTCTCCTCTCCCCCATGTCGCTGCAAACAAAGAGTAGCTGTCTGATACCCTGTTCCCCAGACAGCTCATCTGGGCAAAAGAACGACATTTTGTAGTAGCAGGTAGTAGCCCCAGAACACAACACTTATTCTCAGAAAGGGAGTATTCCGGAGTTTTAAAATCCGGTTTTGTTAATTTTATGAACTCCAAACAAAGAATGTACACCGCAAAAAATCGGGAAATAGCATGCATAGAGACCTCAAACGAAAACGAACCATTTTACCGCAGAGAAATTTTTACGAATAGCGTCTGTATGCTACGAGCACCGGTGAGCGTGAGTTAAACTCCTGCTGAGATTATAACGTTGGGCTTATAATGTGTCCGGTTAGTATTTCTCAGCGAAGGAGGCAGCCCTGCCTGTGCTTGTCTCTTGCTGGCTTCTTGACTTAACAACTCAGCTGTGTCAAGACCGCATCTCTACAGCGAGAGGAGCAACGATTAAAATACCAAGACCATATGAGTAGTCATATATCCCGCAAAACCACTGAAACTAGAAGTCGCTTGCTTCCATCTAGGAGTGCCTGTTTACGTTATTGCTTCTCAATGAGTTTAATAATAACAACAACAACAACAACAACAACAACAACAACAACAATAATAATAATAATAATAATAATAATAATAATAATAATAATAATAATGCCACCTTTTATTTCCACAGCACCTTCCGCCCCTGCGACGCTCCCACGGCCCGCAGCACCCACCCAGAGGGCCGGGACGCAGGGGGGAGCCGAGCCTGCGGCCGGCCGCGCAACGAAACCCCCCCTTCCCTGGCACCCCCTGCGGTGAAATACGCCCGTTAATCATTATTTAACTGTTCTTGCCGGCGTACGAATGGTCTAAAGCGAAACCATCACCTTTCATTTAGCCCAGAGAGGACCGTAGTAAAAAAAAAAAATGAAAACTCTAAAACCTATGGTATTTCAGTATTTTTTAAGCAAGGGGCTTTGGAGGCAAGTAAAAAAGAAAAGTGTTTAAGTGTGCACGAACGGAAAGAACCATTTAATTAAAAGCATGAAAGAGGACGAAAGACCACATTCGTTCCTGCTTTTCGGTAACATATGCCTGTCCTATAATTGCCTGTAAATAGCCACTGCAAAAGCAACTCAGATTAGTGGCTTTCTGGATGAGGAATGGAAACTCTGACGACTTTAGCTGTCGAAAGTTTACATGAACTTGTGCTGTACCGGGGGCGGAAGGAAAGAAAAAAAGAAAACAAAACCTATAGAAACGCTGGCTTGCGGGGATATTTTTCGTTATCATCTTGGCAAGATACAGTTTCATACTTCCAAAGCTGAGCTCTCCCTCTCCAGCACGGGTTTTGCACTCTCCCAAATCTCCCCCACTTCCCTCCCTCCCTTCCTCTCCCGAGCTTTCCACGGGTTTGTACAAATCACCCACAAAAATGCCCCTGGGTGTCGCTTCGCGGTGCTCGGAGCCGGCGGGCGAGCGGGGCTGTGCCGGAGGCTCCCGCTGCCGCCGCACGGCCGCAGCCCCTCCGGGGCCGCCCCATGTCCTCCACACAGGCTCGAAAACGCTTTTTTTCCCGGTGAGCGGGGAGAGGTAGCCCTCTGCCAAGCGCCTCGGTAAGACGCCGCACATCTTAGGAGAGGGCTGCGGAGCGGTCCGTGGGGAGAAAGGAGAGGGTCGGAGGAGAACAAAAAGCAGGGCTGTGCCCGTGGGGAGCCCTGAGGGTCCCCTGGCAAGCCCGCTGCCCCCAGAGCGGGCATAGCCGAAGCCCCGCAGCGGCGAGGTCCCCTGAAGCATCCGCCGCCCCAGAGCCCGGGGACGAGCTGGGGGAAAGCCGGGCTGCTCGCTGGGGGGCTGGGGGGGTCCCTCCCCCTCCAGCCGCCGGCACCGGTACCCCCGCAGGGGCTGGGGGAGCCGCCGGTAACGGCGGGGTTGAGGGTGCGAGCGGCTCCGCGGGGGAAAAGACCGCAAAGAGCGCTCCGTGCCCCCCCGTCCCCGGGAGGCTGGGGGGCTGCGGAGGTAACCCTACGGGGCGGCGTTTTGATTTCTCAGCCGTTTTGTTAATAACGCTTTGGTTACAGCACGCTCGTCCTTCCCGGTGTCGTTGCGCCGGGCTGTGATTTTACGACGGCACCGAGCCGGGAGATGGGGATTGACACCGTACTGTCCGCCCTGTTGTATTAAAAGACAGCAGGTTACGTGGCTACATCGGCAGCTTGTTTCAGGCACAAATATTAGCATGCCAAGCTGGCACAAATTCCACCCCCTTCCCCGACCCGCATCCATGCGATTGCACCGGGACAACCAGGGATGCTCGGGGAAAGATTGGTTCCTGAAAATTCGGCGCCCGCACTTTCCCCTCGGCCGCCGGCGGCCGCCCCTGCGCGGCCGGGAGCGGGGAGGGCGGAACGGCCGTGCCGCTCCCCGCCGCCCTCCCGCACCGCCGCTGCGCCCATCCCCGTCGCCGCCGGCGGCCCCCGGGGCCGGGGAGCCCGGTCCTCGGCGCGGGCTCCCTCCGCTCCTGGAAAGGCACCGCCGGGGGACTTCTGCTGTACGTGCGGCACCGGGCAGATCCGAGAGCGGAGGATCTGAGCCATCTGACCGCTAAAGTCTGGTTTTGAATGCGCCTGTGTTTTTGCAAGGCAGAGTTTTCCATTACCTGTTGACTGGGATCACGTACACAGGGGAAGCTTCGATATAATGCTGTTTTCGCTCACTGTAAATCCCACATGTTGCAGTCAAATTCTTACCAGCTGGGAGGGCCAGAGCAGTAAACCCCAGCAATTCTGTTTCATCATAAATCAAGTTTATGAACTCTAGTACAAGGTATATAACTCTGGAAGCTGCGCTCTTTAGTGGTAAATGGCTGTTGAAATGTTGGACTGCGGCATTGTCAAATTCCCTTTTCCACCTAAAACTTGACACAAACTAATTCTTACAGCGATCATCGTCTCTTGCTTAATTTGGAAGAAAACCACCTGGCATAAATTGTATTAGACAAACAGAAAGGTAAACCTGGAAGTGTAACATTTAGAGTAAAACCCCCAGGCGCTGATGCCGCATACAGCCCACAGTTCTGATCCGTGTATTTGTAATCAGATGTGTGCAGGCGCCTGGCCGCGGCAGGCTGTCACGCAGTTGTAGGCAAAGAATAAGTGACCTCATTTTAAAAGGAAATGTAAAAGCACCCGTGCAAATTTCGTTTTAAAGGACACTGTCCCCCCTCTCTGTACTTGCAATGTGTACAACAAAATCGGAAGAGAATTGCCCGCACAAGACAAATCCCATCCCAGCGTACGCGGTATTTCCTCCTCGCTTTTAATTTTTTACTGATTTATTCAGGAGCTTTTTAGAAAAGAGGAGCTGAAGGAACAAACCCGTGGTGTCCCCTCATTCATGCTCGGAGGCTGCTTTGCAGTAGACCGAGATGGCTCCTGCGTCTCTTATTCAAACTTCAGAGTACCATCTACGCTGAAGTTCAGCGTTTCTTGTCTGGGGTTTGATCCTGCACTAGGCAGGAAGGTTCTCCAGCAGCATCTGGAGAAAGGTAGCTTAGTGCGTTCTTTGCTCTTAGTTTTTTCATTACTGTACTTGTGATTTCTAGGAGATTTTCGGAACGAACTACGGCGTTTAGCAAGTCACGGACGATTATCACCATTATAATCACAACCACGAATACTGCGACGACTACCAATAAAGTGTATCGATCCAGCAGCAGAGAACTCCGCAGTACGGCAATGTAATACGAGATTTGGGTAGACTCTTCCGAGTCCCGGGAGGCAGGGTAGGGTCTCTATCAGGGCTCTGCAGCTTGTCAAAGCTTGCCTAATCAAAAGAAGTGAAAGTGGGGACGAAAAGGACTGGGATTTCGCCGTGTAACTTTGGAGCTGGGAGACGGGTTAGGGATCGAGTCGAGTTGAGTGTGCTCATGCCAGCGTGCTGGTGAGGCTGCAGCGGGCACTGGGGCTAGGAAATACCGCCGATACGTTGTCAAATTTTCTCCATAAATATCACCCGAAGGATTCTCGTGAGAAACAGCTGACAAGATCTTACCCTCGGGGGAAAGAAAAAAGAAACCACACGCCACACACCCACGCACCCACACACCCCGCATTTGAATGACAACCTGTTATATGCTGGGGACCCCCGGGATTCTCAAAGAGGTGTCCCTTGCGTTTGAACCAATTTAGAGAGACTTTAAAACTAAGCATTGCTCGGTTTAATAATTGCTCCATTTTCCCGTCCGGTAGCAGGAGATTTAGTCGTAGAAAAAGCTCCATAGACATCCGCAGCCGCCCCGAGAAAGTAGGGAGAGGTGCTCCATCTCTCCCCGTGGAACCGCGCTTGCATTTTGTGTTGTAATGTACTTATTTTAATGTTTGTCCACCCAAACGTCCGCTCTTTATTCTTGTGCAGTTGAGGAAAAGAGCAGCAACAAAAAATAACCCCGAGGATGCTCTGGCTGGCGTTGCCTGTGTGCGATACACCGTGTTTCCTTGCAGCCCTTGCTGTCTGCAGTCTTGATTTGTGCGTGGGGTTATGGGGTTGCCGGCGTGGACTGCGTGGGCAAAGGCAGGGAGAGGGGCAGCCTGCCCAGCCTGCCTCGGCTCGGGGGAAACTCACTTGCTCTATGTTTTGGCGCTGTGGAAACAGACTGTATTTTATACATATATATATATTTATATTAAAAAAAAATTTAAAATATTTTTAAACACATAAAAAAGTGGTTTATATATATAACACTTACATATACACTATATATATAACACTTATATATATATAACACATATATATATCTCCTTAACACTTTTATATATGTTAAAAAAAGTAATTTTTTTTCTATGTAAAGTATAGACAGTCTGTCTATGCAGACGGATTTAGATTAGCTGCTAAGAATGCTTAAAGTCCAGGATAAATGGGAAGAAAACTGCTATCGTTTGTAAGGTCGTCATAATACTATAAAATAAGATTGGGAGATTTAAACCCTCCCATCCATTTTATTCCTCGGTGTCTTCTGAAGTCAGCCAGCTTCTGGGTGTTTGGGATTTTACACAGACGTAAAAAGAATTTACTTTTAAGTGTTTGTTGGTTTTTTTTTTTTAACGGAAGTGAGTTCTAGCAGCGGAGCCTGCTCTGCCGGAATTAGGTGTTACCGCTTTCCGTGCCTCCTTCCGACCGGTTTTGCGGGACAACTCGCACCACCGCCGAGCCTGCGTCCGTGCCGCAGCGCCGCAGCGGCAGCGGTGCCATAAAGGCGCCGCTGCCAGGGCGGGGATGCTGCCGCCGCTTCAGCGAAACACGCTCGCTGCCCCTCGTCGTCCTCCTGGGAGGAAGGCAGCTCCCTTCTCCCCTCCGCTTCCAGAGCAGGGACCCTCACCTCGCTTCGCCTCCCACATGGAAAAGCAAAGCGCCTGCCCGTTCCCGGTCTTTTAACGCCCAGCGCCGTCACGCTGCCGTATCGACCACGAAGACACGAATGCGATCTCGTGTTGAAAGAGTTTCGCTCGTCCCATCAGGCAGCGGAGCGCCGGCTGAGCCGAGCCTAATGCGGGGCAGAAGGAGGCGGCGACAGGACCGGGCGAGAGACAGAAGGCGGCCGGGAAGGGCTTTATTAGATAAATGTATTAATCTGGATCCCAGCTGTGGTTGCCGTGTTCTCCAAGATTCCTTTCCAAAATCTTTCTTGTCGGATGTGGGCTTCCCTAATTAATCACTCATGCCGTTGTATACTTTACGGCTCGAGAGCGTAATTTTAGTCAGTTGTTTTGAAGCGCCTGACTCTTCCCATCTGATTTGCGTTTGCCGATTAAGCGTACCAGAAACCTAACACTTGTAGATAGGAGTCCCGGTACCCGGCACCCCCGGCACCGGCCGAACGCCCCACGCCGCCCGGGGCCGCGCACCGCCCGGCGTCGCTCCCCGGCTCCCGCGGGGGAGCGACGCCGGGCGGTGCGCGGCCCCGGAGCTGGCCCCCGCCCGTCCGCCGTGCCGGGGTCCCGGCGGGCATCACCGAAACCCGCTCCTTCTTCCCTAGCCTCCTCTTTTTCGGGGCCGCGGGCCCCCGCCGCGGGGACTCGCACGTCTCCCGGGGACCGCCCGGCGCCGGGGTGCCGGCGCCGCCGAGCTGCGTGGCCGTTACGGCCGTTGGGGGCAACAGCAGCGCCTCAGGGCGCGGCCATCCCGGGGCGGAGCGGTCATCATCTCGGAGCGGCCCGGCGGCTCCGCCCGTAGAGGGGCGGGCCTGAGGCCGTTCACCCCCGGCCGCTGCCGGCCTCGGCCCGCCCGGGCCCGCCCCGCAGCGCCGCGGATGCCCGGGGACGTCTCGCTTCATTTGTCACCAGCTCTGCTCGCCTGCCCAGCTGTCAAAACAGGGGGTGTCTTTTTCATTCCAGCTCACAAAGTACCAAAGGGGAAAGGGGCTTTAATGCCTGTGTTTGGACACAAGCAATTATCCCTAATTATTGTTTTTCTTTTGAGCCTGCCCGTCCTGCTGGAGAGCCAGCAGATGAGCATGCCCTAATCCTCCCCAGTCGGTTGATCTCAGTGGGTTTTGCGGGACAAACCGGGCGAGAAGGCTTCGTAGCTTTCATCTCGATGTGAGTTTTGAACTGATTGAAACTCGTTGCGATGGGAGAATTAACCTCGGAGCCCAGTCTTTCAATGGCCCCTGATAAGAGATTATACGTGTTGATGGCAAGCTTTTCTTGGCAAAATGTTTTCAAAGGGCTCAGAGCTGTTAAATCAAAGCCCTATTGAATGGGTGGTAGGCCCCTTTAGAGCTCTCCCTCCTTCTTCATTCCCCGGTGCTGTGTGTTGGTAATTACTGGCAGGGGTGGGAGAAGGAAAACAGAAAATCCTCTCGGAGGTACACCCCCACGCGCACAAGGGTGATGAGCAACATCAGCCAGAGGACTACGGGGAAGCCAGAGGAAAATTTTCTTAATCCCACAGAGGATAACTCCATAAACACTCAGGCCAGTGCAAGATAAATCCTGTTCTGCTGCAGTCTTCTGTCATACGTCTGCTGCTTGCTTTTGTGGGCTTGCAATAGCAATCCAAGGACTCATGCATCAATGCTATTTCCTCAATAATTCCCCCTCTCACATACATGAAAAACAATTAAGAGAGAGCAATTCACAAAAGAGCTAGAGGCTATGTGGATCTTTCAGCCACAAGTGTGTATGTGCGTAAGAAAAGCTAAGTAATATTTAAGAATGGCAGAAACCTTGATGAGATCTCCTTAAACAAAAGCCACTTATTCTTCGAGTTAGCTTCTTCTCCACCTGTCCAAAGTGTGTGTCCTGGACTTCAGGATTACATGTCTTGGTAAAGAGTCACCATTATTACAAAATTTGAGTCGTCTTTAGTTGAATCCTTTCTCTTTAGTTGAATACTTTCTCTTCCACTGTCTCATAATGGGCACTTTAAAAAAGCCTGCATGCAAAAGCGAAAGTTGTCTGCTCCCACTGCTCTTATGGCTTAGGGAATCTCTGTGTGCTGATCCACCCTGGATTTTATACATGAATGTGCATTTGTTCAGAGACAGTTCTGGGACAATGGATGTGGTTCTGATTTTAATTCTGGAAGGCTAAGGCCCAACAGAAGAAAATCTTCCCGGAAGTAGAGGAGGATGTAAGCGTTCTCCATCAGACAGACAATCCACTTCAAAAGAAATGCTGACAAGAGTGTGGCACCCACTGCAGAAAACTGTTGATCTGGAAAAAGAAAAACACTTAGCTCTGCATCGGTGTCTGCTGGCAGCCAAGGAGAGAGGTTTGGATGGGCCAAACCTTATTTATATGGGTATTACGTAGGACTTGGGAACATTCTTATTAAAATGGCATGCCAGCTGGATGTTGAGAGAAACAAAACATTGATATCAAGTCCAGAAACGTAGGAATGAAAGAATTTTACGAGAGCTGCCAGCAGTAAAAGATTACCCTCTCCAGCACAGTAGCCTGCAGTGGTAATGAAGAGGCAGTGGAAGTAGCAGCAGTACAGTGATAGGCAAACAGCTTGATGGTAAAACAGCTGAAAACTGCCTTAGAGGGAAGAGATCAGCGTGGCCAGGAGCTGGATTGCCATAAACCCAGACAACAACCTACGGAGGCATTACAGCTAGCTGCCTTGGCCAATGCTCCAGCTGCAGGAGGAGGCCTGGGTTCAGGGCTGTTGGAAGTGTGCACTGCGTGCTGGTAGTCACACTACCCCGACTGTCAGGTTTTAAAATTGATATTTTATTAATTTGCCTTTTCTCTCCAATAATGTTCCATGTATTTTAAGTCCTTTGTTTAAAATCTTTGCGCATGAGGGAACATTGTTGGTTTTAGAGTGCTCTGCTGGTTACTGGTATACCCTGGGTTCCCAGCTCCTGATCCAAGCTTGAGCCAATGTAATTTACTGAAACTCCACAACCTTGAACTCAGCCCTTTTTAATGCCTATAAGTGTTTGCCAGAACACAAACATGTAATCTTTTTTTTATTTTTTCATTTAGAAGCTTGAGCTATAATTATTAAAACATTATGATTAATGTTTTAATATTAATTGCCTGTGCAATTGTACAGGCAGTACGAGTGCCAGAACAGTAACCTTTACTTTTTAAGTGACATTAAATTGCCACAAAAATCCAAGTTGTTTGGGATCCATTCAGCTTGTATTGTATCATGGAAGTTTCTTCCCAGCAGATCGTTTACTGGGAGGCTTGATAGTAATTGGAAAATATGTTTTTGAGTTGAAAATTGGTAGGGTTTTTTTGTTTGCTTTTGTCAAACAGTATCTCAACAACAACTGGAATTACAAAATGCGCATTTGGGCTTATTCAGTTCTTACTGTTGACTGGGCCTGTGAGTATTGTGGAGATTCTGGGAAGAATAATAATAGCTTTACTTGTTCTGGCTGTTCTGGTTGTTGAAGTGTTCTGCAAGGGATCCTAGATTTCACAGGCTGTGCAGGGTCTCAGTAGAATTTATACATTGCACAGGATCTCTTCTTCTCTGGTGAAGTGCCTGAATCATCACTAAACTGTGGCAAAGCTTGTCAGGAAGAATGTACTTGCAGAGTTTATACTTGCCATAGAAGCAAGCAGCTGCAAGGTGGATTTTATAACTTACATAGGATGAAAGAAACCTGTAATAGTTAAAGAAGATAGAATAGAGTGGCTTTATATATTTTTGGCAATTCTGAGGAGACATCTGGGCCCAAGGCTGTTTCATTGCTACTTCAGAAATGCCTGCAAGTCCTGAACAGTTAGAAAGTTTGCCACATAAAATAGCATGCATCCGATTTTTAAAATTAAAGAGCTGGTTTCAGCCCCAAAGACCTTAAAATTTATACACTCAGTGAGAAGCAGCACTTGGATCCAACAGGCAGATGGTGGAAATGTGGTATAACAGCAACACCTTTATCAGTCCCAGTGGCAGCTGCAGCACACCAGCTCTCAGCCATGGTCACAGACTAACATCCCAGGCAGACGTAGTCTCTTTCGCCAAAGCAGAGAGACCCACAGTATCTAATACAACGACGGAGCTTCTGAGGTTCTTGGGGTCGGGAAGGTATTTTGGCTCGGTAGCTTCCGTGGTCTTGACACGTAGAAGAGTTTTGGCTCTAGCAGCCTCTGGCAAAAATTTGTGACATAAAAATAAATAACTTTCCCGTTTATACATCTCCATCGCATTCATACCAGGACTTCGAGTGTCTTGGCTCTCGCTCTCCAGACTCAACAAGAGTCCTTGTTCCCTAGAGCAAGAAGGCCATATTGGTATTTCCTATTCAGATATTTCCCAGATAAACTCCACACATCACAGGATCACTGTTGGTCACATAGACCAACTAACCAACGCAGGAAGAGTTCCATCATGTTTCTGTCCAGCCCTTAAGTAGCGGAAAGTAACATTGCTGTAACTATTTTCTTGCCTCATACAGATTTGCCATCTAATCGCATACAAATAGCTGTATAGTCCAGTCCCCTCCACTGCATTATTCTTTGCCATAGGTCAACAAATGCTTCATTCTTCAAAGCAATAACTAGACCATGTAGAATTAGACTTCAGTTGTTGCTCGGCTGGAACAAAGGGGAGCTCTTATGTGAAAGTACTGTATGGGCCAAATCCCACAGTCCTTATTTTTATACATGCTACTTACTTGTGAATATTTCTATTGGTCCCTGTAATTGTTTTCAGCATTTATTACCATCAGAGGATGAAAAATAGTGGGAATAGTTACCATACATGCTGTGTCAAGTACTTAATACATGGTGTCGGAGAGAGAGAGCAATGTTTGTATCCAGAACCTAGTCGCCAAGCATTAAATCTTTTTTAGCTATAAGTGAATTCTGTTTTTCGACTCACATTTGTTCTTTAATAACAAGGTTGTTTTTTTTTTTAAGTAAAAGATAAATATTTGGAGTGTTATTACTTGTTTAACAAAAGTTTTCCTGGGTAAGATAACTACATTTCTGTATATCTTGATATAATGTAGCAGGATTTGAAAAAAATTGGCTCAAGGAAATCTGCAAACATTTAAGAGAGGACTCTTATAGACCATTTTTTATGGCTTATGAGAGCCAAAAGTGACAATGTTCCAGCCTGTAGCAGGTGCTCCAGGCTGCAGAGAAGAAATCACAAAGAGTAATTACATGCAAATACTGCAAGGGAAAGAAATGCTAGCCAGTAGCATTTAATGATGTTAAAAAAATACAGGCGAAGGCAAGTTAAGATGCACAACAATGGGCTCAAATGTCACTCAGTGGCTAAAAGACCCTTTGCTGACATGATGTTGGGTACTTACTTCATTCTGGCACACTGTCCACAGGTTATCTTTCTAATATGCAGAGTAACGTGTATAAAATCAGGCATTCTTTACAGAGGCAGAAACTTGGATAAACTCACTTTTACTATTCTGCTTTCTATAGCCATATCAGAAGGGAATCTTAGTACAGAATCTTTTGCTTAACGCCCCTTACATATAGCTCAATTAAATCCATTATATTCTTTATATTATTATTTTTACCAGTTGTTTCACTTATTATTCCACTGGTGCTCTGTGTGAAATAGTACTGGTTTTTAAATACCTCTAAATACATAGTTCTTAAAAATCAAGTCTCTTTCCCTTGCACACTCTAAAGAGTACGCTCATTTCCCAGCACAAAGCTAGGGATCTTCCCCAAAGCCTGCCCTTTACCCCAAATGCAACACCATAGCTTGCCTATGCTCCAGATGCTCCTGTACATTCAACTGCAGAACTCGTATCAACTCATGGCCTTCCTTTCAGCTCCAAACATACTGTCTCTACAGGCCATATGCAGGTGGACATAGATGCAAACAGGGACACAGGTTTAAAGGATTTATTTAAAGGAATCTTACTCATTGGCTGATGTTTTGAACAGTTTGTCACCATGAGGGCCTTAGCTTTCTTAGAGATTCATTCTAACCTGCTCAGTGATTAACAGGGCTAAGCAGCCTTTTGTTTTTTAAAAGTTGAGAGGATGACAATCACTTTCAGTTTAAAATCACTAGGACTATAGGAGACATTTATCCTTTCATTTTTTGGGGGGTTTTGGTTGGTTTGTGGTTTTTTTTTTGAATGGGTGTAATATTTATTGAACTGTTTGGCTGAATTCTGACATTTTATTTCTGTCCTTTTTGTTTTGATAGCATGCCTTGCTCTCCTCTTACCCCACAGCCTCAAAACACATCTATGCAAATTTCCCTGGGCACATGTGAGATCAGAATGGGATGCGAGGGACATCCAAGCACCAAGGACTTGAGAAAGGAGCTGTGGCAAGTGCTGAGTGAGTGGCTGGCTGGATGATAACAAGTCGAGCTGGACTTATGCTGTTAGCTGGATTAGGCAAAGAAATACATTTGTGCGTGCAATTATCCTGGTGCATGTTTGAAATCAAGATGATGTCTGCACCAGGGCTTCCATACCCACAGAAATGAGAACTCAGAAATACGGGAGGAGGTCACAGACATCAAACTCTCTCCAATTATAACATCACCTGAAAAATCACCGAGAGAGACCTTGGAAACCGATGAGTTCCCAGCAGAGTGAGCAATCTGTGACACACAAACTGTGCAGTTTGTAAGCAGCAAGTGCAGCTCCTGTGCCTCATGATCTGTGGCTGGCTGTGGCCAAATTCCCTGTGAACTGCAAGACAAGAGGCGCTGAAGAGCGTAAAAACACCAGGTCATCTTGTGATGTAGCTTCATATGCAGCCTAGTCGTGTCTCCCAGCAGAGCAGTGGGACCTCAGCTAGCCTTTGCCATATCTCAGGTGCTCTGTGTTTCCCTCTTTTCAGTAGCATGTGATTTATGTCTTTCATCTCGCAGTCCCTGAAGATCCTGGCATACAGCTTGTCACATGAGACAGTGCTCACCCGTGGCCTACAGTTTAGAGTACAGGCTTGGGAGGCTTTGACTTTCTTATGTAGGCATGGCAATCTGTCTCCCCTGCAGAAAAACAAGGGATAGTCTTAATATGCCTGACAAATTAACCTGATAGTTTCCCCTGGATCTGAAATGGTGGCATATAATCAAAATCAGACAGCAAGCCGCAAAAAGGAAAAGCATTCTCTGTGCTACTTGAGAGCACTAGCCCAGACTTTACTCCAGCCTCCACCCGTGACCAGTCTTGGAGACAAGTGGAAAAGACAACCCTCCCAAGTAGAATACATATGCTGTAGAATGTGCTAGGGGAAAAAATGCTTTATTTTCCCTTTGCAGGCTCATAGCTGAAGCCGTAATACGACATGCTTTTCTTCAGCTGAGTTTGGGCAAATCTTTTCAATGAATTGTACATTTGAGATGCTTTTGCTTGAAACACTGAAGATATATAACTCAAGAACAAGGCCATAGTTAAAAAGAAAAAGAAATATTTGTATGCTTGAATTTTAAGATGCATATCTGTCATTTATGTGTGTCATGTTTTATTTACCTCAAGATAAGACAACACTTTCCCTGTTTCTAATAGTCCATGGTCCAGAAAGAAATGCCCAAGTGCATGGATAACAACAGTTTCAAGACTGCAAAACTGGTGCCAATTGACCTACAGGACCGGGAAAGCAGAATTTCTCCTGGTAGACCATAGGAAGTGATTCACACAATTGCATTACTTCTATTAAAATTTTTCAGTCTTTGACTTCAGTTTCCAACAAATGTTTCTGTAGAAACATGACAAAGGAATGCTGATATATAGGTAACTGCATGAATAATGTAAAAAAATAATTCATATGATTAATTTTGCCCTTTTGTCCCAATCCTATTGGATTTACTTTAGCAGATGTCAGCATTTTAAATGCAGTTGGAGCATGTCTTCTGAAATAATTGTTGAACTTAGTCATTTATGATCAGCTGCAGTGATGATGTGCTGTGGATTAGAACCTAGAAAGCAGAATATTACAGGCATGCTCATTTTACAGATGTTGCTCTGTTAGTTTTTGGTGTCCTGGAGAAAAGTATTCAAAGATATTGAAACCAGCTGTTTCTCCTGCTAGTGCACCGGATGCTTATCTTCTTGCTCTATATATCAAAATATCAGTGTCAAAATTTAGCATTACTGCATGAACTGGAGACACTTTGATCTGAAGATAAGATGGTTCAGTCAGTATTATGTAGCAGCTGCGCTTAGTATATTTAAAAACAAAATTTAAAAGAAGATTTTTATTATTATTCTGTAAAAATATGATGAGCATGAAGTAAAGGAAAATAAAGCAAGTGACAGGACAGTCCACATAATTCTGAATCAACAAATTATTTTGCAATTAAATAGCAAATGCATTTTTAGAAACAATTTTAGTTTAAGTATTTTTACATTTATGATTGTCAGGGAATTCAAAATATCTCTTTTTTCTAATTCTGTGGAAACAAAATTCAAAGTTCCACTACAATCTGTAAAGTGAAAATTCTGAGCGCCAGCTGGCTTTAAGTGTTGTTTGGACCCTGCAAAGCCTTTAAGACGAGTACTAAAAAGTAAGACATAAAATACAGGAGATGCAAGGAACTTTCAAAATCTATCTCTGAAATGACAAGGGATCCTCTAAAAAATGGTCGTATAACTGGAACAAAGGGAGGAGGGGAAAGAGCATAGAGAATAGGGAGGGAGAAGGTGACAGCTAAACATCTATACACAGGAGACGGTGTACAGCATTTATCTGAGAATTAAAGGAAGATTTCATACACCTTTGGCAGAACATAAGAGGTGGCTCACAACAATTAGTGATCTTTGTGATTCTGTTCTGGGAATGATCACAAAAGCGCTGTTCACAAATGTGCTTACCTGACAAACTGCATAAACCCACTTATCAGAGACTCATCTCCCAGATGCCCTCAATACTGCATCCAATCAGCAAAAGCGATTGCCAGCCTCCCCTGGGTCAAAAAAAGGCCCATTAGGAGCATTGCTCTCCTACCCATCTGCTGAAACTGTTACCTGCGGCAGCTAATTATATGTTCCACTCTTTCATTCCCAGAATCAAATATATCTCTCAGTCCCTGTATCATTGATTACATTAACTGGAAATATTTGGAGGAATCATGGACAGTGAACTTCCCTTCACCCTGAAGATAAGGATAGTAGTATTTCCACCCTTCCTTTTTTGCTTTGTAAAACTGTTTAGAACAGGGAGAGCAAACAGGGATAGCAAATCTGCTACAGATAAAAGTATCTCTAAGTGTACCTTACAATAGATCTCACCTTCTTGGTAAAATTGTACTTATCTTTCATTTTTATACCTTGCCAATGGCATGCTGTCTGAATATATCAAGTGCAGTGCGAGCAGTTTTTGATCTTTTAGTACATATTGCCATGTTTCTTGAGATAGCACAGAAGGACACTGATCACACTGTGTATTGAAACAGGCAAATACTTCTCTGGAATGTGTTCTTGTTAGTTAGTCTCAACTTTAAATGGATTTAGTGTGGAGCAGTGCCTGGCTGGGAAGAAATTGCAGTGAACAGTTGCTGCATTGCACTAAGCTGATAATGAAAGATTCAGCAAGCAGCACTCCTTTCCAGGTATTAAAAGTAAACCAACACTCCAGAACTGTACTGGGAGGCCATCTGGTACAAAGGTACCTGGATACCTACGTCCCACCACAAGTGAGTTACTTAAAAATCTTGCGGAAGATGGGTTTATGCTGTTGAAAGATGCTATCTCTGGCTAAAGCACAGCAATAAGACTGTGACCATTGATGCACATGACCTATTCTGCCTCTCTGGTCTCCTTCTCTTGCTTCAGCTGGTTACAGTGCACACACCCTTCCTGCCCAAAACTTTTCTAAACTGCTATAACTCACTTTGTTTCACCCAATAGCATGCTGGGTGTCGATCTAAGTAATTTCATATAGTCAATGCCCTATTATTTGTTCTGGAAAGATGATTCAAACAAGGCAAGCTATTTTTGCATATTGCATTGATCACCATGGTCAGAAAGTCTGACTGGCCTAAATTCAGGAATATCTAGGACTTCTCAGGACTTTGTCCTAACCCTTCCCATGTCCTGCATAATCATAAAATCAGTTATCTGTCATACTTCTTGCATGACAGACAGTTACGAATATTGCTTATGAGCTGATTATTGAAATATATTCTATCAGATCACCAATATAGGCCTATTTCCTATTTTTTCTTCTTGTTTAGCACTGTATTGCTGCAGCAGACAGCAGCAACAGGGAGCTCACTGCTCTGCATGAGGAAAGTGTTCCAGAAATGCAGTGATTTCCCTAGAGCCAGCCACTGCTAGTAACTTGGTGATAGGAAGTGTGTGCTGGGCAAGCATTGTTGGAGAATTATAGTGGCCACAAGTTAGCAGACAAGAGTAGTGGTAAAGCTGTACCACTGACAATGAGCTGTTGGATGCAACTTAAACCACTAACAGGCACTTTTACTGTTATTGTACATATTAACCTTCATGACCAAAACAGGCTTTATCAGCAAGAAACTAGTTGGCTGGCATAGCAGACTCTGCATTAGGAATAATTAGCCTTAGTTATCAAAACATTACTTGCATTTTTTCCAAAATCCAATGTTAAAAAAGACAATAAATCCTAAACATAGTTTCATCCACCAGAAATTAGTACTAACACAGTGTGTTTTCCTCAGCGGAACCTGCCTATGCAGAGTCTAGTTTGTATATTCAAAGAATGACATTATTTGTAAGAAATACATTTGTCAGCTCTTTTCATATCATTTACCACTATCCTTGGCCAAAGGAATGCAAGTGGTGGGATGTAGCATGGATTTTCTGATCTTTTGTTCTTTGGGCTCCTTTTCAGTAGGAGCAATTTCAGCCTCACGGAAAATGCCCATTTGGCGATGATACGAAACCAGATATTCTCTGAAGTCAATGTTGTTGGAAAAGGGATTAAACCAGAATAGTACGTTCAGATAAACCTCCTTCCTTTCTCTGCAAGGTGTTCTTAGATTGGAATCATAAAGCTGTTTACTTTCTTTTTATTGTCACTTCCATAGTTTTACTGATAGTTTTGTTTTACATTATCTGATGGAGATTTATGCAAACAGAACAGAACAAGAGATCAAAGACAATTTTTTTTAGGAAGAAAATTTTATATACCTTTATGTAAAATCTACTATTTAAAGTTAAATTAAAAGTTAAAATTAAAATTAAATATTATATGTGATGTTCTTGAAATTCTTCACAAGCAAACTTGAGAAGATCCTGGAGAATGTTCATAAGTGCTACTTCTGCACTGGGTCAGAAGTGGCTGAAGCAATTTAGTTGTCATGTAGAAACACCAGGACCTTTATGGTGTTGGAAAGTTGCTTATTGTTAGCTGGGTGGCCAAAACTTTGCCTATGATAGCTCCACTTTACTTAGGGATGACTCCAGATTACGAACATAAGAAAATTATGCTTTGTTTGAAATGCTTGTGTAGCCTCCCACTGGATTTTCAGGCATTACTTCTGACATCCTGTGATCAGAGATGTTTAGTTGCATACAAGACCCGTTCACAATAAGCTAACAGAAATTTGCTGAATCCAATGGGAACAGCATTGCTAAGTAGCTCTAAAGTTAAGAGAAGGGAAAAGTGCAACTCGTGCACCATGCAGTGCGTCAGAGATGTAGTTAATCACACAAGCATATTTTCTTTGCTTATCTGCTGGTAGACATGTGTGTTATCAGCCGTGAAATTGGTTACAGTGCTGGAAACAATCCCTTTCAGAACAGGCTTTGTATTCTTGTTCTTTCCACGGGAATTTTGAAAATACCGCTTACCTGAGTGCTGGCAGGGTATTTGTTATACTTTGCTGACACACCAGTAAAAATACATACAAAAAATGTTTCAGAGTTTTAGGTGAAATTTTGCTCTTCACTATGCTAATGTTAATACAGCGAAAAGCTACTGCATTTCCACTTATGTAACCAAAAGTGGAGTTTTGCCTTAAGGAATATGAGCGCAAATGGCAAGGTATTAAAAACACAGATGCAGAGAGAGAGGGCTATGTGTGGAAATGGTTTGTATTGAGGCAGTTGCTGAAGGAAGTGAGAGTTTTGCCCATGCAAGACCCATTTGACCCGCTATTTTTCTTTGTGAGTGGTAGTTTTAGAGACATCTTTAATGAAGACAACTTGTTCTGCCTAGCCATGAGTGCTTCAGATCACTTCACCTCTCCTTGCACCCTTTTGGTATTTTTCTGGAATGATACGAACCAAGCCTCAAATCCTAGCTGTCCATATACTCAACCAGGGTTGACAGTGCAGCCCTGATTTTTTGATGTCATCAGCGAATTATTTCTAGTCAATCAGAAATGTTGTCAGTTGTCATAACTGGCTGCACAGAATACATAAACCTTTCGGTTTCCCTGTGCATTAAAGGCCTGCTAGATTCTCTGCACAAAATGTCAGTGTGTCATTGTAACACCTGAAGAAACTTCTGAGGAGAAAGGCTCAGTGAAAAATAAATTCAGGTCTGCTTGTGTTGAATGGAGATGATTGGAAATATTAAGCAGACTGATTTCAGTTTTCCATTGCCCCCTGAGCAACCTTGGCACCTGGCTTCAGCATCTCTAGTAATAGGCTAATAGTAGGTGAGTAATACTGCAATAATAGAGTAACACTCTAATAATAAATTAATAATTTTTTTTTTTTTGTTACCTTTCTGAGGTGTAGATCTTGGACACTGTGGTCAGAGCTTCTGCTTCCTTCATCAAAATATTCCTCAGGATCAGGGATGACTGTGGAAAAACGTGTCAGTCATGGAGTTAATGGCTGGACCATAACAAGAAATCATAATAATTCTAAATTTGGCAATTTTTGAATGTTTCATTTTTCAGGCTGAAGTTCTTTTCACATAATTTAAACACTAAGAAAATAATACAATTACTTTTAAGATGTCTTGTGCTGTTTTGCCAGTCACAGCACTCTGTGCTGTTTGCAATGACTAAACCAGACTTAAATTTCTGGATAGGTAGAAGTCACTGCACAATTTGTGTGTCTGGAGATTGAATCACTGCTAATGTGTTTTGCATTGAAAGATGCAATCGTGCCTGTGGAGTAGGTGGATCTCCTGTTATTGTTTACCACCAGACTGAGTTTGGGTGGTCTCCAGGGAGTGTGTGTGTGTGTGTGAGTGCACATGTGAAATTGGCAGAGCTCTGGGGACATGCCAGGGACCTCCATCTTGCCTTGCTGCTAATACTCTCTACCCCAGAAAAAAATGATATGTTAGTTTAAAAATCCTGCATACAGTAGGCAATATTATTTTATTCATAGTAATACAACATAAATCCAGGGAATTTTTGTTGGTGAAGATGGAGAGGAGGAAGGTCCAGAAAGCAAAGGTAATGATTCTCTTCTTATTTAGGTTTGGGTCTTGTTGCCTATGCCTGATTTTATCTGAGCCTGGAAAAGGCATGAAGCATTCCCAAATCCTGCTCTGTGTCCTCACAGTGTCCTGGTGGGCAGAATAAGTAGAGTCTAATTGCAGGCTTCTACCAAACACTGTGGCCCATGTGGCAAGTGGCTTTCTGCTCCCACAGGTCATGGCAATGTCACCACAGCAGGGGGAACACATGGAGGTAATTGGCCAGGCAGACACTTCTGAGGCTCATCCACAGTGCAGGAGAGCATGTCCTAGAGTATGTTTTAATACTTAGTGCACACGTGAGGTTATTCGTGAGCGAACTAGTTGAACGGCCCCAAACTGGACCAAAAGCTGCAGCAGGTAAGCAGTGTAGATGGATGGTGAACTTAGCTTCGAAGTCCCTTGGCATTGCAGGGTAGATGTTATCACATCAAGATTAATATTTGCTCAAAAACATCACTGGTCTGAGCAAATGAAAATTCCTGCAGTAATCTACTGCCTTCAGAGGAGGAGCAGCTATTTTTCTTGCCAGTTTACACTGGTTTTCTGTTTGACCTCTATTTTTTTTAATAATCTGAGCAAGCAGTCAGAAACCTCTCACTCATAAGCAAGGAAGAAACAATAGTCTTGTGAGTACCAGATATCTCCATTGGTGTAGGCTCTGTGTGAGCATAATTATTTATTGTCGTAAATGGCAACATCTAGCATATGCAGAATTGCTCATAACTTAGCAGATTCAACAAAGATGCTGTTATTTCTTGCAAATGTATTTTTGAGTGCATCTCTTAGCGTGGCGCCAGAAGTGAAATAAATTTCACTGCTTAACTTCTTTGCTGTGGCTGACTGAATGACTTCAGGCATGGCTGTGAGCAATACTTCATTCTCTGGTGCAATCTGTATACATGGGTTATTTGTGAAAAATGGACTTTTTCCAGGGAAGCGTGGAAAACGATGTGAAATAGATAAAGGAAGGACAGCTATTAGGGTGCCACACTGAATATAGAACATATGGCAAAGGATGCTTTTTGACATCTGTCTTTAGAGCTAAACTAAAGAAAGACCCAACGAAATCTTAAGTAGTTTGGAAAAGCAATAGGTACCTAAGAGAAATGTAATGTTTCTTATTACATCAACTGGCAATAAAACTGAACAAAGAATGATGTTTCTGTGAAAGTTTGGTAGATGTACAGATGAACTTCTCAGATACTGGAAAGTGCTAATGTCGTGGTTTAACCCCAGCTGGCAACTAAGCACCACACAGCCGCTCGCTCACTCCCCCCTGGTGGGATGGGGAGAGAACTGGAAGAGTAAAAATGAGAAAACTTGTTGGTTGAGGTAAAGACAGTTTAATAGGTAAAGCAAAAGCCGCACATGCAAGCAAAGCAAAACAAGGAATTCATTCACTCCTTCCCATCGGCAGGCAGGTGTTCAGCCATATCCAGGAAAGCAGGGCTCCATCACACCTAACAGTTATTTGGGAAGACAAACACCATCACTCCGAACATCCTCCCTTCCTTCTTCTTCCCCCAGCTTTATGTGCTGATCACGACATCATATGGTATGGAATATCCCTTTGGTCAGTTGGGGTCAGCTGTCCTGGCTGTGTCCCCTCCCAGCTTCTTGTGCACCCCCAGCCTGCTCGCTGGTGGGGTGGTGTGAGAAGCAGAAAAGGCCTTGGCTCTGTGTAAGCACGGCTCAGCAAGAACTAAAACATCCCTATGTTATCAACACTGTTTCCAGCACAAATCCAAAACATAGCTCCATGCTAGCTACTATGAAGAAAATTATCCCAGCCAAAACCAGCACAGCTAAGAATCAGTAACAATGCAGCTACCAAGCTTATGTTGTCATGGCATTGGAACTGGACTCAGTTGGATCATTGGTATTGGTGAACAAACAGGCAAAAAAGTCTAGGACAAAGCCAGGCAAAATAAGAGATGATTCACAAAAGGTCAAGTAAAGACATAAACGCAGACTGAAACAAACCAAAGTAGGTTTTGTGCCCATAAGGATAAGCAACGTAGATCTTATGGGAAAGCATTTGACAGTCACTTTTTTCATGATCCTGCCTCCAGAAAAGAAATTGCTGTGCAAAAATATACATGTAATGCTAGAATCATTCCCCTCTAAGTGGATCGTGAGCATAACATCTCCTTTGGTGGGTTTGCCTTCACTAACATCTGCTAGGTGAATCCCTGCAAAGCAAAGATAAAATATTATATATGAGCACAATTTCAGCCATGACCAAGGCAAGTAGCTCAGACCGTAGTGCAGCAGCTCTAAGAGTAACAGCAGGATGAATTTGCAAGAGAAATATTCCTTGTGAGCTGGCAAGATGCTCTGGGCAAAAATTATTCAATGATACCTGTGGGCAGGTGTTTTGGGGTGATATCCACTGACAGATCTAGCCACAAGTAGGTCCCACAGAGAACACTTTCAGAGCACAGCTAGGAAGCACGGAGAGACCCTTCCCTGCTTTTTGAAGGCAGGGAATGGAGTGAATGGAGTAAAAAGCCATGAACAATGTGACATAATGATAATGTCATGCCATGCACAATTCCAGCTTAGTGCACTTCATGTAAGAAGAGACACTTAATTTATATAGGGATGCTTTTAGAGGCAACTCATACCTGATTGAAGAACAGCACTTGGAAATCAGGTCTGAGTTTAAACCAATACAATTGCCACCAATGAGTGGCAATTCCCTTCAAGAAGAAACTTAAAAAAACAAATTGACAACCATGTGGAGATGGGGAATGTTAAATAAAGTTAAACAACTAACAGAATGGATAAGCAATATGGTAGCTATTAAAAACCAGACAAACCATACATGTGTATTGTTCAAATCTAAAATAAAATCGCATGATGTGGAAGAGAGAGAATTGCCCTGTAATTACACTGATAATTGAATGTGTTCAGCTTCATATAGGAAAAGAGATGTATACTAGTTCTATAAATCAAGTACACATACTCCTGCATTTGTGTAGTTCATTTTCATGTTAACTATTTATTGGCACAAAAATTGTGTAGCAATGTTCATAAATTTGTAGGTTAAGCAAAGTTGCAAACTGTTTCCTGAACACATCTGCTGTGCAGCTTATGTTATACAGCTCCAAAGCAAAAAAGTATGTATTGTGCCTTTCTACTGATTGTACAATTTTTGAAGGAAAAAAATGTGCGAAAGAAAGAAAGTTGCCATAACATCCCTTTCTATGTTAGTGACTGAGGGAGCGTCCCAAGCAGAAGCACCGGGATCAGAGACATGGATCTGCTCCATGCTTTTTTGCATGGCATGGATGAAGAGAAATCACCAAAGGCGAGGCAAGGCGGTTCTTTCATGGTTCCTGAAAGTGAAGCCTGTTGCCCCAGCAGGGTGAATCAGAGACCCACAATGAAAGCCTAGGCTCAGCTTCTGGAAAGAGTGAGGCATCACAGGAAGCTGAGCCACAATGAACACACACTGAGGAGGTCCTTACAGAGAGGTGGCCAGCATCAAGTGTGGAGCAAAGCTGTGTCTAAGCTGCTGTTCCTCACTGCAGCATGGCACTTTCATTACTTGGGATTCAGAGTCTTTGGCTGCCAAAGTGAGCCAGGCGCCTTTTCTTTAAAACACAGCCACCAAAGCTACTGCCTGCTGTCTTTTGGTAGCCTTCAAGTTTGTTCACTGGAGCAGAGAATGAGATACTCATGTGAAACCTGTGAAGAGAGAGGCCCATCTCTTAGACTCTGGTGCAGAGAAGTGTCAGAAAGGAGTTTTAACCTCTGCTGCAGAAGTAGAGAGCCTGTGTAGCCACTGTATATCCAGAACTATGAGATCCTGTGCATGCTGGCAACTGGACATGGACATTTTAGGATGGATAAATTGGTATTCAATTACTCAAAGCTCAGACAAGCTTTGCAGCTACTGGAGTGTATGTTTTCTGGATTATTTTCTTGGATTTGAGTACTTCCTAAGTGTCAGTGTCATTTTGCATGTCAAAGTAGCCTTTCTACTCCTTCCCATTAGCCCCTCCAGCTACACATGCACTGTCTCTTGGAGGTCAGACAAGGCAACAACCCAAAGCCCAATGTGTTTTCTGACCCAGGTCCTACACCCATATTGCTGCTGGTAAGACTCAAGCATTTCCCCTGCTTCTCACCCTGCAATACCTCTACATTTGGATGACATTACTGTACAGGGGCTTTCCTGCCAAAATGTTCTCCCTAGCGTGCTTCCCTAGTTAACTTTACTGTGAGGAGGAACCCCTGCCCCATCTGCTGTGAGATGACAATGACATTCTAATACCGCATTTAAAGACAAGATGCAGGCTACAGAGTCAGGCTACAGACTCAGGCTACAGAGTCATGCGACTTTATTACTTGTTTAATTTGAAAACAACCTAGAAAAAAATTTAATTCTACTCACTTGTGGCTTCCCCATCTGGAGGTCATTGAGCTAGTCTCACTGAGAGAGCTGCCAGAAGCATATTGCATGGATCAGATCCCTGTTAATGTCAGTGGGATGTGAACACCATCATTTATTGATTCTGCTGGGTTTTTTAGTACAAGCACCAAGGAGGAACTATGCCCTTCCATTAACTGGCATTGCCATATAAATTAGGATGTCCTCGTGTTTGGAATTTATAAATTGATTAAAACCAAAACCAAATCACATACTGCTCAGCTATACCATCTCTTTGCACTCTGACAAGGTTTTATAGTTCTAGGTGTAAGCCCTAGAAAAAGTGGCAGCTATCGTGATGTGTATTTCAAGCATGGTTAAAAAACCAAAAGACTGAAGCAAGGGAGCAAAGAGGGAGACGCGATTTTAGATGGCTAATGGAGAGAGCACTGCAAGGACAGCATGTGCCATTTAGCGAGGCCTGGGGCTCTCATGGCCCCAGAGGAGGCTCTGCTGCTGCTTAGTGCTGAGCATCGGGGCACTCCCATTGCTGCATGACTGGTTGCATCATGATGCAAGGTGCATCACAGAAACCTGAGCATGGCTACTCTGGGATGACTTTGGATACCTCCCAGACATAGATCTGCATCCAAACTGGACATCTAGGCTCCTCTGCAGTCAACTAAAACTTCTGGAGAAGAAATTATCTCAGTGATGTTTTATTAGTGAGATGAATTGCATTCAGAAAATGTCCTTGATCTTTTTTTTCCCACTACTGTAAAGGAAATCTAGATTACTTGCTTGATGTACAACTTATTTTTATACAACAAAGAAGTCTCACCCTTGATACATCAGTTTCCATGGTAGGACAGCAGTTGTACCAAGGGGAGAAGAATTTGGAGTTTACCAGAGTTATCTGCATGCATGCACTCCACCCAACAGCCAAATTATTAGCACTAACTTGCAAAGTAACAGGTCATGCTCAAAACTTCCCTCGCCCTGATTTGGAGTGGGGATTGAACTCAGCTCTCCGACATCCCAGGAGAGTAGATCCACTGCCAATCTGTTGGATAATTGCACTCCCTCTCTCCCACAGAAGCTGTTCTGTTTTATATGAATAATTAACTACTCGTTGCAGCAGCGATTTGGACCTTACTTGCCCACATCCCAGATGAGCATGCTAACTAGCAGGCTGGCAAATCACTCCCTTACTTTTCCCATTACCTTGTCTGGCCCAATGGACACTTAATTATTTATACAAAGGGATTTATATAGCTTAAAGAGAAGAAAGGCTCGTTTGGGGATAGCTTGGGGAATGGGAGACCTGAATCCAAGTCCTTGCTCTGAATCAAGCCCAAAGAGAATTTGAAAGCTGGTCTCTCTGGCTTCGAGTAAGCTCTTGCTCTCGGGACCATTGAGTTAAGTCTGGCTGTGCATGCAACAGGGCACAGGGAAAGACCTTTGTCCTTGAAATACCATAGCAATGAAGCCTAGCTGATGGCTTCCAAAAGAGGGGCCTGTCCTGGTTTCGGCTGGGATAGAGTTAATTTTTTTCCTAGTAGCTGGTGTAGTGCTGTGGTTTAGATTTAGTATGAGAATAATGTCGATAACACACTGATGTTTTAGTCCTTGCTAAGCAGTGCTTACACTAGGCAAGGACTTTTCAGCTTCCCATGCTCTGCCAGGTGCACAAGAAGCTGGGAGGGGGCACAGCCAGGGGGGCTGACCCAGACTGGCCAAAGGGGTATTCCATACCATATGACGTCATGGCCAGTATATAAACTGGGGAGAGCTGGCGGGAGGGCAGCAATTGCTGCTCAGGGATGTGATGGGCATCCGTCAGTGGGTGGCAAGCAATTGCATTGTGCATCACTTGTTTTATATATTATATATTATTTTTATCATCATCACCATCATCATCATATCTTCCTCTGTTGTCCTGTTAAACTGCCTTTATCTCAAATGAAGGGTTTTACTTTTTTTTTCCCCCCAATTCTCTCCCCCATCCCACTGAGTTGGGGGAGGGTGAGCGAGCGGCTGTGTGGTGCTCAATTGCCAACTGGTGTTAAATCCCAACAGGGCCATAGCTGAGAACCAGCCAGATGTAGCTGGGAGACATGCACCTGCATACCTTAGACATTGCTGTCCCTAGCATTTCACACTAGGGAAGTGTCTCTCTGAGACACCAAACCCTTCCTATGGTGCATGGAGGAAGTGAGAATTGCTGCTTTGTGAACAAGGATGCCAAAGGGACCATAAGCCTCCTCTTTGTTATCTCTTGCCTTGTTCCCCTGATTCCATAAATTGACCACAGGTGCTCCAGGAAATAATAACTGAGTCTTTAGACACTGCCGTTAGGTTTAATACCTGATGTGAACTTGAATTCTTCAGCTGAATCAGTGCACTTTGGCTGCATCTGTACTGCCCAGGCTTTTGTGTTTCTTTCAGGTGTGGCAGTAAGATCTGCCCTGTCTGTAGGTATGGGGTGCCAGAGTACACCAGCTACTTCTACCACTCGGGTGCCTTTTTCCAAAGCAGTCAGGGAGCACAGGCACAAGTAGTGCCCCTCTGCACAGACATGTGGGTGCATGTGGGCAGTTAGGAGGCTGTGTTCTAGTGCAAAATCAGGCTTTACAGCCATGTGGCAGGCAGGGACACCAGTCTGACACATGGTCACGCTGTTCGCAGATACACTGATGTGATATTTTAAGAGACAGATGTCCTCCAGAGTCTGCACTGTGCTTTGACTATTCAAGGAAAAAAAAACATTTCTGATGATATTCTGACGTGTTCTAAAGAAAGCTGCAGCCCAGAAAGAGGAGAAATTACACCTGAAACCACATTATGAACTGAATGAGGACTAATCAGTGATTTAAACAAAAAGTGTTGTAGCTCCATCCCATTAGAAGTGTCTGTGCCAGCAAAGATATGAGAGGAGAAACAATATCTGATTCTACCAGATAAGTGTGTGGCCCTCCAGATACTGCCTAACACAGTGCCTTTACCTGTCTGACCCAGAAATGTTGCTTCAGGTTGTGATTGTGCAGCAGAGTGAGGGGGAAGCAATGGTCTGCCTGGTCATGCAGACTCACCTGATGCAGAAAATCTAGCTTTCTGTGTTAATGGCTCCTGCAACAGGTAAGATCCATTGCAATAGGCTTCAACTCACAGCAATTTGCCTAAGTGGACAGATTCCTTCGCCCAGGTTAGAGAAAGCGAGGGAGGGGAGTTGTATTTGTTTGTGGGTTTTTTTTTTTTAAAAGGAGGAAAACCAACCTGGAAGTACAGGTGTAACAGAAGGTGCTGAAGTAAAGCAGGTGGCTTGGAAACATGGTCTGAATCTTCATCTGTCGATTATTTTTTATAGCATTGGCTTGACCTGCCATTGTTCTCCAAAGGAATACTTCTTTTTCAGAGAAGTGACCCTACACTTATCCAGCTTCAGGTGTTAAGGCTGCAACTTCTGTCTTCCACGTGGAGAAAGCGTTAAGATTAGCCCAGGAAAAGGTTTGGAAATTAACACAGGAATATCTGTTAAATTGAGTCATTTGTGAAGAGCAAATATCCACCTGCAGTCCACTTCAGCATAAAGGCTGAGCCTGCTGGTTATGTGCTACAAAATTTGAAATACCACTCAGCTGGCTTGCCAATCTTTCGTTATTTTTTTCTGAGACTGAGGACCTCCTGTGTGGTTATTTTTGTTAATTGGAGGTTTTTTTCCTCTTTCCCCATGCGCCTGCACCTCTGAAAGCTGCTCCCTCTTGTGGCCTAGTGAGATTTATGGCATAGGATGTGAATTACACTATGCTTGACCCTTTGCATAATAGGGGGAGCAAGCCAGAGGCTTATGAACTGTAAAGGGGGCCAGTTCATAAATTTGATTTGTGTCTGACTGTCTTCATTGTTATAAGGTACCCACATTCACCTTCCTTAGAGACAAGTGATAAAATGTCTAACTGAACATTTGCAAGTTCTTAAAAAAAAAGTATCAATCATCCTCTTGAATAATGACTCTCCTCTCCAGAAAACAAAAGGCAGTGAGGCAGTGCTCCGTTTCTCATCAGTATTATAATAATACATGGTACTTACATATCTGCTTTCCTCTGTAGGAAATAACCTCACAGTGGTTTACAAAGGAAGTCATTATCATAATGCCTTAGGCACGTAAAAGTGAAGGAGCTGCTCAACATCATAGTGGTTTCTTTCTGTTGCTAATTCTACATGCTGGTTCAGGGTATATATTCAAAGCACTCAAAAATGATGTCAATAAGCTGAGGGTGAATTTCTATTCTGGCTATCATCACCATTGATATTCTCAGGTGGTGTTGGTTTTGGTGGACTATAGTAGAACATATTTCTGAACTTTTGTTTTTTATCATACAACTTTGTCCAAGAACAGGTAGCTTAAAATCAAAGAAGACCTGCAGTTAGTGCAGCTATCATCTCACATACTCACAGGTGTATCCTTCCGGATGCTAGTATAAAAATGTTTCCACCTTCATCCACAGTGACATGTTTTGTTTCTGCTGATATGTTTCATCAACCCATTTCACAGAGCAATAGAGGAAATTATGTGCAATCTCCTCTGTCTGTCTCCGTCCTCCTTACTCCTGGAAGTATCTGGCTGCTGTGGGTACAGCCAAAAAAACAGAGCAGTTCTCTCCTCCTTTTCAGCTGCCAGCCCCTAAAGGACAGATTGTATTTAGGGTCTCTGCCCCAAAATCAAGCGTGAGTGGTGAGAAGTGTCCAACTCTGAATTATGCCCTTCCTCTCCCATTGACCCACTTAGAGGATCTCTTATTAGGTTCTTTCTGTTCTGTGAATCTCACATCTACATTTGATTACCTTCATCCTTTGAGCAGCCCGTGTGCCCACATGGGGCTGTGGCTTGCTTCAGGTGGCAGGTAGTCACTATCCTCTTGCTGACTGCAACCTTCATTTCAGATCACACTGCCAACAGACTTGAGGGTCACACTGGTCTCTTTCAGCTCTTTTCCTTTCATTCTGTGACCTGTTCTTGGCCCTTCTCTCCCTTCACATTTTGGCTTTGGCCCAGTGCCTATTGGTGTCAGCATGAGAACTGAGTGCACAGGAGGTTGGACCTCTCCTCTCTTGTGTAGCTATGGGCAGCTGCACTGGTCTTGCTGTCCTCCCTTTCCACATGCCCTCTGGGACCTGCTGATCCCTTTCCATACTCATTATTGTTTTTATTCCCCCAGCCCCAAAGCCTTATTACTTCATTCCTTAACTTTGACAATCTACAGTTACCAGGCCTCTCACTTTATTGCCCTCCAGTCTTTCCATTTGAATCACTTGGAACCACGTGCTCTGTCTCTGGCCAGCCCTTTTAATCTCCTGTCAGTACCTTTCTTTAGCTTTTCACATCAAATTCTAGTTTCATGTCTCATCTGTGGCCTGCACTGCATCGCTTCTGCCTGCTTTTCTCCTTGTTGTGTTTCATCTCTCTGCGCCAATCGGTCTCTCCACTCTGCCCACCCCACCGTCCCCCCTCCTGTCTCTCTCCTGGTCAAGTTCCCCATCAGTCCACATCTTCCATCTGCTCTTTCCCTCCAGAGCTTCCTCTAAGCCTCCCTGTAAACATGCAATTCATCAACCAAATCAATAAACAATTCTGTGCTCTCCTCTTCAGCTGCAGAAACTTAAAAAAAAAAAAAAAAAAAAAAAAAAAAAGGAAGGAAGGTCTGAAAGACTGTGAGGGTCTAACAAAACAAACAAACAAATGGTTTTCTTATTTATTATCATTTTGCATCCAAATATGTCCTAGGGTCTATATAGAGTGCCTGATACATGACTCTGTAAGCACTTCATCTGGAAATAATTGTTTGCAGGACCTTCCCCACCCTCCCCAGGATAGGGGCGTTGTCTTTGATTTGCCGATAAAGTAGAATGCACAGTTGTGATGCACAGCAAATGTGATGCATTATAATGTCTTAGTAATAGTGACGTTAGTGTGATGATGATTAATAATGTTATCTCAAGCAATTGGTGTCTATTTTAATAAAGGAATGCCTTGCCATGAATTGGGATTAATAGCTAAGCTTTTGCCTTTCATTTTTTACATATTTTAGCTTTAAATTGTGAAAATCCATTCTAATCTTCTCTGTACCAGATATTTATGCTGCCTGAAACAGGCTACCTGTTCACTGTGGTGGAGAAACAGTTATGAGCTGGAGGGTAAGGAAGAGGGAAGGAAGGGTTCATACTAGGATATGAGTTGTTCTGAGTCATCTTTGGAACGTATCATTTTTCCACTCATTTTAAAAACAAACAAACAACAAAACCTACTTTCTTGGTGCTTTTTGTGCAGTGTGATGAGGGTGTCTTGTGTCACTTTATGTAGCATCACATGCTGAGATGTTTTCTATCCTTGAATAACCTGAAGCAACACAATGCTCTTAGAAACAGAATTGCAGACGGTATTTCATATCTAATGTGTCAGGAGTTCTCTAATAGCCACAAAAAGGCTTGAAACATTTTTGTTCTGGTTACTGGGTGTATTTTAAATGGACAAATTCAGCAGAAGCATGATGTACTCTTTTAAAATGCTTTTTGCTTATCTTTCATATCCCCCATGACTTTGCCATAAAAATTTACAACTGTAGAAGTCTGTTGCCCTTGCATGTTGACAATGTAAAATGAAGACCATATAGAGGCATTTTGGAGGTGCTCCTTTTTACAGTAACATATATACATGAAAGCCTTCACCACCACCACAATATATAACACACACATGTCTTTTTTAATTGACACAGATACTTTTCATATATCTGTGCTGTCACAGCTATTCTGAGGGTAAGACTGTACTGCTCAGGGTGCCACAAGTCTGTTTTAGTGCCCTCTCAGTGACCTCTGATGTTGCCTGGGTCACTAGATTAGATGCACTAATGCATCTAGCCTGTAGTTTTCTAGACCCGTCACTCCCCTGCTCAGTCAAAGCATCCTTGATTACAACAGCAGCTTGCTGCTGGTGTAATGGTATGGCTCCAGATTACAACAATGTTCATGTTTGCATGCAGAAAGGGGGAAGGGAAGGATCCATAAACTTCTCATTAAAACAAACTGAAGTCACGAGACAGCCTTTTTGGATGACAGAGACAGGAAACTTGCACTTGATAAGCCCTGCTCTTGCCAGTGGGTTTCACTACAGTCACTTGGAATTACCTCTGGTAAAAAGGCACCAATTGCTTGAGATAACGATATTAATCATCATTAATTCAGCCAGCTAAGGCTGTCAGAAGATATATTTAAATTACTTGAAACAAAAGTTTTTTAGGTAATTGTACCTTGGCACCATGTTAGAAATAAGCAATAGCAACAATTGGAAAGATAAGTTCCGGAAGTGTTAAGAAAATATACATTGTGCTATTTGGAGTAATAAATGTTGTTAGTTAGTTTTCAAAAATATATAAAATAACATCAAACATGCAAATAATCTTTCCTTCGAAGCCATTGCAACCAACACAGGAATTCACATTCTTTTCCGAAATCGCCTAAGTATACTTTTATACGATAGCTCATTAAGAAATTATTACAATTTATTGGGGTTTACAAATATTTGAAACAATTTCTATGTATATATAAAAATTTCAGATCCCAAGTAGTGCTCATCAGTAGCATAATTATTACAGAAATATTATTTTCATAGCTATTTTATGTGCCCTCTGTGTTCATATGTACACATGTAAGTAAATGCTAGCTTTTCCTCTTCTTTGGTATACATGTTTCAGGATGTGCCCAGACCTCACCTTCCACACAGGACTTGATCAGTCTGCAGCTGCATCGGTACAACCGAATTCAGTATTTTCAACTGGTTTTTGTCCAACTTTATTACACCTCTGTAGTCAGAAACCTCCCTGGTTAGACAGTGCAGCACCTTCCACTTGCGAAAGACCACACTGAAGGGCCCACCCCTAATTTGTTGTCTCATTTAGCCTGAAGGGAAAGTCCTCCCAACTGGAGAGCAGAAGCAATGCTGTCTCTCTTCAGAGAAACAACTCAACGGTGCTGTGCCATATACTGTACACTTAATCTAAGACATATTTTGCTAAAAACCTCAAGTTATATTCAACATATGGCAGAGGATCATTATTTTAAGTCTTTAAGTCAAACCAGATATCCAGTTGGAGGTGGATCTATCATGATCTGGCAACATTTTCTTTGAATGCTCAATCTTAACAAGTGTAAAAAGGAATTAAAACTTAGACTAAAGCTACAGTGATGTGCTACAATGGTCTCATGAGGGCTTCTTGGTTGTCTTTTATTAATGTCCTGCTAATAAAATGACTGGAGATTGGGATCATTTCTAATGGCGTTCACCTTCTCACATGAATCTGCTAAACCAACCCAGCCAGAAATGACATACAGGCTCATGAAAATACTTCTGTAAAGCAAATTTTTCCCCCAGAAAACAAACCCAACCCTCTTTGGTACAAGCTGGTTTATCCCAAATGTCAGGTATTAAAAACATTTGGAAGCAAAGATCTGCAAGGTCTTTACAGCCATTTTTATGTTTATACAGGCTGAACAACATTATGTTTTGGGCTTCAGTTTCACTTTGAAACTGCGTTACCATCCATCATCTGCGCATAAGATGATCTGCTTTGTCCTGTGCTTCTGCCTGTCTCCCACCCCCATATCTGACTGCTGTATAGAAGTTGGTTGGACAGTGAAGATAAAACAGGTAACTCGGATCATCATTTGTCCCTTCTGCAGCACTCCCCCCACCAGGCTCGTGAGCATCCATCATAACAAAAGATTAAAACATTTGTGAAACAGTCTGCTCACATTTTGAAAACACAAAACCAAATACGATAGCTAACCTTCCATAAAGGGGTTTGTATAAGAACAGATACAAACTAAAAGGATAATTGTTAAAAAGAAATGGCAAATAAGCAAGCAGACCCAAGTAAGTCAGGACAGGTGTATTTACCTGAGATCTTAGCTGTGCTGTTACTAAGCGATAGCATAAACAACCCTGATTTTGCAACCACTTGATGCCACTCAGATCCAAAAAACAATTTATGAAATACATGTTACTGATGTGGAAAAATAGTTTGGGAATATGATACAAGTGTAGGATTACCATGCCTTAAAATTAGAGGTATCTGTCAGGTCCACAATACTGCAACAGATGTTACTAGAAAGCCTGGCATATGATAATCTGTGTTTGAATTTAGTCAGGACTGGATTATAAGAATTAAATCTGCCTCTGTTGTGGACTTTAACTTGCTGAAAATCCAGGTGATCTGGACTCAATTAATCTAACTCAACTTTCTTAAAATGCAAAATGTATTTACTTTCAGTGAATCGTAAGTAATATAAACTGCAAAACAGACTGACCATGAATAACTAAGAACTATATCTTGCAATGTCCTGTTCCCAAGAAAGACCAACTTTTCTTTCTACTTCCATTTTTAACAGTTACTCATTAAACAATGTTTTGAAAAAAGTAAGCTGCAAGTGTTTCCAATGCTTATATTACAGTATTTATTTTTTTATTAGCAGTGGTGATTTTACTCTCCCAAATATTTCTTTGTAAATGCTGGCTTAGTATTTGAGGTTAGCATACTTAAGTAAATATTTAAAGAACTAAAGGAAATATATCAAATGTTCATGGTCGTTGCCTGATACCAGGCAGTCAGATTCAAAGCCTGCAGTGAACTCAGCGTTATTTGTTTCTCCTGAGTATCAGAAATTCCATTCAGCACCTTGAGGAGCAATGCACACAAGGAGACTTTTTTTTTAACTTTTGGGGTAGAAATTCTGATGTTTGATCTAAGGGCTTTTGCTATTCAGTTTGCTTCCAGTGTTGAAAAAAAGGAGCGGAAAAAGATGAATGACACCTCGTTGGGGGAGTAATGTATCCATCCCATTATATGCTCTGTTTCCTGCATAAGATCATGATTGTTATTCCATCTTTCCTCTTAAGACATGTCTAAAATCTTAGTCCTGTAAGTTGCTGAGAGGTTATTAGCAGTATGTATAGACTGTGTGTTGTGTTGCAGGTGTCTATGTTTATTATGAAAAACTGAAATTTAAAAATCGCAATCAGTACTTTGTCTGTCTCAGCTTTCAGCTCAGCCTCTGAGTAACCTGATGCTCCAAACCCTGCAGCTGTCATTTACCCCAATATGAGATCTCAGGCAGGGGCCAGGCTCTGCTTTCATTTTCTACAGCATAATTTTGCTATGCCAATGGAGTTACTGGAAGTGTAGGATGCATGAGAGTGTATTTTGGCACCAAGAGTCTCTGTGCAGTGAAAGGAGGATGGTATGTGTTTGCTGATTAGCAGAGCTGCACTGATGCTGCTGAGAAGGGGAGCTGTAAGAGGGAGCGGGCACTGTGCTACCTGATGGGCTCCAACTGTGCCACAGATTATCCTTGGGTTAACATCAACACAACTGTGGGTGCAAGAGGATTTTTCCAGTTTTCCCACAGGGACACAAAGAGCAGTCTGTAGAGAATGACAAAATGTTTTGGTGGATGTGTCTAACAGACAGAAATTCTTTGCAGCTAATTTCTATTTCAAGCCTTGGGTGAAAAAGTAATTGAGTCAGAGACACAGAGAGGCAGCTCAGGCAGGACAAGAGACTCAGCTGAGTGATGGCTTCTGTTGTGTGTGACCACCAGTTGACAGAAAACACCCTTAAAATAATGTTTTTCTTTGCAGAAACACTAGGTTAATTGTATACTGACTATATTTGATGTTGGCTGACCCTTTTCCTTCTGAGTATAGTGATGTTACCAGGATTTCCACTTGTACAAATGACTTGAAACAAATTTCAATTTAGAAAAGATTTGCTTTTTATTTTCCTCCATCCTTGCAAAAGCAGAAATTCTGCCTGCCTTCCATTTCATTATGCAGTACAGAGGGAGAATAAACCAGTTGCAGGCATGTCACAGCGAGACGGAACCGGGACCAGGAAATCTCATACCTCTGGATTCAAATTAATTCGGAATAGTTGGGCTATTATTTGAAAGCAGTTTAAAAATATGTATTTTAAAATGGCCCAATCCTATTTTGTTTCTTTATGATGCATTAAAAAAACCTGAGAAGACTTCCTGAAATTTTATTTCTGAGCATTTGTTACCTTTACAATATCAGTGATGTCAAGTTTGGTCCCCCCTACATTCACTATGTAACTTCTTGGTGATTTTTCGCTGAGTTAGCTGTTCTGCATGAATCTTTAACAAGATACCCTTTCTTCAAAATGGATACTTGCATTAGGTGGGTTTTTTCCAGTTCTCTTGCAGATTACACAAATACAAAATACTTCAATTTGCCTATTTTTGAAGGAGTCTGCCTTGTTAAAAATGTTTATAGTCCCTAAATAAGACTGGACAGGTGGAAATACCTAGATTATGGCTTAGTGGGATTATGTTCTTAATTATCATGAAAGCAAATATTTTATTTATTTTCATTTTTTTCTTTCTTGGTTTTTGTACAGTTACATTGACTGACCTCCCACTAAACAGTTGTGTATAATAGGAAAAACTCCAATAAGGTACTTAAAATTTGTGAAAATGCAGTAGAGGATCCCTTCCTTAACATCCCCAGGAGTGCTTAGAGGAAACGGTGAAATGCCACTGGCCTGGCTGTGTTAAGCAGGTACCTTCCACAACTTTCAATGGGGAATCCAACTCTGAGAAGTGTTAAGCATAGATGCAAAAACTTCGGGTTCAAGCAAACACAAATCTTTGACATAAATGTAACACACTCATGGAGCTCTGACACAGACAGCAGAAGTTTGCCAGCGTTCCTTGTTACCGATGTGCTCATCAATCAGCATCACATTGTGCTCTGTGTTGTATAGTGCCAGAAGAGGGCTTGACTGAAGTGCTTGTGATAGAACCTGGGGGTTAGACAAAGTAAGCAGAAAGTAAGATATATTTAAACAAAATGGGGGAAGAGTGGCTAATTACATCTGACCTGCATCTCTACTTGCCAGAATTCTAGGGAGGACACAGGGGGATTCTTGTAGTTTCCTGCAGTTTTATGATTTTTGTTGTAACTTTGTGTCCACAGCAGTGATTCCCACACTGAGATTTATGGATTACCAGGGAACTGTGAGGACATGGTAGACTGCCTATGGGAATACAGTATTCTGCAGTGTTTTGGAGCAAAAAATATTCAACTGAAAGTTTGATGGCAAGCAAGCAGAGTGGTCCTTTATCACTGAAGAGTTATAATGGTCTGTTGGCCTAAAAAGTTTGGAAACCTTTATGGGTTTCCATTGTTTGGTGGTTTTCCAACCCACTAACACCAAAGATTACTACAGCCACCTTTTGGAACCTTCTGCTTTTCATTTTTGAAACCTTTTCATGAACAATTATTTCTTACTCTACTAATTTGTGTACTCCGCCTAATTTTGGCAATTCACTCCATAGTTCTTAAGCAATGTATATCATATGTAGGCTGTTCTTTAAGCAATGTACATATGTAGGCTGAAGCACTAATAATAAAATTAGAGGTTAGTAACACATGACAGGGCTCTGAATAAAAAAAAAAAGGGATCTTGACTTGATAATCTTGCTGCGCAGTAACTACAGCACTAACATTCTGGCTATAGAGAAAATTGCATGCAGATTCTTCTGTGTACCTCCAGGCAGTCCTGGTGGAAAGCTGAAGCTCTGGACTTTTCTATACATACATATAATAATTCAAATTTGGGACTTCTTTAAACAGACAATATTTTCCTCCTTCATCGCTGTGCATGGGTATTTAAGCCTGTGTATTTTAAGTGTTTTAAGATTCTTCAGCCCTGTAATCACTACAAGCCAAGTCTGAGATCCCAGAGCTATTAAAACTTTTTAAGAGCTCTGGGACTGCACTGAAAACCAGCTAGACCAAGGGGAAAAGACCTGTAAAGAAGGTATTGGGGCTATTGCTTGTGGAATATGTGTTTTTCAGGCAAGGTCTCAAGATGAAAAAGAAATGGAATCAGTGTTTCCTTGGCCTCAATCAAAAAGCTCCTCTTGCAAATCTGCAATATGAGGCAGTCCTTCATGAAAGTGCAAATGGTTTTGGAGTTCAGCAATAGAGAGGTCTTGAAAGACTTTTCAGAGGCATCGACCCAAGGTTTAAAAAGGCAGTGATGTCATGCCAAGAAGCAGAAAAAGCTGAAATGCAACATGTGACCATCAACCCCACAGCTAAACATGGAAGGAAAGATTTTGCAGAAAATGAAAAGGGAAAAGAAAGTTCATGCCAAACAAGGAAAAACACCACTGATGTGGCAGCTGGCATAGAAATGGAAAATGTCCATTGATTTGCAAACCCTCCACTGAAATATGCCAGCAAAGGAAAGACATGGTTTACAGTCAGAGTTCATGGTCTCAAGTGATGGAGGAAAATTGTTCCTAAAAGCACAAAAAAAAGGAGGAAGCTACAAATGCAAAATGAAGACAGTTGTTAAAAAATACTTAGGAATGACACTCGGGGATGCAAGTGAAGTTAACAACTGAACCTCTGCAATGGAAAGATGCCAGTGAGGCACTGTACTTAAAGGTTCAAGGTGAGACCATGCGCACCTGGTGAGGAACAAGTCCCAGCCCTACAGAAACACGAACTGGGGACAATCGCCAGCTGGAATGAGAGCTTGTGGGAACATGCCAGCTCTCACTGCCGTCAGACAGATCAACCATGCTGGTGGCCACCAGGCCACCAGTCGTCTGGCATGTTCGCCGGAGTGGGATTGCTTTGGGACACAGACTCACCAGTGAGGTAGTGGGAGGACACAGCATCTGTCAGACAACCCACAGTGTTGGCTCATCTTTTGAGGGGAAAACAGACCAGTGGAAGAACTATAAAACGTGACAGCAGATGGCATTATTTGTAGAATCAGAGAGCCAGCAGTCTGAGCCGAGGCCCTAAAAACTGTAGAGAAGAAAGGGGGCAGACTCAGACTCTGCATTGACCCCAAGGAGCTGAGCGAGAACATTAAAAGGAAACGTTTCCACTTGCTTGCAAGTAACAACATGTGTGCTGGGGGAGAAGGAGCCAAATTCCTAAGCAAATTTGTTGCCTTGGCAGGGCTTTGGCAGATTCCCCTGGACACAGAAAGCCAAAAGTATTGCCTTCTCAGTAAACTGCTTGGCAGATGTTGCTGTGCAAGATCGCCTCTGGGCACGTGTCGAGGACTAGAAATGGTTCTGCTGGCACTGCTACAACTAAACTACTACTAAACTACTAAAGGTTTGTGGTTGCCATATTGAAACAACTCCTGATGACACTTGAAAAGGCCTTTTCTGGAGAACTGAGGGGCAAGAATGGACTCAGAAGACTCATCCCACCTCACATTTCCTGTGTAATCTTGTATGTCGTGTCTGTTAAAGGAGTCCTTTGCAAGTGAGTTGTGGAGATTGAAACATGCCAGAGAGTGAGGAACTAAAGTACTGTGCCGAGGGAAGCTGGAGGAAACACTGCTCTTCTCCCTCTCTCAACTGTCATGCCGCAACTATGACAAATAGAAACATGGATGGCATTTTTCCTGACTACTGCAAGAGTCACCAATATTGAGAGGAAAATTGCCAGCTGCTGTAAACTAGCCAGAAGCAGCTCTGGTGACTCACACCGACTGAAGACTTGGCCATACCAATATTTTAAATGAAACACTAATTAGATAATAGCTATTTGGTCAGAAAACTAAAAGATCTGAATTTGGCATGGGTGACCACCCCTGACTCTGCTCTCCATTCCTCCCCAGGGGCTGTGGAGCTCTGAATGGCAATAGCTTGTAAATCTTCGTGCCTGCTCTTCTTCAGTATGGGCTGCCCGGGCCAGCCCTTTCTCCTGCCATTGCAGAGCCTTGTGCCCAAGCCCTCCCCAAGGCAAATGATGCATCATGCTGGCTGGTTTGGATGCTGGCAGGTCCTGCTGGCTTGCAGCTGGCTTGTTTTTACCTGCCATTCATGTCACCTGGGCTACCCTGTTTTCTGCCTTGCACTAGCACAACTGCCTTTTCTGTTGTGTAAGAAAGTAAGTGTACTTCCCCAAATTGCTTGCCCTTAGTAAAAATTGCGTAGCAAATGCCAACCATTCCCCAAAATCTGCTTGCTTCAAGTATCACATTGGTTCAGCTCACACTTACTCTGCTTCTGGGCAAAGGTAATCCCCAGGAAGACTGGGTAGTGGCACTGTCTCTTGCCACAGAACAAGGCACAAGCAAGGCGAGCAGCTCCACGGCAGCCCAGGGGAGAGGACCACCAGGAAGAGGGCTGCTCACACTTCTGTACCCAGGCTGTCCCCAGCTGCTGCTGGGGCTGCCGACAAGGGTGCCAATTAGTGCCAGTCGTGCAAGTGGTTCCCGTGGTGTGGACACCTGTCTGTGAGGGAGAGCACTGAAATCACCCACACATCTCACAGAGGTCACCGAGCAGCCATTCGATGCTAATAACTTTTGGTCACTACCATCTTGGGCCGCAATCGAACCATTGACCTAGAGGTGAAAGGCTGTATATCCCATTACCAATCTGCTAAACCATCCAGTCTCCCTATTACTGCAATTTTAATTAACTGAGCCAACGACATGAAAGCTGAAGGGAGGGGGAGCAGGCAAGGAAGCGAGAACACATTGGCTTTTACACAAGATTTGTTTCTTTTGAGTGGATTCTGCTTTTTGTTGAACAGCCTTGTCCTAACCTGCGCTGCCCATGAGACACTCCTCAACCTGCTGCTCAGCACAGGACCAGACCGTGCAGTGTCTGTTAATAGCCAGATGGGTGAAACACTGCTGCTCTCCTCCCTGTACAATGCAGCCCCTGGCAGAGCAGTTCCTGACATCAAGAGGATCTGAACTTTACTCTCATCAGGAACATTCTTTACAGTAAAACACAGAAAAAATGAAAGGAAGTCCCAACAGGATAAATTCTGATACAGTCCTTTTCTGGAACAAACAAACAAAAAGAGAAAGCTCGCTTTAATGCAGTCCATAACAAGGATGTGCTCAATAAGCAGAAAAGTGGATGTCTCTGATAAGCAAATTATTTGACCAGCCCTAAGCTCAGCTGATACAAGTCACTGGGAATGACTCCACATTTATTTGACAGAGGAACAAAACACCATGCTCCTCTGGTGAGAAATCACGTCACTGCCAGATGTGGGAGAAAAATCGAAAATTGCAATTTGTTCAGACTTTGGCAACAGCGCACATCATTTCCTCACCTGCTCCTTTCCATGAATTTTAGTCAGCATGTTTGCTGCTGGTTGGGAGAACTGGAGGAAGGATGGTGAGCCCTACAGGAACCCTGAGGTTGCCATTCTCAGTTTCATTTGTGCCGTTCTCACCAACAGCTTCTTGTGCAGCAAGAATCTCCGTAGCTTTCCTGTGGTATCTATCACCATCACTTGAATGATGTATGCAGCCTCTGTGGATTCAGAAAACAGGGGAAGCAAATCATTGCCTCAGCCTCTGAGCAGCTCTGCTGCCTTGTCCCCTGCCTGCATGTAGGTCTTGCACTGGAATGAGACAGCATTCGGTATTGCTCCTTTGTGCTCGTGTGCTTCCTTACCCAAGCACCTACATTTCAAACAGCATCCACTCCACTGCCGAGCCTGGAGTGCTTCATGCTTGTTCTTGCATGTGTATTTGATAAGTCACGGCATGACTATTTCTTTTGTATGTGATGATTATCCACCATGGTCTAATCCCGCAACATAAATGACAGACAGAGTCCCTAAAAAGCAGCAGCTCCTCGGGGTCTAGCATCCTGTGAAAACCCGACTCCTCACAGGCTGTTCCTGTCTCCAGCAGCGCAAGCACAGGGGGAGGCCGATCGCAGCTTGATTCCAGTCCCCAGCTGTCTGCAAAAGCCGCTTTTTGCTCAGGGCCTCACACACAGTACAGACCAATCCTTAGCGCAGGGCTTCCTGGTGGTGGGGAACGGCTGGGCTGAAAGCCTGTTCAGCCCCTCGTATGCATGAGCCTCTTTGATGCTCTCTTGCCTTGTTATTTCAAATGCTTTGCATGTGTAACTTGTGTAACAGGTCTAGAAAAAGAAAATGAGCAAAAGGAAGCCAGGACTAAACTGTGCTTTTAATTATACCTGTGGTTGGGATGGAAAGTAAAGCATTAAGCAAACCCAAGCTGTATGTGCCCTCCTGGCTCTTCTCCTTTCTCTCCGCCACTCTCCTGTACCCTATGGACTCTCCTCAAGATGCACTAGCTTGTTCTTTAACAGTCTCCATTTTCCTCTTAGCACCCCTCCAGAGTGCAGCCTTGCTCTGTGCCCCCCTGCTCTGCTATCTTTCACCGACCGCTCTCTCCCTGTGGCCAATGGAGATGTTAAAGTGTCGCCACACAGACCCAGGAGTTTGTGGCACTGTGAGAAGACAAATCAGAAATGCCATGGCAGCTTCGCAGCTCAAAACAGGGGAGGTGGGGAGGGGTGAATTATATTAGGAACATAAACAGCCTGCCAATGAGCTAACATTCAATTCCTCTATCAGTCTCCACCTGAAGATCAAAGTGCTGGAGGTCCAAATATAGGAACTGCACTGTAGTTCAAAAATGTTGTCAGGGGAGATACGACAGCTGCTTGGGAGCGAATCAGTGCAGTATTTCTAGAGAAACCTCCACGTTACAGGTTGGAGTCAGGTCCCTGTCCTGGCACACCTGCTCTCCTCCTGCTGCTGTGCTCAGGTTGGTTAGGTGTGCACCTAGGCAGCAACCAAGAGGCAGTGAGGAAAAGCATCTCCAGTTGTGTTTTCGCTTGCCCTGACAGTGTGAACACTCCTCTTCTGTCCCAGCATAAAGCCAAAGAGGGCTATCTTAGCCACGAGTGCTTCTTGCCACCCCTCGGCATCTGGCTGTCGGGGTTTCGGTACAGCTAACCACCCAGCCCGCCTAACAGAGGCAACACAACTTCTTGGAGGGAAGTAGGCTCTCTGCCCGTGGTCTGGTCTCAGAAGGCATCTGCCCGTGCTCAGCGGATGCTGGAATGGAAAACAGTGCATTAACTGATTGGATGGCCCACAAATTAAGGCAAAAGCTCAGATATGGAGACAGGCCTAAGTAATACCATGACTGCTCTCTGAGTAATATAAAGGATGGTTTCAGGCTGTGTTTGCTACAGCCTTCTACTAACGTGAGCAGGGAGTAAGCCATTAATAGCACTGTTTTTTATGCTTTTAGACTGAAAGCTTCAAAGTTAATAACCTGTTGAGATGAGTGAGACAGTTTACCCACTTCAGAGCTCTTTCCCAGACTTCCTGCAAGCTCAGCATGACAAAGATTTACACTTGGTTCTTGCTTTAATAATTTGTTTTCATACCCATCATGGCTAAAAATGTGTGTTATACAGAGAAACAAAACTCAAGATTTTGAAGCACGTTTCTTGCACAGGAGCTGGATGCCACAGCAAATTCCACGAGTACAGAAGCACAACCCTGGGTTATGGTTATAACACATCCATATCTCAGACAGGCACAGAGCAGGTGTTTTGTATGCTGATATACAAAAGCCTGCCACAGAGGATTTATCTCGTCTTTAGTGACAATGCACTCCACTTTACCTCTGCAGAGCTAGTTATTGGGAAACACTACAGCCCAGGTCCCCAAAGCAGGCCTCTCCAATGCTATCCTCTCTCCAAGAGCGTGAGACGATGTTGCAGCCCGGAGCACTATCTGACACATCACGATAAATTGTGGAGAAGAGGTCCTGGCATGCTCTGCAGCTAAGGGATGCTCTGCTTAGCAGAGCAGTGTGGAAGGCAGCGCCTGGCTCAGTGGCTTACCCGCGGCAGTGGCAGAGTGCTGCAGACTCCCTTTGCCCAAGACTGCACTGCGAGGCACAGCTGGATGGGCACAGCTGGATGAGCACAGCTGGATGGCAGCCACCGCTGGTGTGGGAGACAGAGAGGGAGACAGCGGGACTGTGCCGCACAAATGTGAGAAAGACAATCTTCGCTGTGGGAGATCATGAGGAGGATGGGAGTCTTAACACTAGAGATTTGACAGGACTCAGAGGTCTTGTGGAGGTCTTGCTCCCAGTTACTTCGGTAAGTTTTGCCCATCAATGTTGCTCAGAATATTTTGAATGAGAAATACTTTGGCAGAATTGCTGGGTTTCCTGCATCCTCCCCACTCCATCACCTTCCCCCAGTGGTCTGTGGGTCTCTACATCAGATGCTTTCACTCCTGGCCTGCTGTAGTACTTGGAAATCATGGTTCCTGGATGTCCCCCAGAAGCCTCTGCTCCCTGCTATAAAGTGGCTTAAGCTCATGTACTTTTTCCTTTATTTTGATGCTCACCAGCTTTGGACTTCTCTCTACCTTCTGCAAAGCTCTTCATGTGACCTCCAGTCACATTAACATCTAACCACTAAAGACAGCATCAGAGTAACACCCCCAGGCAACAGGCTCACCCCACACACCAATGAGCCACAAGAAAGACCATGCCCTTGGCCATCATGGTCCCAGGCACTGCCACTGCAATGCCAAGCAGAGGTGCGGGAGCCTCCTTGGACCACCACCCCATGCTGGCAGCCAACCCTGGGGGCTGCAAGTAAGGGCTACCTGCAGTGTTGTCCCCCACCCAGACATGGTAGAGGCCAGGAACGGCATTGGACGAAAACTGAGCATTGGAAATGGAGCTGTAGCAAACAACAAGAGACAGCCCTGAGGCACCAGAGTGACAGAAACCTCCTCCTGGGGGCTTGACTGCATTTCAAACAGGACGTGAATGTTAATTATACGACTTGGACCCTATGGGGGATTTGGGGTTTCCAAGATTTGAAAATCATTGGCTACTTTTAAGCAAGAAGAGAAGGGCTCAGGACACTCTAGCAAGGAAGGCCACTGGAAGGTGCAGGAGAGGAGATCCTGCAGTTCTGACCCAGTCCCTACCTGAGGTGTCTCTCAGGCCGCTTGCTGCTTCCAGTTTAAGTTTTGTTTGTTTTGTTCTGGACATGGCACCAGTTCCCGGGCACTTTACCGTACTCCACAACCCAGCCTAGACCTGAGATGGAGAATGCCCCATATCTACCACTGCCGTACCCCTGACATGACATTCCCTTTCATCCCCCCATGTGCGGCTCCCTGAGCTTGCTGCTCTCAGACTATGTAGCGGCAGTCCTGAGAAAGCAAAGGCAGGCACAGCCACTGACCCAGACGTTTCATTTCCCAGGGGGAATGCCATCGGTACAGCAAGGGCTTGTGTCCCTGCCCTGTGTGTCATCACCAGTCATGCATTAAGCTTCAGCTAATGCATCAAGGGTTACCAAACTGAATTTTAGCTCAGAAGAGTGGGGCAACATCCCTCAGTTCCCAGGACAGCAAATTCATTTTCTGGAATAGCAGGTTCTCCACTGACCCTGCACAGATCATTGCTCCTGTCCTGGAGTTAAGGACTTGAGTGAGTGTACCTCACTGGGTTTCCCTGGGCTTGGATGAAGATGACACTTTTGTTGGTCTGGAGTGGCACGACTCACTGTCATGTCATCCAGTGCAACTGCTACCTGCTCACCATCAGAGTGGCCCCCAGCAGGATGGACCATCCATTGCCCAGCTCCATCATCTCCCTGGCTGTGGGTTCTTTTCCCATTGATCTGCACTTAACGCCCCTCTCCCCTCATTTAAATGCCTGCTGTCCCCAGGAACACACAAACATGGCATGCCGTCAGCAGCACACAGACTTTTCTCTTACTGCTTTACTCACTGCTCGTGACATATTGCTGGTCTGTACTTTTCAGCCATGGGCACCAGACCAGCATCAGGGAGAAAGGCTCAGCTGCTGGAGCAGACAGACTAGACCACCAGTTCCTGATTGTTTAAAGCAGGGAAAACATGCTGGTGCTGCTGTACTTTAAGTAAGGGGAAGAAAATATGCTTTATCTGCCTTCCTGAAGCTCCCATTTTCTTGTTTAAGGAGTTTTGATTTCCCTGGGGGAAGCTGGACCACCCAAGCATGTAGCCACACTCTGGAGTGCAGAGGAGGGTGAACATCTGCTGGCAAATACAGAAGGTTGGGAAGGAGGGACAGCAACAACAGGTGAGAGACAGTAAACGCTCAAAGTCATAGGCTGCAGAGAGCAAGCAAGCTCAACAAATGTCCATGATGCCGATGAAATCTTGCATCTAGGGGAAGAGGAGAAGCAGTGGTGGACTGTACCTGTAGTCATTTCTGCATGCCCACATCATTGAAATTTATGCATCTAGTCACACTAGCAATTTTTAAAAACAAATTCACATGCTCTTTTCACTCGTCTTACAAAAAAGTTCTCTGTGCATCCCTTAGACCCTTGCAAATGCCCTCTGACATGCCAGTGATGGAGTGCATTAAGTGCTTTATGGCATGGCATAGAGGTCCTGCTGGGATTCACAGTGATCTCAGCCTCTAGCCCCAGGCTTCTTCACTTTAAACCTCTGCATGTTTGCACACATCTCTTAATAGCTTTACATATGTGTTCTCTGTAAACAAGAGGGCGTTTGTTTTGGGTGGTTTTTTTCACTTTTTTTTTTTTTTTTGGCAAATGCATTTTTCCTTCATTCAGCTAACTAGTTTTCATTAGCATCCCTAGAAGAGTGAAGGCCTGAGGGTATAGGCTGCAGGGGAGAATGGCCAGCACTGCTAAGACTATGGGCTGAGGGTGTGGGCAGGCTGTGGAAGGCAACATTTGAAATCAAGAAATGTTTTATTGCTTGCAAAGCAAAACACACAATGGGGTAACACCACAAGCACTGAGGATTTCCGCACAGTTTGCCAACGCGCCCTTTCTGGTTTTGCTCTCCCAGCAAAATGAAAAAGCTACACAAGTGCTCAGCATTCCATACTGGGTGCCTTCCCCTCCCCAAGTATCCTGCCCTCCTTGGCCCCAACTCTCAGCAGTGCTGTGCTGATGGCAGCTGGCATGCAGTAATCTGGTAGGGAACAGCCCTCGGTCTAATGGCAAGGGACTGCTGTCTTGCTTTCAAGCAGGCAAAAGACAATCAACGCTGTTTATTTTGCTTTCCTTATCAGTGTTCTCCCTAATCCACTCTAGTTGTCCCACATCAATTTTAAAACATGAGCATCGCCCCATGTATAACATTATTTTTATCAGTATTTTGGGGTCTCAAAACACAGCAGTGACACAAAATATCTGTGACATCTGTCACAAGAGAGAAGGACAAAAATTTTCTTGTTTCAAATCCACCCCTAACAACACGTTTCAGAAAGTCCTTTCAGATTGGGAAACCCCCCCAGAGCAGGTTTTTCCACCAAAGGAAGAAGGTTTTTCCACCAAAGTTGATAAAGAAGGAGGGTTTTTGGAGTACAGGGCCACCAGTGGCTTCTGACGACATCTTCATCTGCCCTTTTGTCTGCTGCCCAAACACTTGTGCTTTACTGTGGCAGAGATAAAATCCCCCCAGTTAAGATTGCGTATATCTTCATGTGCCCACAGAGGCTGGCTGGCTAGCTACCTGTGAGCTCCACTATGTATCCAGGATTTCAACCAAATACAGACTCTGGAAAGGGGTTGTGCTTGTGGAAATCCATGTCTTTTCTGTAGATCCCCCTTCCCCATTGCTGTATGGGCCTATCTTGACAAATGATAAATATAAGCTATTGCTAAATGACAGTGTTCTGCAGGTTTAACAGGTTACATTTTCATACATGGATGCCTTCCTAGCTCCTAGCTAATGCTTCCTTACAGATTCCCCTAGGGAAAATGACTTCACCCTTACTGATACAGATGACAACAGGAGGACCTTCTAGCATTTGATTGCACTTCTCAAAATAAAGCCACTACACCACAGAGCATTCACTTTTACTTCAGTATCCCAATGAAAGGCATAAAAAAAGAAGGTTGAAAGTGCTCCTTGCAGTGCCCTGTGCTGCTTCTCTTATCACATCTAGTGGTGTCATCTAATAGAAATAGCTTCAGAAATAGTGTGTTCAGTGGTAGAAAGAGAACTGGCTTTTTTAGCTGAACCTATTTTCAGAAGATTTGTATGTTAGTTTTCAATAGAAAAGGTACATTTCATAAACAGAAAGGAGGCTCAGTGCTGCTAACTTGCAGTATGTAGCTTATCCAAAGCAGCATTTGGAAACTGAAGAAAAGCGAGAGAGGATGTTTAGATAGTATAATAACTCTGAGTTCATTTTGTAACTTAATTAAAGGGTTGTGTGATGCCATTTGTGAGTCTTCTCCGATAGGCTATTACCGCATGCTGCCTTATGCAGCTTTTCTAACCTTACAGCCACCACCCTGTTTTATCATTTACATGTGTTCAGCTTGGAAAATAAACAACCAGAAAAAGTGAATGGTCTCAAAAAGACAGAATTGTCTCTGTGTGGAGACAGTGGTATAGCTGTGTATCCCCATGCGCTCAGTGCAGTTTGTATTGCCTTCTCTTAAATGTTTGGATTAATTTCCTGCTCAGAGTAGACCGATCCCTCACCGAAGTAAAACCCATGTCAGCTTGAGCAGGAATGTTTTCAGAGTCTCCACCTGGGAAGACTACGTCTCTGAGTGGGAAAATAAACACATTGGCCTTCAGTTGGTTCACTGACTATTTTCTCTGCTGACAACACTAATTGTTCTGTCAGTCAGGATGATGATGGTTTTCAGCACCAGATCCTGAAAGGAGAGGATAATGTTGCCTTTTGTTAGTACCTGGGCTCAGAAAACGTGGTGGTACCTAACTTCACCTGCGTTCATAAAGTTAACTTAGAAACCAGGGGAGGCTGGATAGTACCTCCCAAATGGTCACAAGCTGACACAGATAAAGACAACTTTCACTGTGTCTTTTCCTATGTTTCAGATGTAACAGATTAAGAGGAATATTTCATATATGCTTACAAGTTTTTGAACTGCACTGTGCTCTCAATTATGTCATTACACTGGGAAGTGACTGCATTTCCCATAGGTATAACAGGGCAAAGCAAAATGTGTCCAGAGTATTTCTTATATAGTACTTTTTTACACAGTAATTTCTTATACAGTATGTCTACAACATAGGAAAATGAAATATTCTCTCACAGATCTCTCGCAGATCACACTAATGCCTCCAAACATGGTACCACCATTGTCTTTCTCACAAGCCACTCATTTCCTACCCAGTTAATGGAACATACACAACAACAACTGCTTATCCTTTAATTCCACTTCCCCAAAACATCTCTCTGAGTGTTACAACCCAGAGAAGTTTGGGGGAACTACAGCACTACACACTTTCCCTGTAGATGGCAATACACTGTGTATTTATGAATGGATATGCATTGACACAAATAGATAAACCCTCCATCTTACAAGAAACCACAATGTCAATGTTCATATATATTTTGCATAAAGATGGTTACACTGATGTCATATATATGAAATATAGTGTTCAAGGCACTGGCATAGCCTCAGAGTAGACAGTATTTGCAGCTGTCTAGTGAACTACCTCTGCTCCTGCATCCATTAAGCCAGCTGCAGAAATTGTGCATTGCTTCCTCTTGTGTTGCACCACTTAAACAGTTCATTATGGCTTTCATGCACAAAAACCTGGAGTTTTACTGTGAGGGCAAATAAAGAAATACCCATGGTGGAAGGCAGCACCAAGCTGCTGCCTGCTCTTGGGGAGGTCTGCTTACCTCTCTGTGCTCTGATGTCCTGTCTCACTCACCATCTGGCTTCTCTGTTTAAGTTGCAGGGATTTTATCTTACTCCACATTCTCAAGTGCCCACAACAATGGAGACCTCAAAACAAGATCAAGGTCACTAGCACATAAAGTATAGTAAGCAGCAATGATGATGTGGCACGCATATGAAATGACTGCCTTGTTCTGAAATAGCCATCCTGTGAGTCACCATACACAGATCATCTGACAGTCAACCCCATCTACCTTTTATACTGCATCACACCACCATTGCTACCATATATTCCATATTCATCATTGTTTTCAGACCAAAAACCTACATAACAAATACTTAAGCATTAACACTACCAATATTCAACACGCTAAAACATTCACTAGAAAAAAATGCACTGATGAAACTCTGTAGAGCTCTGTGTGTTTAATTAGTCTAGGCCTGAATTCTCATCTCCAAACCCAGAATTTTCTGTAGGAAAAGTCTCCGGGCATTAAAGTCTGATACTTTACTCTATTCTGTGTCTGAGAATAAGTGCTCTGTCATGTTGGATATACACAGTGCCTGTCTATCGCCCCTCCACACGCACATCTAACCCATACAGAAATAAGACTGTGGGTGTGGGAACGATTTTTGTTTTGTGGGCTATATATTGCTGCTTCAAATTACTGGATGATTATGTAATTTATTATTATTGTGTGTGGGTTTTGTTCTGCTGCAGGGTGGTTCTTCTTGTTAGGATCTTTCTTTTAAATACTGATTACAGTGCTGAGGGATGTGAATGGCCATCCTTGAAATCAAAAGGAATAATTAATGCACAATATCATGAAGACATATCTTCAGTCCTACATATAATAAGTGCTATGCTCTTTTTTGTTTCATTCTTGTTCTATAGCTGTTAAGGGTGGTTTCAAACATAGCTAGCAGGGAGATTGGTCAACTAATAACTGATTCAGCCTTTCTTCCTTTGTTAATTAATGTTGCTTGCCGTTGGAGTCAACACATTGAATAAATTCAGAGCTGAAGTGCATGTTTTGGGATGCTGCAAAGCAGAGAGCTGGGGCTGAGAGCTGGGACCAAGAGTTTTGCAGTGTCATATCCTTAACAAGGAAATCAAAATCTAAAGGTCTAAATCTAAAGATTTTGATGGCATCAAAACTGAGGTGGAGATTTAGTATGTTTTTCTGAACTCCATGTCCAACAGGGTATAAAATTGGAAGAGTTTATCAAGCTGCACAGCTACTGCAGAAAACTTTCATCTTTGGTGTCTTTCTCGTCATGTCTTTTTATCTCTGTTTCATTTTCGAACCTGTGCCTCTCCTGATTCTTTCACTTTTCCACAGTATGTCAGTGTTTCTCTAGCTCATTTGCTCTTCTCACTTCTTATTGCTGCCACACTTCACCAGCCCTCAGACTAAGGTATGATCAATTATTTATTCAGATTTTGCTTTTTTGTGTGAAGGAAAACATGGAACCTCTCACAACAAAGTAACAGTTTGTGTCTTCTTATGACTTAAGGAAATAAAAGACTGCTGCTGGAAATTCTGAATAAGCTCTAGAAAATCTGTTTTTAATAGAGTAATCCTAATTTTTTGGCATAATTGTACTGCAAGATCACTTATGAGAGGGAGAAATAATAGCAATACTTAACAGAGTAAACATTTATTAGCCCTTTATTGTAGAGTTTTCTTATTTCTTCACTATTAGCTAAGCTTCAAGCTTTTATTTCTTCTGAAAACTAAGCCTGACTCTAACACAGACTTTCTGCACTGCCCTTTTATGTTCAAGAGACAATAAAATATTTTGCAAGATGCAATGGCAAATAAGTAAAACAAAAATATCTAGTAATATTTGAAGGTAGAACTTGCTTTTTTACCCTCATGCTGGTATCAGAAAAAGCATATCAATGTCATGTTAATGGGATGGGACAGGACATGCTTTAGGGAGTTACATGTTTACATTTTATTATCAGGATAGCAGTGGACTGTCTCACTGTTGTGTATTGGCAGTCAGCTGCTCTATCACAAATGGCTACTTCATTTTCACACTGAATTATTCTCGTTGACAGACATGACATACTTCTGCTGCTGGGTTATTGTTGGTTGTCGCTGATAGACTGATTTATGATTGTGACGGATTACAAGAGTGCTGCATTTTCATTCTAAGGTCTTCTTAAGAACTGCCTAAAGCAGAGTGCATCTCCTTGCTAGATGCACCTATATATCTGTCTTGGGATTCACACCCCTATAACATCCAGGCCTGAGACTTGGAAAGTTATTGGAGTAGTTAGTGGGAATTAACACTTTTTCTAAAATTTTGGACTGTGTCTCTGACATCTGTCCACAGACCCACTGGGTGTCTCCCAGGCCTGTAACCTGGCTGTAGCTCTGACTGGGCTTTTCTGTAAGTTTTCAGTCCCTGGTTATGCCTACCCGAGTTTTACTTAGAGGTTTTTTCATTCACCCACACAGGCATAGCTCTCATGTTCGTTTGTGATGTTTCACATTTTGACAGCTGCAATGTCTTTTTCTGTGGTAGTGACAAATTCAGCTTTTGTCCCTCTCTATTCCTTCCAACGGGCCCTGCAAAGGTTCTTCTCTCTTTGACCCTCTCCTCTTCCCTATTCATATCTCTCTGTTGGCTCCTGTTTCTCTAAGGCACCAGACATCACCAGCCTGGTTGGTCTTCATGTCTCGTTGCTGTTGTAGTGTCTCCATATCCTGCTACTCTTCCTGGGGTTTGAGATGATCCACCTCTGCAGATCACCGCTGGAAATGGGAGCTGTCAGCAGTGAAGGACTTATCGCTCCCTGCACAGGGGAGGCCCAGGAGATGATACTAGCCTTTAAATAGTGAAAGTGTATCGTTCAAGCACTGCATCATCTCCAGTGCATCTCCATCTGCAGAGCAGCCCATGATGTGTCCAGCACAGAGCTGGCACAACTAGTTGGTGGGAGAGATGTGAGCCCTGATGAAGATCTATGCCCATGGGAGGATTCCTGTAGGGACTGGTGACTGGTATCCAGAACAGCACCTTGGAAGAGTTCCCTGGTTTCTTTCTGGCAGCGCGTTGCACTAAGCAGTTGGGCAGCTTGCTGCCACCCTGCTTTTTCTCAGGGGGGCAATGCCGCAGTGGTGCTACAACCCAGGCAAGTGGCACCATGCCCAGGAGGATTTTCGTTTCTTTCTGCAGCTGAGCTTCTGCTTCCCAATGCCCATCACTGCCTACAGCTTGCTCTCTCTCCAAATGCTCATATCTCCCGGGCTAGTGTTTTACTTTCTCTCCCAGCCAGGCAGCAGGGAGCTAACATTAAAAACCAAACCAAACCAAAAAGCACCCAAAAAAAAAGCATGCCAACCCCAACAGGAGGCTGCAGCAGCGCCTGCCAGGGTGTGGGGTAGGGAACGTTCCCCGGTTGGCACATGCGGCCGAGCTCAGCCCCGCTCCCCACCCCCGGACCCTGTGGGGTGCTGCAGCGGGGCCCCCCCATCCCCCGCGGGCGCGGAAAGGCGTGGTGCCCCCGCGGGCTCCCTCGCGGTCCGGGAGAGCTGCCCGCCCCTGCCGCCCCCGCCGCCGGGCCATCCCCACCCTCTGCCCGAGGCGTGGGGCAGCAAGCACGGGGAGAGGGGCTTTTTTTGGGGTTCCCCCCCGCTTTGTATTCCCGGTGGGGGGGCGGCTTAAAAACAGCTGCGCGGTCGTCATCGGGCTCCCGGCGAGGACGTGGCAGGCTTCGGCAACGCAGAGGCGCTGTACATTTACCGTTTCTGTTAAAGCGTTGGTAAAGTTAACGCAGCCTCGATGGCATCTGAAATACTAAATAAGAGACCAGTCTCAACCCCATTCCTCACTGGAGGGGATACACTAGTATGTTTCTTATTTTTATTTTCCTTATAGCCTGTTAAATTGACTAATAAAGTCAACACAGAGTTCTCTGTGTGGCTTCAAAAAACTCAGTAATTTTGTTAGAAAACGTTGAAATCCAACCCCAAAGTATTCAGCCCAAATATTTAGTTAAAGTAACCCTGTGGGTTAATAAACTAAACAAAGGCAAACCATGCAAAACTGCAGCAATGAAAAACAGGCTTAAATAAACGAAGGAAAGTTTATAAGAACCCTTTAACTGGAAAAAAACAGCGAAGGAAAACTGCATGGAAGTTTAATGTGAAGCATGTGATACGCGGGGGCTCGTTTTACAGGTACGCGGCTTCGCCTCGGACGGTCGTTGTACCCAGCAAAATTTCGAAAATTATTTTTCTGCTAAGCCGCATTTCCTTCGGAACCCCACGGCAGCGGTTTCTGCCGAAGAAACCCCCGGCGGCTTTTGGCAGGTTAAAAGGAGCGCTTCTCTGCCGTGCTGCGGCTCGCCCTCACCGCCCGCGCCTCACCACGTCGCTAATTTCGGTGTCTGACTTGTTTAGTTATTTCAGCTCCGGTAATGTGGTTGCAAAATATTTACCTTTCACACAAGAATCTGGCTTATTTTGATTAGAGACCGATGCGCTCTTCAAAATGTTTGCTTATGTGCAAAAGTTCTTCGAAGAGGGGCACAACAAAAGATCTCTCTTTTCAACCACCGCTTTAAAACCAGTTACTAATAACGAAAAAACGGTTTGCTATGGGGCTCGAGTAAGCCTTTCTAAAAAAAGATAGGCAGATTTAAAACAAGCTGTTTAAAATATCTATGCTAAATTATCTCAAACTGCCTTCAGCACGTTGGCAGTTTGGTAATAATTATAACCATCGCTGTTCCGCAGTTCAGATCATCACGAAAGAAACCTTCACGACAATTGTTTTTTGATCAAATAAAGGGCATGGGATTGGTGACATGTTTTTCTCTATGGAATAATGGGTTTCCAAAATTATTTTCTTTCGCATTGTATCGCCAAAGAAGCAGCCGGGGTGGAGAGCGCTGGAAAAACAAGCCCAAAAATAACAAGAGATTGTTTAAACTTCTCTGAGTTGCTTTTCATTTTCAAGAAAAGCTGAATAAACAGCGTCGGCCCCGCCTGACAGCGCAGAAAGCAGGTTTGCAATGAAAGAGGCATGCAGAGGGGAAAAAGGAGCGTTTTTTTCTTCCCTTTTCGAGTACTTAACTTTCCCCTTTTCAAAAAGGAGCTGCGTGCAGCCCAGGGAGCACTTTGTTTTCTGTGTACAGAAGAAACAAGTCAAATTTAAAATTAACCTCGAATAGATCGGACCAAATGTTGGGGGAATTCCTTTATTCCCCACTTCTGATATTTTTGTCTAATTCCGCTGCTTAACCATCACCCCTTGTACTGCCAAGGAAGGGAACGGTCCCTTTCCGTGACAAGCCCCGACGGAATTATTTTCTTTAAAAAGAAAAAGAAGAAGAGAAAGATGGACTAAGGAACTTGGGGCAACAAAGCTTTACAAGGAGAGAAGAAAGACTCGGGTAAAATACGACACATTTATCTATCAATTGCTAGACAAGACAAAGAAGGCTTAACAACAGTTTGAAAAGAGTGGCCTGTGAATGGTTACTATTCAATTTGTATTTTATTCCCCGCTGGTCATGGAATTGAGATCAGAAGAAAAAGTGAAAACACATGGCTGAGGTCAGTAGGATCAGAGAACCACCACATACAGCAAAGGGAAGGAAAAGCAATGGGAACTTGTGTGAAGAAATGGATTATATAAACAGAGCTTACCATCGCCTGCACCCCATTATCCTATAATTTACACTGCATGGGAGCATAGAAATATATTAAACTAGTGATAGGTTTCACCGTTGCTTTATGCCAATCAATTCCATTATATACTTTCAGACATGTTTAGAATTCTTGGACTAATGTGTTTATTTTAAATATCACAGGGAAATTATGACATCACCGGCAAATAATGCTGGGGAAGGTTGCCTTCCTTTTGAAGTGTGCTGCAGTGAAACATGATTTTAATTACATAATCACTTTGAAACCGTAATTATATAATAAACGAGGGGGATTAAGCGGGAAGTATATAGTACATTAAAAATTGCTTAGGTCCTGGAAAAACAAACCGAACGCCCAATGAGAAATGCTCGGTCACGGGAACCGCTTGATAAATTCGGGCTATCGCATTTATTTGCTTTTCGTCCGGGGCGGCAAAAAGATGTCCCCTCCGACAGCCAGCGAAGTTTGCTTCCCGGCCCCGTAGGAAATAAACCCAGCGCCGGTTTCACAAGCGTTCACCGCAAGCCCCGCCGCTGGCTTTGCCGAGCGGGGCCGCGGCCCCTCCGCGCCGCTCCGCGCCCGCGGTGCTGAGCGCGGCGTCACCCGGGAGGCGGCCGCCGCGGCCCCATCCATCTTCCGCCGCACAAAAGAGCCAGGCAGGGACAAATCTGTTTTTAAAAGGGGAATTAGTCGCCCTCCCCTCCGCCCGGCGGGCTCCGCACGGGCTGGCGGCGGGGCGGGGGGCTCCTCCGCCCCCCTCATCGCCCCGCCGGCCGGGAGCGCTTCCCGCGGCTCTCCGCCGCGCCCAGGCGGGTTGTCCGTGGGGATTTAATTTCGCATCTGTGCTCGGAGGCCCAACGCGCCGGCCCAGCCCCAGCCCCTGGGCCTGGGGAGGGAGCTGTAGCCCCCCCCGGGCCGCGCGGGGCGGCCGCGGCCCCAGCGCCCATCCGCCGCGGCTGCGGTGCCCCGCTCCGCTTCCCTCCGGAGGGGCGGGGGGAGGAAGTTTTGTTTCACTTTTTAGTTTGGGTTTGTTTGGGTTTTTGTTTTGTTTTGGTTTGGGGTTTTTTTAAGTTGTTGGTTTGGTGGGGTTTTTTTGTTTCTTAAGGTTGGGGTTTGGGGTTTTTTTTTAAAGCGCTAGACCGGAGTGGGGCAGGGTCCTAGGGACCCTCCCTGTCGTTCCCCGCCCCCCCGCCCCCGGGACTACCGTCGCCTTTGCACTCTGACCGGCGGTGGGTTGCCCCCTGCCCACCAAGGGCATGGGAGCCGGCTCTGCCGGCCTCCCTCTGCCCCCTCGGACCGAGCCAGGCACCGGCGCCGCCGGGGAAGGGGGGCTAGCCGCGGGGACCCCACTGAGAGCGGAAGAAGACCCGAGGGGAGGAAGGGACCGTGCCCACACCGTGGGTGCCCACGCACTGCTGGGAGGGCCAAGCCCTGGGGGTGGTGGATGGATCCCAGGACCAGCATGAAATTCAGACCCAGCTCACCCAGCACCAGAGTCTCTGCTTTCACAGACAGATCTGAGCCGCATCAGGGGGTGGCATTTCACTCCTCGTTTCCAGTGGTTTATTGGGGGTCAGCTTGGATCTCTGGGCATATCAGCCTTGGCCATTGCCACACTGCCAGTGAACTGCTCTTGACACTTACCTGATGGGTTGCTCCCATCAGGGACATGCCTGGTCTTTGGGTCTGCACTGTGTGTATCTCCTCCCCATCAGGACACCTCATTTTCTGGGAGGTGGAGGGGAAACACAGCAGCACAGGTACCCTGCACCATAGGAAGGGCTTGGACCACCCCACACAGCTTTGTGCGGGACAGCAGAGCTGCAGGTCTGTCTTCTCCCCTCCTGAGACCTGAAGATGATCTCCATTTGGGTGTGCTTCTAGCAAATCCACTGCTCAGAGGAGACCCCTGCAAGTGCAGACAGGTCCTGCAAAGGCCTGGCTTGTGGAGGGGCAAGCACAGGCACTCTGCTTGGTGCAGCTTGACCTGGTCCCCGCCTGCATGGAACAAAGTGGACTGGCACCCAGGGACCAGGGAGCTCCATGCTTTGGTCCAGGGAGTCTCAGGCCTCCTCAGCCCCAGCCCATCTAGCACGCTTTTATTTTGTCCCTGAAGTCCAGGGTCACTTTTTCTGGGAGCTGCAACTCCAACACACTGCGAAATGGCTGGCCTGGAAAGCACAAAGGCAGGAGACTTCTTGCTGATGGCAGGGAAAGCCAAACGGTGTATGGGAGCCTCATCAGGTGGCTCCAGACCTGGGTAGACCAGCTGGCTCCCCACAGTTCCCCACAGACCAGCCCAAAACCCCCAATTCATCTTGAGCGAGGTAGCTTACATGTACATGCAGATGCTAACCGCATACCCAAGAGACAGTCCCAGAGAGAGTCATTTCCCCAGATGCTAACTGTGTGGTCATGGATTCTCAGGAATATAATTTTTTCATATGAAAACATTTATTTTTCCTCCAGATGTCATGGTAATTAACACGGAAGGATGTGCTCTGTTAAATGTGTGAGAGAGATCATGGTGCCTCACAAGTCTACAGGAGTCCCTGGAGGACCAAGTGCCAGGTGGCAGTGATGAGGCTCTGATGAGTGCATGTGGGTGTATAAAACAGGCCTCATCAAAAGTCTTATGAGAAGCTATCACAAGATAAGAGAGAAGCTTGTGACAAAGAGAGGGAGAGAAGATGGGGGCAGGTTTGTGGTGGAGGGAAGTGGCTCCAAAGTTGTCTAGTTGGTGTCCTGCCAAAAGGGCAAGTGGAACATGGGTGTTTTGGTCAAAATTAATCTGCTTTCTGTGCTCATCGTGGTGTAAACCCAGCTGAGGTATTGGGAGATTACAGGGCAGTATCAGTATCAGCTTGCTTGGCCCTCATGCATTTTTTCCTCCCATTCTGGCACATTTTAGTCTCTGTGTTGTCCTGGTTTCGGCTGGGATGGAGTTGGTTTTCTTCCTGGTAGCCGGTATGGGGCTGTGTTTTGGGTTTAGGTTGAGAACAATGTCGATGATACACTGATGTTTTGGTTCTTGTTAAGTAGTGCTAAGTACTTGCTAAGTGGTGCTCACACTGGTCAAAGACTTTTCAGCTTCCCATGCTCTGTCAGGGGCACAGGAGGCTGGGAGGGGGCACAGCCGGGGCAGCTGACTCAGACTGGGCGGGGGCTATTCCATACCATATGACGTCATGCTCAGTATATAAGCAGGGGACTTGGCTGGGGAGGCGTTCGGTCGCTGCTTGGGGGACGTGCTGGGCATCGGTCGGCGGGTGGTGAGCAATTGTACAGTGTACTGCTTGCTTTGTATTACTACTGTTCTATTTTTTATTTTACTTTAGTTATTAAACTGTTTTATCTCAACTCACGAGTTTTCCCCTTTTGCCCTTCCGATCCTCTCCCCCATCCCACCGGTGGGGGGGTGAGCGAGCGGCTGCATGGTGCTTAGTTGCTGGCTGGGGTTAAACCACAACAGTGTAAACAAGATTGTTTTGGAACATCTCGATAACAATGATAATATAACAATCCATACTTAAATAGCTTATTTCATCCAAGCACCTCAGAGCCCTGCTCAGGCATTGGTTAGGCTGCAAAATAGCCTTGGACTGACACTGCAGTTTGTTTGCTTCATATTTAGCAAAAGCTGTGTGTACACTTGGACCAACAGATGGAAAGACATGACAAAATTATTTAAATAGACTTTCTACCAGTGGAAGTTCTTCCCTAAATACAGTGTGTTGTGAAAATTTCACTGGCAGTTTGAAAAGCAAAGGAAACTGAGGTGAGAACTACACTGGGAAACTATAAGGGTATGATATAATTAAATACAACTTACTGGGCTGGGTATTCTTGGTTTGATTTAGTGTAGGTTTATCAGATTAATTTAGATTTAATAAGAATTGTTTAGCTTACAGTGAAATAAGTTACTTCGAGATGACATGTCCTTCCAGTTTTTTATTTGACTTGAGAAAAAAAATATGCTGTTGCTTCAGCAAGCATCTCGCAAAAACCTGATAGAAACATCTGATGTGTCTGCCTTCTCTAAAGGCTCCTCTTACCTGCCAAGGCTTGCTTTTTTTGGTCTGGACTGTCAGCCAGAGCATGCCCAAGGCTCTTTCTCTGACAGGTGTAAGAAGTCCAGGTCTGAGAGAAGACATGTCTCCTACACACTGACGGTAATGCAGCCCTGCCTTGCATTCACAATACACAAGCAGTGACACAGAAGCTCAGTAAGGCCCTAAATGCCCATGATCCTCCAAGAGGAGGGTTGCAGTCACTGTTCTTACAAGGATGTTTTTCACATAAAGCTTGGCAGAGCCACAGAGAAGAGGACCTGGGCAGAAATTGCAGGTGTCCCTGCTTCTGAAACCAAAATGATGGGAAGCACAATGCAACTCTTGCAATTGGTGGAACCACCTGAGCCCATTTATGGACTCTGGGACGTACTGACAGACTTGCCAAGTCATGGAAATGGAAGAGGAGAGACAGCAGCTTAAGCAAGTGATAGTGGAGCACTGCCATATCACTGATTTTCTCGTGTGCAGCCTAGCTATGAAGAGATTGCAAGGTGCTGAGCTAGAAGAAAGAGCAGAATGAGTAAATGCAATGACTATTCCTCCTACTGTTCATATTTGAGTTAACAAAAACTCCTGTTTCAAGGCTGTTGATTGGTGTAAAAGAATCAACCAGACCAAAAAAATGGAAGGTAAGGGAACTGGGAAATGTTTTTTTCCTTCTCAAAAAAAAGCACATTTAAAAGTATCTTCTTGATAGTCACAGATATCCATTAATTCATTAAAAACTGCTTGCAAGGTTTTACAAAGCACAGGGGAGCAGGTCTGTAACTTCATCAGTGTGTCCAGAATGTCTTGAAATAAAACCTTCCAAAGAAGACAGATTGTTCCTTTTCATTACCAATCTACTACCAGAGATAAGTCCATTCATCCTGAAGCTCTTTGGTATAAAAGAAAATAGAAAACTCCTGAGAGTGAGAACTTGTCTAAAAGGAAATTATCCACATGTAAGCTAGGGCTGGGAATACAGTTATATCGGTATTAGGCCTTATGTAGATATGTGTATTCTGATATACTTCTTTTAACCTTATAGTATGTAGGAAACCATTTGAGAAAAACTGAAAAAGCACTTTTATTCCAGCATGAGGACATGCACATGGAGGGTTTTCTGGAGGTTCTGTTTCAGTAGTGCCACTGGAAGCAGTGAGCATCCTTTGCAGATGAGCCTTAGGAACTGTTCAGCTCTGTTTTGGGAGCAGGCAATTTTCTGCCTGGGATTTTGTAGATACAAAGGTGGAGAAAGGAAACTGATTGTCCTTTGAAGCCATACCTTCCCTGAATTCCAGACACATGTTTATTTATTTCTTTGCCTTCAGGCATGATTAAGTGACAATGAAAGCAACCTTGACTATTTCACTGTAGTAGAGAAACCTAGTTTTCTCTAAGCTTAAGATATTTAAATAAGAATTGTTCCACTATTCAGAAGACTGGAACAGGATGAAACTCTGCCCAAACATGGTCAAAGTAACTACCTACCAGAGGAATACATTTTGTGAGGCCTAGAGGTCTTTTAGGAGAGAATTGTAAATTACATCCAGGCATCAGCTTTTTTCATTCAAAGTGTCTCAGTGGATCTAGAGTTCTGTATGGTACACAGCCTAGATCTATGAAGTGTGATAATTTCCAACAACAACGAGCAAATTTAAAATAGCATGCATGATAGGAAGTTTTAAATACATGGAGGCACGGGTTTGTTGCACAGAGAGCATGGAGCTCCTTGCTGAAATATTCCTCTTGTTCTGGTCACCACAATGTCCTTAGGAGGACATGCATATAAGCCATTTAATAGTTTTTATTACCTTACACATACTCTTACAGCTTTTGACCTTTTTCAGTCTGTGGTGCCAAAAAGAAATTTCCACTGGAGCTGCCGATAACTAAACCCTACATGTAGCCTTGCACCCTGCGCAACTGCTTTTCTTAGTCACCTTTCACAGATGCTTTAAACCAGTCCAGAAACATACAGGTCTGTGGACCGCAAGCTGATCAAGAAAATTAATTGGTCAGCTCAAGCCTGTTACCAAAAGTCCAGATGAGAGTACCAAGCACACTTAACTGAGCAATAGAGATCATGATAGACCATCCCTTTTAGTTTCCTCTTTATAGAAGCATTTGGTTCTAGAGGGATAAACCTTCTGTTTAAGGGACGACCTTCTGCCTTTGAAACCTTCTCAAAGGCGTTGTCCTTTCTTATCTAAGGCACTGCATAAGCTGAAGACAAGTTTCCCACTATTTCCCAGCTCAGCCTCCTTCAGACTTCTACATCCTCCTCCCTGCTACTGACTGGCCTGGGCTCTGAACCACAGTTAGCCCATTGCCAAGTCCATCTTTTGTGCATTATTTAATTCTAATTATCTCTATAGTGGTTCTTTGATGTGATGTGGTTAAAATCAGTCCAATGAAGACAGAAATCATGAATCTTTGCTGCATGTTAACAGCATCACTGTTTTTCCAACACTGGCAGCCCCAGACCTGCTGACCTAGGTACACAGCTTGCAGAGAGCACTTGAGCAGAGACATGCCAGCCTCCCTGCTCACTTTGCTGTGACTTGCTCTTTTACTGCACACAGAAAATAGCTGTGGATACATGATGCTCAAACAGAACAATCTGGCCTAAGTGCACGTGGTGACTTTCTGAAGCTTCAGAACCAGGCCCTTAAGTAAGATCTGGTCCAATTGACCTGATCAGTACTGGTTCTGAAAACATCATGAGGACTTCCTCAGGCTGCTGTCCTGAATCAGTACGATCACTAGTTCTGTCTTGGATTTAGAAGACCCCCCCCAGCAGGTCAGACAAGGTTATGTTAAGTATCACCTCCGTCTCTCAGAGGGAGACAAGCCAACACGTTGCACTTGATGCAGATCGTGTTGTTGGTATCTTACAGATAAATAGCACTTATTGCACCAATATCACACAGCGGGGCAAAATCATAATAGAGGACACACAGTGAAAACAAATGTATTTAAACATAACCACATGTTCTGTGATTCCACAGCACTAAGTCTTCAAAGTAATAATATTATTTGTAAAACACCTCCCTTGGCAAATTCTGCTGGGCCGTGCAAATACTGCAATAAAAATGTCATTTGGAATGTTATGTAAAATCATTCAAGTAAAACTCCAAATGAGAAGAGCAAATAAAGGAGCCTGGGATGGAGAAAACGTGGCTGGATACCAGTGAAAGACACAGGATCAAGAGGGATCTACCTAGAAAATATCTGGGGAAGGAAAAGGTATGTAGCTGCCTAGAAGAGTGATGGGGAAGGCAGAGGAGAAGCAGGGAAGTGGTGATGAGCGCTAGCAGTTTCAGGCAGGAAGACAGGCTGTTAAATAATATCCTATTGCTGTAAGAGAGGCAGTCTGTGTCAAGAAATAAATAGAGAAAGCTGGCAGTGACCGAGGCCCACATCCTCAAGAGTAATAGCCTGGAGGATCTGCGCCAAGCCAATGCTCTGCCAGGTCTGTGTTTGAGTCTGTCTCTCTTCCTCCCTCGAGCACCCACTCATCTAGGCAGCTGGCACTACATACAGTGCAGGAGTCCTCCCACCCCGTGTGCAGGGCAAAGCATAGATTTTGGCAAAACTGGTCATGGCCACAGGTGACCCATGGAGGACTTGCTGTTGAGCTGTAGGATGGTGCTGACTGTGGCTTCCCTGTTAGCTGCCAATTGTACGGAAAAAGCCAGCTATACTAAATATTCTATTAAATGCTCTACTTACTGTTAAGGCAAACAGTTGGTTTAATTTTTGTGGAGAGCTTACAAAAACATAAGTGCCATAGGGATGTTCGTTTAGGGCAGCTCTGCCTATTGACGCACACCCTCAGCACTGGACTCTTGCCTGCTGCTGGACACTGATTTCAGCAGTGACTCTGGGTTGCTCAGCATCACAACTGCTTTAAAAAATAGGCCCTTCCACCAAATCCAGTCAGATTTTTACTGCAGGAGACTGCAACCACAAGGTCAGAGAAGGCACCTAGCTGTGACTGGGAAGCTGTAAGGGGGACAGACTCCTTGCAGCAGCTCTGACCCATTTTCCCCACACTGTCAGAAGACAGTGTGGTGGCTGAGCAGCTTTCTCCTGATGTGACCTGGCTGCCAGGATTTTCTCTGGCAACAAATAATTGTAAACTTTTTTTATATTTCCAAGGCAGTCTTTTTTTAGCTGCTCAGACACCTAGAGATGTGGCATTTTAGTGACCCAGCAATGGTACTGATCCTGGAAACAGGGCACTTTCCCACCTGCTGACTCATCTTTCCTGCTCCTGCCACTGGGGATGTAAAAGGACTTTATGATTCCTGCCCTATAAAATGATAAATCAATTGCTATTGGTCCTAAAATCATGCATCCACCTCTTACAATTTTGAAGACTATTTGTGAGGCAACAAGTCAAACAAAAAACTTCTAGGTAGACATTCGTTGATTTTTGTGGCATACAGATGCTGATATAGGTTATTATACGCCTGAAGGTTTCCTAATATTTCTTTTCATTCTCTGCCACTTGGAAGACATCCACAACAGCAACAGGGCAGCTGAGGTGTTCAGGTTAATGATGCCTGGATGTAAAAAGAGATGGCTTTACGACTGGGCTTCCTCAGTGTAAAACTGCTTTTTTTTCCCCTGGAATTTACTGCTGATTTAAAAGTATCAGGATTGTTGAAAGTTAGGTCATACATGTGACAGGGCTCACTTGTAAAGCAGACTAAGTCATTCCACTCATGTAAAGGAAAAGGAAGAGGGTAGTGGGAATACTAGTGTGTGATGGGTTGGACAAATGAATAGATTAGAAAAGGAAGCAGAGGAGCAGATGAGTTATAAGCACTGGAAAAAAACTCTTCCTGAGAACCTGCAATTGAGTCACGAAATCCTGAACACCCATATTCTTCCACACACAGCAGAATGACTCTGAAGGCCTCGGAAAATGTGTATCTCAGTTCTTGCAACAACATAGCCTGTGTGAAAGGATGACAGCCTGATGTTACGCTTGCTGTGTTAGGTTTGTGATCAAGATTCTGTGCTGAGGGTTTGAAATGCCCAGCCCCATTAACCTTTCAAACTGGAAGGAGTCAGCTTGATTTCAAAGACAAGGGAATTACGTTTCTGATAAAACATAAAGATTGTTGAGCCAAGCACTCAAAAGCTAGGAAAGAAAGAAACTTGTGCAACTTAGTTCACTCCCCTCGTGTCTTGGCATAATGAGGTAGTCCAATTACATGTTTACATGCTGTTTTTTTTCCCCACAGGAGTATTGCATCAGTCAGAGCACAGGATGTGATACTTTGGGGATAAAATGGGCTTGCTTGCTGAAGAAACCTGCTGTTTGGAGGTCTCTTGCCTCATTTATTGCAGAAGCTGTAAAGCATGCAAGGAATAAGGCAGGAGAGTTATAAAGAGATGGTCTCAAGGTTAAGATAGTTGAAAAATCTTGTAACACTGTCATTCATCTCTGTCCTGCAAAATTCCTCTATGATACTAGGCAAGGCACTTAAATGAAGTGATATGAGCTGGTGGTTTGTACAGCAAGCAAGAAAAAGAGAACCAACTCACAGAAATGAGATCAGGATCCAAGGCAAAGAATAGGACTGAAGGCAGCCAGCGCATCCAGAGGGAGCCTCTCACACCAACATCATTTTGGCATCAGGCAGCTGGCTCTATGGCTCTGTTTGAGTCAAGGTCTGCTTCCTGTCAGCACAGCAACCAGTGCCTGCTGCCTGCAGGGTGAGGCATCCCAGCTAGGCAGTCACTTGTTCCCACAGCAGTGTTAGGTCCCCCTACCCAAGCACGCATGTGAGCCTGGGTACCATCCCATGGCAGGTGACGTCAGTCTGGCTGACTCAACTTCTGTGGTAACGGGGATATTGCCTATACCAGGGAAACAGAAAAAAGAACTACGTGTTAAGAGCAGAGGAGGACAAGAAGTCCAAAGAAGCGGCAAAGTCAGAACTAAGCAAACAAGCAATCATTTATAGGCCACAAAATCAGTGCTAAGCTGCCAAACCAAAGAGGCCCTTCAGAGTTGCCTAACAGGAAAACCAGCAAGGAAAACAACCTATATTACTCCCACAAAATGCCTTACAGCTAGAAAAAAAGAAGCCAAAAAAGCCCTCAATGATTAAAAAGCCACAGAAACACCAAGAAAAAATAGCTAGAACACTTTTCAAACAGCCAAAAGTGAGAAAAGATGTAATTAAATAGAGCCATGCCTATGGTGCTGTATGACAAGACTTAAACCACTCTAAACCACTTTCTTTTTTGCCTGTTTCTGCCACATTTTGCCACACACTCAAGCAATTGATTGATTTTAGGGAAAGGAACGCTATTTCACAGCTTTACTTCTACTTCTTCTTTCACTTGTCCCTCTCTTCTATGCTTTTACCGTTCTGAGTGTTGAACCCCATGGTTCAGCTAATGTTTAGTGTTTTCTTTCTGTGAAAATACAGAGAAAATAAGAGCAAAGATGTTCTAATCAATGGCTCAGCTGTAGAGTACAAACAATGCAGGAGAACACAAGAGAGGGGAGGAAGGATTACAGATGAGGTGCATCTAGTGAGGAGGAATTCACAGCATTGTTTCAAATACTGAGAGATGTCTTTTTCCCTGTGATTTCTGAAATTGTAGTAATCCCAGATTTATATAAGTCACGAAGCTCAAGCAGATCTGTTAGTCCAGCAGCATATTGCCATGAAGGACTTGTAGTGATGGATTACAAATACATCAGTAAATTTAAGTGTTTGACGTTTGTTAAGGATTTCTAGATTTCTCTAGGAACTAGACACCCTTGACCTTTTGCAAATCACAATTTTCCTTTCCCTTTACTGTCATTACAGTGCTTGATTCAGTGACCCATTCATTCCTCTGTTTTGTCCCTCAGCACTACCGCAACACCAACCATAGCAGTAATAACAATAGTAAATTCCACTGTGGACTTAATGGAGTATTTCATCATTTAAGTCATAAAGTGCTTTGTGTTAATTTTCACAATGATCAAAAATGGACTATTGTAGGTGTGTCATGCCCCAAGGGCAATGGGGAGAGATGTTTTGGGGTTACAGAGGAGCAGGGTGGGCAAAACACTCCTGCTGCACATAAGGACACCCTGAGCATCACTCACAAGTGGGGCACAAACTCCAGCTCTCAGGTTCCCTCTACTGTACATTGAGTTTGATTCATGCCACGATATCTGTAATCAACACATCACCCAGATCCTATAATCACCATGGGTTGAATGTCAAGGTTGGGTTGACAGGGGAACTAAGCTGACACCATCTGAGATCTGCAAAAATAAGAAGCTTTTGGTGGTGTCAGGACAGTAGCTCCTTAATGTTTTAGTCCTCTGTAGCCTGGAAATAGGAGCAGTGAATACTCCATCACAGATATATCGTCTGGAGCACAAAAACACTTTCTTGAAGTCTGTATTTTCAAATACAATAAATTTTTAGCTTGTCTATTCTTCAAGCCATTGAAATGATACCACAGAGGATGCACTTTGTCCATGATGTTTATAAGAGTTCAACAGTGACAGGAGAAGACACTACAGCTCCTTCACAGGAGTCTGTTCTTGTAGGGAATTGCAATCTAAAGGTGAAAACTAAAGGTGGAGTTTAATCCACATGCAATTAGACAGGCATCCTTGCATCGATTCTTATGCAGTTGGCTAGTAGATGCTTTGAAGGTCTATTTTCAAATGGGATGACAGCCTGCTTTCACTTCTGCACAGCCATACACAAGCATGTACTTCCTGACTAAAACCACCTGTGTGGATGATTGCTTCTCTTTCCAGCAAGTGCCATTGTTTATATCAAGGTGTTTGCTAACAGCGTATGTGTGTGCACTGCTGAATCGCAGTTTCTGAAAACAATGGTGTCACTTTTTTCCTAGAAATGCTTTTAATACTTTGCTGTGCAATGATTGCTAGGATACTGATCCTTTTATTATATTATGAACTCTGGTTAAATCAGAGGACAACCTATGAAATCAAGAGTGATACAGCATAGATGACAGTATCAGAGCTCATCTCCCACCATGCCAAGGCAATGAAGATAATTCAACTTTCTTTCTTACTTTAATTACATTAATGCATTACATTAAAAGATTTTCTTATGAATTGTACAAGGCTGAATGACAATTTTCCCTTTGGTTTAGACTAGCATTTTTTTTCAGGTATTATGTCTGTTATATTATGATCATTGCTAAAGCAGTGAAACTGCTTCTGAAATCTTGTATTATTATTATTAGTATTTGAGTGCCAAAAAATCAGGCTGACAATACACAAAGTTGATTTCATGTACCTCTTAAAGAATATTACACAGTCTACAAATAGTAAACATTTGGATTGCTATTTGCGAACATATTAATGACTGCCATACACACTACTGTACACTTGTTCCAGTTGCTGCACTTCAAAATTGTCTTCTTATCGTATTCTATTTACTCTTTTAATTTTTCGTAAGTGTGACAGGGTACAATACTGACAGTTTAGGAATGTAAGCCAGGGATCCCCATGTCTGAATTTTGCTCTAACACTACCTTGGAGACCTTGAAGAGAATGATTAGACCAAGAGAGTCTTGAACTTGGATGGCAAAAGTTGGGCAGCTACATTTCTATTTAAGTGTTCGGCTAAAGAGAAGCTTGGTTTTCCTGTCTTGTCTGCCTGTCCAGTTAATATGGAGCTGGCTTTCCCTTTTATTATATAGATACCTTGCTCCAAAGACATTAAGGACTTACAAGTCTACCAGGTTTGCAAACCTCACCTTTGTGTGTGTGGATGGAATACTGCTGGATGCAGCAAGAGCTTTGAAAGGGCCAGTGTCAATTTATCTCTGTAAAACCAATATTTTGAGGGCATAGAGTTAGAGTCTAAATATTTTGGGGGGGATGTGTTAGTCTTTGGTCTCTGGAGTTAACATAAGTCATCTCACAATAACTTATATGAATAATCTTCATTTGCGTTGGCTGTCCAAAACTCCTTCTCAGGAGCAAGAGAATATTTTATTTTAATGATCAGTAATTTTAAAGGATACAATGAGTTCAATTGCTGTTCACTTCCTTCTTTTTTTCTTTTTTTTTTCATATATCAAGCACTAATAAAAATAATCAGAATTTAAAGATAATCATCCCTACAGAGATAATTATAGATGAATGTCGTGCCTCTGTAGCTGACTATGATAGTACTACCTTCTAATGCTATTTATCCCCGATATGGTTTGTTTGCACTCTTAACCCACAGCATTGTCAACAGTCCTCTCAGCAATTTTCAACTCATCCCAAACTTGGGACCCAAGACACTTGAATTTGGGTAAGCTCTGGTCACTATTTGCAGTCTTAAGGTCTGAGGATACACTTTAGGCTTAGAGGTCCTGTTGAACCCTTTCCCTGGGGCATGCAGCATTGCTGTCCAGATGATTTTAGGCTCCTAAACTAATTTCTGAGACCTGCCAAGTCTGTCATTTTCACAAGCCCATTCTGCCAGCTTCACTTAGCTTTCTGAGAAGTCACAAAAAAGCAAGGAACATAGGCTCAGCAAAGGAATCTCTTGACCAGAGTGATTTTGCTCTGTGGAACAGTTGAAAGTTACAGTTCTTGGGAGCGGGGGAGTGGGAACGAAACAACAACAACAAAAAAAAAAAAACAGAAATTGTGAGACACACCTTTTCCAAGGCTGTAAAACTTGGACTGCTTTCTTTATAGTGTCTCAGCAACAGTTGTCAAACAACACGCTAGATATTTTTCCTAGTCAGAGTTACTTTCTGAAGAGCAATTCATTGGGCTTTGATTGGGTAGGTCTAGCACTAAGACGCTCAACAAAATTCATGACATGTTATAAGATTCAAATCATAATTCAAAAATACATGTTCTGACTTAATCAGAAGAAATTACAACCTAGTGAAACTCAGATAAGCTGCCATGAATCATAGACTGGTTTGGGTTGGAAGGGACCTTAAAGATCATCTAGTTTGAGGAGGGCCACGAAGATGATCAGAGAGCTGGAGTACCTCTCCTATGAGGACAGGCTGAGAGAGCTGGGGTTGTTCAGCGTGGAGAACAGAAGGCTCCAGGGAGACCTTATAGCAGCCTTCCAGTACCTGAAGGGGGCCTACAAGAAAGCTGGAGAGGCACTTTTTACAAGGGCAGGTAGTGATAGGACAAGGGGTAATGGCTTTAAACTGAAAGAAGGTAGACTTAGATGAGATATAAGGAAGAAATTCTTCACTATGAAGGTGGTGAGGCACTGGAACAGGTTGCCCAGAGAAGCTGTGGATGCCCTCTCCCTGGAAGTGTTCAAGGCCAGGTTGGATGGGGCTTTGAGCAACCTGGTCTAGTGGAACTTAACGTAGCCTTCGTATCTGCTCAGCTGGAGGTATGTTTATTCTATCAGTCACAGATACTGTGGCCTGGCAAGCCTCAAGCTGTGATGACACTGATAGTAGGACATCATTTTGCAGATTGGTGCTCACCATTCAATGGAAAAGGTAGTCTCCTGTTCCTTAGCATTGGGTGCCACATCCTCAAGGCTAACCTTGTGGTGAAATGAGAACGACAACAGCTCTGTGACTCCCTTGTCCTCAGGCCATCAGGCATCCCTCTAATTTCAGGGTGGTGCAAAGCAAATTTAGCAAGTCAGGCAACCTAGTTCAGCTAAATATAGTCCACATTACTTGTTGGAAATACTCTCTGTGCTCTAATTATCTTCAGTCTTTTTAACAGTTTTCTGAGTCCTTCAGCATTTGCTTCGGCATGAAACTCTGTAAATAATTAAATGTGTTGATTACAATAAAAAAATTTTGGATTGTGCCGTAAGTACTTATCCTTCTGTGGTTTTACTGAGAAAGTCATGCTATTCTTAGGTAGGACTGTGCAATCAACATGTGAAGAAATGTGTCACACACATAAGTGGCATTTTACAGCTTTCCAACCACTAGCACTGGTTTCTTCGTTCCTATGTTACAGACGGAACTTATGTATCAGTTTCATGTATGTATGAAACTTAGTTATGTAGTTATGTAAAGTTGAAGATGCAAAGCCAAATCCCAGTGCCCTGAGCAAAAATCTCACCAATTGCATGGCTGTAACAGAAACTAGGAATTACCAGATTTTTCAGTTGACGAGCTTACTTTCCTGGTTGCTATTTCAATGTGCTTATCGGTTAGTCCATGTGCTGAACCAGGTGATATTTAAAGCAGTATCTGATGGGCAACCTTCTTCCTTGCAAGGAGATGAGAGTGTCTTCTTCCGGCACAGGCCATGTCTTGTTAAAGAATCACAGAGGGGAGATCTGAGGACATTTTTTGCCTTTCTCCCTTTCAGCATGCCATAAAAGTTTCTGGAAAACAGGGGTGGGCAGAAAAGCAAGATTGCTGGTTCTCAGAAGTAAAGTGAGCTGAGAACAGAGAAGCAAGTCCCACTGTGGAAATCACCATGGAGGTTACATTTGCAAAGAAAAAGTTATCTAGGTTTTAAGGAAAGTTTCTAAGGTACAATGGCTCCATCAATATACCAAGACTTGTAAGCTCTCACATTAAAAACTGATAAATCTATTTTTATGTAGTATATATCTACAGATAGAAAAATTGAAGATGTTTGAAACACTCCTGTCTGAAAGAACTTTGATTTGAGCTGGGCTTGCAACTGGGAAATAGCAAAGGCTTATTAAAAATTTTCCTATTTCTGAATGGTCCGAGTTGTGTGCGTATGTGCGTGTGTTTGGGATGACGATGATGACGACGACGACGACGGGGATTCTCAGCTCCTCCTCAGATCAGCTGCAGTTTCACGCAGCATTAAGGACATACAGTGAATGCTGCCAGCCAGGTTAGCTTTCTTGGGTATGTGGTCTCACCTTCCTATCACTCAGCCTTGCTTTGCAGAATTTGTTTTTCCAGCATAGTAACAACCTAAATAAAAAGGCCAATTTGGTCATGTGAATTCATACATATCAAAACTTAAATTACTGTCTGATAAAAGGGATTGTGTGCACAAAATGTCAACTTCTCTAATAAAAATACTATCTTTCCCTATGATTTTTTTTCAGTTATGCACAGATGATCACTCTAAAAATATTAATGGAGTTACAGAAATCACCAGGCAATGATTTTTTGTCTAGATACTTGCAATACTGATATTAGAAATACCTGGAGCCGGAGGGAGAAGGGGATGTGGATGTTAAGCAAATTTGTCATTGTGCAATTCAATTACATTCTGCCTCACGGAGGTTGATCAATTCATAGAGCTTTGGAGGTCGTCTGAATGATTTGGATAAACACAGTCAGCTAGTAGCACTGTGGGAAACAGGCTGGAAATAGATGGTGAAAAATCGCCTACAGTAACCTTAGTCTGCTGTTTGTCTGTGAGTGGGTCCAGGCAAAGGTGCAAAATGCTTCTTCCCTGGATGCTACCTCAGTGATGTTTAGAACTGCTTCTTCTTTACCAAGCTCAGCATGTCCAGCCCAGGCTGGGAGCCGGAGCATGTGGCTGGGACATTTGGCGTCCAGTGCCTCCCTCCTGCTGCACTCTGAATTTCTCAACACCAGACAGACATTGCTGAATGTCTCCTCAAGTCAGTTCACCTCCCCAGCATTTGCTGATCTGAGTACCCAATTAGTAGTGTTCAGCAAGCTCTGATTTTAATTTGCATCTGCAGAGGAAGCAGTATATAGCTCATGTTACAAAACATTTCAGATTAAGAGACCAGATTCTGAGTGCTGCTGCACTGTTTTTGTGCAAAACATGAAGATAGCCCACAGACTACTTTGGAAAGAACTTACAGTCATTTTGCACTCGAGCTGTGCCATCTTTTATACTTTTTTTCCACCTCCTATTTCCAGTTTTATTTAATGTATCAAACATTTTTCCACATTTTAAAAGTTAAATACAATCACATTGTTTGGGTATCTTCTTTTAATTATCTGGTTTTCTGTTTGCAATTATTTGTACAGATCATAACTAATTAATTATAAGTAGTAATATGTTTTGTTGAATATTACATAGCCAGTATTGAATTTTGCAACCTCCCCTTCCAACCTTCCATCCATCCTGCTCTACTACATTGCACAACGTGACCATATTGAGGAAGATAAATGACAGCCCACAACTATTTTTCACTTCAAAGTGCTCCAGTGATCCTTGGATAAAAGCTTGAATCCACTGAAGCCCCCAGTTAACTTTGCATTTCAAATTTCAGTGACAGTTAGTGTAAGTAATATCATTAGTAGAATGAGAAAAAGCAATTAAAATACTCATAAATGGCTTTGTGAAGGCAAGCTTTTTTTCTTTTGTATTATAAAAACATTGACTCTGATTATAAAACCATGTTAGAATGGCAGTACCTGTGGGACAACTCTGTTTGCAATCTGATTAATTAGTCCAAGTCCCACTACTATAGCTCCACCTTCATCAGAGTTACTACATGCTTACGCATACGTAACAGAGCACCACCATATGGCTCTGTGTTACCGCCAGCTACTGGAAACTGCAAATACATTGCATGAAGTATTTTTTAAAACTATTAACATTAGAGGATAGTGTCCGCAGTCTTAGTCTATATGTAGTATAGTGTATACTCCTTAGTCTGTACATAGTAAATCCCAACAGAATCTAGAAATATTGACCAAAATCAAATTACATTGAATCTGTCACTCTTAAAAGTGCGTATGTAAATAAAAAATAGAGCCTATCCCAAGCCCCTGATCCAGATTTGAACTTGGCCCAGTTGCTGTGGCTAGACACATGTTTGCTCAACAGCACAGACACTAAATTAAGAACCAGTTGAATAATGATTCATTTGGTTGAAAACAAAACAACAAATGTGAAACATTTTACAAGCTGAAGAAAAGAATCCAGATCACATACATCTGAGATTTAATATTGCCACACCTTTTGGAGAGAAGCTCCCCATTCGGTACCCTGCACCACCCATTTCCAAAACCGTGTTGACTGCCTCCCTGCAGTAGGTATGTACACCTATGTACACAGGGATGCCTCTGCAGAGACAGCAGGTATGTGTGGATGTTTCAGGGACTCTTTGACCACGGGGAAATCCAGCTGATGAAGAAAAGGGCCCCTCAAACTTTAGTTTTGGCCATCTCAGCACACATTTTTCCCTGCTGACCACCATACCGGGCTCACCAGCCAGTTCCAAGTCTGTTTATCATTAGTTTATTGCTTTCATAATCAAACTGTTCTGCACAAACAGCAGATCCTTTATCTCCTCCAAGAGCATTTGCTTTGGAGAGCGAAGGGCGTATCAGTCACTTGTTAATAACAAGGTCAGACCACTTTCATCCCCACGGTCTGCTGAAGCAGCAGCTCAGCTTGGTGGCTACAAGGAAACAGAGCCACAGGAGTCACCGTTCTTACCCTGTCAGACAGAGAGGATTTTAGGGTCCTCCCCACACCCCCTAATCACAACAGGCATTTCTATCTCTCCTCCTGAGAGCTACATACTTCACATTTTCCCTGTACAAATAACTGCTTAGGCCCTTCTTTCAAAGAGCCTTTATTAAACCACCAACTATTTGCTGTCGAGACATTTAGGATGAAATCATCGTGTTAAACAAATAAACGCGGCTTCATACAGATCTCTGCTCTGGGAGCAGAGTAAGAAAATAATTTCTGTCTGCTCTCCACAAAGCTGCTGGAAAGGCTGAAAGAAAAATATTATTTTTACTTCATTGTGTGAAATATCGTTTTGGAGGATCTGACGCGTTGAGCGTTTGAAGAGTTTTTGCTGGCGGGTTTCAAGGGTCCCCTGGGTTGACCCCCTGGGATTGTTTTCTTCATTAATAAACTTAGCATGATGTGTGTTAAAAGGAACATTCTGTTTCCTTTGTAAATAAGGGATGTCAAACAAGAAGCAGAAGCCTCGCAGACACTAGGTGAGGTGCTCTTCAAGGGCAGGGGGATGCTTGCGTGGAAAATTAAAAGTCTCGGAAAACTCAAGAATAATGTGACTGCCTTATCCAAGCCGAGGCTTTGCTGGGGAAACAATCCTGCCTGCGAACCCGAACGAGGTAGCTTCCTTGCAGATCCTGGTGGGAAAGCTGCGCGCTCTGCCCCAAAGTAGCAGGGGAGGATCTTGGGAAGGAAAGCACAGGAGCGTCTGCCTGCAGCCTGGCAAGGCATGCGGGATGGCACAGAGCAGATATTCCCATCGTTGTCTGGAAGGTGTGTTTTGACAGCTCTGCAGGCATCTCCGGGGAGGACTGGAGAGGGTTTCTGCACCAGCATTTGACAAGTCTGATGCTGCTGTGGAAATTACTATGGTGAAGCTTCTGACTGGATTTAAGGGAGTAATTTGCAAGAAAGTAATCATATTTCTGCTGGTACTGGGATTTTTTCTCTGATCACAAAGCAGAAGAAAGAGTAGCCTGCTGTTTAGCGGTGTTTATTTTCTACTGCCTGCCTCCCTGCCTGTATCACCACTCATCTCTCCCAGTGCTTCTGAACCCATTCATTTCCCATCTGTTGCCTGCCCCCTTGAAGAACTCTAATAAGCCTTATAAAATGGCTCAGCTCCTGTCATTCACAGCGAGAGTATCTGAGATGCATCAGGAATGCCATAGCCAGGAAAGGAAGACATCCCCAGTGTCACTTTGGGTCCTGTTTGCAGGCAGGGGTAGAAGCAGGCAGGCAGGGTATGCGACCGCTGCTAGGCATTGAATGGACAAAGCCCCTCAGCTGGCTTTGCCCAACCTGCACGTATTCCTGCAGTGTGCCATCATTGCTCTGGTTGTCATCACAGGGGAAAAAAATTCCCAAACCACTCAAAACCTGTTTACTTTAGGAAGAGAACAGTCAAGCATACAGTTTAAAAGATGAGGCAGGATCAATTCTGTAACTTAAATGATTCAGGAGAGGAAGTGTTTCAGTGTCCGATAATCCTTGGATGTAATTACAGCTGACGGGATCCAAGTTAAGTTTACTATTTCATGCAAAGCTATGCACTGCAGCAAGAAGAGATGAGGCTTCCACAGCTAAACCTCAGGCTGGCTTTCAAAGCAATTCTAGAACAAACATGAAATTAGCAATATTACCTTTTTCTTAAGCTGTATTGCATCTGTATTACTGAAATATTTATCATATGAAGGTCACATACCATGTAGTCAGTAAGCTTTCCAATGGAACTGGAAAAGCTATTGAGCTCACTAAGCTGATTTTGGAGTTACGTTAATAACTGCAAGAACAAATGTTTAATTTGCCTAAAATTAATATATCATTTCAGACATTTTTGTCACAAAAATGCAAATAATTGTTTGAAGAAGTGCTGCAGAATCATATGAGCCACCATAACAGGTTGTGGTGACAAATAGGAGGATTTTCAGCTAATTTAATCAACCAATATATACAAATGATGGGGAGATGTCTACCAAAAATGGTAAAAGAAAAACTATCGGTGAAGTGATTTATAGTGGATTTAGAATGGTGGAAATAAGATAAAAAATCTGGTTTGACTTTAGAAATTTGGCTATGGGTATCTCATTCTGCAAGCGGTCTCTGCCTGGAGCCCTAGATTGCATTGTGCTGACTTAGAGTTACCGTCACACTTAACAATTTTGTTTTGTGCAATGGATAAGATTCATTAAGTGTTTGCTCTGTGTACTGCTTATGTCATATATAGTCTTCCTATGTATAAATGTTGCTATTTTGATTCTGCATCCAAATTCCCCTTTTCTCTTCCCTTATTACCAAGAAACCTAAATTTGATTCACAAAATTTGCTTGATCTGGTAAGAGGAAACAAGCTTATTACCTGGTCTGAGTTAACTGAGCTACAGTAGCTGCAGCCAGTTATTTATACAACTTGTGAGTGCACATAATGGTAGGACACTTTCAGGAGACCAGATGGACTAGAAAGCTGTCACAAACTTTTCCAGGTTTGGGTAGTTAGTTGGAATACAGATCAAGTCATTCATGATCAAGTGTTAACACCTACAGACCTCGGTGATTATGTGAAATTACTGATCTTCATCTTATTCTTTTCTGGATAGGCATTATCCATTGTACTGGTGGCCCTGATGGCAACCACATTAAAGAAGCCAAAAAGGGCATGAACATGAAGACTGAGGTGATCCATTTCAAAGACAAAGACCCAATCAGATAGCAGGGTATAAGAAATAAAAACATAATTTTGACACAAAATAGGGTTGGAGGAAGTAGGGTCTTGTACAAGTTATGTCAAGCCAGATGTACTTAAAAACACCAAATGTGGAAGCATCCTTAAATGATGTTCAAGTATTTTTTAAAGAGATTAGAGCATACACTGGTATTCCCAAGAAGCAAAGCCACAATATAGTGACAAAGGATCCTGAAGCATTGCCACACAAAGTTGTAATGGTAGAATACCATGATACGTAACCTTGGGATTCTTCACCTGCTTCAAGCAGCAGACATTTATCATGGCTACTACATGGATCTTTGGTGATAAAACTCCAAGGGTTGTATGATGGCAATGCTAGGGACAGCCCTGTTTTCCATGTGAAAGGTGTTCAGCATGCACTGTCTGAACAGATTGGAATATTGGGATGCAAATTACTTCTAAAAAGATTGAACTGAGTATTTGGAAAGGACTTCAGGACTCCATATAGATGAAATGAAGCAGGCAGGCTCAAATACATAAAGACCATACCTGTTAGGTGTTTGGATAACCCTTTTAAAAATGAAGATTACTCTGTGATCCTCTCTAGGTAGCCTGTTCACTAGTCTTGTAGTTAAGAATTGTCTAATCTATCTTCTTTGCTCAAATCAGTGCACTTTTTCACATTCTGTCCCCAGTGGACATGGAAAACGATTGATCACTGTCTTCTTCATAACAACCTTTTACATATTGGGAAATTGTTATCCCTTCCTCCCCCACCCCTTGAGCCTCATGCTTAGTCTTCTCTTTTCTAGACTAAACAAACCCAGTTCTTTCAACCTTTTCTTGTAGGTCATGTTTTCTAAACCTCTGATCATGCTTGCTGCTCTCCTTTGCACTCTCTTCAATTTGTCTACATCTTTCTTGAAGTGTGGTTCCCGAAGCTGGACACAGTACACCAGCTGAGGCCTTACCTTTCTAGCCTAAAGCAGAACATCTACTACTTTTTTCACTGGTAAGACATTCCAGGTGAAGCACCAAAGAATAAGATTTGCTTTTATCCTAACACTGCACCAGCGAGTCATGCTCTTGTGGTTGTCTATGACCTCCAGATCACTTTCTACAATAGTACTGTGGTCATAATCTTTCTTATCTTGTTTCTGTGTATTCAGATTCTTCTTAGCAAGTCTAACACATTTCTCTGGCCTTTATTACATTTCATCTTGAAGACTGCAGACCATCTCTCCAATTTACCAAGATTATTTTGTATTCTATCATGTCCTCCAAAGGATGCCTGTACATTACCTATTGCCATAGTTCAAAGAGGTAAGGACCAGGGTGTCACATGCTGTGATTCGTGACCTGTTACAGTCCCAGAGCTGTATGGCTATGTCATGTCTTTAGTAGCAGTGACATTTGTGCCAGTCACCAGTCCTAGGACCTCATCATACATGCAGAGAGGGAAGTTCTGCCCACCTCACACATGCATTGCAAGCGATGTGCTGCTGACAGCACCCCAGTGAGCAGCCGTAGCTTCGATTCCTCTAGCTGGGGTACCACTCTGAGCACACAGCTGGTCTGCTTGGGTGCATCCCATACAACACCAAGTATGAATCAAATGCACCCTATGTATGTATTTTCTCTGAATTAGCATAGTCTGGGTTTAAGACGACTTTATCAGCCTGGACTGCTTTGCTTCATACTTTATCTTCTCCTGAAACCTGATGCACCAGTTCTCTCAGTTTAATCATCTACTTTTTTTAAATTTATTATCTTTATTCTGCCGCTCTTCTTACTTCTTTCCATCTGTTCGACCTTCCTTTTCACGCTATGGTCAATTTTCCTCTACCTTCAGATTCACAACTACTTTTTTCCTAGAACCAGTGGCTCTCCCCCTGGAACTGTCCCTTCCCTTGAAGCATTTTCTGAAGATGACTTGCCATTTCCAAACCATTGTGGGAACATTATGGACCATTTTTCTCTTTTGCAACAGATAAGAAAACCAGTGGTAGGAACTGTCGTTTAGATTATTTCTATACTGGATGGGTTTGGGTTAATATACTTCACAACTTCCCCCTCACCATCCAGCAGGATGGTTTGTAGTCCAACTCTGCTACATCTACCCTTTGCTTTTTTTATCTTTTTTAGCCCCAGACACAGTCAACAGTGCTGCCTCATTCATCTCTCTGAATTTAAAAATAATTACATATCCAGTATTTGAATTCTTATATCATTACTTGATAGGACTAATACTTGCATTCTTAAAATAAACCTACAAAATAATATAAATAAATCTACAAATGTAAAATAAAAATAGAGATAAAAATTAAAATAAATCTGCAAAATACAGCTCCACTTTTCAGCACACACTTTCTCTGTCCTTCCTTAGCCATACAAACTCCTCTGTGCTTGTCTGCCATGTCCTGTTACATCTCTGTGAACCCAGCTGTTGTGAACCTGGTGGTGTATTAAGACTGAAACCTGCTTTGGTGTGCTCCTCAAATTCCTGGTATTTTCCTGGAGATGCATCAGCAAAGTGTTTTTGCTATCTTCCTTCATTTCTCTCCTCTTATGTTCCGTTTCCTCCATTCACTACCTACTTCCAAACTTTTTCCTAGATCTCTATTTTTTGCTCATTTGAGGATTCTGTCAGCAGTTTCCCTCAAAGCCAGTGCAAGCTCTGGCCCTGCAGAAAGATTTTCACCAGAGGGATCCCATTTCTGCCTAGCAATTCTCCTTTGTAACATACTGTCTGGTGGCTGAGGAAGCCAAAATCCTTCTGTCAACACCCTCTGTGCAGCCAAGCATTCTCCTTCAGCCTGGGCCATTATAATCTCCAGGATCACGTTCAGAGCCTCTGTTCTTAACCTCCCAGCACCAAGCAGCTGCCGGTCATGTGGATCCAGTAAATCTACCAAAGGTCTTCCCTCCCCCATCCTCCAGCTTCCCTCAGCCTGGTTCTGGCTTCTTTCAAGCCACCTTTCTTCCCCACTCCACCACTGCCCGCTCTCACCACTCCTCTGCTGTGCGCATGTGCAGGGGCCTCCTGAGGTCCTCTTGGTAGCAGATGCTGCCCCTTGCCTGGCCAAGGGTCCTCATGGCTCAGCTGTCAAGCCTGTCTCTCCCGTGTCACCTCACCACCTTCTGCCTCCCCCATACAAGGCTGCCACAGCCTGTCCTCTTGTCCTCTTCTGCCTGAAGACCTCAAAAGACATTGCAGAGTTTTTCCAGTGATGGGTGATACCAGGGGGCAAACCAGTGACGTAATTAATACCATGTAATCTGGTGAATTAAGAGCAGGATTGTGGGAGAATGGCTAAGTGAGAAGGGACATGATCTTTTCAGTGTGAGCAATCCTGCTTTTAGTGTATCAAGAAGCACAGAGGATACTATAAACTGACCTTGAACAGCAACGGACTACTTGGCAAACAACATAAGAGACAACAACTAAGTCCGGAATGTGCTAACGAACCTCTTCGCGTGAACAGCAACCCTGTACCAATCATATAACTGTCTTAAGCGCGTGAACACATGTAATGAGCCAATCATATAGGTATTGCTACTGCGTGCTCTGCTGATTGTCTATATAAGCCTTGTAATTGTCTGAAATAAAGGAGAACGATCATACTCGCATCGAGGTTACATCCTTACTCCGGGTCTGAACTCTCTCACTCCGACACAGGATTAGAAATAAAACTGGTGACCTTATTCTAGTCAGCAGCCTCCAGTTCTGTCTGAGTCACGGAACATCTGCAGAGGTCCATTGGGTCTCCTAACTCTCCTGCAGATCAGGAAATATTATTAATCCTGTTTTATACTCCTGGCATGGATAGTCCAAGTGATTTGTCCTGGGTCACTCAGCAGAAAATTTCCATTGCTCCTAAGCATTATCAGACTAGACTCTGCTGCTTTCCAGGTTTAAAGTTGTTAAGTTACCTCTCGTATGCGTTTTTTTATTGCTTGGTTTGCATGAGATGACATATTTTAAAACATTGTTGCTGTGCCATTTCTTTGAGGTAATAGGCTTTACAATTATCAACTTTGTTCCTCGGCTGGTTCAGTGCCCTCAGAGGAAGCCTGTCCATTCCTTTATACGACTTCAGTCATATAAAAAAGATGTATTTATTGCAGAATGAAATTCAAGTTTTGGAACCTTTTACTTCAAAGCTGTCTACAAAAGCCATTTTCCTTCATTTTTTTTATTTTTAATAATGAACTCTTTCCATTGATGAGTTTTTGGCACAGCCTGTTTTGAAACCTTGCTATTTGAAACAGCTTGCTGATGTTTTCTTAAATTACATCCTCTTGTGGGTCCATAAAATCCTGAAGTTATTACAAATAAATAAACGGAGTTTCTCTTCATGATGTAAACCAGCTTTGAATGAAGTCATTGAGTGGAAGTTTGACTTGGATTGCTTCTGAAAAACTGCTCAGACCCAGGGCAAAGTTCTGCTTTTCCTCTCTGTGCTGCAGAAATTGGTGAGCAGCTGTTCTAAGTCAACTGAGTGGAGCAAACCCCTGTTGCTTAATGTCTTGTTTTAATTTCCAGTGGGAAACCAAGTATCAAAAAGTCCATACTCTCCACTCCCTTTTCTTTCTCTCACTTTTTCCAAGTAGTATGCTCCTGAGCGAGTTGCACAGTCAAGTGTTAGTGAAAGAGGTGAGATCTGAGAGCTTTCCCTTCTGTCTTGTGCTAGGCATCCTATCCCATCCAGCAACACAGGGGGCCTCAAGCTTCCCCTGGAGCAGTGGAATTGGCACCGCTGTTTAATGATTTCTGCTCCTCTGAGCCGGACTACAAAGCTCATGGCACCATCAAGAAGAGCAGACAGCACAGTGCAGACTCTGCTGTGGGCCACAGGGAGCAAACAGGCAGTGCTATGAAATTGCACCAGCTCTTCACCTGCTTCCCTCCCCATTCCTTCCCACCGTGGTCCTCTGCACCTCCACGGATCTTCATGCTTAACCCGGCTAGCCTTTATGTCACTGAGAGAAAAATTAGACCTTCTCTGTCCCCCTGCAAGAGTCCAAATCCAAGTCTGTATGACCTCAATGAAGGTTTGCTCCAGTGTGCTACAAGGAGATGCCAAAAAGTTTTGTTGAATGCTTGTGGATTCAGGAAATATTGCTAGTCTTAGCACAAATTTGCACATTTCTTTCACGAGCCTCTGGACCATTGATCATTTATATTGATCAGTTTGACTTTCCAGATTAGTGCAGTTTTCACGCATACCCACCGACAACCCAAACACTCAAACAGGTAGGAATCATTTCCTGTGTTAAGCAAGCAAACATAATGCTCACAACTTGTTTTTTTAATTATTTCACTAGCTGTACTTATAACTAAGCAATGTAACCAATAAACTCAGCAATCTGTCTCATAATACTGACTGCAATGGCCAGGACAACCTGTTCTCACTTCTCCTGATAGAGGGCCAGACTCCGATGCTGGAGTTGTAGATCACCTTTTAAATGACATTGCTATGTGAAAAACCCTATGCAAACAAATGGGACTGTTTGGGGAGTGAGGTACTACCTAGGCTCTCAACCAAAATTAACAAGTGTCTGCGCATAATCTTCACAGGAATCAACTCATGGATGAGGAAAAGACAGACAAGATGGCAGGACGCTTGGAAGATAAAATGCAAGCTATATTAGGAGACATAGCCTGAATTAAAAAGAACAATTTGTTAATAGGTGAAAATCAATATAAGTATGTCATTTAGCACTATGATTGAGACCTATGTGCTATTTGTTCCTTCTCGGTTGAGATATTTTAGTCTCTCTTTTACCAGCTGGCTGCCACAGGGTTGTCACTCTGGTCCCCCAAGGGCGGAGCACTCACACCACCGCACGCCCCCATGCTTTGTCCACAGGCAGAGGTTAGCACTGGTCAGAGGGCGACATTGTATTCCTACCTCTGTCTCCTCCTGCACTGAAAACTTTGAGCTGAAAACGAAATTATTGGCAGATATTTCTTTGTACATGGAAACGCTGTTGCTGCAGCCTTGCCGCAGAGCACGTCCAAGCCCATCATTCCCACTCCTCCCAGTGAGATGGGGACATGGTCCACCACATCGCACTCTGTGGAGTGGTGGGGACAGTGGGTTAGGTCAGTTGGGCAGCAGCACATTTTGGCAGATTAAGCGTAACCAGAGATCCTGTCTGAGAGAGCAGAGCTGGTGCTTATGGCTTCCAACTACAGCTCCCATGAAACTCTGTGGCAGGATTTCAGTGTGGAAATATTTCAGTTTTCAGACATTGGGGGTAGGGTAGGGTATGGAAAAAGCTTGTTGAAAAACTGAAACTGTTCACAGAAAGCTGATACTTAAACAAATAATTCCTTTAGCTGCACACCAATTTTCTGTCAATAAACAATTTCAAAAAATTCCTGATCATCCCTAGTCGAGTCTGCAGCCCATACTGAGCTTTTTTATTACTCTGAGTACCTCTGAACCAGTTAACCCTGCTGTTTTCTCTTCCTCCACATAAGGTAGAGATTTGTTCATCTCATGGGATGCTCAATCAGCCCTTGGCTCCCCACGCTGACAGCCAAGTTACAGTTTCAGCTCCACGAAACAGTGTTTATGTAAGACCTAGAGAGAAAAGACACCTATGAACAAAGGAAAATAATTATATTTGTTTGTGCTATAGAAGCCCTCGGCAGCCCCACTCACATTTGGGCCCCAGTATGGAGAACAGGGTAAGATCATAGTTGCAGTCCAAAGCTGCTTGCAATCTAATTAAGACAAGATGTAACCCACTGGTGCAACGAACAGTTGAGAAGAGGACTGAGGATGGGGGAAGCAGTCACTTCTTAAAAGGAGAAAAAAAGGGCAGATTTTTGCAAATTGCCTGATTCCAGCATCTGGGGCTTGAAAAATCTCTCTGAATATCACAAAACCAACAAATAATCAGGAGTTTGTAATAAACCTTGAGAGCGGGTAAAGGTTTGACATATTACTTGACATTTTCTTTTCTTTTTTTTTTTTTTTTTTTGCTTTACATGGATTCTTCATGTTTGTGCCTTTAACCGAAAGGTGAGTTAGCATGAATTATATCAGCTCATATTTTGGAGTGCTGTATATACTGTGGATGTCTACCCATGGCACTAGCTGTGGAGGTAGTCTCCAGAAAGCAAGGTTTAGTTAAGGAGTCATAATGGTTAAGAAAGCCTTAAAAATTGGTGTGTTGTGTAGCCTTGACAGATCAGGTCCCTGAACCTGTAAATACAATGCTGAAGGAACAGGTCAGAGGTATGGATCAGCCTCCTTTATCTCAGCTGAATCTTAAAATTATCCTTAACCATTTATATTTCAGTATTAATTACTTCCCCATGGATGGTCTTTTTGTAGGTACTTAGGTAATGTGCTTATCTCAAAGTCTTAGCAACTCCCGGTATCCTCACATGTTCCAGCTCCGATCGATTTCTAACTACCTGCCCGAATTTCTGGATTCTGGAAGGAGCAACTGCACATTTTCATATTTAATTCACCAGAACAACTTTCCTTTAACAACTGTAGGGAGCAGGCAGTAGGAATACAAGTGTGCAGGAAGTTGTATATCAATCAGAATTATGGTTATGCCTCATAGTGTCACACAGAAAGATGATAAAGGTGATGATACGCTCCCCTAGTCATGTTTTAGGATGTCTTTATTTAATACTGACACACTGGCATGCTCAGTAGGAGTAGTTTTGGTTACTGTTTGGAAATTACCTGTAAAAGAAAAATGTCTGGCAGAAGCAGAAGGTAGTGGCAATTCAGTCTGCAACACTCTTCTCTCTGGATGTCTTCAATACAAAACTAAATTATGGCACTGAGACAGTCACAGTTTTGTTTGAAAGAGTCCAACCAAAATAACTTTTTTTATTTTTTGAAAAGTTATGGGGTAATAACTGGGCAAAAGGCAAAATAAATACAGTAAAAGATTCTTCAGCATGGCACAGTCAGTGATTGTTGGTGGAGGAACCTGGAAGGAGAAAACCAAAAAATGTCAATTTTTCAGCAAGCTCTTGACTGAAAATTTCCACCTTGGAAGGAGCATACTGAAATCTGAACACTTTCACATAACATAGTCTTGAAAACTTGTAAATACATTAATTTTTAAAAGTGTTCACAAAACTTTACAGCTGCTACATGCAAGTGCTCTAGTATTTAGATCTGTTACAACCGGACATAGTTAGTTTATCAATCAGTCATTTGTAAAGTAAAGTACTGCAGTCACTAAATTACAGCTCAACCAGCCTAGGCTGAGAGTGCCGGTCTCCATCTCTAATGATTTCAGCATCATTCTTAGAATTGCATGGTTCTAAATACCCCTGAACACTTTACTCCAACTTGGTCTAATTCTTCAGAAAATATAATCCTTCAAAAACAGTTCTAAGTTAATACTTCGATAGGATAAAAAGGGATATTCATGATGCTGATTAGGATGGACTGTCAGTCTGACAAGCCATGAACATGAAATGCAAACTGCTTGTGATCATTCAACTCCTTGGAACACAGTGTCCCAAAATTAGGCTGTTAATTCAATTTCCCTGTTAAAGCAATTACAACTTGCCCATGTACAATTTTTCAAAAATTTATACATAAATGTGGTATATTTCTTCATTTCCTGCCCTGAGCTTATGTAGTGTTGCTGCATTTTGTTAAAAAAACTGTCACATTCCACCCCAACATTGGCTGTATTTCACTGTAACTGAAGTACTTGTTGAAGTATACAAGGAGTCCCCACACCACAAAACCTGTTTGCACAGTTATTTCAAGATATATCTCTGTTCTAGTGGAAAAGAATGCTTGTATAAGGACTATTCACATTAGCCTACACTTAATATCTTCGCTCTTTAGAATAGTAGCGTCATTCCCCTTCAGCAGGAATGTAAGATGGTAAAACGTGACCACAGGGGCTGCCCATTACTGAGCTGTGAATCCACCATTCTCTGTACCTATTTCGATCTCTGCTTCCTAGTCAAATCCCAGTGACATGTCTCTCATGTGGCTTAGTAGGGCTCCCAAGCTTGCAAAGCTAGCATGAAAGGAATGCAGGTCCTCCCGTATGCTGCTGATGGAACTGTAGCCAGTGAATGTGAGCTAGTGATCTAAAATGTTTTGCAAATTTGCAGTCAAAGAAAGCTTGAAAACCTTAGGCTGCAACAGTAATATTTATTTTGATAAAATAAAGTCTCTTTTTCTAATACGCAGTTTATTAGAATAATAAGGGGTCTGAACACTAAAGAAAGGGTAAGCACTTAACCATTTTGGCTGGGATCTGATAATCCAGAAGGAAATTTTTGGGAAGATTTTTTTTTTAATAATTTTTCAGATATAAGCCTCCCCTCTCATGGATTTAGTCCTTTCCCTTAGCCTGATCAAAGACTTTGTGTGCTTTTATGAAGATGGGTTTTTTCCCAAGTCTTTATGAAACTTATTTGTGGCTTGGAGGAGAAGAAAGAAGAGATGGGCAGCCCTCTTCTAACCAGGCATCCCATTTTCCATAAGGTTTCTCCAGATGAAACCACCGCAGTTGGGACCTGCCCATAGGCTGACTGCAGCCTGCAGCAAAGCACTAACAAGGAAGTGCCTGGGGAATATGAGGAAATACCTTTGTTGTACCATGAATAGTTTGTCTGCTTTACAAATACGAGTAATGTAAACAGGAGCCTTTCTCATGTGTCGTGGCAAGGAGACCAAGACTATCTTGGAAGGTGCTAGTTTAATGGCTCTGGCACATGGCCAACAGAAAGGCTACAAGGTCACACCATTTCCAAAGGCACAGGGTGCAAACTGGTGCTGGAGGAGAGGTAGCCATTATATCCGCTGGTGTAAAACAGAGTCTCTCGCCCGCTGCTCTGATTTATAGGAGCTGCAACTGTGCAAGCCAGCTTCAAAACCAAGGGAATACAAAACAAGCTTTATGCCCCTCATGTCCCTATCTTTGCAGTCGTGCATTCTGCTTGCTTCCCTTTTGGAGTCTCTAGCTTTTCATCTAAATATTAAAGGCTTCTCCAAGTCCCTGAACCAGCTCAGACTTTCTTTGTTTAGAGATAGCTGTCTCCTTTCTTAGCCACAGACTGGTTATATCAGTCAGATTTGCACATTTTATTTATTGATACTCCAAAGTCAACCAAGGAAATTAGTGTCTCTTTTATGCAGTTAGCAATACCTCAGATAAAACATTACTGCAATATATTAATCTGTATGCATTAGTCTCGAATGTTGGGGTCTATAGTTTTAAGCTACCTACCCATTGGCTGACATCCAAAAACAGATGTACACCTGCAATTTTCTACTGTAACACAAGAAAATATATACAGATAACTCTGTAGAGCAAGGAAAGGGAAACCTGCAGGTCCTTCCTCATGATAGTGTAATCTTTATTTCTGATACAGATATCAGCAGTATAAACAGAAGTACTCAGATCTTGTAGAAAAGGGCTCATAGCCTTGTAACAAAAAAAGGGCCATGCTGCACCAGCTCAGAGAAACCCTTATTACACATCTGTTCAGATGCCACTGGTTGCACATCGGGATGTCCTTTAGCCTGAAGGCTGACAGTCTCCTGAGTGGGGGTCACGGGCGGAACCACCCTGGGCTTCCCACATCGAAGGGTTTGAAGCAGGGGGAGCCAGGGTCCAAGTCTGGCAGTCACACTCCCTTTTCAGAGAAGATAAAAGCAACAGAAGAGAGTTACAGCACAACCGCAGCATCTCAGTCGTTAAGCAGTACTTGAGCACAATGTGTTTCTGGTTAGTTTAAGGAAGGATAAACAAGATTTAATATCTGGCAACGAACACATTTTTTTTTTCTTGCCCTATAAATGATATTTGGATTCATTCAGATTCATGTAGCTTCCACTCACGTAAGACTCCGTTCCATTTCCTAATTTTCCATCTTCCTTATTTCCTAAAACATGAATTGTTGAGCTAATGAATTAAAACACTCTGAGGTTTGGTTTTGGCTCTGTGTGCATCTGTGCTCTTTTACTACCATAATTCAATGTGACAAGTTTATTGTCCTAACAAACACTAGCACCTATTGTAGAACTATAATAAAAAAAGAAAGATTGCTTTAAGCTGCACATTTTCTGCAGAGAAGACCAAATGCTACCTATGACATTTTGTTTTCCTCAAATCATGTTCCCCTTTTCATTCCATAGTGGTCACTAAACATGCAAGTCTGTAGGCAAAATGGGCTAGATTAGAGTTTAAGGATCAGCTTCTGCAATGAGCTGGATCAGATGGAATTCATTCTTCTTATTAGCTTTCAGCTGATACTTATGAGCCTGAGCTCAGAACTCCGTTTGTGCAAGGCACATTAAACACTGTGAATGCAACCCCTGCCCCAAGGAGCCTGCAGCTCGAAAAGACAAGTATGCAAAGATAAGCCAGATAAAAAGAAAAGCCTAGGACTTTGCAGAAAACAAAGCCAAGACCTGCCTTTGCTAAATCAATGTGCAAAAAGCCAACACAAATGAGAGGTCGATTTCTGCATAAGAACTGACTTAAATGTTTCTATTCAAGTCATTCATATTCAGCACAAGGCAGGCCCTCCAGATGAATGCTTGTCCAAAAAAAAAAAAAAAACAACCGCCCAGATCTACAGCTAAGTAAATAAACTACAATGACCCCAAAATGTGAAACACTCTGTTTTTCAAAGCTCACAAAACAAGATTTTAATGACGCATATGGTCTTTATTTGACCCATAATGGTTCTTTGATATATAGTGGCAAGACTTTAACTTACTGATGGACTAACATTTTCATGTAACTCATCCTACTGCTAATGAAATAATCAAGCCTTCTCTCCTTATATCTGTCTGAAAGGCTATATTCAATAGCAAGTCTTGGAATATTTTACCAGCAGAGGAATGACAGAAGAGTGGCACACAGACAGAAACTAAACAGGAGTCACTCTGTCCCACTTGTTCCTTGAAAAAAAAAATTGATACTTCTGCAGAGAAATGCTAATTCATTACGGGGCTGGCTTGGCACAGGTAATGAGGCGGTTGCCCACCACAGAAGATTCCTTTAGGAAAGGTAGTGTCCTCGGCTGAGCTGTTTACACTAGTGATGCAAGAGCCCTGGAAAGGTGGGCTTCCTGCTGCAGTTGTTGCAGTGGTATGTTTGTAATGGGCCAGGGGTGGTGGTAAGCTCCTTGCAAACACACCCTTTCTTGCTCCCTTCCCTCCTCTCCTCCCTCAAGCACAGCAAAAGCACTGACCTGAGGTCTCCTGGTCTTGCTTCCCTTGCCCCTCTCCTCAACCTTGCTGTGGCAGAAGCAACTTGTCCCCATGCAGGTCCAATTCTTCATCTGTGGGCAGCAATTCAATCCTGCATACACTACCGAGCAGTGTTGGGCTGCCTTTCATGGGTGAACTGGGGGGAAATCTAGATGGGGAGGTCTCTTCTCTTTCAGACCAGTTATTACATTCACCGATGCCAGGTTTGTGATATTCTGTGGCCTTCAGCATCCTAGCAGACTGCATTAAGCACTGGAGGGATCAATCTGATATTAATTTGAGCTTTTATGATATTTTGTTTAAATGATTATACAAATACAGCAGGCATCTGTTTGGAGCAGCTTTGGCACAGTTCAGAGAAACTATATTTCACTCAGCTTTCATCCCTGATTTAAATTAATTACTACTCAGGGAAGGGGCAGGAACAGACACAGGTATATACAATGTGTGTGTTATATATGCCTTTTTTTCCCTGATGGGAAGGGAGTGGTGAGGGATGTAATTTTAAAAGCTTCCCACTTGGTCTGCTTCTTCTGCCCCAGTCTAACTAAAGAGGCTGCACAACCACAGCTGTTTGATACCGTGAGATACCATGTGTAATACTTGGAGGAGGAGGAGGCAAGCCTCCTCTCACATTCCCAGCAAATCCATACTCATCCCATGCTCAGTCCCATGCTTATTTCCATCAGAAAGACTGAGATGTTCCACTCTCAGCCCTCCAGGACCTGGCAGGGGCACAGATCTCCACCTCCAGCATGCAAGTGAGGGGGACCCAGGAGCTGCAGGGGAGCAGTCAGTGGCTAATCACATTTTTCAGCAGGGATACAGTTTGGCTGATCTGTATATAATGATGAAATCCCTGATTGAATTTTGGAGGGCAAGGGAAGTCAAATCCTGTTCTTCTCTGCATCAGTGGGGACCAGCATGGTGCACAGCTCAGAGAACTAAATTTAGCATACTGTATGTGAAAGTCAAAAAAAAAAGATATATTATTCACATTTTGTTTGGCAACTAGTTTAAGAAAAGGAAAGTCAGGTAAGAAACATGAGGTGTTTGTTGTATTTGTCAATTACTAAGAGAGAGAATAACATATCTTTTGCTAATAAAATGTTTTATCTGCAGGTACATTGCATCTGAGTAGATCTATGTATACCCCTTTATTTCCAGACGTAGAAAGGACAGAGAGGAATTATCTTGCACTTTTTTCACATGCAGCAATTTCCCAGGTGGAAGTTTACTATTGAGACTTACAGCTAACATATTGAAATGTATTAAGAGGGTTTAAGGCTTCCATTTATCTTCATTAAAACCAGTTTGAGTTTGAAAGCTGACTTGAGGATAATTTTTCATATCGGGAGTGAGAAGACAGAGGTTTCACCCCAGCTCTTCAGCTGACGTAGGCAGTGATTTCAGACAAATCCCATCAGTTTGGGATATGAAAGGTGAGGTTAATAGCACATATCTGTCCCCAAAGTAGTCTGACATCTCTTCAGAAAAACCTCTGTGAAGGAATAAGATAGCATTGTAAATTAATTGAGTTAAATTCTCTTGTCTAATGATTCAGAATCTGAGCAGATGGACCTACGTATATCTAATCCATGCTGCAAGTTTTATCAACTGGGAGATAGTGTGAAGCTCTTAAAAACCATGGAGCATTTTGTAAAAAAAATATACTGCTGTTTATAACAAAGCAAATATATCATGGTTTATCCCCAGCCAGCAACTAAGCACCACACAGCCGCTCACTCACTCCCCCCTACCCTGGTGGGATGGGGGAGAGAATTGGAAGGATAAAAGTGAGAAAACTCATGGTTTGAGATAAGAACAGTTTAATAATTGAAGTAAAATAAAATAGAACAGTAGTAACAGTAGTAGTAGTAGTAGCAGTAGTAGTAATAATAATAATAATAATTTAAAAAAATACAATAATAATATACAAAGCAAGTGATACACTATAGAATTGCCCACCACCCACCGACTGATGCCCAGCTCGTCCCTGAGCAGCGATCGCTGCCCCCCGATCAACTCCCCCAGTTTATATACTAAGCATGACATCATATGGTATGGAAGAGCCCTTTGGCCCGTCTGGGTCAGCTGTCCTGGCTGTGCCCACTCCCAGCTTCTCGCTGGCAGAGCATGGGAAGCTGAAAAGTCCTTGCCTAGTGTAAGCACTACTTAACAACAACTAAAACATCAGTGTGTTATCAACATTATTCTCATACCAAATCCAAAACACAGCACTACACCAGCTACTAGGAAAAAAATTAACGCTATCCCAGCCAAAACCAGGACAAAATACTTTTCAAAAGCATAAGTAAGTAAGTACAATAATGCAAACTTTCATGACAGCCACTGCTTGGGAAATCATATCTTTCCTGCATTTTAAACAAAAAATTGTATATCCTCACAGTCTTGTGCAGATAAGCAGAACAGTGCAGTGTTATCCTGCTGGATGAAGGTGAAGAGGAGGAGTGATGTCCTCTGCAACTTCACCTTTCCCCCTTCACGCTCTGCTCAAAGTACCACTGTGTCCCTGAGACCACCCGGAGCACCCAAGGTTGGGTGGGAAAGGAGCCAGAAGAAAAACACAGTCCTGACCCCTTCACGCCGCTGCCAATCTGCAGGTGAAAGCAGCAGGATTAATGATGCCGAAAGCAGCAGCAGAGAATACGAGTGCCCATGGCAGCCTCCATCGGGTCAGAGTGCAGCCCAGGGCACCGCAAAATTGGCCCCGGAGCCTGCAGTCATGCTGAGCTGCCACGGGTGGTGGTGTGGGTTTGGGGGACGGTGTAGAAGGAAGTTGTAGCTGAGTGGGAAGCTGCTTGTGTGCCCAGCGTCCAGCACTGCAGTTCTTTGTTGGGTCCTTAGCAAAATGGAAAGAGTGTGCAGTTCTTTTTTTGGCTTACAAATAGTCTGTGGATAGATGCGGCTGGGAACAGGCACCCAGCAGAGATCATAAATAAACACTTTGTCCCAAACCTCTGGATTTTTTATCTTTTTTGAAAGAGGGCAACCGGATATTGCATTTTTGTTCTTCAACTGCATTGCCTGGGAGCACCACAGTGCCTGACATGAGCACTGCCAATCCTGCCATCATTTGTGTGTTGTAGACGCCCCCAGCTACAGACTTCACTGTTCCAAGACCCCTGTTGGTGTTCAGCAAATAAAATACTTGTTACATCTTATGGGAATCTCAAGCGAAGCAAGACTGGAGTAAAGGTGTCTTGAAATGGCCTGAAGTTAAAGGGATCTCAATTCTCTGTCTCCAGTTGGAAGGGAGCTCTTGGACAACACACCTCATAATGTCTTGGAAACTTTCTGTCTCCATTTTCTCTCCCTAAAATGAGTGTAATGATACAGACTTCCCTTCCCAAATGCTGTGAGATCTACCTATGAAAATACCATATGGGAATTAGGTGGTTTTGTTGTTGTTATTACTGCTGCTGTTTGTACATTTGCACTGGAAGTAAAGTTACTGTGAAAGGCCATCAACCAAAAAATCTTACTACAAAAACATGAATGTGTGATTAAACCCCAAAAAGTAAATTCACATGCTCCAAGTTAAGCAAAATATCTTGCAGAATTAGGTGAGGCTCTGCAGACAACATTTGCAAAATTCAGCCCCCAATTTTTTATTGATTCACCCTTTAAACAAAACTCAACTTTGATTTCAACTGCTTTTCAGCAATGCTGTGGAGGAAGCCAAAACACCTCAGGGATTATGCCAAGCAGTAGTTTTGAACAGGTTTGGGGCAATATTCAATGAACTGTAACTAATCATTTTCATCTTATTGCCTACAGTCATAGCATTGGAATGATGTTTGGCTAATTTTCCAAAGGACACATTTACTATGGATTGCTCTACATAGCTGTCAGGAGCAACAGTGAGCCAAAACATACTCTGTCAAGGGAAGTGTTTGGTTGATGAAATTATAAATAAGTCATCAACCAAAAGTCTGTTAAAATGAATCGTCATTAAAAGTTTCTCTAAATACAGTGTTTAATCTCAAACTCCAAAATAGGAACTGCAAGACTGTCTTTCCCTACCTCATTCACAGATCTCCTCTTTGAACACATCATGAGAATATTAAGTTAGTTAATTTAAGCTATATGTGCATGCGAGCACACGCAGAGAAGCAAAGACTGTGATATGTTTTACATAAAGCAGGCCATTGTGCACTGATTATAATGTGTAAAGAGGAAATATGTTTATACCACAATCTATTCTAAACTCAAATAGACAGCAGTACTCTGTGTTTATAAATATAAATGCAAAACCTATGTTAAAATAATGTTAAGGGTCTGGATTCTAACCACAAAAGCCAGGAAATTCAGAGCAAACCTTGAAAGTTTGGGCCTGACTCTGATTTCATTCTCTTGCCATGTAACTCCAGAGTCTTCAGCAATGGTTTGTACTGGAGAAAACACAATCTTTTGTCTGAGGCTCCCTAGGTATGGCAGGGCTTGTGCAAAGTATTATCATATTAAGTTCTGAAGGACAGATACAAGAAAAGGATGCAGGCATCTGTGACAGCGTTCCCCAAGGCATCTCTTAATCTAATGAAGTGTGTATATGCATATGTGGGTATGTGCAGGAGGGGAAGGATGGAAATGTGCAGTCTTGGCAAGTACGTCCTCAAAACTCCCTTTTGTCCTCCAGGACACATGTAGACTTTGCAGAAAGCTTGGAGCAAGCTGAACATTATCAGTCTCTTGAAGGTGATTAATTAATATTTATCATGATGCATAATTTACAACATAAAACTACTATGTTTTAAGGTGACTATAACAAAGGAGCACAGCCAAGGATGTCCCCATTAAGATATACAGCTGAAATATTAATCAAGAGACTTCAGTGAGTAAGGGGGAGGAAATTACCTAACCCTGTTCAGTCCTGTGTGGAGTTCTAGTGCACAGTCATGACAGGAAAAGAAATTCTGATAAAGGCAAGAACAAGGCTGGGTCATTCCACCTACACCAGGAAGGAACACCGCAATGAAGAACGTTTGGTCTGGTAGCCACCTCTAACAACAGGAGCACATGTTGGCTTTGGTCTATTGGCAGAAGTGAACTAGCCATCCACATGGTGTTGCTGAGACATTGGAGCAGATGAGAAGGATCCCTACTGTTAGAGTGCGTTTCATGTTTTACCTTTCTGCAGTTTTTTTCCTCAAAATTCCAGATATACATCCTTTAGTAAAACTGGTTTTGAATATCTAGTTTTCCCTAGCAATAAGGCTGGTGCTCTGCTGAATATAGCAAAAGCTTCCTTGAGGGATAATCTTCTATGAGTGTCTTCTAGACAATGTGTTGTGGAGTTCATGGGTATTTGTAGAGCAATACAGTATTTATCTGGAAGGCACAGATAGGTGGTTAAAACAAGTCACCAAGTTACAGTGGAACATCTCTCTCAATAAATGCTTGCCCAAGACCAGGGGTCAAACTTGGAGGTCACAGTGAGCTTCCTGGAAGAGCCCTGAAATGGTAGTTTAGATAGAATTTAGGTACTAAAGAGAAAGTGAGCTAACCACGAAAGCAGATCCAACTGCTTTGCTCTTAAGGAGCTATAGATGCCTAAGTATGCAGCAGCCGAGTAGCACAGATGCCATAAGCTCTGCTCCCATGGTAATTAGGGACCTCCACCTTGACTGGCCTGAATCTGCCTAAAAGGAAGAGTTGACACCCACCTTTCCTATGACATCTGATGATTGGTGAACCTCCTGAGAAAGAAGAGACATGGGCTGCACACCCTCCTCAGCCTGGGGCAGTCTGCACTCATGCCCTACCATGCAGTCAATGCTTTCCTACAGATTGCACCAGAGGTGCTCAGCCATTCCTTGCATTGGAGTTTTCTTCTGGGCTGGAAGGCAAATAGCACAGCCAGAGAGGAAGGAGACAGTGTTCCCATCTGTGTCTTAATAACAACAGCACTCTGCTGGCAAGACTCACTCCCAGGTCAGGCAGAGGAAGGGCCTGGTGTCACAATCCCCCAAACCTCCACTGACAAATCCAGAGAGAGCAAAACTGATGAGCTTCAAAAACAGGCTGTCCATCTCACTTCATCCAAAAGAAAAGGTTGTGTGAAAAATGGTGTGAAAGAGAGGAAGAGAAGCATGGTGAAATAATAGTGGCTGCTGGTAGAGTCCCAAAACACATCAAGAAGAGTGGAATATACCTAGAGGAAATGTTTCAATAATGGGTATGTTTGCTTAGATGCATATCATTTTCAAAGGAATTACAAAACGGGATCATGTTAATGCTTCTGTTCCCAGTTAATGAAAATCATGATTCTGATGTTTCTCCTACTTTTCTGTACTGTCCATCAAATAATATTTAATGTGACACAACTTCAGCTGCAAATACACTGATCGTCTTTCTAAGAATAACATTGACACACTTTATGCAATCAAGGATCATTGCCTTACTAGCCAGTCCTAAAGTTCATTACTGTAGAAAACCTGAAAAAAATGGGCACGTGTCTTTTGCTATTAATTCTCAGTTTATTTAAACCACTACTTTCTTTCAGATTAGTTTATTCATGAACTCAGTGTTCTTTCTAAGTAAAATGGTCAAATGGTTAAAAAAAAATCTAAACACCATCATAAGTGTGTATGCAAATGAAAGGATTGGGACTATAGCCCCAGCTGACATACTCTAGTGAAAGCCAGGTATCAACTCAACTAAAGTAGCCTTCTGTGGGCAAAAAACTGATGGGAGAAAACTCAGGATCAGTCCATTGTTCCTACTCCAAGGACAGCAAAGAAAATGCCAGGAAACTTGTTCTTTATTAAAAAGCCGTAACAAGACACACTGTACAAATAAGTGTGCCAGATGAGAGCATTACTATATAAGGCTGGGTATAGAAGCCAAATGCAGAGATAGAAATCCTGCCTCCAGCCAAATACACCAACACAGATCATCACAAAAGCAAAGGGAAGGTCTCAAGTAAATCATCTGTTCCTGCATTAGCCAGTTTGACACACTGATACAAATTGAACCTCAGCAAGACAAAAATCATCCCAAAGGAATAATACTCTCATCTTCCTCTGAGGAGAGCACGTTTGCATATACTGCAAATGTTGTTAATGTGTCCTCGGAGATCTATACGTAATTTCTGTTGCATCTAGATGGAGTTGTCTCCTTAAGCATGTACTGAAGTGTCGAATTTTTGTAATATGGCCTTTCTACAAAGAACTCAGAATCAAACCCAAATGATTATTGATCTAGACTTAGAAAAGGTTAGGATGTTCATTACAAATTTATATTTCTCTTGTCAGTTTATCTGACAAAGACTAGATATAGATGGTTAGGCTGACAGATCAGTAGATATGCTCAAGCCAGAGATCAACAAGTCTGATAGTCTGCCTGGAGACCTTGTAAACTTCATCGCAATGCTTATCATCCTGTGCTGAAAGGAGGCCTCAAGACCACAGTTCACAAGTTAGGGAGATGGCTGCTTGACACCATGTTGGTTATGGTTTTCGGGCTTTATTCCATTTGTCATCGTGCTGATATAAATCTGGAATAACTCCATTAGGGATTGGTATGTTACTGGGTCAGCCTAGATTTGCATCTCTGGAAAGTGATCTAGGCTCCTGCTGCACAGGGCCTTACTTGGTAGAATAGAGAGTGAGAGACCATGTTCAGACTCCTCATTTATTTACTGTCTGCTCCTGATAAAGTAGTTACTAGCCAACTACACATAGAGAAAACCAGATTATTTAAAACTAGTAATAAAATTAATTGCATAAGAACTAGTTACACCTAAAAATCAGACTCAAAGCTTCTGAGAAGAAAAGTATTTATTAAGAGCTTGGAGTTTTGACAGGTTTTTATTAGTATAACAGACACATAAGAAAACACCTGGATCCTTGTCAACTCTATATTTTTTCCTTTGTTTCATAATTATTTTTTTAAGCATTTTCCACAAACTGTCTGTAGGCAATTAAATTCTTTTATATCAACACTTTGATGGCAAAACTGCTTTGCAATTTCTGTGCCATACCCTAGATTGACTTTCTGTGGAGAAATATCATGGGTTTTGTTCATTGATAATCCACCTGGCGATCTGTCACCAAGTGATAATAGAGGTCACAATACATTTTTTTGGACTTGCAAGTGTCAGGCATTTCAGATTGCATGAGTGCCATCGAGACAGCTCCTCCACCAAAAGAAGTAGAAGTGCCACAGTGTTAAATTTCTAGTTTAGGTTGGAGGTAACCTCATGCTGCTCAAAGGCTCAGTTGGAGAAGAAATCAATAATTAACAAATGAATCTACTGAAATCACTGAGACAGAGGAAGATTACAGAGTCCTCACTCCAGCATGGAACATGAAGGAAGGCTAGATGCATCTTAGAGACAAGGAGGGGTGCAGTACCCTATCTGTCTCTTCCTGGAGCCAAAAATAATCCCAAAAAGATGCAGCGCTAGTTTGAATTAGGGAGGTAGACTAAGGGAAGGAAAGTGAGAAGGGGCGAAACCCTCATTAGCTTCTGGGTAAATCTGAACAGGATATTCAGAAAGAAACAAAGAAAGAAAGAAAAAAAAGAATGAATAAAGAAAAAGTCTCCGTAGGACTTCAAATGTCTGGGAGAGTGAGAAAGAAGAGGGTAAGATTTTTCTCCCAGGGGACAAGATAACTTTAAAAGGAATGTCTTGCACAAAGGGACAGACAGCATGCCTTAGACTTTGCCCAGCGTTTGCTCAGCTCTTCAGGCATCTCCCACGAAGTCTTGCAGAGATATCTAAGGTCTGAGAGCTCTCCTTGTTCTCTGTGCTCATCTAAACTTTGAACTTGGCCCAGGCTGATCACCAGGGCGCCACTTGCAGGTTTTGCTGGATACACTGTTCCATGAACTGGACTATGAAATCTTTGCCCAGAAACACCAAAATTCTATTATATCAGTGGCACAAGGTCTGGGGGTTCAATATGTCACCCTTATTTAGTGAACTGACACAGATTTCAAGCAGCTCTCAAGATATCGAGGTGTTTAAAGTAATTGTACATACAAGACAGGCTGACGGATTTTGTTCTTTGAATTACTTCTGTACAGAAAGTGCTCACACCAAGCCATACATTATTCATAATTTGGAACATTTTTTACAAATTTGTGTGGTTCCTTTTTTTTTTTTTGTCTTTCAAAGAAAGTCTGAAAGGCTCATTTTTATATCTGAAAATGCATCCAAAGCTTGTGGAGGAAGTCCCTGTCTTCAGGCAACATGGTGCTGTCTTCATTCCCATTTTCCACAGTGGTTTCACTCTTTTCTGTCTTTGATGTGGTCTCTGGCACCTTGAAAGCAAGTAAGCCTATCTCAGCTCTTGTGTGCCAGCAGTTCAATACCCCCATCCACCATGCCAGTACCTACAGCTGAAAGCTGGAGTTGGGGAGTAGGCGGAGGGGCGTGAAGGACATCCTGAATTACATCCCTGCACAGCCTAACTTCCAATTCTGAAACCGACAGCACAGCAGTTAGCCAGCAAGCTTTACCACCAGAGTCAAATAACATCCAAAAAATTGGGATTTACGCACATGTCAGAGACTGATTGCAGCTTGTCAGGCACTCCAGGCTAAGTGATTTTAGAGCAATTTCTCCAATTACCAGTCTTTTTGTTTGTGTGGACCACCATGAGCAGACACCCAGAAATCTCATCACTCCATTAAGGACTTGGCATAATATACACACTTGCATACATACATACATACGCACACACACAGAGAAAAGAAAAAATACTGTAATGCCTGCAATTTCCTACTTCATTGACTGGATTACTTTTTTGAGACTGGTTAAACAGACACTGTGCGGGGTGGTTAGTGATTATCATTTTTCTGCAGTGTTAGGGTACTTGACATTTTCATTCCTCAGTGACTTCAGTTAAAAACAAATAGGTCTACCTGCAGTCCACATCTGATCGCCAGATGGTCTCTGTGCCTATGAAGCTCCCATCTCCAAGTGAATTCAAATGACCTCACACATACATCTTCAAACATTGCTATCTGACCACAAAAATGTATGGAAAACGCAACATCTGTACATGTCTGCATCTTAAATCCCTGTTGTTTTACAAAATATATTGCTTGTCACCCTGAAGTCTAAAGTCTCTTAATGATCTGCAGGGGGAGATGCAAATGGTAGCCTATGAGTTTAGAGGTTAGTTGTTGCATTAAACCATTTCATTTCAACCAAAGGTCAAAAGATACAAAACTATTCATTTGAATCCACTGAAGCCAACAAATAGATCCCGTTAAGTACTCCAAATGGTCCCCAAAGTACAGCTGTGTGTGACTGCATGTCTCTATGTTGTGTGTATTATTCATGCAGCTGGTGTGCCCAAGCAGTTGAAATAAACTTAACATCTTATGAAACCATCACTAAAACTGCGGAGTTGTTTTTGTGTACATAACAAAGCATTATTAAGAATCACACAGCCTGTAAGATCTAGCATTGTTTCAAGGGAATACCTTGTCATATCAATATCATTGTACATGTAAAGCCAACAAGATGGTAAACATAGGCCCACTCAAATGGCTGGATGAAAAAACAGATGGGATATCACAAACATTTTCCAAACTACAACAGACTTCTAGGCCAATTAAACATGGTTAGCTTTGAATGGGAGAGGAAATACTTTTCTTTGCTGTTAAATGTCAAAAAAAAAATTTCCTTGAGGCATAAAAGCCCAGTTCATTTTTAATTTGCTAAAATTAATCAACCCTGTGTGAACTTTTAACCAAAACAAAACAACAAAAAATATAAATATATAGGGGAATATCACTGGAAACACAGAAGTGGGAAAAAAGAGATTTTGAGTTATACAACACTGAGTAAGAGCTTTTTCTCAAGATGACTTAACCAATCAGCACAGAAAAACATTTGCTTGTTAATCTTAGCAGAACATGCAGCTGACAAAAAAAGAAGGTTGTTTTATTATTACTACACTCTTTAAAGTTTAAATGCTATAATGAGAAGCCAGGCTGAGATATTTTTTCACGGCAAAGCCAGTCTGCAACATTTAAATTTCAAACTGTTTTCCTTTTTTTTTTTTTGCTTACAAAGCAAACTTATATTTCGACACTTGAGAACTGTGATTTGCCTTCTGTGAAATTCATTAAGATGACTGCTTACTAAGGAGGAAATGCCAGTCTAAGTTATTTGTCCCTTCTGCTTTAGTGTGACTTCATTTTAGAAGGGAAGAAATCACATTTGAAAGCCCTCAGAATAGCAAGCCACCCCAAAGTTCAAGCATGCCAGGTTTCCTGCACTGATGCATGTTTAGCTCCTTCAAAAGCCTTCATCACACAGCAAAGTCAATAGTGGCCATCAGGAAGTAAAGAAAACATTGGAGAAATTCGGTTAATCTATCCTAGTAGACGAGGTCATGACAGGACCACGTGCATAAATAGCAAAGGTATTATTTTCAGATGTAGATGTCCCAAGCAGGAATGGACCAGCTGGGGAAAGGCTTCCTTGCAAGTCCCCTGAATAAATGGCAGCTTTTGGCTAGGGAGAGTGTGGGCTGGGATGTCATCCTTTACTATCAGAGTCAGCTCAAGGGAAAGTGGGAGCAAACCATCATGCCAAAGACACAAAGAAAATCTCTTCTACTATACTTGAGGGGAAGTTGTGCAGAGGAATGGGAGAAAGGAAGGGGAGAAGCTGCTTTTTTACTTGCATTTGTTTTCATTCTCTTTGTCTTCTTTTGCCTGAAGAAGAGGTGTATGAATACTCAGCCTGCAGTGTGTGGTGTGGCTTTTTAATACTGAACTCAGATGGGCTCCTTCGGCCTACGCACATGAGATCTGCCCAATTGCCAAGCACTTTAATTCCTTGACAGTGTAGGGATTAACCACCTACTCTCTAAACCAAACAAATGCAGTCAGGCCAATGTCCTGAAGGGTTTTTCAGTGATTCTGTGGCATCTGACATTTTAAAGCATTTGGGCTTAGACTCTCTTCATACTCTGGACTTGCAGCAGCAACCCACAACCGAAGCATTTCCATTCCCTTGAAGCTGCTATTGCAAACACTTTTTGCACCGCTTGTCAGATGTGAAGAGAGGATGATATAATTGAACCTGCTTTAAAAAAAAATCAAACTGACATAATATTGCTAGTAACTTGACAGCTTTATGTAAAGCCTTCCCCAGAAAACCCAAGCTGATCACACTGCTGAAGACAAGCAGAGGTTAGGGAGAAGGTTTAGGCTCTAGGACTCCTAGACTCAGCCTTTCAGAGGTTCGGCCATATTTAGCTTGCCCTTTGACATGACCCAGCCTTAAACAATAGCTTTGTGGGTATGCTAAATGGCCACATCTTGCCAGTTGCTGCCAAATTAATGAGACCATGTCATTTTTAGTTTACAGTTCAGTCATAAAGCAGCCAAGTGGAAAATGAGGCAGGGACCATTAAGGAGTGTCACGCAAATTTTCAAAGAGTATAGTCCCTAATTCCTCACTGCCCCTTTCAGAAGTCTCTAATCATCGTTCTCTTTCCTCCCCTTGCTTTCTTCAGATCCTCTAAAGATCCCCCTCACTGTGCAAAAGAGGCTGGCCAGAGAAACTAGGTGCCAGTGGCTCAATGTGAGAGTCGAGGAGGAGTAAAATGCAACCTGCACTCATGATTTGCACAAAAACTAAAGCAATCTGAGTGGTCACCTGAGCTCCCCATCTCACGGTGAGGGGATATGGGCAGAGCACAAGTGTTACATAGCTGGAGGGGACAGAAGCAAAGGGAAGCTTTCATGTAGAAAGGGATTGTGTTAAAGGGAATCCTATCCAGAAAAGCGCTCAGAGACAAGCACAGTGTAATTTTCCACTCCCTTACATCATTTACAGGGAGGAGAAACTTTCTCAACGAAACCTATCTTCCCACCCCCACTCTCAAAACTGTTTTCTTGGGCTGTGGTTTGATCAAAAACCCAAAACTCACTTCAGAGTTGAAAAGCTTTCTGCTTCAACCCTTCAATAATACACATCCTGTGCAAGTGGTTTTACATGCTTTCAATCTGAAACCACACAAATCTTGCCAGCTTTCCAGTTTGACTTTGAAATTTTGAGCAGCTTTGCTCTTCTGCATCTCACTCAGCTGCCACCTGTGGTTTACCTCCTCCTTACTGCTGTACCAGCATATTTCCTCATTCTTAATCCTTCTTCTTCCATATCTTCTGTCTCTATTTCTCAGCAGCTGCAGACCTCACCCTTCTACTCCACAGCCTGGGCTTCTACCTTGTAAATGTCTCGGCTCCTCTAAATTCAACTATTTAATTTTCTTGTGTGTGACCTCGTCTGCATGCACAGGACTCTCTCCTTCACAAGTGTCAGGGATCGACGTTTGTGTTATCCTCATGCAGCCTCCCTGGTTCCCTATTCAACTCAAATTTGTCCTTGTTTTCAAAGCCCGCCTCAGACATGCCTCAGGCTCTCTCATGCAATTTGTCTCTCTGTTCCTTTTCCTGCTCTTCCTGATGGTCTAGCACTCTGTTTCCTGTGTCCCTCCAGGACCTAAGTGTATTCCTTGAAAATTTTTCTAGGACTATTTATTTGAACAAAAAGTGTTTTTACTTCATGCTGTGTTCACACCCTTTTGGCTCAAGAGTAGAGAATGAATTTGCTAGCAGGAATATTTGCGGAAGCAGCAAATTTGAAGAATATAGGCCAGAATATTCTCAGAATATGAATGCTGGAGCCCTAAATATGAGTATTTGCAAAGAAACTCAATTCTAGGAGGTACGTTCTTCCAATTGGGAAGCAGAGCAGTTGTCACATGACCTCTGTGCCCATCCAAAATTTGAAACACATTTCACATTTTAAACACAGAATTTTCTCACGGAACCTCTTGCAAACCATTTACAGGCCCTGGGTTAGATTGTGGTGCTCCACCACATGCCCTAAATAGAGAGCAGTTCAAGGCCACACAGGAAGAACCAAAGAGATTGAGCCTGTCTAGGAAATATTCTTCCCAGAGCTGCTCCCTACATGTGGAGGTGAAGAGTTGGCATCAGCTGCTAGGAACAAAAAGTTTTAGAAGTACAGAAAAAGTTCCTCAGACTACCCCTGGCTGTCTTGGGGTACACCTCAGGTCATCCTTCTCTCGATCTGAGAAAGCTTCCCCCAAAAGCAGGTATGGTCCTGTCCTTCTGTTCCATCCCGGAGCCTGTCACAGCACTACACCCCTCTGAATCTGAGGAAACCTCTTCCAGTTCCCAGCCTAGCCCTGTGCCTAGCTGTTTCAGACACTTGTGTCTTTCTGATAAGAATACCATTAAGCTGTCATTAAGCTATTTTTTTCCTTCTTATATGCCAGCCCTTGTGGTTGCTTGAGCAGCAAGCAGATCATCTCTCAGCCCTTGTTTTACTGGGATAAGCACGCTGAGCGATTCTAGTTTTCTCTTGAAAGATCAGTTCTCTGTTCCCCTAAATGCTGTCTCAGTCAGCCCTTCTTGGCCTCTGTTCCTGTTTGAATTCTTCTTCCTGAAACACAGGTGCCGAGAAAAGCAGATTTTATTTTAGGGGCCTCACTGGTACCCAAGAGATTAACATCAGTCCCTTTTTATCTAGCGGAAATGCCTCTTTTGACAGATACTATAACCACACTTCACTTATTCATTGCTATATCATGCCCATATCTATTTTCTATTCTTATTTTCAACTGACAAGCTTAAATTTTATTGAAAAATCCCTGTTACTTAGCAATAAATGCATGATCTTGCGATTCGCACTAATGACTGTTATCCTATTTCTATTACTTCAAACCCAAGGTAATTCCAGTTTTCTTATCATATATTCTGGCTCACCACCATACCCCCTTCTTCCGTGTTGATAACAAAAGTCATTAGCACATTCCCATGCTTTCTACCAAGCCATTATTGCTGTCATTAATTAAATGCTTAAACAAATTTAGCTCAAGATTAATCCTTGAAGAGCTCTGTCAGTAACCTTCAGCCAGCCAGATGCTTCCCCTTTCCTTTGGCTGTCTTGTTGATCTTCCACTAGTTCCCATATCTTCTCCATATAAACTGATAATTTCTTATGCAATACTATGAGACACGCTTTACTGAAGTTGAGATAAAATAGATCACTCTTATTTCCCTTGTTTAGTAATGTATTTATCAAGGAAAGTAATTATTTTAGTCTGGCATGCTTTGCCTTTTTCTAACTCAAATCCTATTTTTTGCTAACTTCCATGTGCGTAACTCTTCTTGTCTTAGAATTTTGTTGCAAAACTGGCATACCGCTGAGGTCAGACTAAAAGGACTAGTTTTCCAGATTACCACTTTCCTTTTTCCCCCCAAAAAATACGTACTACATTTGCTCTCCTCTTGGAAGATGCTACTAGATTTGATTAACACATTTATTAAGGATCCCATCACCTGGAAGTGCAGTCTCACCTATCAGTTCCTTGGGGACTTAGGAGAAAGCTATTGCTTCCCAAAGCACCTTGTGCTCTCTGAATCATGTTCCTCCTCAGAGATGGCAAATTTCCATGCTCATACCCTCATTCTTAATTGGCTGCCCTGTCCCTACAAAAACAACCTGATGGAAAAGGAGGGAAAACTATTAGCTTTTCAGACCACATTCAGACTATATGAAGTCTCAGCACCCCTTTTTCTTCAGCAATACATGGTCTTCCTCTTGTTTTGTTCTTCCTCACCTTCTTTCCTCCCCTTCCATTTCCTTTTGCATGGGCTCAGCTTTGACCTCAGCAGTTTTCACTCCACCCCTGCACTTCTGGTGCTGGTACCTGCCTCCTCGCTTCCTCCCTTGGTCTCACACAGGACCTCAGCCCTGTGCTAACTTCACTCAATAAAATGTGACCCAGCACCCATGCCCAGGCCCTGCCTCCTCATCTTGCTGGTTTTTCCAACCCTTTCAAACACTCTGGTGAAGTAGAGCCTAACTCTACCTGAAAGGAGGAGGTATCTGCTGATTTAACCCTATCATACAGCTGTGGAGAAGATCACAACCTTCCTTCAAAGGCTGCTTTCAAAAGATATCATGAAAGTACTTGGGAGCAGTGGACAAGCTTGAGAAAAATTGGGATGGGTGCATGAACTATACCCTGAGAGAAGAAGGGACACCAGTAATTGGCAGGAATAAAAGAATAGTTACAAGTTACTCACTCTAGTCTGTACAAGGTCTTTCTCTCCCTCTCCCTTTCTCTTCCTCTTTCTCTCTCTCTCTTTTTCTCTCTTTTTCTCATCTTTTTTCTTCCAGCTCCTTATTTCTTCATCATTATTACTGTTCACTGGATCTTCCTACAGCTGTTAGAAAGCAGCTCAGAACAGCATCCCGGATGCTGCACTCTGAATTTGTGGAGGTGTAAAGTACTGTTCCTCTGCTTAGTGCAAGATATCAGATGAAAGCTGGTACAGGCAAATGTTAGCATTGGTTTCAGCCACTCCTCTTCAGTCTGGTGCAGGGAACAGTGGTGTCACTTGAATCCTTCACAGTAGTAATTTATCCAAAAATTATCATCATCCATGGAGAGGAGGGCAGAGATGGGCCACTCAGAAAAGAGACAAAATTGGCCTGAGAGAGGTGCCCAGGACTGACCATGAAGATCCTGAGATACTGCAATAGTACCTACACCAAATAACTTTGATATTATTTGGCATCAGAGAAATTTAGACCACTGCTGTGGTACCAGCTTTCTGTGCATTGCTGCTGCTGTGTGTCCTACAGGGAAACCCTCTTTCATCAGTGGTGTAACTGGGCTTTGTAGGGGACCTGCCAAGGGGTGGGCACATGCTCTGTTTTGTTGGCTCTTCCAGAAGGGCAATAACCTCCAACACGAGAGCAGAGTGAGCAGCTGGGAGCTGTAACTCCTTAAACAGTTAGAGCAAGAGTTGCTAGAGAAGAAAAAAAATACAAACTCAAAAACCACAGCCAGGTCTATGTTGTGAAATACCTGGTGGAAGACTGACTTTGTTTTCATTTGAAGCCAAAGACCTTGCTCCCACTGATGATGTCATTCACAAGACAGGCTGGTTGCCCTGACCAAACACTTCTTTCTGTGCAGTTGAATTTTAGACTAGTCACATATCCGATAGGATGCAAATCTTGACTTAGAAAGTTACAGATGGAGCTTTTAAAAGACAAATATATTTCTAACGACAAAAGCTCATACTGGAAGTTGCTGAAGAGCTGTCTATTATATTGTATTTTCTCATTTAGTGGTTATTTTATCCCTCACCTTATGCCCTCAACCACTCTGCACAGCAGCTCTGAAGCTACCGCAATTTGGTACTTAGGACCTAGACTGGTGTGGTCGACTGGCTTGGCATCCACATAACCTGAGCAGCTTTAATTTTGATTTAATTTTGATTTAATTTTGATTTAATTTAACCTGATTTGCCTTAATCCCATAAAAAGTAGGCAGGAATACAAATGTGCCAGATTATCAGCTGAGACAAACTAGCTCTGCATCACTGGGTTCAGTGATGCTGTGCTGATTGAATCCATAGAAGTGTTTGGCCTTAATATATCCTGGAGAAACAGTCTTTCAGAAAAATAATCAATGCACAACAATGTTGTCATTGGAAGCCTGGAACTGCTGCAAGTTAGAATTACTCAAGTTCTTTGGTGTGATGTTTAAGCAGCAGCGCTTGAATGCCAGGGAACTAGAAGCCAAAGAAACTATTCCAAGTTGGATTTGGTAAACACGGGGTTTTGCTTTAAAGTACATTAGTCAGACAAGTTCGGTCAAAAGTCATATGTAGGATTATTAGCTCTTGTGCAGGGGTTTTCTCATTTGTGTTGGCTCTTCAGATGCTGTGGAAGCCATACTGAGCAAAACACTGAACAGCTCAAGATTGTTGTGCTGGAGGCGGGTTTTTTTCCATGCCTTCTTCACTATGCATCCGCTTGCTATTGGAATCCCACAAGAAACAAATTCCATTCTTACAATCATAGTTTTGGGAAAGCAGTTCAGAAAAAGGAAGGGAAAAATATTACGATGAAGCCTTCTTTTTCCAGCTTTCTTAGTATTAGAGACAATGGACCCCGTGGTGTCTCATAGAGTAAATAAGAGAAAGGACCCAGCAGTAATGAATAACGTAGTCATGCTAAAAGAATGTTTCTAACCCTAGGACTCCAAATTGTGAAATGGTCACACAACCTTAACTCTGCCCCTTGAATATATTGTGAGAAAGCCCCTACCTAATTATCTGATTACTTATTAACCCTATCACTGAAACACATTCATTAAATGAATTAAAACGTGATTGAAGCCAGAAAGAGCAGTGTGTGAAGCCCAAGAGGTGGCCCTTATAAAGCTAGGAGCTTGGGGTCATGTAAATGTGGGCAACCTGCAGGGGCCAGGCAGCTCAGGGACCAGCAGAGGCTCTTCCACAGCATGCTGAGGCTTCCAGTGACCAAGGGACCCACAGCACTGGAGTAAGGAAACGTCTAGAACAACTACAAAACTTGAGGCTAATTGGATTGCATGTAAAGACCATAGAGACAGGACTCTTTGAACACAGGGCAAGCTGTGATCAATGTAGCCTGGCTGGTGAGCTATGTAGCTGAGTGCCTCAGATCAGTCTGGCTTACATTAGGTCCTCCACAGATAACCCGGTGGCAGAAGCTTCACATGGGAGTATTGCTTTGTTCTCCTATCCTTCTCTTAGCACCTATCGTAAGATAAGAAACTATACGGACTTCGGCCTGGCTGGGTAAACATTGTATTTTATGTTCTTATGACTTTATCCCAAGTGCACCAGACAGATTAGGTTGAGACCTAACTCACTTCAAGTGTAGCGGATACGCGAGGAAAGACAAGCTATGGCAGATCCCTCCTCCTAGGCAGTGAAAGTAAAACACCTAAATGCATCTTCCTGCCTCTAACACCATGGCTCTTCTGCTCTTTTGATTTTATTTTCATACTTCATATCCCAAGTGACTTCTGAAATCAAGTTCACATTCACATCTGACTAAGTTATCTTCTAATTAACTTTTTCTTAGATTGGCACAAGGCTGACCTGCTATTCATAAGCAATGCTGTCAGCACTCCTATGGAAGGAAAGAGGGAACAAGCACCTCTCAGCTTGGGCTCCCTCTTCCTCCCTCTCCTGCACAGGCAGTCTCAGCTTTCAGCTGCACTGGCCTCCTGAATGGCCTGTGGGTGTCTTTGGGAAGACAGCCCAAGCAACCATTTTGAACATGGCTTAGGCACAGCAGCCTCTATGAATCTCTTCTGTACCATTCTCTGCTTCTGTATTCAGTTAAAAATGTTATTTGACACTAAAGCTAAAGGACTTGGAAGTTTCCTCCATTGTATTAATTTTATTTCAAATCATGTGGCTCTAGAACTAAATTTATGCCTCCTACATATCAGTGTCTCTCAAGGCATATCTGAAGCCAAAGCTATACTTCAAAGCCAAGTTAAACGTGCGTGTGAATGCATAAACACATGTGTTTTCCCTTTTTTCCTTAACCTCCCCAGTTAACTGTGGTGACAAGGCCAGCACCCTGGTGGCAGGTCAACATACTGTCATGCAGTGGTTCAGAGCAGATCCTCTTACCAGATGGGGAGCGAGGCTGCACAGTCCGGTTATGACACCTGTAGCAAATCCTTCTCCCATCGCAAGCGGGGGACTCCAGCTTCCTTCACTCCTCTTGGTCTGAGGCTTAGACCTCTAGCTCGCCTGGCTCTTTTTTTAACCCACTCCCTAGCCAACTGGCCAGTCTAACACAGAAATGGAGGCTGGAAGTGAAGCTGTTGGAGGAAGGGTTGATAAGAAATACAAAGTGAGAGAGAGAGAGCAGGTCCTCTTTCTCTTTTTTTTTTTTTTAATTAATTAACAAAAGAGAACAACCGAAGGGAGTTGCTAGAAATTTGTATTTCATAAACATGAAAAAAAAAATCCCTTTCTTCACTAATAACGAGCCCTAGTTACAGACCTGAAATTACTGATTAGCATCTTGGGCTTACACAAATACACACTGCACAAGCAAGACTGTCACAAGCAAGATGAATGTTAATGATTATCATGTTTATAGCTTAAGTTAACATAAGAAAGCCATAAAGACAAACCTCTGATAAAGCAATGCCCACATCCCAGTGAACTGGGAGTTTTCTGCTGGGCACCAAGGTCTCCAATCTCATTACTGAGTCACATGGACGAGCTGCTTACAGGAATGTGTATATGACAAAGTAGTTTAACTTAGCAGGACTAAATTTGGTCAGTGGCTGTAGCAGCACTAGCATAACTGCTTGCTTTGGTCAGCCGGTGATGTACTAGACCTCCCTCTTAGGTGTAACTCTAAAGGAGTGTTATTTTTCCCTTCTGTTTACTTTGAAAATCCAACAGAGCCTATCTAACAAGAAGCGGACATCTCTAAATCACAGTACCCAGCTTGTATGTACATTGGTGCAAACCATGTGTTTGCTTCAGCCATGTCATGCTTTAATAGACGGATCTTTCATCAACAGCATGAGAAACGGAAGAACCTGCCAAAGTCAGAAAGGGATCTTTGTCTTCAATCCCAGACCTTTAGCGGTAACATGTGCCATTGCCTCTAATACTGCAACTGGGGTGCCCATCTGTTCTGTAACATGTTGCCACAGGTGTAGTTTGTTGTTGTTTCTGACCTTTTACATATGCTCATCTAAACAACCAGACAAGTGTCTTTTTGTTTCACGAATGTTGTGAAGTCTGTTATTTTCCCTGCAGCTACTGCTTTGTATAGCAAGAACCTCATGCACAGCACTACTGAAGTACAAACAAAGATCCCCAAAACTTAGTTTGATCACTCTTGCAGTCACTGAAATTGGACTTGGAACTCAAGCCTTGAAACACAGAAGAGGTTGGAGAGTGTGAGACCCATTTTGCCTGCTAGAAGAGAAACCAGTAGCCAGCTGGATGGTATTGCCACTATTACCCTAAAAATTATAGCTAACTGATTAGGATGAATGGTTACAGGCAGTGAAAGAAAAGAGGGATGAATAACTACAAACTTCAGATAAAAAGTGTAATTGCATTGCGCTTTAGGTAGAAATTAAACCCTGTAGTATTTTTGCAAACATTGGCCTGTGTCCAGCAAAAGGATGAAAGCTCTAAACCCCAGTTTAGAGGTTTGAGAGGTCTCAGGACTCTGCAGAAAGCCAATAGCTGCTGCTGGAGTATTCATTCCTTTTCTGTGTGTCAGATCTGGAAAGGAAAAAAGTACAAATAACATGGAGGTAAAATGGAATAAGCAAGCATAACTTCATTCAGTAAAGCTCTGGAAAACAAAAGGGCTGCCTTGCAAGAGCATGGATAAGGAGACAGATGGGAGTTATGATATTTTACAAGATGAGAAAACAATTATAGAAAACATTTTCTACTGCTGCTTATACCATCATAAGTCTGAGAAACAATAATTGATTGGCTGCATGGGAGCTATACGGGTTTGTGTATCAGGTTTGTGCTCTGCTAGTCAATACATTGCAGTGAGTGTTTGGGTTTGCTTGATTTGCTCGTGTGTTTTTGCCATCAAACTACAAGTAAGGAATACATTTTAAAATCACTGATATCTCTTAAACCTATAAAATATGTGCCACATGAAAACTGAGAAGAATTATATCTGTAATTAGAGGACTCTGAATGGCGTAGTATTATTTTGCTTTTGGCACAGCTGGGAACTGAAAGTGTCTTTATTGGCAGAACCATCTTAAGTTTCAAATGTGAAAGGGTTATATTACCAATTAGTATTTTTCAGTTCCTAATTAACTAATGACTCTCCAAAAATAATCAGAGAAAGCAACACAAATGCTGTCCCCATATTACAAAATCGGTAGACGTAGAAGAACAAGGATGGTACTTGACATACTTGTTCTTTTTTCTTGTGGTCTGATGACATCAAGCAACAGCCTGACAATTTCTAAGCATGTGACTCCCAGCCACTTGCTAGGAGCTGGTGTGGGGCTAGTGGAATATGCAGTTCTTGCTGTCTTTTGTGTTTTGGGCTGTCATCATTGCAGAGATAATTTTGGAGCCCTACAGAATCCAGCTTCACAGTCTCGGGGATTGTTAATAAGCAGGAGTGGAGCCAGCTTTTGGGAGTGGAGCCACTAGTGAATGCAGAGTGGCTAAATACCACAAAGTAAGGCCTGGCATAGGGAGAATGGGAAATTCAACAAGGCAGGCATGGGAGACATACAGAGGGACCGCAGTAGCCAATACCAAAGCAGCAAATTAAGAAACAAAGAAAAATAAATTGCAAGAAAACATAAAGAGAAGTATCAAATACGAACTGCATTAGAAACAGCTACAAACACATACTCTCCTAAAACAACTTTTCTTTGCAAATTAATGCTCTAGTTACCACAGAAATGTTACACACCCATAATAGGGAGGGTAAATGTCCAGAACTTTATTCTATTTAGGTACGTGAATATGAGAAGTGCAATACTGCATGAGCCCACAGGTTTTTATAGATGAGACAGGAGTCTCTCTCTGCTTCTGGCTAGGGGAAAATACCGAGGAAAGGAGCATGAAAACCAGGGCAAGGATAAAGTGATCCTCCTCTGGCATCCTTTATCTTCTGGTAACCAGCATCCTGGGGATTTCCTGAGCCAGAAGCTGCATCTGACTCATCATGAACAATCCTCTCTAGAACCATCCCCACCTTGCTGGGTCTTTGCAGCCACTTACTGGCGCTTTGTTCCTGCCACTCGTTTGCCACTGAATTACTGCTTCTGTGAAAGAGTCCTTGGTCTAGTTGGTTTTCAGCCTGTTATACTGTCATTATGCTTTGCTCTGGAAATTTAAAAAATCCCTGTGACCAGGTTATCTGTAAATAATTTGGGGGAAGCCCAGCTTCTTTATTTAAAGAATTATTCAACCAAAGGAAGTCACACAGAAGTTTTTAACTTTCTCTGAAACATCAGATTCTTGGTTCTCCAAAGAAAAAGGTACGATTATGATACTCTTTAGCAGATCCTGTGTTAATGAGTGTAAGTGTAGATTCCCGAAGATGGGCTGAAGCATTTCAGGAGATTTTAAGCCAAAAGTGGTTATATTTCTTCCGGTTACAGGAAACTAAAAACCAAACCAAAACAAAACATGTTTTAATCAGGCTTCTTTTTATATCTGTGTAACAAATCTGGACTAGGCAGATTTGTTTTTTTCATTATAGCCTCCTAAAGAATGATTATTGCATATTGTAGATTAGTCAAGTATAAAGTACTTACAGAGATATTAGCCAGTTCAATGTGAATTATTGTTCATGCACTAAGAGAACTAAAGACATTTTAGTAAATGAATTTACTGAGAGTTGGATGTGGTTTAATGTGCAATAGACGTGATTTATAGAGTTTGGATGAGGAAATCGTATAAATCATGTTCTGTGCACAGGTAAAGCAAGTACTGTATTCAGTGAGTTCACACAGTAAAACATTTTAATGTTTCTGTCAGTAAACTTAACTCTAAGCTTAAGCTGCAGAAATGGTATGGAATTATCAACATGAAGTACACTTAAGGAAATTAATCATCTAGTGCAAAGTTTAGAAAGGAAAAAAATTTATAGTTGAAAACAAAACCTCTACTGCTTTGTACTGTGGACAACATTTGTAACTTCACTGCTTCTTCCCTCTTGCACCTAGAATATCAGAATATTTCTAAACCCATTTTATTCACTTAATCCATAGGAATTGTATTTTTTTACTAGTGGTGCCATATGAAGAGATGAAAGGAATTTCAATACAAAACATCCCTTCTCCTTTCTCAGAATTCCAACAAAATACTTTCTTCAGCCCATAGCTGCATACATCTGGCTAAAGTCTGAATGATTTGTGTGCATGTGTGTATACACGTGTGTGCATAAAAGTGCTCATGTACACAAAAGCTTGTAGGAAGAACACCTCTGTAAAAAAATAAACAGTATAATACCATCAGGTAAAGTTAGTATTCACTTCTGAATATAGATAATGGAAAACCAACCCTTTGTGGCAAAAGCTGAAAGACCCTTTATGTTTAATACAGCCCTAACTAAATCTATATTAGAAATTAAATATGAAATAACTTGTGTAGATGACTAAATCTGGATATGTGTGTCCTACATTGATTAGGTAGCCTAATCAATGGAAACTGCTGCTACTAGCAACCTGGTCAGATGCCCAGTGTACTTTGCCGTCTGTAGCTGACTTCTGGACTCCACCTTTGCAAAGCCTCTGCATACAAAATGGGTGGAGATGCTTAACAATGGTGACTAGACTCTTCCATGGGGATAAGAGCAGTCTATACATATCTTTTATTAACCCCTCACAAAATCAGGTTATTGTCACTAACAAGGGATACTGTATTGTGAAAATTATTGACATCTCTGTTTCACAGTTAATGGAAGAAAATACAAGGTATGTGCTGAAATTATAATGCATATTGTCAGTTGTTTTTTGATGCTGGCATAGCAGAGTAGTGGAGAGATTATAATCAAGCAATCAGGATCCTTCACTGAGATCTGTGTGGCTGTTGCCATCTGCCCTGTGGGGAAGCAGAAAGGGTGAGATTTCAAAGTTAAGTCAATAACAAACAAAATGGTAGAGGTGACTTCTTGGGGACTCCATCTTAGGACCAGTTAAAAAAGGCAAGCCTGAAACAAAAATGTCCCCCTGAATGGGAAAGTCATTCAGACACCAGGATGCCTCAGGATGACTTTCAGAAAAATGGGAACACAGGGCAGAAAAAGGGCAGCAGAAAGAATGCCTGGGGAAAGGCTGGGGTATTACCCTGTGCAAGGGATGCTCTTGGGACTCAGAACCCTGAGATCCCCTTTGGTGGCTCAGTTTCCATCACCTCCTATGTCCAGATATTTTCCAAATTTTCACATATTTCTGTTGCTCCACAACTCAAAATGGAAGATAGCTAACTCACTGGCAGCAACTCCAGAGAAAATAAATTCTAGCACTACTAGCACTAACACTCTTTAGACTTCTGATCTCAATGAATTGGGCACCTTTTGATATCTTCTGTTGTCTGGAAGGTGACTAACACAATTCCAGATTTATAAATGTTATTGCCAAGAGATTCTAATAAATATATATTCATACACACACATTTTTTTATATATATAAATATGCTTAGAAAACACTTAAAGTTGGCATAAACATATATAGTGTATACCCAAACAACAATATACGTGGTAACAATTGACCATAGGTGTTTATAAAAACCTATGCTGTCTGAACTAGTCTCCTTGTCTATATTTGTCTGTTGCTCTGTCTGTGGAGCTAGAGCCTATCTGAAGGAATTATGGAAGACCCCCCACAAGACAAATAATTATCAAAGCAATCTGACTGAGCAAAACTGTTTAACTGACGGCAAGCTGCTTCACACTGTGCAACATTATGTTTTACCAATCAAATGGCTCAGTGGCTAAAATGAATTCATTGAGCTCCACATGGATTAAACAGGCTAGAGTGCACTCATCCTCTCCTTATGCAAAAGGAGAAGATTTGGTTCAAATGTTGATTTGTAACACATCAGGAAATGTTTTCTTCAATTAAGTAATCTCATTTTAAAGTGAGTTCTGTGCCAGAAAAACGAACACTACAACTTTTCTACACTTGTGCAGTAGTTACATGCAGGATACAATCTCATGATTTCTGGGAGGCTGCTCTAGAAAGCCAAGGAATTTATATCTATAACAGGATCAAAGCAACAGAAGTATTAGGCAAATTCTGCTTTCCATTGCATCTGTATACATCTATCATAGCAAATGCATTTCCAGCAGGTGTACACAGATTTAGTGATTGTAACAGAGAGGCTCTAATGCAAACCCATGTATTTCATATTGGAGCTCTTTAGTGAAAATTAATCAGTCCATAGACTTTTCTTCACACAACCTTCATTGTTTATACTCCTTTTAAGCAGCTTAATTCCTCACAGAAGTTTTTTCCTCAGATCAGAAACAAATTGAAATAAAAATAAGATCATTATTACTAAAAATAATAATAAACATGTCTTCCCTGGTCTTTACTAAGGAGATCAGAGATGCGAGATACTCACACTCCTAAAATGGATCAAAACAAAACAAGAACACCACCACTGTCAGGCAAAAGAAAGCTACAGAAAAATAAGTGTGCTACCTGGTTTTGTCCCAGCTTCGAGCCCAATGACTGGGGGTTGACCACATGCATCCCAAAGTCAGTGTAGTTACAATGTAGTTACAAAGATGATTTTTGGCCTTGTGACAGGGGATTTGGCATAGCTAAACTGGACCTAATGAAAATATTTTCACATGGCTTTGTGATGGCATAGCTGAACAAGAATTATGAATGATTACTGCCATCATCCCATCTGAGAGCCCAAGCAGCACACCGTTATGCTGCATGCCGGATCTCCTGGGAACTTGAAGGCAGAACAGCTTTGCTTCTCTCTGCAGCTTTGCTCACCCGGCTGCAGAAGCTGGCATGCAGGGGAAGGAGGCTGGGCTCATCACCCTGCTGTGGCACACATGGCAGTGGAACAACACCCCAGGAGTGTGACTCTGAAGGTGGGGAGACCTAGGAAAACGGTTGAGCCCGCACAAACATATGTTCCAGGTCATCATTTGGCCCCTTGGTCAAGTTTTTAGAGAGCACAAATTAGGGTTTTTTGGGGGGTGGGGAGGGAGGCCAGTTAACACATATGAAGTAGCAAGTGAATCAGCACTTTGTTTCCTATTTCTCCAAATAAAAACATCCATGATTTTCTGTTACTTTATAATGAAAAAAACAAAATAAACAATTAAAAAAAAAGTGCAGACAGCCTGAGTATCTACTGTATCTATTGCTTTGTCCTTGCTGTCACTCAGGGGGAAAAAATGCCAGAGAAATTGATAATCTACCAGGTGCTAGGTACCCCACCAACCAAATCTAATAAACTCTGTGGAAGCTTTAGAAGCTGGTGGTCTGATCCATCCCCTACTGCTCTGAGCGGGAACTCAAGCATGCTGCTATGTCCTTTGCAGAGTTAATGCCGAGGAAGGCTTATGATACACCGTGATTCCCTGCTGCTGGTCTTACACCACCTCATCCTTGGTGTGATCTCACTGGAGCCAAATATCCTGGCAGAACATTATGCATCTGCGGATGCTCTGATTCAAGGGCTTCACCCATACCCATTCTGTAAACACAGTCCAGAAAACAGGCTCAGACATGGTTCCTGACCTGTGCATGTGTTGATACCAGCCTCACAGTGCATTGTGGCCCTCAGTCAATGTCCTCTAGGAAAAAGCTTGATGTTGTTGCCCATATGGAGGAAGAGGTATGATGGCCAGCACTGACAGGCTGTGGAAGTTCAGGGTTTCCTCCCATCTTTCCTAGGCCTGGAGTTTGCACAGATCCTTAAATGTGGGCAGGTATTGAAACACTTTGGACACAAAGAAAGTTTGAATTCAAGTAGGAGGAAGAGGCTTGCTTTCATATGACAAGGTAGATGTAGTGAAGTAGCCAAGCCATCATCCAAGAATGATCACAAGTATTAGTAAGAGCATCTAATCAATCAAGTTATGTCCTAATATACAATTTCTTAATCACAAAATTACAGTGGATTTCTAAGTGAAAGTAAAAAAATAGTTTTGAAAAAAGTTTTAGATTTTCCAGACACTGTGGGATCTTTGAATTTTAAAGAGAGGTAGCAGCTTCTTCATGGCTACTGGATTCAAGTTGGTACTGCTGCCCTGCACAGGTGATCTGTCTGAATTAACATATCTCCTTGATTCTGCTTTGCCTCATATCAGAGGAGGCTGAGCAAAGTCAGTAGATTTTCTTCTTGCCTGTGACTGGCTGTTTGGCTGTGGGTAAAGCCTCATTTTCCCTTCTGTGCGTAGGGTTTAATTTGCTCTAACCTTTGCCAGAGAGATGCTGCAAGGACTAGGTGCTGTTTTGTGCAGCATCACACAAGATCTAGGTAGGATCCCGTTAAGCAGCTGGCAGTGAACAATGCAGGTAGTAGTGCAGATAAGGCAAGGCTGGTTGCCCCTTAGCAACCTCTTTCCCCATTGAATTCCTATGTTTTGTTCCAGACAAGCTGGTGGGCGCAGAAGGTACAGTCCTGTGAAGTTCACCACATACACACACATACACTTTCCATTTCATTTGCAACGCTGATGCTCAGTTCCTACAGTTTGCAGAGAGTGGGATTTGTTTCAATGGTTTTAACTGGGCCACTGCTTGTTCTCAGTTTCCTGTTGCTTTGATCATGGGTTTCCAGCTCTCCTCGAGTAAGTTGTATCCTCCAAGGTGGATTTTCCCCTTTCCTGTGCTCAGCCAAAGCATCCAAGTGACCTTTGTTTTTTTTTCTTCTCTCTCTTTTTTTTCCCTTTGGCCTTATTTGTTTTGTTTTGTTTCTGACTCGCCATATGTGAGATAATTGTGCCCACAGGAATTCCTTTCAGAGTGCCTAAGCACAAAAGAAAAACACCCAGCCAGCTCTTTTTCTAGAGCAGTACAAACATTTCCTTAAACCTAAGTGTCTCAGGAGGGGCATTGACAGAAGGCTGCTTTCACCCAGAAAGCCCGCTCTGTGCTGAGCTGCCATTGAACCCTCAGCCACCTCCTGCATTTTGACATCACTGATGGAGTGAAAGTTTTGCCAATAAAAGCAGTCACGTTCTTTGATTCCAGCTTTATGACAATGGACAGGAGGCCAGAGCCAATCGCGCCGTGGTGGGTTTTATTAATGGAAAAGGGCAGTGGGAGCCAGTACTCTTTGGCAACTTTGCTCCTTTGACTGCTGTCCCCCTGCGTTGCACTTGGTGGATAGAGGGCTGCAGGCTCTCCTTTGCAGTGATAGCTTTCCCATGCCAATAAGCTCCCCAGTAAGAAGCCCTGGACTAACATTAGGAACTTGCACAGCTTGGGGAGGGCAAAGAGGATCTTAAAACCACCCATGTGAGTTGATGACTGTGAGGAACCATGCTAAGAAAATATCCCTCATCTTATTAAGGGAATAAATCTGATTTCTTCTTTGAGCTCTCCTCCCCTGGGGATTGAACTGCTAACCCCTTGGTTTTAATAGATGAGTTATGTCCCTGGACAATGAAACACAAACTTCAGTCCTGTCTTCAGCAGTTTCCAAGAAAATGAGTTGTGCCCCCTCCCCAGCACAGCTGCGCTTCAGGATGTTTCTGTCCATCACCGCACTAACAAGAGATGGGGTTGCCAGGTAGCTTATCAGGAGGCCATCTTTCCCAGGTTCAGCATGGTTGTGTGGTGAGGAAAAGGGCTTTTGACTCTGAATCCTGCTTTGTGGAAAAGGCAGCTAGGTGTTGCCCTTCCTCCCTTCCCTGCTCTGTCACTATCACTGCCAGCAAATGCCTAGAACTTATGCTCCAAAGCAGGAACGATCCCCATTCCACGCACCACTGCATAATGATAGTGACGGGGAGGACATCTTCTGCTTCAATGGCCAAGCCAGCTTTAGGGAGGAGCAAAATCAAAGTAAGGAGCAAGACAGGCCAGAGCTTGGCTGGCAGGTAAGAAAGAAGGGGGAAATGCCAATTCATTGGGAAAGAAGCTGGTAGAGGGTCTAAGTGGCTCCTTCTTGCTCCATCAAGCAAGTCACAGAACAGGCTACAGTGCAGAAGACCTTGGAGCTCCTTCCCTCTCCACTTTGGGATGTGAGGCTCAGCACCAAGCACCCTCAGCGCAGTCAGCAGTCACCCAAGCTGGCCAGTTGTTCATGGACCTTTGGTGGGCACCAGCAAGGAGGCAAGCACGTAAACCACGTCCTGAGCAGTACACTCCTGAAAGCACCTCCCAAGGGGGCTGTAACCATAAAGGATGTGAAGTTCCTGCACAGAAGACTTTTGCATCACGGTCTGAGGTAATGTCAATAAAAAATCTGAAAGAACACAGCTCTGTAGGAGGTATTGCGCTATTATTTATTCATTGATAAGGTCCTATGGCAGAACAACAATAAAAACTTGTAGGAATTTCACATGAGCAAAGCCAAGGGTCCAGCTTCCGAAAGACTGTCCAGTTCCTTCAGTCACTGCTCCTAGTCCTGTTCAAGGCTGCTGTTCACAATAACCCTCTGACAGAGGAGTGTCTGGAGCTGCTCCATCTCTGAGCCTGGTATTCATTCCAGCTATAATTGAGCCTTCAGATACGGCAAAGAAATCTGACTTAATTAAAAATGCATACTCTTTTAACCCACTGGCACAGCATCATGAAAACTAAACTAACAAAAAAGCCCTGGTAAATAAAACCAGGGTGCATCTGGCGGGTTCTGCGTGGCTGCTCTGGGGAGCGAGCAGTGTAACTCTCTAACTGCCAGGAGGCTCCAGGCAGCAGCACCACAGCCCACCTCCAAATGCTCCTTGTCTTCTGGGGGTACCAAGAACTGGCAGGCTTGAAGTGGCCAAAGCATATCCAGAGGAAAGTCCGTGTTATTCTTTGACACCAAACTGAGTTAATTATGTGATTGTAGGATTAGCAACCGGTATATTTAATTTGGCAAGATCTTTGTCAAACTGCCCAATCAAAATTAGATCCAGGACTTTTCTGCTCTCAAAACTCATATGGACTGTGTAAGAGGCCTTCCTGCCTGGCATGGTTCAGAAATTTCATAACCTTATCTATCTACATAAGCTGGTATTGCTTCATCTGGAGTATTTTTTCACTTCAAAAACTACCCTCACACACACACACTTCTATTAATCACCTATCTCTTGGATTTTTCCCCTTTGCAGAGGAAAAAAAGACCATGCTTTAGGGCACACTTCAGGTGCAATGTTTTCATTGCTGTTTTTATAGAAAATGAAAGATTTCATTTTCATTTAAGCTAAACATCTCCAATATTTGCAGTTGTAGAAAACAGATTTCAGAAGAACCCTTGCAAAGAGACTGTACAGATAAGAAAACAACAATTTATTCCTCTTTTTGCCTGAGAAGGAATAAAACATCTCTCTCCCCAAAAGCATAGCACTTTAGATAAGTAAATCTTTTTAAAAGTGCATAGACACCCAACTGCATTGAAATATGATTTATTAACTGGCATTTGTGGGGGGCGAGGGTGCTAAACGTCCAGAGGTTTTGAATTTTTATGACATGGAGCCAGATTCATACAGATAAGTTTGATAGATGTCATTTTTAGTGGGGGGAGGTGGGGAGGTTTAAATGCTAATGTTCCCAATATGCCATTCAAGTTATTTATTGCAACTCGAGACCGGAATTTATAGAGTGCTATTAAAATGTCTCGGTTGTGTTGGATCTTGATTGCAGCTGGATTGGCCTTTATTTTTGTATTATTTTTTATAGGACGAGGAAGAACGTGGCTGTGCGTCCCAGCACATGAGCGCGTTTATCAAATACAAGGCAGCAGCCGGAACAAGGGGAAATTGCATGAGAGCGCCCAGCTCCTGGCTGGCAGAAGCACATTCACCTCTCATTCGTGTCAGGGGGTTTCATACTCCAACTTTGTAGTAAAGGCGTCTTCCCCGAGCCCGGGTTCATAAAAGCGTTAGTGGTCCTTGATGTTCCCAGCAGAGGATAGTAAGGAAAACACAGCCCTGAATAGCTCACATTGATTGCAGCAAATACAGAGCAGGAGGGTCAGCACCATTTCCCAGCCCAGAGCCAGCGCTGTAGAACTGAGCAGCTATTCATAGCCACTGGACCCTCTCCAAGCCGTGAGTGTAAATTTGCTTGTATCATCTTTGCAGAGAGGAACTGTGGTCCCCAGTGCCTCCCGCTTCATTCGGATAGACTGTTTATTTGTTTAGTCCTGTAATGATATTATCCACAGGGCTAGAGCCACACAGGGAGGATTAGGAATTCCTGGGGGAGAAGCCGTATGTTTATTACCATGACAGCCCCGTGTGACACAAGCCAACAGTTACTTGTATTTGTTCTTACCCGCTCCGAAAACCCGGAGCTTGCAGCCGCGGGGCGAGAGTGTAGGATCGATCTCGCGAAGGCACAAGGCGAAGAGGCTGTTACAGGGAAAGTGGTGGGACTAGCATCCTGGAAACTCCTTCCCCGGCTATCTGCAAACAGCTCTCTCGCAGGGCGCTTTCGAGTGTAAATGACGGGAGGGGGGGACATCAGCCACTGAAGTCTTTCCAACAGTGATAACACTACCAAAGCTGTGCGTTTAACCTGCCCTTCAAGAACATTTAATAAGCTATGCAACTGAGATTTTAGTCTTTTCTAAAAGAAGCCCTGCATTTCTAAAACAACAAACAAAAAAGCACCGGTACAAAAAGCTCTTGCAGGTATGTGCATAAGCCCAGCGAAAGGGGAAGAGGGGCCAAGGGGGAGGAAGAATTTTTTTCCTTTTGTTTTCCTTTTTTTTTCTTTTTTTTTTCCTTTTATTTCCTATTTTAATAAATATTTAATCATGGAAAGGGAGGGAAAGGCCAAAAGTAACAAAGAACTGTAGATTGTTTAGATTGCTTGGGAACTCCCTCTTTGCAGCTGACCATTGCTACATGTAGGTTAATTTCCACATGGAGCTGGAGAAACTCTATCCCCGGTTTGTGAAGTATGGGTCAGCCGAAGCATGTTAATCTGTTTAGCATGTGTGCTTCGTGGAGGTGCCAGACCACCACCGTGCAAGAGCAGAAGCAGCAGCAGCCATGGTCCTTGGGGGTAGTTAATGAAGACTTTAAGGGAAATAAGTTTATAAAGGTTTCAGTTCGTGCACCATGCCAGCTTTGGACATTTCAGGCTTCCAGCTTTGCGGACCAGAAAGCTGGGAAGTCTCTGGGCTGTTTATAGCAGCCCTGGAAGGGAGAGAGCCGGAGCCGCAGCCTGCGCGGCCGGGGGCAAAGCGGGGGCAGCCCTGGTGCTTCTTATTCCCGGGGACAGGGGGCAGCGGCACCCGCCGAGCCCCCCAGCACCTCGAGGGCACCCCGAATCCCCCGTGGCCCCGCACGCAAGGGCATCTTCACCGCTTTGGGCAGCCTGAGGTATTTTCGGGACTTCGGTTTAAGCTGCGCCTTTCCTGATGCAGAGCCTCAAACGCAACTGGAGGCTTGGAGCGTCGTGCGAGCCGCTACCCGAGATAATAGCAAATAAAACCTTATGAGTCTATTCCTATAGCCCCACACAGTGCGGGCTAATCAACGTCTCGTCTCTCGCTTGGGGATGAGCTGTGAGGCATGTGGCGCTCGGGCGAACTCTCCTCTTTTCTCTCATCATTTTTTTTATGTTCTTTTGAAATGCTAGACACTTATTAAAGCATTTTTAAATAATCAAAATATTTGCTGATGAGTATTTATTTTGACAAGGGGTTTGGTTTGGCTTTCGACTTCCCGTTCAACTATATAGACTGCAGTATTAATTTACTATAAAACCAAATGTGGTTGAGATTAATTCTGCCTCGGCTCTGGGTTTCAGTCATTCGGGAGAAGTTTCTCTGGTAGATGAAATGAACAGTCACAAGCACATCTCTTTCCATTTTCCGGCGTGCTTCGCCATGTGTTCCTCAGAGCCAAAGGAAGATGAGTTTCGCTCGAGAGGAGAAATGTCCCGCGAACAGATACATCCCCTCGTCGCATCCAGACAACGAGGACATCCGTGCAGTCCCGTGGTGTCCCCGTCCTTGCCATATGTAAAGCGCAGTGGCCAAGCGGGCGCTGCACGTCGAGGATCAGAAAAAACCCCGGACTGGGACGGGGGGTCTCGGCGGGCGCCCCTTCACTCCCCGGGCACTCGGACCCCGGCCCGGGGAACGACCCCCCGGGTTGGGCAGTCGCCGCCCAGCAAGTCTTTTTCTTTCCTTCAGGCCTGGGTGCTCGTTTCTCTTCTTTAAAGTGTTGTCGGCGATAAGATCGCGAAGAAGGGGCCAGGGCCAGGAGAAGCCTCGATGTAACTGCAGCTGCCTGGGGAAACCTCTGCCCGCTTCCCCGCTGCCGGCCGGACCGGCTCCCGGCCGCCCTTCCAGGAGTAAGCAGATGCACTGGTTCCCTTGTTTCTTCTTCGCTAGCAGGAGGCAGCGGCAGTGCCCACCCTCATGGGTTTGCTGGCACCGGCTCACCCCCGGGCTGGGGCCGGGCTTCTCCCGGGGGTGCCGGGTCTTTCCGAGCGAGGGAGCGCAGCACCGAAAGAGCCTGCTTTTGGGCTTCCTGCCCTTTCGTGACATCTGCAGTAGGTTACTTTCCCCTGCAAAGCTTTTTTTACTACAACATTTTTGCCTTTTGGTTGGTTAGTCGGGGGGGGGGGGGTGTTTGTTTGTTTGCTTGCTTTACAACCTTGCACGTATTTTTCTCAGCGCACTTCTTTGTTAATGATGAAGGAATTGGGCGGGACATAAACGGTGAGCTAGCTTATATGCTGGCACTCCTTGCCGCTCACCCTGACCTGTATGATGGAAGATATTTTCCGTCATCCTGAGAAGGGCGGTGGCTCATGCCTTAAGCTCACTGCCGACAACAGCCTTACAGGCCGGTACAACACAGTGGCGCTCAACATCGAGTGTTCGTAGGCCGAGGTGTGAGGTGTGAGGAGGGAAGGTGTCAACTATTTCAGAACAGGATTTCCCTCCCAGTTTACTCTTGCGGGGCCAACACACAGATATTTAAAGGTTTTACTGGGAAAAGAAATGTGTGTACAAAGTAAAAAGTTTCCGGTACCGAACTGCGCCCCACTCTGCGTTCCCCGTTGAAACCTTTCACGAAGTGTTATTTCCCTGGGGAGCGTCGCGGGGCGGTATCCCTGGATTAGCACCGTCCCTTAGCGTGAGAAGCCCTTTTCCACCTGGGGCGTTTAATGCTCCGAGGTACCCTCGGAAACAGTCCTGCCCTCCTCCAGGGGGAGAGGTGGTCTCCCCTCCGCCATGCCGTTGCTCCTGCCCCGAGCAGGTCGGCTCTGTCCCCACCAGCCGGGCACGGCGCCCCGGGGCGGCCGGACACCCGGCCGGTTCAAGCCATCAAAGCCCTCTTTATTGCTTTAATGACCTACAGCCTATTTTCTTTCCCTGAAGGATCCAGTCAGAGCTATTCCGTTTGAAGCAGTCGCGGTACAGCCTGACCTCAGGCCAAGTGAGTGTCCTGCCAGAGGAAGTTTAACAATGAGTTTCGAGGAAATGTGTATATTCTTCTCTGGGAATGTGCTCCTGGTCAGAAAGCCAGGCACCCCTCACCCAGCAGCTCTGCTCCCGGGCTTCTCTGCTTCTTTTGGAGCCAGGCACTATCACTTTCACTTCGGTCAGCAATGCCAAATCAGGAAAATGAGGTGGGGCCTGCATCGGCTCGTGCATAATCGCGGTAGTTTAATGACGTCTGACTAGCAGACCCGTTATTTTCGACAGCCCAGTCTTTTCGGAGATCAGAAGCGTGGCAGAGTTGCGTGAAGATACCAGGCCGGCTTTCCAGCCGTTAGGGAAGCTCAGCCGCCTTCGAGCAGCCTGAGCCCCCGCCTGCCCGGGCACCGCCGCAGCGGCAGCTGGGGGGGAGCTGCGTGGGCGGGGAAGGTCCCCGTCACCCCAGCCCGCACGGAGGGGACAAACACGCTGCGACGACAGCTTCTTCGTGCCGCTGCACAGGGGGTGCCGGCTCGGGGGGAGTCCCCAGAGGGGGTGGGGGGAGGCCCGGCGCACCCCTTACGCCAGGGCGAGGGCGCCGTGGGCACCGCCGCCCCGCGGGAAGGGCGAGGGGGAAGGGGCGCGAAGCCGCTCGGCGTGGACAACAACAATTCCGCGGTGGTGTCGGGAGGGTCCCTGCGGGGTTTGCCGGGAGCACCGATGTATTTCAGAGGAGAGCCGGGGCGCCGGTGCCGGGCTGTCCCTCGCCGCCGGTGCCGAGGGGCGAGGAGGGAGCCCCGGCGCCCGCGGAGAGGCGGTGGTGGCAGGGGTACCCGCACCCCTCGGATTTCCTACAGCCCGGCAGTACCGAAACTTCGAGCGGGAGCACCCGCGGGGTGACCGTCCCGCCGGGACGCCTCGCTCCCTAGCGAGCGAGGCTGTTTGGAAACCGGTGCGGAAAACAAAACAAAACAAACCCCAAACCCACCCGCAAGATCAGGATGTGAAACTAGGATTTCGCAAGAGGCAGGGCAGGCGGACATCACCGCCTGCCGCGCACAGAGGCTGCGGGCCCACGCACCAGCCGGGGCCGCTGCCGCCCTCCCGGGCCTCCCCGCAGCCACCGCCCGCGGGGCTCCTCCCTGCCGCCGGCTCCGCGGGCTCCCCGCGGGCGCTGCGGGCCGCCTCCGCCGCCCTCGGCTTCGTCCGCCGCGGGCAGAGGGCCTCCGTGGGCCCCGCTCCCTCGGCCGCCGTGGGGCACGCGTGGGCAGGGGTGGACACGCGTGGGAGCAGGCGCTGCCGGCACCAGGTCCAGGAGCACTTGCCGCGGTTTCTGCCTGTCTCGCAGGGCAAAGGGCGTTAGAAAATAAAATTCCCCGGGCCAATAAATCCCCCAGCGCGACGCGGAGTAGGCTTCCCATTTTAGAAGCTCTCCCCGTGTAAAGAGGTATTTGGGCTGCCTCCGAAATAATAAATCCCAACAGCAGACAATAAAATTTACTACCACAGGAGTAACAGAAGCCTAAAATATTCCGAACATGTTCCTTGAACAAATAGCATAATCCCTGGCACACTGGAACACATGGTTTGCTTCAAACATGTTTCATTTTGTCATCGCATTGAGTGTACAGTATTTCTCTTTGGGTGCAAGAGTGATTGATATCTTTGGAAGAATTGTTTGCAAGAACATGAAAGTTGCCAAAGCAAACACGTTGGAGGGAAGTGTGCAGAAGGGGGTGCAGAAGTATTTGGAGTAGATCTGGGTTTGGGGAGTTCACACAGAGGTGAGACAGCTAGAAGTAGAACAAATAAAAACATTCTGCACACTTCATCTAAATAAATTATATACAAAAATTGCCCTTTTGTAGCCGGCAACAGCACAGTTACCATGCTTCCCTCGTGCCCCTATAGAATGTGGGCTGGAAGCCAACTTTCTTCAGCTAATGATTTGTAACTTTTGCTCCACTTGAATGAATCTATTAATATTTAGATCTCTCCAATTCTCCTCCATACGAGCTGTCAGCATTATTAAACAAAATAATCTATTTACCTTCTGTTGTACGTGTCCAGCAGTGGCTTGCGTGCCTCGATGATGTACGTTAATAGGTTTTTCTTACGCTCCACTGCACCGGCCAAAGACAAAACTTCACATATTTTGATCTTTCTTTTTAAAAAACAATGTTTGACAAAACTCATTAGATCGCGCAAACTTTGGGGTGTTAATTTAATAACTTCCATTCCTGAAGGACAAATATTTATTTTAATTCCCCTTTTATCTCTTTCTGCCATCAACATCTGGGGAAAGCCGTTGCTTTGGCTGGTTGAGATGGCCAGATCACAAGGGTACTTCGGCAGGAGATGGCGGGCGAAGAGTGCGTGGTTTTAGACACGTATTTCCGAGGCAAAACGCCTCGCTTGGGCAGATCTCCGTCCTTCCAAAACTCCCCTTAGTAAAGCCCCTGACCCCCCGCGCCCCTCTTTCACCCGCGGCAGCGGCCCCCGGGGCCCGGGAAGGGCCGTCCCCCAGCGGGGCGGGGGGGCGGGGGGCCCTGCATCAAACCCCTGCCCAGTCACCTTCTGGCCTGCTTCAATCCCGAGCACCCGGTGAGAGGAAAAAAAAAAAAAACCAAACCCATAGCTCCCTACATCCCGGGGAGAGTTCCCGCTTCCCCGGGGATGAAATTTCTCCGGCCACGGGGCGGCTCTGACTCTGCGCCCCCCCTGCGCGGGATTTTCACCGAGGACTGGATTTCAGAGAGGCTTAACCCATCTTCTCCTCCTGCCCTCAGCCTCCCCCGCCCCCAAAACATCCAACCCCCCACCTCTTGCCTTCTCGCCCAGCCCGGGATGAATGGCACTGCTGCACAAGGGACCCGCGGGGCAAGGCCACGGCCAGGACTCGCAGGAATAGAGGAGCGGATGGGTGCCGGGGCACAGGTTTCAGCTAAACCTCTCAACCCGGAGCTCTGACCCTGTGTTCATGCTACTTGCAGAAATTCCCCATCTGGATTTAAAAAAAAAAAAAAAAAAAGAAAGAAAAATTCCCAGTGCTAACAAGGAAACTTGCCGTATAACGCCCACGAGGGAAACAATGTGAAACATGTAAAATGTAGACAAACAGCTCAGCCACCTGCTGATTGCGACGGACTACCAGGCAAACAGCTGCAGCTGCCCCTGGGTCTGGACAGGGAGCATCCTCAGCCCTCATCTACTTGTTTTCCGAAAAAAAGAGGTCACCAACATCAGGGCTTCCCCTGGGGCTCCAGAAATGCAGATACTGGCCCTGGGAAGATCCTGCACTCTCTAAAATTACAAAAACTCTAAAACTGAGTAAAACTCGGCAAGCTCTCAGGTACCCCTCACGCTGTCCTTTGATCCTTGCAGGCCAGGCACCCTCTTCTGACTGTCTCTCAGGCACCTCCGGAGCCGCGTTTTGTGGTGAAGGCCCCAGAACCTGTCCGTGCTGGAGGGGTGCGAGCAGGGGCACAGCCAATGAGCAGGGACAAGCGACAAGCCCGCCTTGGGAGGGGGTGGCCTCCCTCCTTATATCCTCAGCGGCCCGGCCCGGTAGCCGGGACGAAGTCTCCTGTTCGTCCCCCGGGGCCAAACCCCCGTCCCTGGCAGAGCGGGGGGAGATCCTCCGGGAGCATTTAATGGAGAGATGCGCTCTCTGCAGCCGAGCAGATCTGTCCTCTGAGCTGGGCTCGCTTTTTGGGGGGGGGGGGTAGATTCTCTGTCCCTAAGGGAAGTATTTGATCGGTTTTGTCCTTTGGACTCGCCCTGTTGAGTTCACTGGCATTAGGCGTGATACAGCGTGAGCAGCTCCCCGCCTGGCCGAGGGCAGAGGACAGCGGGCCCGGACGAGCGCGGCGGAGCCGGGACAGGCGGGGGCTGCCCCGCTTCCCACCTGCCTGCTCACCCGGGGCTGAGAGCCCGTCCTTCCCCCGCCGGCAACGCCGCCTGGTCGCCGGAGCAAAGAGGAGCACACCGACCAGACGCTCCCAATTCTCTCCGGTTCCCCTCCCCAGCCAGACGGTCTCTGGAGAAAGTGACTCTGGAGGCTCGGAAGAAAAAGAAGGATGCCGCTTGGTTTTCCGTGCTTGCCGCTCCCGTAGGTCTTTCTCCCACGAGATCCCACCCGCCAGCGGCTCAGAGGGGCCTCTCTTGGGGGAAGGCCGGGAGAACGGGACGCAGAGACTTTCCCCGGGCAGATATGACTGTTTCTCCGGAAGGGCCCATCGGCTCGTTCTTTAAAAAAATAAATTAAAAAAAAAAATCCCACCCCGACTTTACCCCACTCTGCTGGCACGTGGTGCGCTGCAATCACCAAAGACCCCGGGATGAAATCCGCACCGCAGCCCCCCCCCCCCGCCCCGCGTCAGCACAAGAGGGGGTGCGGCCCCCCCGGGCGAACGCCGTCTTCGGCACCGGCTGTCGGGAGCTCGTCGGCTGCCAAGTCATGAGTGCGAGCTCTTTTCAGGCACTTTTGGTCATATCGAGTCCTAAATTAAAGCATCTGGGTGTAGCAGGCTGGTGTTAATGAAGAGAACATTTTCCTCCTCCCTTGCCCCGTCAGCACCAGGCTTTTATTCGCGTTTATGAGGACAAAAATCCCTCTATCGTACGGGGAAGAAGCGGCGCCGCAGATTTACGAGGTGCTCAGACACGGCAGTGCCCCGCCGGGGCCGGCCCCCCGGAGCGGGGCGCCCCGAGGGCTGCCCGCGCCCCCGCCCGCACCCCGGGGGCCGTGCGGCGGGAAACGCGGGTCCGGGCGGCTCTGGGGGATGCAAGCGCATGTTTGGGTGTGCGGGGGTCTTCCCAGCTCCGAACTGAAGGCAGAGGGCACCCCGGGAAGATATTTCCAGTCGCCCTTCCCTCACCCCGCCCAGCGGCCCGTTGGAAACTGCCGCCCCTCCTGGGCTTCCCGCAGGCAGCGTTTTGGGGGCAGGAGCCGCCCCCCCGCGGGTGACCTTTCCCACCGGCCCTCCGCCCCTTTTTTACCCCGCCGGTGCTTTCCCACCCATCCCGGCGCGGCAGAGCGCAGCGGGGCGGGCGGCGAGGCAAGGCGGAGCGCTGGGCTCCGCACCTGCGCACGCACCGCGGCCGCGGGGCCGCTGGGCCAGGGGAGAAGGGCGACGGCCTTTTCTCCTTCCCCGAGCTCCCTCCTCGCTGGCAGCGGAGCAGGAGCTGGGGAACCCAATCCAGACACCGCCCCCCCGCCCCATCTCTCCCCTGGGGTTGGGAGCATCCCGGTCGCTGAGAAACCCCGAGGACGGAGAGCCTGGGCCTGCGAGCGGGAAGGCCGGGGCCGAACATAACTTAACGCCTGAGGAGGAAGACTTCGGCCTAGCGCCGTTTTTCTGCCCTCTGTTTTTATAGCTGCGTTATCTCTTTCTGTCTTTTTTTTTTTTTTCTTTTCGAGGTGGGGGCGGGGTGGTGGTGGAGAGAAGTAATTCTGCTGAACAGAAAAGCCAGGCCCGGGAAGGGGTTTCTTTTGACTGATCAGGGTGATCTATCCAGGCCCTCTAATTAGAGAGGGATCCAGGGTGGCATTAGTTTCCAAACATTTTAATCGAGCTTTAAGCAGAGCTCTTTTCAATGGCAGGAGATAAATGTAGCAACTGTTACCGTCCCGCTGAATGGCCACCTCCCATGGTGAGCATTCAGCCTTCCTTTCACAAGCCCTAAGCAGTTTAGTCTATGGACCCAGCAACACTCCACATATCTTCTAATTAGTCTAATTAGAAAGGTGGATTGATAGATGCAAGGAAGACAGAGTTAAGTTAGGAAGATGCTCAATGCTGCCAATCTGCACCGGGGAGTGGCTTATTCTCTGTGGGAGGAAAAAGAAATAAAGGAAAAGAAAAAGAAAAACAACAAAAAAAGATAAAAGAAAGAGAGAAAGAAGGAGAATCCCGGAGCCTGACACGAAGGACAAGTCCCGAGGAGTCCGAGGTCTCTTAATTGAGGGGGATACACGACTGAGGTGCCTTTCCCGGCCGGGTTTTCCCCCGGTGGGTTTGGCTGGTTGCCGTCCCGACCTGGAAGCGCTCCCCGCCGCAGGGCACAGCCCCGGGCTGGGCCGCGCCGTCGGGGCACCGCTCCAGGCACCGCTCCGGGCACTGCCGGCTCGCCGCTGGAGCGCGGGGCCCCGCGATCACACACACATGGAGGGGAAGGAAAAGAAAGGGGAAGGCGCCGAGAAGCGGCTTGCTTCCGGGGTCCCCACCTCGGCCCATCGCACCCCGCAGGCTGTCGCCAGGGAGCGGGGAGCCGGGACCCGAGGAGGCCCCAGCGAAGCCGCCTTTGTGCAAGGATGGGTGACAGGGGTCTGGTCGGGGCGCAGGGGCAGGCGGGGGGCTGAGGAGGGTCTCCTCCCCACATTCCAGCCCACCGCCGCCTCCTCGCAGGGAGGAAGGTGCGGTGGGAAAAAGCGCGGGGGGCTTGAGGAAGGCTGAACCTTTAATTGGGCGATAAATCAGGGAGAGGAGCATGGGGCAGTGCGCGCAGGTGTCAAAACAGAGGAAAAGTCCGCCGGCCAGCACGGCAGGGCAGGGACCCCTCGTCCCCTCCCCCGCTAATGTCACCCTGGTAAGTCTGCTGCCCGCAGCGGGGACGGGGAGGGGGCGGTCAAGGCAGGGCCGGCGGATGGCGAGTCCCTCCGGGCCACGGGGGGGAACCGGGCCGCTCGTGGGGTCCCCTCCCCGCCACAGCCCGGGCCAGTGTGTCCAGCGGTAAGCTTTCCCTTTCTCACTCTTCCGCCAGGCCGGCACAAGACCCCGCAGGAGAAGCACGGTGGAGGGAAGGGCCCCCACCTCTCATTTCGGCACCCTGCGGCAACTGAGCCGCCACTCCTCTCCCCGCCCGCTCTCCTTGCGCCTTCCCCCCCTACCTGCCTTTCCCTGCACTCGCTCGCTCTCTGGCAGATTGGGATTACAGACCAAATTGTGAGCGATTTCAAATGCAATGCTTCGCTCGGGAAAAGGAGCGGGGGGGCTGGAAATTAAGACCCAGCCTGTCAAAGTCCCTAATCAAACTGCTGGCAAAGGGGGATTCGCAGACAAAAGGAAACAATGGAAGTCTCGTTAGATCATTTTTCTGGACATTGTTTATGGTCTGGAAGGGATCAATCGTTTCAAAATATTACCAGTAAAAATGATCCTGTGTGGAATGCAGCTAATCCTTTTAGGTTCCTGTCAACTGTTTCCACTCAAGGAATCCGATTTTTCAAATCAAAGGTGCAGAACTCAATTGCCAAGGGATTTATAGCACCGGCACCGGGCTCCCCGCTCCCCTCCCAGCGCCCCACGGTGTCTCCAAACGCCCCGCGTGGGTGCCGAAGGCCGGGCCGGCCCTGGGCCACGGGCTGTCCGTGTCGGGGCGGGTTATCAGCCCAGGGCGCTCCCTCGACGGCAGCTCTGGTCTGCTCTGCGGCGGGCGGCCGGCTGCCCAGCGCAGCCGAGGTAGGGCGGCAGCGTACCTGGGGCCGGGAGGAGGCACGGAGCGGCCGGGCTCCTCCAGCCGGGCTTCCCGGAGCGTCCGCGGCTCTGTCCCGGTGCGGCCACGGAGATTTGCGCGGCTCCCCGAGCGAACCGCGCCGTCTCGCAGCCGCAGGCGCAGCAGCAGCTCCGGGACTGGGTTCAAAAGCTCTTGTGGGAGCGCTGGGTTTGGCTTGCCCGTGTGTTAGCAAGTTGTTGCAGGCTTCCTCTGGGTGGGGAAGGAGGCTGGAGGGGAAGGGAAGTCGGTTTAAAAGCAGAGACATCCACGTCGCTTGTCGGTAGCTCCGCGCCGGTGCGCGGGCCGGGGATCTGCCTCACGGGCGGGTGGGCGGCAGCGGGGACTCCCCCGAAAAACGCGTCCCGGTCGTGGACAGGCAGATGTCTGAACACCCGGGGAAAAGCCATCGCGAGGGGGGTCGTGCTGAAAGCGATCTAAAGAGGTTAATTTCCAGAGGAGGGCCGCCCTTTGGCTTCTCGTACGGAAGCGGGAGGCAGCGGGGAGGAGGTCTGCGGTTTGGTGCTAGCGGGGCCGCCGGCTGCCGAGCGCTTGCGGGACAGCACGGGGACACGCACTCGTGTGGGCTGCCCCACAGGCAGCGCCGTCTGCACGGAGGAAGAGAAGTTAAGGACTTCCAGGATGTTTGACAGAGCCCACCGAGCTGCCCCAGGCGGGATTTTGTGCAATCAGAAGCAGGCTGGAATGAATAGTATAAATTATTTTCCACGGTCCGTAATTTCCGACCCCATCCACTTTCGGGCAAGCTAGTCACCTGACATACCTGTCCCTCCTCGCTCTGCGCTGGACAATTTTTTTTTTTTTTCCGCCACCAATAGTTCCTTTAATCGTGAACTATTGATCCGAAGAGACTGCCTTCCTTTACCCCTCCCTTCGTGCAGCCGACAGGTGGAATTTCACTGTACACACGTATATTAGAAAACGATCAGTTTCGTCTAGTGGTTGCTGAATAAGCAGACGTGACAGTGTTTATTTTACGAAAAGAAAACCCGAGGAAGTCACCTCATTTATCTTGATTGTGTGTATTTAATGTTTTTCGTGTATACAGGTGTGCATGTGCTCTCCCATAAGGAAAGCTGAGAAATAGACCTACGTCAACCGCGGTAGGAAGAGCCGTATTCCCGGGATTTACAAGGACTTTCCAAAGGGTGGGCATTTGCCGGAGCGACCACCGCCGTGCTACAGCTGCGCGGCCGCGGATCGGTGGCAGCAGTGGGTCCCGGGCGCACTGGCCTGGACCTACACACGGGTTTCGATGCACGCAGATGGTTTTCTGTTGCGCGTAAGGGAGAGAAATACCTTCGGATTAACCGTGGATAAGGCTTTTCCAGACTCAGACAACGAATTAATGCAACAACTGAAATCTCTATTTATCCTTTTGCTTCCAACATAAATTGTATAATTTATCATCTAAATATGGGGCCCCGCAGACTTCTGCATGCCGTTTTGCTCCATCAACGAAAGGGAAACTTAGAATCAATTCAACAGGTCTCTTGTGGTTTGGAGAAAGGACAAGTTTAATTATTTTGATTAAAAAAACAACACAAGTTTCCCTCTGAATTGAGCTCAGCGATATAATTTCTGAAATTGGCTAGACACTGCATTTTAAAAAAATATAAAAATTAAGAACTCTTCCGTACAGTCCAGTCCATATTTTTTTCTCCTTTCTGGGCATTCCGGGGCCTAGCCGGCAGGTCTCTCCTGGCCTCCCAGGCGCAGCCCGCAGCGGGAGCCCCACTGCCCCGGCCGCGGCAGCCCACCGAGCCGCAGACCTGCACTGAAGGCACATCTTCGTACGAGGCGCATCTTCCGCGGGGTTCCCGCGGTGATTCCCGCCGGGTGCCTCCCCGCTCCTACGGGCAGGCTGGGCGCGGAGCACCGCCGCGGCCGCGGAGGCTCTGCCCCGCTGCGCGGCCGCGCATAGCCCGCGGTGCCGCCCGCGCTGCTGCAGCCGGGCGGGCTGCGAGTTTTCCCTCGGGGCTCCCTGCGGCCCCCCCAACCCCGCAGCCTTTGCCTCTCCTCTTTTGGGTCGCGCCGGGCGCTGCGCGGCGAGGCGGGCCGGGCGGCGGGGAGGGAGCCGGCCTGCGGGGCCGGCAGCCCGCAGCACCCCCCCGGGCCGGGGTCGGCGGCGGGGCACGGCGCTCTTCTGCAAGAGAAAAAGAGGAACAGGGGGTTTACCGATTTGGGGGTCGCCTGCAGGTCACCGCCTCCCCCCCAACCCGATGGGCACCCATCTGCTCAGAGAGGCACATTTGGTGCCGCGGCACGGATCCGAAGGCAGCTCGTTACCGTCGGGAGTGCCATTTTCCTGCGGGCACGTACACGCTTATGCACGAACCGTTCCTCCTCACCTCACTCGTGCTTTGCAGCGCAGGAAGGGGCAGCGAGCGGAGAGCTCACGGCGGCCGCTCGACCTGGCTCTCACGGTGGGGATGCGAAGGGGAGAGGGCTTGCGGAGAAGCCCTGCAGTCACCTGCGGCAGGTCACCGGGGGTGCGGGCGAGGGGCGGCGGAGGCGGAGGGCGAGCGGACACCTACCTGCCCGGGAGGCGCCCGGCTGCGGCGGGCACACGGCGGCCGGTCCCCGCCGGTCCCCGCCGGTCCCCGCCGGTCCCCGGGTCCCGCCGGTGCGTGCAGCCCGGCGCCGCGCCGAGAGGGGAGCGGGCGACACTTCGCTACGGACGGGATGGGATGGGGGAGCCGCTGGTAACGAGCTGAAAAACGGATCTGATTTGGTTAGCGAGTCCCAGCGCAGGGAGCGTTTGGCCACGATCATAATTTCCATGATTTCTGTCAAATACAATATTATCAGAGACTACCGAAGTACTTACGGTAAGTAATGAGGGAAAGCATTACATACGGAGCAGAGCCTCCGGGCCGTGCCAAGGGACTATTAAACCAGACCTGCTTTCCAACAGATCCCCCGCACAGGCCTCAGCCTCGGCGGGGGCGATCGTGCGCCCTGCCCTCGCCACCAGCGCTGCAAGAAAGGCAGCAGCTGGGAGCAGGTGAGGCCCTCGCCCCCCGCCCTTCGCCCTCCGGACTCGGGGACGAGGCTGGCCCTGTGTACTTGTAATCAGGCTGCAAGGACGGGGGGGTGCACCAGCCGACACCCCGCTGCCCCCAGGGGTGCCTCTCGCTGCACCAGAAACATAACCGGGGGCGAATGTACGGCCCGAAGGAGCTGCGGATGGGGAAAGTTTGGGAGGAGACCAGCTTCAGGGCCGGGGAGCCGCGCAGGGGCGCCCCGCGGCTCGGCCGGACCCCCGGGCTGCGCTGGCCGCCGCAGCCCAGGCCGGTGCCGGCAGGGCCGGCGCGGTGCCGGGCCCCTGTGCGCAAGGCAAGGGGAGCGCTCCGGCGGGAAGGGCACAGTGTGCGGACGTGCGAACTAATCAGCTTGGAAACGGGGGAGGGAAGGGGAAACTTCTTTTATAGGGGATGTGGGAAGGGACCTAACACAGTCCTGCTTGAGAGAAACGTTATACAAGATGCTTGAAAAGAAATAATTAAAAAAAACTAATTAAAAATATATAAATCACCCAACAGAAACAAAGAAATATGTGGAAGGAAACGTTTCTGGATAGAGACACTGTGTGTGGCATAAAGAGCGATTGAATACATAAGGGCTTCATTAAATTCCCAATAGATAACATTTGGCTAAATCTATCCCTAGATTAAAACTCTGCATAATAGCACCATAAACTAAAAAGTTTCTTTTTGTGTGGTCCTTCTGGAGGAACCGATTGAAACATTAGCCCCCTCATAGAGCAATCCCCTCCCAATTCAGCTCCAGTAATTCGTCTCTCGGCCCTACGGGGATATGATGAGAAAAGGAGACGGGTTAATGAATCCGCACTTTGTAGGTGGGAGGAGGAGAAGGAGGCGACACCATCCTGTTTGTCCCACCAGCTTGTTTTCTTTTTCAGGGCCCAGCCTATTTTTGAGGAATTTTTCGTCCTGGCTCCGTCCCTGTGAGGACTACACGTCCCCTCTGTTCGCCTTGAAAGCCGGGGCGGGAGGGGGGCACGGCGGGACATTTGCATGCGAATGGGGCGCTGGGGCCCGGCGGTGCTGCGAGCCCATGGAAGGACTGCGGGGCCGGCGCCTTTTCTGCCGGCACCTGCTCCGCCGCCGCCGCCACCATCCACCGCGCAGCGCACCGGCGCGGGGAACCGGGGCCGCCGGGACCCGCGGCCGGGGCCGGGCGGCTTCCTCGCGGACTCGGAGAAAACAAGCGAAGGGGTCTTACCCCAGCACCACAGGCCCCTTCCCCAGCGCTTGAAAAGAAAACAATAAAGCTACACCACGTTTTGCAATTTGCTCCTGCCAGCTTCCCTGCCAATTCCCAGGTGAAGGCCCTGTCCGCACAGGATGCAGACGACGGGTGTAAAGCGAGGAAGGAGCAAGTGTCCGAGTAGTTTTCTTGCCACACACTTTTGAGCACGGCTTTCCTCTGAAGGGACCCGAGGGAAGGGCGGTGGGCGCCCTCGGACCCCGCTGCCCACCGGGCCGGGCCGGCCTCCGCGCAGGGGAGGTCGCCGGGCTCCCCAGGGTTTGCTACGGGAAAGCCAAGAGAAACAAACACTGGGTCGCCAGAACCTGCTCTTCCCATCCAACCGCACGGGGACGGCGCCAGGACTCGCATGGCCTCCGGCCCCGGGCCGCTGCCCCAGCAGGCAGAAACCGGCCCGGCGGCCAGCAGCATCCCGCCCCGGGGAGCCCGCTACCGCCGTGCTCATGGCTACGGACGTCTTCTCCCCCGCAAAACCTTTCCCTGCTTGATTTTAGCCGCATCTCCGAGTGGCGCCTAAGCCGAGCTCCGTACCCCGCGCTGGAGCGGCCCGGCGGCCCAGCGCATCCCCCGGCCGGGCCCGGGGAAGGGGAGTTAATCGGTCCCTTGTGAAAAGGACGCGCTCTCCCCGAAGGGCACGTACGCGGTGCCTCTGGGATCTTTTCCCTTTAGTTTTGGAAATTAAACGGGACTCGACATCCTTGTCCTCTAAGGGATCCGGGACACCCAAGGAGGCCCTCCAGTTGTGGACTGCAAATAGAGACCAGCAGAGACCTTACGTCCAGTCTTTCCACTTATTGAAAACCATTAATTTAACCCTGCATTGCTACAAACAAAACAGAAAAGTATCACTTTTCTACTCCGCAGGAATACTTAAAACCAAGGCGACGAGGTACTTCGATATGTAAAAGCATGTAACCACACAACCTTCCCCTCCTCACTTCAAATAGCACTAAAAGGCATCCCTCCTTTTTTTTTTTTCTCTTCTTTATGAAAATTCACACAATTTATCCTTGAATCTACCAAATTGTTATAAATACAGCCGCACTTGAAAAGCACCTCCCTGATTTGAAAAAAATGTGTCTTCCTAGCCCACAACAAGCAACCACATGCCTACTCTTAAAACCTGCGATTCTCTTTTCATGCCTAAGCTCCGCATATTTGAGGCAGGCTTTTTTGGTTAAAAAATAATTCTAGTGTACGAAATAGACACCTATCGACCTTGTGCGGGTTAAGACGAGAGATCAGAAAAGCTGCTTTCACAGTTAGTTTCGTACACTTACATATCCTTACTTCAATAGCTTGTGCACTTAATCAGCTCGTCACACGAGGATATTCCAATGCTTATTTTATGTTATACGTATTGAAAAGTAGAAACATATGTCCCTATTATCATCACAGAAACATAAGAGTCTAGGACAAATCTCTCTGAAGTTCAGTACGTGCCCCTTATTAGTAGTATTTTCCTTTGGGCCTCTTGGAAACCAAACTGTGATGCAGTTGTGATTTAGAACACACCCAGAAGTACAAAAATAGTTTTAAACCAGCTTTTTAATCAATCCCCTGATTGGTGCCTTACAAAACTGGGCTTTAGGCCCGCAAGAGAGACCTATTTCTATTTATTCCCTCTTTTGTCCTTCCACTTCTTTTTTTTTTTTCTTTGTCTTTCATGCTCTGCTAGGGTTAACAATGGTTTGACTGCAAAGATCATATTCTGATCTTCTTCGTGGTCAAATCCAGACATAATAAATTTCAAGCTGTAAAATTCCTTGGCTATTGTGCTATTAATCCCGAAGAAAAAAATATCAATGTCCCAAAGAAGGGAGAAGTATTAAGGAGGGAAGGGTCTGAAGCCAATTGTTTGGCTGGGCTCCTTTGGTCTTTGGGTTTGGTTTTTGTTTTGCCTTTTTTTTTTGAAAATTAAAAATTTTATTTTTGAAAATGTGTAAAAATTTTACATTAAAATGGTACAATAATACTTGCCAGTAATTTTTAACAATATTCCTTGTAAAGAATACGCATAAAGTACAAAATAAAAAACTCCGTAAGTCTATTATAATACAAAACACAGGTTAAAATAAGAAATGATAATCTTGACTTTCTTCTGTGTAAACATGTTAATCTTTTCTTTTCTTTTATAAAAGTACATGAGACAAGTGTACTAAAATGAAAAAGTATTGCTTTGCTGTCCTCCCTCAAGCCTTTTTTCTTTTCCTGTACATTACTGTTTTCAAGCTCCTAGACCTGAGAATCTCTGAACTTAACGGTTTAGAGACGTTATTTATCACCATTATTAATTTTTTTTTTTTTTTTTTTTTTTTTAGGGAGTAGCGAGTAACTTTCCCGTAGCGCGAACGCCTGCCCATGCAGCATCTAGGCCCGGCTTTGCGTAAACGCGGGTCCCGGGCGGCCCCCGAGCCCCAGCGCGCAATCCCCGTGCAAAGCCCGCAGCCCCTCCGGGCGGCGTCCGCCGGGCATCCGAGCGGCGGAGAAAGCAGATACCCCGGTCCTACCTTCGGAAAGACTCCCAAACCCTTAACAGTTAGAGATCCGGGCCGCGAAGCCGGGGGCGGCGGGCAGGGCGGCGGCGGGGGGCAGGCCGCCCCCGGCGCTCCCCAGCGAGCGGGCCAGCCCCGGCGCCGCGGCCGACTGCGAGGCGCAGCTGCTGCCCGGGCCGGGGCCGGGGCCGGGGCCCGGCCCCCCCCCGATGATGCTCTCGATGGAGAAGGGCGACCGGGCCAGCGCCGCGCCGCTGCCGGGCTTGGCGGCGTGCAGCGAGGCCGCCAGCGCCGGGCCCAGCGGGTGCGCGTAGCCAAAGGGCGTCCGTGCCAGCTCCGCCGCCGGCAGCAAGGGGCCCGGCGGCGCGGCGGCGGCGGCGGGGGGCAGCGCCGCGCCGGGGGCGCTGCCAGGGGCGGCGGGGGGCTGGCGGGGCGGTGGAGAGGGGTGGTGGAAGGCGAAGAGGGCGGAGTGGGGGTGGTAGGGCTGGAGCTGGAGGCCGTAGCCGCAGCCATAGGGTCCGTAGGCGCAGGGCGGCTGCTGCGGGGGCTGGGGCGGGGGCTGCGGGAGGAAGGCGGCGGGGTCCACGGCGCGCAGCAGCAGCTCGGGCGCCGGCAGCTGCTGCCGCTTGAAGCGCTTTCGGCGGCGCAGGAAGCTCCCGTTGTCGAACATGTCGGCAGACTCGGGGTCCAGCGTCCAGTAGTTGCCCTTGCCCGGGTTGCCGGGCTCCCGGGGGATCTTGACGAAGCAGTCGTTGAGGGAGAGGTTGTGGCGGATGCTGTTCTGCCAGGCGGGGAACTTCTCCCGGTAGTAGGGGAAGCGCCCGCTGATGAACTCGCAGATCTCGCTCAGCGTCAGCCGCTTCTTGGGGCTCTGCAGGATGGCCATGGTGATGAGGGCGATGTAGGAGTAGGGCGGCTTCACCAGGCTGTTCTTGCCGCCGCCGCCCGCCCCGCCGCCGCCACCGCCGCCGCCGCCCGCCCCGCCGCCGCTCGCCGCCGCCTTCTGCGGGCCGCCCCGCGAGGGGGGCCGAGAGCCGCCGGCACCGTCCCCGCCGCCCGCCCCGCCGCCGCCACCGCCACCGCCGCCGCCGCCGCCGCCGCCGCGCACGGGCGATCGCGGCAGCAGGGCGTCGTCGTGGAGGTCGCCCACATCCTCCTCGTCCTCTTCCTCCTCCTCCTCCTCCTCGTCCTCGGCGTAGGAGCGGCGGCGGCGGCGGCGGCGGCGGGGCTGCGGCTCCTCGTCGTCCTCCTCGTCGTCCTCCTCGCCCACCACATCGATGTCGGTCTCCTCAGCCAGCGCCGACGCCTCGGACATCTCCGAGCTCAGGGTCATGGCGCGGCGGCGGGGCAGCGCATCGGTGGCGGCCGGCGCGGCGCGGCGGGCGGGCGCCCTCCCCGCCGCCGTCAGGCCCCCACGCCGCTCCGCGGAGAGCCGCCCCGCCGCCGCCGCCGCGGGCAGGCGGGCCGCTCCGAGCCGCGCCGGCCCCCAGCGCCGCGGGAGCGCTCCCGCCGCCTGCTCGGAGGCGGCGGCTGGTTTGGGTTTTGTTTCGGGGTATTTTTTGCTGCTTTTTGGATTTCTCTCTCCCTCTCTCCTTTTTTCCCCTCCCCCTGTTTTGGGGTCTTTTGGGTTTTTTTTTGGTTGGGGTCGGGGTTTGGGGGGGCGGGGGGGCTGTGCCGCCGCGCCGGGAAGTCGGTTCCCCCTTCTTTCTCCTCACCTCAGCCCCCAGACATTAATGGATGCGGGGCAGGAGGGAGCGCGCCTAGTCCTGGGAGGAGGAGAGGGGAGGAGGCTGGCGAGGAGGGAGGGCGGAGGGGGCGGCTTCGCCGGGCCTTCGGAAAGACCGTGAAAAGGCTGGGGCCGAGTCCCAGAGAGGGCGGCCTTCTTCCCCGCCTTATAGCGAGGGGGCCATCACATGGCTCCCGGCGTCAGAGCGCGGCGGGGCGAGCGGCGGCCCCGGGCGGCGCCGTGCCCCCCCCCGCGGGGCACCCGGCCGCCCGCCCCGGCCCCCCGCCTTCGCCCCGCCAGGAGGGGCTCTGGGGGGCCGCGGGGCGACCGCGGTCGTCTTCAGTGGAAAAGGGGGGAAATACAGACGCACCTCCCCCCCCCGGGGGGGGGGAAGTGCAAGACTGTCCCAAAGTGCTGGAGCATCTTCCCAGGAGCCGTCCGGAGGGTGCTGGGAGTTCTGCGTCTTCCTGGGCTGCCCCCAGGGACGGGGTCCTGCTTCCCGTGGGAAGAAGGGGGGGAAAAAAAATCAGGCCGGAGAGGGAGGTGGTGAGTTAATAAACTTCAGACTTCTGTCCGCGGGATGATTTAGAGACATCTCTCCCCCCCTCCTGCCTCTTCCCCCTCCAGAGTTTAATTTATTTAAGAATGAAATCAAATATCTCTCGATGTCGACCTCGCTAGCTCTCAAAGAACCGCCTCCAAACCACTCCGCTAATCTCGCAGTTTATTTGTAGGGCTATTGTTTTTAACGAGAGAGAGAAAGCTCCCTCCATTATGGGAAACACTAACAGAGAATTAGCGTTACCTCTTTCGTATGCAAAGGGAACAATTCACCGGCCTTTAAAATGCGAATTCTGCTCTAAGTGTAGGAGCAACACCCCCGAGAAAGTGACACAAAGGATTGCTTCCTAATTAAGTCCCACCGTTCCGAGTTTCAGGTGCTACATGCGAGGACAGCAGAAGAGCGGGGACCCCCTTGATGCGAGGGCTGGCGGGGGGGGAGGAAAACCAAACTTGGACATAAATGCAAACACCGTGGTCTTAAAAAGAAAAGCTTTGAAAATTCCTATTGCTCCCCGTTCTGGCAGGATAACTCATGATCAAGATCCGATTGGGATGCGAGGAGTAAGAGAGCATTTCGTGCTCCGGCAGAAATCGTCGTGAGAAGGGCGGACTGATGCTTAGCGTCCTTGCTGCTCAAATCTCGCTTCTCAAACAACTCACACACACCATTTTCTTGAAATGCGTTTGCGATATGTTGTCCTAATCCAAGGCTTCAAGCCACCCTGTTTCAAACCCAGTTCCATGGATTTACAACACAATCCTTTCTACTATTTACAAATAATCCTATTTACACTTTGTTCACTACTAAGGCGCCTGCAGGAGAATACCACCAAAAGTTACAAAAGAGGGAGGAAAAAAAAGAAGAAAAAAGAACACCCAAACACAGTTAATGACTACTATTTTTTCCTGTAGAAAGATTGATAATGTCACTCGAGATTTACAGTCCGTAGGAAGTAAAATGCCTCTTTGAATTAGTTTTGGGCTCCTAGGGCAAGTTACTAAAAGGAGGGCAGGAAGGACTTTTCTTCGCCGAGAGGTTTCTCCTCTTTACAAAGAGTTAGTATTTTTCCTTTTTACTCCCTTTTTGTTCCTTTTATTCTTGCTCTTCTCCTGGTACTTTCTGATGTGCTTGAACGTTTAAAACCATCTTAAAACCAAAAACCACGCTCTTAAATAGGAAGAACGGTGGAGTTTAAAAATTTTTGGGGGAAGAATCGCTGTAGCAGCAAAGCAGAACCAGAAGAGCCGGACCTGCCCGCGACCTTCTGCTAACACCCACGCAGGATGCACCCGTGTTTCACCGAGCGTGTGACACCGGCGGCTCCTCGGCAGCGCCCGGTCCCCGGGAGCATCGCGGCCCCGGTGTGGCGGGAGGGCCCCGGCTGGGGCGTGGGTCCTCCGGGACGTGGCTGGTCGGGGCGGCCTCGGAGGGGGGGGGGGGGATTGGACCCCCCTGGCAGACTTGGGCAATACTGCAAGCCCAAGTGGAGCTGGGGGGGCCGAGGGGCTTGCTTTCTGGGGGGCAGCCGAGGCAGCCCCCAGCGCGGACAGTTAAGACCTGGGGTTACTGCAGCCCCTGGAGATCGCGGCTTGTCTTTGTGCACCTCCCGCCCCAGCCCGGCAGGTGCCTGCTCCAAAGGGCGAGAAAGGGAAGGAGGAAGGCGAGCGGCGGCGGCACAGCCATGAGCGGCGTTTCCCCAGGTAGGACCCGCCGCCCCCGGGGCCGCGGGGTTTGGCCCGTCCCCCGTCCCGCGGCCGCCCCCGCTCCGCGCCGCTCCGCTCCGCTGCCGGCGGTGCTCTGCGCGGGCGGGGGATGCCACCTACCGGCGAGGAGCGCCGGGCGGAGGCGGGTCGGCCGGCTCCGGGACACCGTGTGCCGGGGCAGGGTGCCCGGCGTGCCCCCCCGCCCAAAGCAGCCTCCGGGAAGGGCAAGGGCAGAGGCAGGGCAGGACCCCACCCCTCCCGCGCCCGGGCCGGACTCCGGGAGCCTAAGGAAAAACAGCGGTTTGCGGGGACCGGAGGAACTCCCCCTCCATGGAAAGGCTGGAACCTCCTCGACCACCTTCCCACCGCCGCCCCCGGGCTTTGCCCCCGTCATGGGCCACACACCCGCCCGCGAAACGGCCGCCCCGGGCCCAGCACCTCGTGGTTTGTGGCTCTCTTCCGTGGTTTTCTGCCGGTTGTGAATGCTGTAACATAACGTGTACCTAAAACAAGACCAGCACAGAAGCGAGATGTGAAATACAGGTACGGAGGTAGGGTTTATTTTTTTATTGCTTGGGCTTATTAATATTCATTATGAATTTTAATTATATGCACAATTCCTGCATGCACATACAGAACACCCCACATTCTATCAGTGCGTTGCATGTATCAATCAAAGCACTCTAGTAATCCATACAAGCAGTGCTGGTGGCTCCTGCTTTTCATCTGAGCCCATGGCCCTCCCTGGCAACAAGGGTGAGCCCCTGGCGTCCACGCTCTGCTCTGGCAGGGCAGCAGACGACAGGAACTTCCCCCCAGGCCTCATCCCTCAGATCCAAACCTGAGGAGGGACTGGGTATTTTGGCAGCTCTCTGCGGCTGGAGCTGGCTGGAGAGCCCCAGAAAGCCGGGGCATCCTAGCTCAAGTGGTGCCTCCAGGGACACTGTGCAGAAGCCAGACTGGGTGGACCCACCATCACCTCCCCTTCATGGGTTCTGTGGGACAGTGCCCCTCAGGAGCCGCACAGCGTCCCGGGCCTCACACCCTTCCTCCAGCTGGGGAGCCTGTGCCCTAGAACAGCACCCAGGAGCCCACGTTGGGACAGGGGATAGATGAGCCTACAGACCTTCCCTGGCACTTCATTCCAAATCAAAGAGCACCCTAGGCATGGTTTGGGACATTTTCATGCAGCCACACTGGCACACTGGCTGAGGTGCTCTGGGTTTTCCAGAGCTGACCCTGACCATGCAGAAGGATGCCAGAGCCTTCTCCAGCTCCACACAGGTCAGCTGCCTGGTGGCAGTGTGCATCCCTGGGTGATTTGCTGAGTGTTTGACTAGGTGCAGCTTGTGGAAAGCGGGTAGGGCCTGGCCACCAGGTACACATGCTAGAGCTGAAGAGCCTGCCCTGAGCTCGCTGCACCTTGCAAGACTCCAGCACCAAAGGCTGCACTTCTTTTCGTGCGGCATCATACATCTTCACACCCAGATCTGTGTCTTACCAGCAGAACCAGACATTCTGTTATTGAAATGAAACCATTTCCTGAATACTTTACACTTTCTGTCAATGCAGTTCCTTTGGCCAAAAACTGGACTAGATTCTGAGCTGCTTCTGTAATAGAAAGAAAAAATCGTCCAGCAATGACTGTGCAACAGGATGGTGGTGTCCGTTGCACCGGTAGCTGTGGCCTCCATTGCCCAATATCCCAGTGACCATTTTACCTCCACTTTTTTGTGGGTCTGTGTGACCAGGCCAAAAAGCAATGCATTGGTGAGGGGTCACAGCAGTCACCTGAGAAGCCTGCCATGCTTACCGCTGAAAAAGTTTGTCACCCTTGGAGATGACCCTATCCCTCACCCCCTATTGTCAAACTTTGTTTTTTTCTTTGTGACCAAGTTCATGGTTGTTTTTTTTCTTCTTTTTGTCTTTTCCCCCTTTGTTATCAGCAGGGCAGATAACATTTGCTGTGACAGGTGAAAGTCACTTCATGTAAGGCCCTTATGGGACTTGAATTTCTGTAGAATGTTCTCAGGACCCTTCTGCACTTCTTGTCTAACAGAACACGAGGAGAGTTTATACCAGGTTAGACCAAGACCTGCCTAGCAGCATAAGCTGACTTCAACATCAACCAATACCAGATGTTTAGGGAAGAATACAGGAACAGGACAAGTGTGTAAAGTTGATGCCTAGCTGCCAGAAATCTAGGTTTCAGATTTTTTTCTTAAGCCAGAGATAACATCTGAATTTAATAGCTTGCGATGGAATTTCTTCTGTGAATTTGCCCAGTCACTTTGAAATCATGTACCCTTACACCACTGAACATGTTCTGCGGTGAAATGTTCCCCAGCTCTAGCCACACGTGGTGTGAAGTGCCTCTTTTTGTTTGCTTTAAGCCAGTCACCTGCTCATTTAATCCGATGCGCTCTCATTTTTGTACTAGAAGAGGCAAGCAACAACTGTTATTAACCACACTCTCCCTGCTGTTCATGACTTTGTAGATTTTATAACAATTTTTTTCATCGGTCAGCTCTTTTTCAGGCTGAGGGGTTCTGCTTCAGAATCACTGGATTAGCACAGAAGTAATTCTGTACCCCTGACAATCCTTGCCATCCTCTCCACCTTTTCGTATTCAGCTCAGGCTGATTATTATTGTAATAATCCTCCAGAACAGCACAAGATGCCTAAATTCACTTTTCCAGTTTTAATTTCAACTTATTATTTCTACTCCTTTAAGCCAGTGTCTCTTCCCGATGCTAGTGGAGGGATAGCTGATTGTCAAAATGGAGCACTGGCCATCAGAGCTGATATAGCAGGGTACTCGTCACATGAACAAATCATGTTTGTTTAGGTTACATTTGATTTCATGACTCCACTGACTACTGAAAACCTTTCTAACATTCTCCGCATAAGCCCCGAATTTTTCATTGTAGACAAGCTCTGACAAATTTGGAGGGAGATCCCGTAATTAATGTCTCAGATATTTGAGATATTTTCCATTTAATTCTGTAGCGATGCAAGCGAGCCCCGAAGGAGTATGAACCTACTCATAAATGCAGTGAATATTGCCAGGTATGTACTTCGTTCACTTAGAAATCCTTGGGGATAAGCTATACTGTGATCAAAGACAGAGAAGATTGATTTTTTCCATCTGAAACTAAGTGGGTGGTGGGTTCTTGCCAGGGCTCGAGCAGAAATAACAGTGAGCTGCTGCAGAAGGAGGAAGGCCCTTGCCCTGTCCAGCCTCCCCCCCTCTGGCCACCTGCGCTCACCAGTTACCTCCTGCCGAGCACCAAGCTGGACCAGGAGGCCTAGAAAGCCAAAGGCAAAACTCAAAATGAATTGGACCTTCACAGCTGCCAAGACATTAGTGAAAGGTAGCACATTGGCAGCTACACATCTAAAGAGGGGCAAATTTAGTCCTGATCCATCCTGGGCTAAGCGTGCCATCCTTGGGTGGGCCTACGCTGATTTTGGGTCATGTCTTAACAACGTTTCTGACTTGTAACTAATTGCCTTAGCAGAGGTCAAAACATTTCTGTGATCATGGCTTAAATGATCCAGTTCTCTTGAATTCTATGTATAGGATATCTACAGGAATGATCTGTTTGTTTAATCTCTTGACATCTCTGCATAACTTTAAGGTACTATCTTTTTCACACCCAGCCAGTGAGGAATATGGTGACTTCTGACTTTTACCCACTCTCTAGCAAGATCTTCATTGTTGACTAAGACTAACACAAAAGCCTTTCTAGGCGAGCCTTTACCAGTCCAAATAACATGAACTCCCAAGTGTTTTGCAAAGCCTGTTTGAACCATGTTCAGTGAAGGCAGGGGATTCTTCATGTAGCACTTCTCCAACTACTCTCTGGTCGGCCTCTGTGGGGTGTTACAGACAGGCATCCCACAGCTCATGAAAGGCTTGTGATGTGGCTTGAAGCCCAGCTATTTTGGGTTGCTGAGTTTAAAACTTCCAGGCATGGTAAGAAAAGGACACCGTTTGCTGAGGAGCGCTCTCTCTTACTTGACACTGAAGTCTATTATGGATTACTCCATACAACTCACCAGCATGTGGTACAACACTGTAATATATGAGATGAAAACAGTACTGCACTTAATTTCAGTCTTCCTGGGCTCCCATTCAATGTTTATGTATTTAGTATCTCTTAAGAAGTTAAGAATTCCTCAGTGAGTCTTATGTCTAGACTTTCAGAGATGGTTTCTTTTCTATTCATATCTCTCACAGCACTTTTGCTCCTGTACCCTATAATGCCACTACTTTCTTCCATTAAATTACTACATACACGCATATTTTTCCAAATAACTTAGCGCTTTTCCCCTTATGTCCTGGAGCATCTACATTAGGAATTATAACATTATTATTCCCTGTGGTGCCCTGCTGATGTGCCATACGCTTCTGCTTTCTTGAGTGCTAAATACGGCATTCTTTGAACAAACTTTTCCTGATGAGATTTTGAGTATCAGACAGATTTCCTTCACTGCCTGAAAATACATTGAATATGTGTTCTTTGTTGTCACTGGCAATCAGCACATGTTATTTCACTTTAGCCTGATCACTTGTGTTTATGACCTGTGATTCGTTTCCTGAATACAATACTATCTTAACACCTCTTCTCAACATACCCTGGTATTACTTATGCAGCACTGACCATGTCTTTCAGGAGAGCTTTTCCACTGGCGTTTTGACAGCAAACGTCATTCTTCTGCCTTTAAACTTCCACATAATTTAGGAGACAATTTTCCCAAGTAACCATTTTAATGGTCTTTTTCCACTCCTATGATGCTTCTGTGCAGCTAACGAACTTTGCTTTAGCAATGTATACTCTTTGATGGTTTTGAGATCCTAACTTTCACTCTTTTCAGAACTGAAAAGATGTTTACAGAGCCCAGGCTCTGTTTCAGTGCTACAGGCTTTGGATCTGTTTCATTTCTCAACAGAAGTTCTTCAGCTACAACTAAATCCAGGTTTAGGCTTATGTTTCCCATTATGCAATTACACAAAAAGGACTGGAGAGAGCAAGCCAATACTATTTTAGCATTCTAAAATACTTTTTCTCTGATGCAAAGTTTGTTTTTTGAAGGTTTGCTGTTTGATCCAGGAAATGTAACCAAATCTTAGAGAGTCCCTTGAACTGCAGTTCTTGAACTGCTTCAGTTGATTCCTGATACAACTCAGTGATGTGGTTTTCAGCATAATTTGCCTTCGAAATCTCACATGAGGGAATATGATGAGATCATACCTCCAGCCCAGTTAATCCTAGGCTGACAGCTGGGACGGCACTTTCTACAACTTCTATCTTGGAATAATCTTTCTGTGACTCATTTTCACTTCAGTATTTCAGCCTATTAAAACATTTTGCACATTTGTAATCACCAGTTGGCCTAGTAATTCTGAAATCTTTCTTATATATTGATGGCAGACTGTGATAAATCTGAAGCAGAAGTATTTATTGCTTTTACTTTCAATAGCCCCCAGTGATTCAGTTTTGGTTTGGTTTGTTGGTTTTTTTTTCATCTTGGTTCTATTCCCATTTGCTACAGGTACATTGACAATTTCATCTTAGAATAAATTTATAAGCTTTCTTTTTAGTTTAGAACAAACTCTGTCCTCCCTAAATTCCTCCCCAGATGCCCCCTTCCCCTGAACCTGTTTTGTTCCCTTCCTTCTGAATTAGATACTGGGTTTGGTAGTTCAGATACAGCAATACAGGCTTTTTTTTTTTTTTTTTTCCTTTTTCATTCTTCTCTGAGCAAACTGATTCGCTGTTCCAATTTTACAGATAGGCTGGACCAAATTTCTGCAGGTCCCTCTGCCATCCTTTATAGCTGTTCGATCATCCTCTAATTTTCGACTGTGATGTTAGTCTGCTGGGAGGCACAGGCTGCTCTTCAGCAGCAGCTTTTGAATTGTCACCTCCCTGAGACCTTCTGTCACCACCAGATGGAGTAATTTCGGGTTTATCATTCATTTTCACTAATTACAAAAGTCTCAATTTTAACAGTGATCAAAATCGTCTGTACAAATTAACAGCTCTGGTATAGTGAAAAGATATCATAAGGGCAAATAAAATTTACACACACACACGAAAAGCACTGCCTTGGCAAAGTCTTGGCTCTGGGAATTACTAACATGGGAACCTTAATAATAATCGATGAAGAGGGATAAATTAATTATTAACATAGTCTTATAGAAACAAGAACAAAGGGAATGGTTTATTGAGGATATTCCAGAGAAGAACTGGTTTAAAAGGCATTAAAAACCAGAACGAGATGGCAAGGTCAGTAGTACTTCTGCTGATGCCAGGAGGCCCATTGGGTTCGGTTGCAGTCATGATGGGGCAGGACCATGGAGCAACACGGTTTCTCCTCTCCTGCATCACTTGGTGAGTATGTGTAGCACTGATGGGAACGCCCCATAAATCTGCTCCTGCACCCTGCTATGCAACACAGGTCTGGACCCTGCAAACACCTTTCCGCGTGGTGAGGACAGCTGTTGGAGCCAGATATGCGAGTTCCTGGTAACCGTGAGATTAGTCCCACCGGACTCCACAGAGAGAGCAAACTGAAACTCATTAGTAAACCTGCAGAGGACTGAAACTGTAGACTGTGAATCTAGAGATCTCTGCCCTGAGGAACACAGGCTGAGGAACAGGGTTTACAAATACTCAAATGCAGCAGCAACTGCTTGAGTTAGGGCCTTGGAGGTGTGCGTTTGGTTCTCAGAGCAGGATTCAGGTAACACGAAGACAGACAGTATGGGAAAAGGGCATGTTAAGACCTCAGTGATGGAAAATACTGCCGCAGGAGGACAGCCCTGGGGGAGGCAGGGCACGCACGCAGAGCGCATGCCACGGCGAGCAGAATGCAGGCACGCAGGGCAGCCTGGTAATGCACAACAGGACGCGAAGCCAAAGCAAAAACCACCCGAGATGGAAAGTAAAAGGACACAAGAACTGCCACACGAGCGGAGGCGACAGATACCCCTGCGGAGAGGAAAAAAGCCTTGGGCCTTGCCAAGGGTGGAGGGGAGCTTCCCCCCGACAGCCACCCTGCAGGGCAGGTGGCGGGGAGGAAGGGGAAGAAGAGCGGGGGGGGCCGAGCTGGGAGAAGAAAAATCACGGCACGAGGGGGAGGTTTCTATCACACGAGCAAGCACACACAATGCTGATGTGTGCTCGAGGAAGGAGAAAATGACATAGATAATGCCAGAGCGGGGACGGATGCCCCGTCCGCGGCAGGGGGCTGCGAGCAGGGAGCGTAGAGAGAGGCCGCGCCCCGCCGACCGAAAGAGGCCGGGGCCGGAGCCGGGTCTCCGCAGGCCGCACCGCAGGCCCCGGCGGGACCGCGCTCCTACCGCGGCGCGGCGGCCCCGCCCCCTCGGCGGAGGCCCCGCCCCGCCCCGCCGCGGCGGAGGGGCGCCCCCTGCCGGCCCGGGCAGCGGCGCATGCGCTGTGCGGCGCGCGCGGCTTTCCTTCCGGCCGCCATCTCGCTCCCCTCCGCGTGCTGCTGCCGGTCGGGCGCCCCGCCCGCGGCCCTCGCCTTGCCCCGCTTCGCCCCCGCTCCGGCGCCGCCGCTCCCGCCCCGGGAAGGTATGGAGGGCGCGGCGGGGGGCGCTGGGAGGGGGTTGTTGCACGGCCGGGGGCTGCGGATCGGTGGTGGTTGGGGGAAGGGAAGGCGGTTACGGGCTGTGCCTGAGGGGAGCCTGGCCTCGCCTCGCCTCGCCTCGCCTCAGCGGCCCTGCCGCGCCCGCAGACCTCTTTCCGCCCCGGCGGCGGGGCTGGGGAGCTCCCCTGCGGGGCAGGGTGTGCGAAGGTGTGCAGCGAGGGGTGGCTGCCGAACCCCCTGCGCCCACCCGCCCTGCTGCCGGGCCCGCCGCCGGCTGCCGCCTGACCCGCCTTCCATGGACGCTCTTATTGCTTCCGCAGATGAAAGAAACAATCATGAACCAAGAAAAGCTCGCCAAGCTGCAGGCCCAAGTGCGCATCGGTGGCAAGGTAGGAGCCGCCTCCCCACCCTGCCCTGGGGACTGCGTGTGCCTCTGCACGCACAGCAAACCTAACACCAGGGGTCCCAAAAACGGGGATGGGGAGCAGCCCGAAGGACTCTCGTCTTGGCTTGATTTGTCGTCAGGGGAGGCTGTGCTGCTGCAGGCATCTCTAGAGTCAGTTCGATAGAAGCAGTACGGAGTAGCTGAACTTCCAGCGTTTCTGTTTGGGTTTGTTATTATATTTTACAGCAGATCTGCAGCCTGTAGTCTTGTATCGGCTATTTTAGAACGCATGTAGGATTTGAAGTGAGTAGACCTTACAGCAAGTGAGCTCGGGTATAGTTTTTGTAACAGATTATGGAGGGTTATGTTCCAGACTCTTGTCACAAATCTTTAAGATGCCCATGGCTGTGTGTTTGCCTTTTAGGACAAAGGTGGAAATTCTGTACTTGTCATACTCTTGTAATTGTAGAGTAACATGCTCAGAAGACCTTTTTATTTTATTGCAGCATCTGAATATATGTAGCTATGTGAGTACTTATAATCTGAAAATAAAAAAGTGTGTTGAATATAGTCATATGCTAGTAAACATTTTAATTACAGTGTCAGTTTTCAGGCAAGAATTTGTTAGTGATTTTTTTATACCTAGGGACGTGTACACACAATATTTTAGAATACAAACTATTCAACAGAACTCTTGCTGACAGCGTTTCCAGGAGCTTTCATTCCTGTGTTGAATTTTTTTTTTTTCCTTTAGCTGGAGATTTAGGCAGCTGTAAATCAGGGTTAATGCAGTAATGAATTGGCTTGGTGATTTTGCGTATTCTTTGCATGGGTTATGAGTTAAGCAGAGAACTGCGGTATTAGATGGATGATTGTGTGCGTGTTAACAGCATGCGTGTATTGACTATAGAGGCTTTTAATGTTTGTCACGAGAGCATGCATTCAGGTAACAGCTCTTGCAGCTCTCTGGTTGATATAGGTCTTTTTGAGACATTAAGCAAAGCTTAAAATATACTTGTGATGCTGTCATTCAGTTTCAAAATTGGCTTGTGAAATACTTTGAATGCCTGAACTTGATGTTTTTGTTTGATAACTGGAAATTATTACTGGGATTCTTTGTGGCATTGCTACCATATAAGTTGAGATGGGTGTGGAGGGGGCAAAGGGGGAAGAGTCACTTCTCTTTGTGAGAAAAGGTTGCACATTGCCTCTGCTGGAATATTTTTCATGATGTTGCAATGCTGCAGATCTTACAAGTAAGCTAAATATTATGTTTAGGTGAAGGACTATTGTAGTACTTTGTTATGTGAAATTTGAGATTTTTGTGTAGAATATCGCTACAGGTAAATGTCATGGCTCTTCTTCCAAACCTTTTTAGAGGAGTGGCAGATGAGTCTGTAATATTCCATTGGTGGCCTGCTTTACCCACTCCTCTTTAATATAGCAGTAAAGAGGTGTGAACAGCATGTCTTAGCATGATCACAATAGAATTTGCTTAGTAAAAACCTGTTATCTTTAGAAGCTTAAATCTGTGGAGATGAAAGCAACAGTGTTCGTTTAAATTAAACTCAAATTATCTGAAGTTGGATATCTATGTTTAATATGGGTAAAAAGGAAGTACATGTTCCTACATAGCCTTTGATTCAAGACATCATTTTTTTAAATTTATTGAGAGGTCTTTTGTCCAGAGAGACTTCACGTATACCTTATGTAGCTCAATTCCTGGGTAGTCAAGGTAGTAAAATAAAGCCAGTTCTATTATATTAGTAGTTTTCAAATTGCTCTGTGCGCTGACCTGACAGTAGCAGGGAATGAATATCAAACTTTCTAGACAAACGACTGAACTTTTGAGCTGTAGTCTTCCAAGTGTTAGTTTCGTGTGAATTTGTCATTAACATTCCTCATTGTTTGTAACTGGATTATATTAGACATGATTATGTGTTAGTGTCCAGTTAGTTTTCTAACTTCTACCAGTTAACTCAAAAGGTATGGCAGCCATTTATACAGCTGGGCAGCAACACATTCTTATTGCTAGCATGTGGCAGATGGGCAACTGGAGTAGGAGGACTTAGATTAGTAGTTACAGTGTGTCAAAAAGGAGCTTAGTTTCACCTGTTCCAGGACATTTTATGTCAGATTTCACTGAAGCCTTATGATTGTGCAAGGGAGTATAAAATGACACTTTCTGCTTTTTCATAGGTATAGATATCTTCTAATATGGTACAGTTATTTCCCTGGAGAAATCTAGAGCTCTGTGTCTGTAGGGGAACTTAACTTTTGCTTGTTTTGCTTTCTAAACAGGGGTGGTCTGGAATAATACATAGAAGTATTTTTTAAAAACATGTTTATAAAATATTTTGGGAAAATAAGTTCTTCAAATATGTATGTGTAAGTCCATCAGATGGGAGATCTCTGTTTGGAATAAAAATTTAGTATTTTGAGTTTTCTCATATTCATTTGTTAATGTGTTGATAACTTTATGGCCTCTGACTATTATAAAAATTTGTCTGCAATTTAAGAGAGGTGATCTAAGGAAAAATGCATAAGCTTCAGAAATTACCTAAAACTGCTCATTCTTCAGTTTTATGCCTATGATAACAGATAAGGGTAAACTTGCAAATTTCTTTTCTAAGATGGTGCAGGATCCCTATAAGAATTGTAGAATAAATGTTCTCTGGTGCATTGCTTCCTGAAGCCTCACGCTTCTCACAGACATGCAAAGCTTGCCTTGTAGCAATGGAAAGACTGCTGCAGTGCAGTTGGAGGGGTGGAGTTGTGTGCACTGTGACACAGAAGCAGAATTTTGTTAAGTTGATTTGTAGATGGCTGCAAAGTAGTTATGCAGCCCTGAGGATTAGAGTTTGTGAAGAACTACTTAAGTATTAATTTGTAACCTTCCCCCCCCCCCCCCAAGGGTACTGCCCGCAGAAAGAAGAAGGTTGTCCACAGAACAGCTACAGCAGATGACAAAAAACTTCAGTTCTCTTTGAAGAAGCTGGGAGTCAACAATATTTCTGGAATTGAAGAGGTAATTGCTTCAAAGGGAAAAAATACTTTTCTATATAGAAATATAAAATGTATAAAAATCAGTTTCTTGGTGAGTAACATCCTAAACTTGTCTGTAAATTATCAGTAGGTCTTTATTGAACTTTAAGAATTTCAGTTTCCTATTAAATTGAAAAATCTTGCTTAACTGCTTCAAATACTGATTTTTTTTCTTGCAGGTAAACATGTTTACCAACCAAGGAACAGTCATTCACTTCAATAACCCTAAAGTTCAGGCATCTCTGGCTGCTAACACTTTCACTATCACCGGCCATGCTGAGACAAAGCAGCTGACAGAAATGCTTCCTAGCATCTTAAATCAGCTTGGAGCTGACAGTCTGACCAGCCTGAGGAGATTGGCAGAAGCTCTACCCAAGCAACGTAAGTTGAAACTTGAATGCATTTCATGCTGGCAGCTGACATGAGACTCATTTGTATAGCAGCAGTGAAATTCAGTGCACTCTTGCTGACTGCAAGCATATTATAAAATGCTTATAAAGAAATCGAACTCTTAGATCTTATTTATAGCTCAAATCCAATGACTAGTATAACCGAATAAAGCAGAGGCACCTATCAGTATATCCTGCAGCTGGTCTAGGACTGGAGAGCTGTAGCCAACTTGATTTCATGGTAGTTTACTTGATGTGGCTACTGTATTTTTACGTACCTCATTCATTAAAGCTAGGTAGATGAGTTACTCTCGAAGAGCTAGGATTTAAAGATAAACTTTGAGTATGTCTGTTTTGACACTTTGAATGGAAAAATAAGTAATGGGGAAAGGGACTTGAGGACAGATGTCTTGCAACTGCTTTGGTGCCTCACAGGTGTGGTGTAGGTATTTCTTGCATGGGCTTTTTGATAGCTAGGAGGGAATTACACAGGATTTGTAAGGAAGTATGTTATAGTTTCTGTGTGTGTAGAGCAGTGTAGAGGATTGGCATGAGCATTAAGCTAGACACACCAACTTCCTATTCCATCCTTAAATTAGTAAAAGAACATGAACACTTGTTCTTCCTAAAACTGTGTGGGAAAAGTAGAGGAGGGACTTAAGTATGTGGTGTTCGGAATAGGTTCTGCCGCTACAGGGTGAGAATTGGGAGTGAAAGACAGGCTTGTTGACACTCAGAACATTCCTCATGTCCTGTATGTACGGTCTTCCTACTTTTCTGAAATATCTTAAGCCCATTCCTTCCAAGGTATGGAACATCCTAAATACAGAGAAAATGGGACAAGCATATCATTGTGTCCAGTTTCTGGTAGTTCTGAACTTGATTGTTACATTTTTTTTCCTTCGTGTGCTTTGCTGCCAACAAGACAGCCTCTATTTCCGTTCCTAAAGTTGATGATACTTCCCTCCTGTCAACTTCCCACTGAAAAAATCTTGCTAGAAGTAGTCTTCAGGAGGTGGGGTAAACTGCTTCTTTCCCCATGGAGCTCAGGTCCTTCCTTCCTAATGTCACCTGTGTGGCTTCCTTGTGGTAGTAGTAGGGCCTGAAAGAAAAAAAACTTGCAGGATTTAAAATGGTCCTCTAAGATCTCTCTTTTCATAACAAGGTGGGTATATTCTGGATAAGCTAAATCGTGCAGTTTTAATATTAGGGAAGCTTGTTTAAAGTGCTTGCTTTGTATGACCTAGCAAATGGCTATTCCTTTCCACTTTGGGTAGATGCCAGAGCAGTTGCACAAAACTTTCCATTCAGCATTGTCTGCTAGATTTGGAAGCCTGACATCGAAGAGTGAAGTGTCTGTGATGATTGCATTTGCAGGTGCTAAAGTAAACTTAGTCTGGTCTGGAGGATGAGAGAGAATGCAGACAATTTAGGAGGAATTAACATGATTTGCTTGTAAAATATCATATTTGACACTAAGATGCACTTAAGCTCTAACAGCTTTCTGCTGTTAAAAAAACAAAAGGAGGGTTAGCGGTGACCTTGTCCTGAGCCCTTTCAGACCAAAGTTTATGCGTTCATCTGTTTTGGTTCTCTATAAATCAGGGCACAGGGCTAGTATGAACCCATCTCTTTCCTCATGCTTCTCTTGAAAACCGAGGAGGATTAATTAGGATAAAACTGAGGTGATAGAGAGTATGAGACAGCTTACCCTTGGTAGTACAGCTAAGAATAGCAGTAAAAGTAGTGGCACAGGCATCCAGGGACCCGAGATATTTATTCTTGGCATTATACTGCTGCAGTTTCACAGATGCTCATTGGTCTGCTACAGTGGAGATGGTTAAGTCTCACTAGCTCTAGCAAATACAATGGGAATGATTAAGAAATTACTGAGTCAGCAGGAATGTGGACCAGAACACATGGTTACCTCCACCACCTAAGTGTAAAATTGTGCATCCAGTTCCATATTCTTCTGACTTTGCCAGGGAACAATAATATCTTTAAGCTCGTCTAGCAATGTGTGTGTACTTCCAGCTTCACCATTACACCTTAGTTTTCATTGAAGGCCTAGGATCATAAAAACCTTTCTTTGCCTTAAAACTTGCTGATGTAAAATACATAAACCTCGAGAAACACTGAGTAGTCAATAAACCAAGCTGCTTTTAAGGGAAATTGGTAAAATCAGTCTCTGTACTTGTAGCTGAAAATGATTACCGCGTAAGGCACTCAATATACCTAGATACAAGATGGTGACTAGTAAACTGGTTTAGCATGCATGTTCTCATTTCCCCGCTGAGCTGTTTGAGCATTATCAGTAACAAAGGGAATGTGAACTTCCTTGGTTAGTTGAAGATTTTTATTCAGCAGGGGAACCGGGTAACACATTGCAGTTTAGCTCAACCTGGTAATGTTTTCAAAAAAGACAAAGCAAAACAACTAATTAAGATGCCTATGGTGAACCTGACTGATGCTTTTGAACTACTTGCTCTTGCAGCTGTGGATGGAAAAGCACCACTTGCTACTGGTGAAGATGATGACGATGAAGTTCCAGGTAAGAACAAGCATGCAGTGGAGGAAAAGGAGGTGAATTTTGCTGAGAGATAACGTGTAGCATAAGATTGGGCCAAGGATGATAAGAGTATTAAATAGTCACTCACTGTCACAGAATTTCTGTGGGCGGGTTATTTCATTGTTTTCAGACACCATGAGAGACTTAGATGGACTATTGGTTTGAGTTAGCATTTTTGTCCTGTGTAGAACTAATAGCTATGGCTAAGATAACTGTGTAATATTCAATAAGAAGGGTGGGAAGAAACTACTTTCTTACTTTGTCCGGTTGTGGGTATAGTGAAGTTAAATGCTCTTAGAATTGTGCTTTATAATGAACGATCTAAAACTGAACTTGGTTGAGCAAAAAGAATTAACCATGAAGCTCTTAAGTTATTTGGTCTGTATGTTATAAGCTGAAAGTGTTTTATGTTACAAGCACTTGATATGAACTTTGGAAAAAAACCAAACCAAAACGTTTGGCAAAGTGAAAGTGGGTCAAACTTTAATTTCAACATTCTTCTTTTTCTAGATCTTGTTGAAAACTTCGATGAAGCTTCAAAGAATGAGGCAAACTGAACTAAGTGTCACTTTCTGAATAAAGTTAAAACTTGAAAAAGCTACATGGAGCTGCTATTTTATATTGTGACTGCTTTGATTTTATTTTTATTTCCTGATGAGATCTCAAGATCTGTGATATTTGGAAACTCCTTGAACCTGCAGCTCTTTAGTTACTGCTTGTACACAATATTATTTTTGTGGCCTGATTGAACAAACCTATGCTTTGAAATAAGTCAGATTGCTAACGAATCTCTGCCTAGACACAATTTTTGAGTAACTTGTATACAAGCAAAACCCCATCTTTAATGAACTTTGGCATACAATAAAAATATAAAATAAACTTTCTGGTGTGGCTTCTTGTCAGAAAAGCAGGGAAGAAAAATTGGCCATAAATATTAAACAATCATAAAAGGTCTTGCTTTTCTGCAGGGCATCTTCCTTTTGCTGTGTTAGAAAACTGCCTTCTAAAAAATTTCTTCTGTGCATAATGGAGCATTTTAGACTTAATTGGTGAATTCCCAGTGTTTGCAGGTCAGAGCTACATACGCTCTAAGTCACTTTGGAATCTGAATTTAAGAAATAGATCTGTATTCTAGAAATAATTATTGGTGGTTTAATATAACATAAAATGTGCAGGTTGAGAGAGAACTTTGCTTGGCCTTGAAAAACAGTTGCAAGCTGTTGGCATCTTGAGGGAAATAGATACTAATGTTAAATTTTTATCTTCAGGGAGTGTTCAGTAGATATTTCCAGGGTGTACCTATTTAATGAGTCAAATAATACTTTCCCAGTATTTTAATTTTACTTACCTGAAAATGTCAATTATGTGGGGGAATGAAGTACAGGAAGGGGAAAAATCCTTAATAGACTTGATAATGGCTTTTAATTAAGTCTGTTATTTAGTATCTTCAGATCTCTTAACTAATAATTATATTGGGATGTTTCAGGAATATGTTCCTTGTATTGCTTTTGTGTGTTCCAGAGAAGAAGAGAACTTGTTTTTTGGGCACAAGGAAGACTTTAAATTCAGGTCTGACCTTTGCATAGCTGGAGCTTCCAGGGGTGGGGGCTAAACTTCACGTTTGGGAGTCTTTGGTGTTAATGACAGATCGGATCGCTTCTGTAACAGAAGCTAAGCTAGGATATAAGAGCACTCAACTACCAGCCTTCTAAGGTTGTCTCTAGAGCAAATACTTCTGGAAGTGGAAATTCATCCTGCCTTGTGCAGGATAAAATTCAGGGTAAAACTTTGCTACAGCCATAACATAAAGTTCTCCTTGTGCCTGGGAAAAGGTGGGGCTGTGTCTGACTTGCCAAGCATGTTTGTCATGGTGTAACTCACTGCTGTTGGGAAACAGTGGAGGAACTTGTTCAAGCTGCGCAACTCCTGTGGTTTGAGGTAAGGCAGCAGTCTGATGTGAGCATGACATGGCTGAAGTCAGGTGCAAGAACTCATAGTAACAATTTCAGTTTACTTGTCTCAGTTTGCAAGTACTTTATTAGTAAATTACACTTTTAGCATTGAATTAATTCAAATTAAAAAGTGCTTTCATTGAATTGCAGCAATAAGGTAGGAAAACTAAACTATGCAAACTTGAGTTCTGAAATGAGGATGGTGACTTTAAGCTAATTGTGCTGTAAAAGGTGAAAACCAAATTCCACAGAGTTGTTTACCACACTTCCTGTGACCTGTCAAGTCAATAAATGCGTGCTGATTTTTTTGACAAATCAATAAATGTGTTGCCCATTCTGTGATTCAAATATCGGAAATGCTTCCTTTAAGCCACAGTAGCCCTTGCTTATGAAATGTTTCCTGCTGGTTTCTGTCTCATGAAGTGACAGTGTCTTGCTTGGATGATTTAGGCAGTGTTAGCCTTTTCCCCATGAACAGACTTACCTGGCGCTTAAAAAATAAGATCCTTGCTGAAACAGAATCTTTGAAATGCAAAATAATGCTAATCCGGTGATAAGCAGCCATGTGACATGTCTGTGGATGTCTACTTGCTAGGTATGCTCCCAGTCAGGAAATACTGGCATATCTCTGCATCCCCGAACTGTGACCGAGGATCAAGATATGATCAAAATGTGTTCTTAATTACAAGAGATTCTAAATGGAAGTAGTTCTCTTGTTGGAAGTTTATAGTAGTCTTCATGTCTAACACTTACATGCTCAGTCCTGGACTCAACGCTGTGATTATTTTCTCTTAGTAGTGAGCTTGGTTATGGTGGTCTTAGTCTGTCATTAACTGCTAGAAACTGATTTCTGTTGATGTTTCTCATTAGCTTGAACTTCTATGTAACCATACTGTAATTATGCCATTACGGATTCACATCTGTAGTCTTGCTTAAGGAAAATGGCTTTGTATCTCCATTCCAAATATCTTGGACAATGGAGAAGTGAAACCAGATGCCTGCATTTCTATTGAAACAAAGGTTTGTTTGAGCTTTTTATTTTTAAAAAGCTGAGTGAATGTTCTGGTTCTGTCACATCAAGCTTTGTAACAGCTTGACTCCAATAAAGCAGTGGATACTAGTGAGATTTTTTTCATCATTTTTGCAACAGATTTTTAGAAATATCTTCATAATTGTTAATCTCATGCTCTAAGGGCTTTACTCTCGTTTAAAATTAGTATATTAAAAAACCCAATTAAAATCCTTTTGGAAGATGGTGAAACTATATTTATTAAGCTAATGTGTGCGCATGTATAAAAATAAAAAGCTCCCTGCTACGGTTTTAAAATACCATTGTTTTTAAAGCTCTAGAAGTTGTCTTGAGTTATTATAGATTGGATTTCTTTTTTTTAAGTTTTGTGAGTTTGAGGTTGTGTCTCTTAGGAAATGTTCCCAGTGAGAATTTCTCATAATTAGTAGTGCATATTTAACATACGTGACCAAGGAAGATTACTTGAGTTTGTTTAAAATGTTCCCAGCTTAGTACCTCAAATACCAAATCAATACTTGTGTATCTTATTTTGTCGATTTGCTGGGGGTGTACGGGAAGCTCATATAGTTCCAACTTACTTCTGTGAAATTTTGTGCTAATAATGTGTTTTGTGTGTGGAAAATCATATACGTTTCACCTTCCCTAACGTGGCTTCCTGTATCTCTGCTGAAAACTTAAATGTCACATTATGGTACAGATAAAGTAACAAAGGACATTTGAAATGAATAGAATAGTTTGTATTTGTCGTCAGAGGCAGCAGAAGAATTAAAAGAAAACCAAGATGTGGCCCAAACAGTGGCTAGGAAAGAAGCTTGTGTGTGTGAGTGTTACAGGTGGTGGGAGGTGAGTGGGGGAGGTTAGCATTTTTTTCAAGGGAGGTGGGGGGAATGATTGAGAAGCCAGAAGGTGGAAGCTGGTTGATCATCCTGTTCGTGAGAATGGATTCAAACAAGTTATGAAGCTAGGGAGTTAATGTTCAGCACAGAAAGGAAGGCCTAGAGGGAAGTCTGTGTTGATTACTAGATTACAGCCTGAAGTGACTGGCAAGATGGTGGTATATGTAAAGAAGAGAGACTTTAAAACTAGGTATTTTAAAATATTAACAAGTACTCAACATGTCTTGGGCTTACATGCAATGTGGCTCCTGATTTCTCTAAGCTATTCTTTGTTCCTTTTCAGATCTATAGTTTCAGCCGCATCTAGCAATCTGTGAGAGCTGCTGAAAATGTTTTCCACTGGATGTGGTAGTTGAAAGATCCTGACCTGTAACAGAGATCGGACGCTGGGAGGAAGTCTTTTTTACAGAAAAGGAGCTGACAGTGCAGCTGAGCCAACCTTACTTAGCTAAGGGGAACAGTCTGTAGCACGAGGGAGTATCATGATTAGTTTGACTGTGAGTCAAACTCAATATATTTAAAGATGGATAAAACGTGGATGCATCGAGAAGCTCTGAGAACCAGGATTATAACTATTTCTGTGTATTCTGATCAACTTCAAGCTGTGGTTTCCTGGTAGCATAAGCTACTTGCAGTCTCATAATGAAAGTCTTTCATTGCTCTGTTAATATTCTGCCTTCACTTCATGCATGGGTTATTGCTAGAGAATAATTTTACTGAATAGAAGGAAGACATCTTATGTAATAGTTACTGTACTGTCTTGCTATAATCTCTTTTTTTGTGGGAAATAGATTTAACAGATGCAACTTGTGTATTGCCTTTACATTGCAGTGAAGGTATCCTGGCAATGAAAAAGCCATTGTAACGTTTGTGTAGTGCAGGGATTAATAATACTTTTACAGATGAGTTACAGCCCAACCTTTTGCATTACTAATGAATCTGAACAAATCATAGGTTAATTAATGTTGTAATGGTATAAGCACTAACCATTATTTTTATAGTGTATGTCTATTATTTCTTATGTAGGTGGAAGGCAGAATTCTAGGCCGTCTTACTGCTATTCAGATCCTGGGCTGGTGGAAGGTCAGTTTGATCATGCAACACAGTGCTTTTGCTTTTGATACCCACTAACCAACATTTGCAACACTTTTCTCACACAGTCAGGGATTTGATGTGCTATGCAGGATATTGGAAGGTAATAGTGGAATTATCTGCTGCACTTGAAATCCCTATTCTACATTTCTGTTGAGTAGTGGGTCTGTTGTTTTTTTTTTTTGGGGGGGGGGGGTACTGGGAAAATGTAGATGTGGGTTGTGCCCTACTCTCCCAGTTTTTAGAAGACACCTGGAGTTGAGTTGAACAGCTCTTATTTGCTTTGGTTGGAGACTTTTACAGTTGTTCATGGAGCTGCAACTGAGTTAACAATGTCTAGTGGCCTTGTGCTGGAATCTCAAAAAATTTCAGCCTCGTACACCTGAGCAGTCTCCTGCTTCACAACCAACTTCTAACTTGTGGCATATGTTTGCAGTTGCTTATTATTGCTGAGTTTAAAATGTTGCAATAAGATTAAGCAAAATTTGAGGGTGTTGGAAGTATCTATTGAAACAGGAGGAACTCTGGATTTAAGCCACAGTTCCAGGAACTGTGACCGGTCCTGCTGTACTTCCCTGTTATTTCCAGCAACTGCATCAGGCAATTGCAGAGGTAACAGTATGGCTTGAGGGTCAGATCTTCTCTCACCAGTAGCATTTTGTGGGCTGCTGTTTTGCAATGAGTTCCTAATAAATATGCACAAGTAAGACTGCCACCTTTAAGGACCCAGCTGAGATCCAGGAGGGCTTCTTGCACTTTTGTGACTGTGCAGAACGAAGATAATGTAAAGATGGTTGTCTGGGCCACAATCTATGCTAGATTTGTGACATTAGTGTTTGACATTATCTGTGGCATTGAGTTACACTGTTGAGTGTAATTGGCAGTCACAGTAGAATGATGTTAGTAATGCATGCGGTGACGAAGATCTTCCTTGTCTCTTCAGTATTGTTGCCTCTGCAGGACTAGCAGGGGTTAAAAGTGGTAATGCCTCATTAGAGCCACTTACATGACCACCATGGCTGTGATATATAGTGAGCAGACTTGAGTAGGTAGGAACCATTTTTACAATATTTATTATGATCAACTATGTTTTAAGGACTTCTGCATTTGTGCTGATTTCTAACATTGTTTGGCTTCACCTATACAGGTCAGTCAGTCCACGTTTTGTTGTGTTACAGTTGGGGGATTCATCTGCCCCTAGCAGGCATGAGTCTTATGTAAACATATGGTGAGAGACAGCTACTGCCTCAAGGCTCCTGATCCTGTAAAAGTAATGTGAACATGAGTGTTTGTAGGATTCATACCTAAACTAAAAATGAGATGAAGTGAAAAAATTGAACAGTTGTGGCAGCAGAGTGGCAGGCTCATTGATTTGAGGTGTCTGTTACAAGTTTTCATCCCTAGGACAGTTAGTATCCAAAGCAGAAAATTTGTTTATTTCCCTTCTGGCTGCTTTGCACCACTTAGTGTTAGGAATCAGGAATCTTTCTGGTTTAGGGAAGTGCCTAAACAACGTGAAACCAGCATAGCCAGCTTATGCAGCTGGGCTTTGCCTTTCGCATATATTGCAGGCAGCATTTAGATAAACAATCCCCCATGTACAGAATTTCATGCTCCAGTAATTCCTGCCCGGCAGTGATGATCTTTAAGATTTTTTTGGTGTGTTTTTTACTGCTCATAGAAGCTGGAGTGGCCTACAGGTCTCAGGATTCACTGAGTCATCTTCTTCCACCAGCATATAAAATTCAGACTTGTTTAGATGTCACCTCATGCATGTATGCACTGGTGCCTAGGTTGACCTCTGTCAGGAACTGTAGACTAGATGGATTGTCATTCTGCTTTAGTGTGTCAGCCCTCTCACATTTGTAGAATAGACCCTCTACTCCCATTATATTTGTTCCTCATATTTTAGCATTGTCCTATTTTAATTATTTGTACCTTGAAAATTAAGCTCTGTTATTTGTTCCAAAACCTGGAATTGTTTTTACTTTTGCTTTTTCAATTATGTACCATCTCCATAGCTCTCAGGTTTCATCAGGAAATACAGTATATTTGACAGACAAACTACATCAGCAGACTGTAAGTTAAATTCCAAGGCGGACTTGAGCCTTCAAGGATGCACCAGTATATTTTCTGGGAGGCTGTGGATCTTCTTGAAACCTTCACATTTGATGTGAGCAGAAAAGCATAACGCTTCTAAACAAAAGCCTTTTTGGAGACAATGACAATGTTGTTAGGCCTGTGATCTTACCCTGTGCTTGTGACAGACATTATACCACAGGTGCAAAATAGCTAGGCAAGCTGGTTTTGTGAGTCATTTTCAGAAGCAACTGCATTTTGAGTCCTTTATGTTATAACATTTAAGATAATCTAAGTGTAGCCGAATGGCTACAAATGCAGGGTGCGGGGATTTCTAGGGTTTAGCCAGGGCGTGCCCATTTTTCAACTGTGCTAGAAGCCTGGCTAATCCCTGGCACATCAAGTTTGCCTGCATATTGCACATCACCCAGTGTCCTCTAGCTGACACTAATATAGAAAGGTTGAGTCAAGCTGTTGGATGGTATGATAGGTCCTCCTGAAATACTTGCAAGTCAAGTGGTGTATACGAGAATTTGTGTGAAAATTATACTGTCCTGTAAGCTGTATTTTCTGTTTATGAAATAGAAATGCTGATGCCCTAGAAAAACTTGAGCTGTGAAAAGCATGTCATGTGGCTGTATTTGCCATGTTTTGATTTCAGTGCTCAAAAAGGAGCACGTGCAGTTGGTTTACATAATGGATCAAAACAATATTCCCCACAATGCAGGTTAGGATTTTTTTGCAGGGTATTATTCAGAGATTACTTAGGTTTCTTCTTTCAGGAAAAGGATGAGCTGTACAGCACAGTCCCACATCTGTAATCCACCTTGTTGCTGTGCCCAGTTTACATCTCCCTTTCTGTTGAGCTCTGCAACCTTCCCCACTGATTTCTGTGTGCATGGTTGGCTTCATCACTGCTCATCTGCTGAAGATTGACCGTCATGCTTTACAGTCCTGTATGCCTGGAGAGTTGCTAGCTTAATTTGGTGACAAATCAACCTCAACAGAAAGATCTATTCAGACGTCATTCCTAGGACTAACCCCTAACAATATCTTTGATCTTTAAAGTTCCAAGTGACTGGATTCCTAATTCACCCAGTTATACATTCATTGCCAGACAGAGCAGTGTACTTCCTCAAAGCGTTGTGTGCTGCACAGCAGGAGGTGCATGCAAATGGAACTGCTATAACAATACTAATGATGATCATTCTAGTGACGGGCAGTGTCTGCACTCCAGTGATTTATACTGTTGTTATAAAGGAAAAAAAGTCTGGTCCACAATGTTCAGGAAAAACTCTGCTGGAATGCCCCTAACAATCAGCTTCCTAGTGAAAAATGCAGAATGTATTTTCGTCCATCATCCCAGTAAATACACTCTTTCTCTTTTTTCCTATACCTTCTCCTTTACAGTTTCATGAGAATACAGAGTTGCATCTGATTCATGCTAGGGATTACCTAGAGCTGTGAATGTGAACTGCTTAGGTGGAACAAGTTATCTAGATTTAGGATAAACTTTCAAGGTTGCTCTACTTCAGACACATTTTGTTCGGACTACTGTTACAAAACAGTTGTGGAAAATTAGTAGTTCTGGCCCTAGTTTACAGCTGTCTCTTCAGGCTGTAAGTTAAGTAGCATCATCAGGGTTTAAAGAAGTGAGGTTCAAGGTTGCTTAAAGGTTACTGGAGGAATGTAGGACCAAGGCACAGTAAAACAAGGCTTTGGAAATCCAAAATCGGTGCATGCCTGTCGTGGTTTAACCCCAGTTGGCAACTAAGCACCACGCAGCTGCTCGCTCACTCCCCCCCGGTGGGATGGGGGAGAGAATCGGAGGAGTAAAAGTGAGAAAACTCATGGGTTGAGATAAAGACAGTTTAATAGGGAAAGCAAAAGCTGCGCGCACAAGCAAAGCAAAGCAAGGAATTCATTCACTACTTCCCATCGGCAGGCAGGTGTTCAGCCATCCCCAGGAAAGCAGGGCTCCATCACGCATAACGGTTACTTGGGAAGACAAACGCCATCATGCCAAATGTCCCCCACTTCCTTCTTCTTCCCCCAGCTTATATACTGAGCATGATGTCATATGGTATGGCATAGCCCTTTGGCCAGTCTGGGTCAGCGCCCCTGGCTGTGCCCCCTCCCAGCTTCTCATGGACCTGGCAGAGCACGGGAAGCTGAAAAGTCCTTGACCAGTGTAAACTCTACTCAGCAAGAAACAAAACATCAGTGTGTTATCAACATTATTCTCATCCTAAATTCAAAACACAGCACTCTACTAGCTACTAAGAAGAAAATTAACTCTATCCCAGCTGAAATCAGGACAATGCCACAAGTAGAAGTTTGTCTATGTTGTTTCTCAGCCAAGTAAGAATAAGGTTCAGTGGCTGATTTCTGTCTCCTTGGAGTTGAGCAATAGTATTTCTGCAGGAATACTGTTGGGATACCAACTGCTGAATTCTCTGAAAAAAAGTGCCATGGGGGAAACCTTGCATTATGGCCCTGGGACAGAGTTTGCCTCTGGTGCCACAGTGGGGAGCTGTGATCACCCTGCATGGATCTTGGAAAAGGTAGAGAGCAGAAGCCCTGTCTTCCATCCCTTGGCTCCCTGCTGTGGGCTCCAGCTCCCTGTGTAGCATGAGTAGGATACTGATAAGTGTGTGTGTGTGTATATATATATATATATATATATTTTTTTTTTTTTTTATATATATATACCAAGGAAAAACTCTCAGGAGGCTGAAGGGAGCTGAGGCTCTACTGTGGGAAGGTCTGGGAGGAGGTTGCTGCTTTCTGTAACTGTCTCCGAAATACAAGTGGGGAATTCAAAGTACAAGACAGATGAACAAAGAAGGTAACAGAGTGGAACTAGTAACAGCCCCAGGGAAAACCAGAGCAGACAGGGAAGAGTGTTACAAAGTGCTCATCAAATTTACATGCAAATAGTACTGCTAGCATTGTACATGATTAACCCCTCACTTGACTGAATCCTGTCTGGGTGAAAATGTATAGATTTAAAATTATGTTTCTGTCACCCGATGTTGAAGGGACAGACAAGTTCTTTTAGGGATCCTTGGCAGAATGATGATCACACTGAATTGTAATTACAATTTAAGCTTTATTTTCTTGACGGGAAATTATGATTAGTATAACACAGAATTTATGATTAGAATAGCACAGGATTTCTCCAAGCAGAATCAATGTAGTACAATTTATAAGTAGCATAATACAGAATTTATAATACAACTTGCAATTTCTAATCACCTAGATACTAACTTAACTTATGATTTTTAATCACCTGGACCCTCTGCAGATCGGGTTGGATCTTAACACATAGTTTGCTGTATCAATATAACAATCGTAATCTAGACTCAAAAATCATGTAAAAGAATACGAGTCACTCCCTCAGTCCTCGGAGGAAGCAGACGATGGTGGAGGTGTCCCTGGCCACCGGGGGGTCCCGGTCTCACTGCCCAGCAGCAGCTCTGGTCCAAGTTCATCCTTAGGACTTGTAACTGCTTGGTTTTCCAGACAGCGCTCTGGGTGCTGTTACGCTTCCCTGTTCTGAGGCAGGGTCACCAACAGCACCGGGCTGGCCGGGGGCAAGGGACCTTCAGGGCCGGCAAGGAAGGGGGTAATCGGCCTGGTGCCCAGGAACCTTGAGGCCAGTCGGGAGGGAAAGAAGAAATCTGTTCGGTTTGTCTGCTTGGTGCACAGGACCTTCAGGGCCTGAAAATGAGGGGAAAGGGAACGAATGTGTGACCCACTCGGTCCCAGAGAATGGCTGCTTGCCTTATAAAATGGGACTAGTTATGCTAACCATGTTACCAGGGGTTGGGAGCAGGGGGTACTGGTCACAGTTCCTTTATGAATAGCTTTACAGACAGCATCTTAACTTCTTCTAATCAAATATTAATGATCTATTTATGGTTATTCTTCACTGTCTTCATTGGTTCAGTTTCTATCCCAGCCATTGCCTAACTGTGAGAAAGTAGAATTCCTCTGGGCAATTACAAAGTGGATGTGTAGAATTTTGTTTTCTCCTTGGTAGAATTATTTCACACCTATATTATTGCCCTCTATGAACAGAGCTGTTTGCTTCTTTATCTTTGTTTTACCTTCCTGACAGACAGATAAAGCCTGTCTGTCTTGCACTGTGAGGTTTCTAAGCTGTTGCAGCCAGTAGTAGCTGTAAATGAATGTTAGTTCTGACAAATGTACCCACTGCATTGCAGACTAGGGTTCATTTGTTGTGTACTCCCTCTGTTAAATAGACCAGAACACCCTGCAAAGTCAAACATGAATGAAAGAGACAAAGACTTTGTGTGGCTCTGAAGCATTTGGCTGTTATTGCTGCATGAAACTGTGCTAGGCAATCTGCTTTGTGAGGCAGAGTTCATGATGTCTGTGATTACATGCTGCACATTGAATTTGGCAAAAATAATTTAGTTAATCAGGAAAAGCAACTTGTTTGCTAAAGCTCTGGAATGCAGTATGATGTCATTCAAGTTCAAATGTAAAATGTTTTCTTAACATTCCCATAAGAAATTAAATTGGCAAGAGCTTTTGGTAAAAGGTTTGGGGAGCATCAACTTGGAGTTAAGATTTTGACTGCAGAATTTTCAAAGTCCTCTGGTCTTGTAGCATGCCATGGCAAGGAAACACTGCTGCCTTCAGACCCGTGGGTGTCATTCAAAGGTGTCCTCAACTCCTGGTGTCCTCTCCCCTGCCATCAGAGGCTACAGAGATTGTTCACCAAAACAAAACCAGCAGACTGACATTCCAAAACGCTTATCAATGCTGAATCGGGGGCTTTACAATTTTTACCACTTTAAACAAACAAAACTAAATACTGAGAAGTATTTACACCAAGAGAAACAAAAATTCATCATTGTGCCTCAGAGAAACACAAAGTATGTGGAGTGAAGCATGCTGTTAATATTGCATAACCAATAGTTGTCTGTGCTTTCTTGACAGTGATTTTTTCCAGTGAGTAAAGCTTTTTCTTCGCATAGATTTCCACACCCCCCCAGTTGCTAACTCTTAAGTTTTCCTCAGGGTGTCTGAATGATACCTTATGAAATACTGCTGGCTGTTCCCTGCAGGGCCCTCACAGGAGCCACAGAAAACTTCAATTCCATGTTCATTGCTTTAGCAGCATAATGTTATGCTATAGAAAGGGCTCCTAATGCAGGAAACAGCTTCTGAAAGATTACCATCTTCACCCCTTGTACTCACTTTTGTGGGATGCATGGTGATGACTATCTGACAATTGCTTGAAATTCTACAGCAAAAAGATGGAAGAAATTTTACATTTTGCTGTATTTATCTATGTTCCTCTATTTTTCTATCTTCCCATATAATCCAAAAATGCATTTTCTAGTGTACATTTCCAGGAAATAGTTAAGAATTAGTCAGTTTATTTCCTGTGTATTAACTCAACGCTGATTGATGTTCAAGACAGAATACAAAGCAGATATTGAATGTTCATCATTTAGAACAAGTACTTCTTGTAACAGAAACAATACAGAAAAAGGAATTCTGTTCCTTATGCATACTTATATAACATGTCTATAAATAAGATGTCTTAAAAATGAATCAGAAATGGCTTATGATATTTCAAGAAAACACAATTTGCATTTTATTTGCATTGTTTTTCAACAAACATGGAAGATCAACATTTGTTTTTACAAAGGCCATTAAATCTCAGTATTTCTAATATGCAACTTTACAGTAATTGCCACTTCATATTATTTTATTTTAAAATTACTTGCAATAAGACATATTTTTCTAGATTTTGATTATGAAACCATTTCCTTCCCTTGCTTCCAAGGTGTGTCAGATTTACAGTTTCTTTCATCTGATTTAATCGTGCATGATACAGTAAAACTGGTGTAAACCCTACATAAAAATACAAGTGTCAGAGCCTGGGAGACAGATAATACTCACTTAAATGCAGCAAGGATTTTACCAACACCTGCAAGATGAGTTACATTTTCTTGCTTCATCTCCCTTAAAGTTCATTCCATTTCAGATTCATGAAAGAAATGGATCTCCGGACTGGCTCTCACATAAACAACCTTTCAGAGGGTAATTCTGACCTGATTTACACCTTTTATACCCCACAGATGTTTCAATACAGAGTCAGAGAGAAATTTGGCCATAAATTCAGGTTTAATCCATGTAGGTTTTGATTTTTTTTTTTCCCCCTGCATTTTCCCCTATTGTATATTTAGTTACTTTGAAATAACAAAGTTAGCATTTTGAATTCGTTATTTCTCTGGCTCTGACCCAAAGCACTTGGAAGGATTATTCCCTAGCCTTCCAGTACCTTTGGTCAGGATCACGGTGCATGTACTTTAGATAGTATTGATTTCCTTTGTGCGTGGAATGATTTTCAAATAGAAGAATGAAACATGGTAGACACTACTGGGAATACAGTAGTTTACCTGGGTCCACTCACGTCTTGTGAACTCTAGGTGGCTATTAAATTGGAGACTGGCCTCACTACCCGTGGACTGGGGAAGAAAGGCAGGGATTTGAGTGTATGATTGTGAATAGATGCCAGACCTCTAGTGGACACAATGGAGAAATGCTTATGGAAACACTGCAATGCTGCATGGGGGACCCGTATGTACTTTCAGGGGAAAAGCTTCTGAAAAGTCTCTTTCAAAAGCTTATCTATTATTTGGGTAAAACTATCACATGTCTCATCACTCAGTGTAGTTTTGATTAAGTGCAGGGGTCCCAGAAAACCAGTTAACATTGCCTGATTTTTCAACTCATTTCAAAAGCATAATTGCTGTTCTAACCAAACAGCTACACTGGGACATCCCTCCAAACTGGGGGACGAGAGGCTGGAGAGCAGCCTCACAGGAAGAGATCTGGGGCTTTGGGTTGATGGCAAGTTGAATATGAGCCAACAGTGTGCCCTGGCAGCCAAAAGGGCCGACCATTGTGCTGGGGTGCCTCAAGCACAGCATAGCTGGCTGGTCAAGGGAGGCGACTGTCCCACTCTGCACTGCACTGGCACAGCCGCACCTCAGTACTGTGTGCAGTTTTGGGCGCCTCAATATCAGAAGGACATGAGTGTCCAGAGGAGGGTGACCAAGATGGTGAAAGGCCTCAAGGGCAGGACTTAGGAGGAGTGGCTGAGGTCACTTGGTTTGCTCAGCTTGGAGAAGAGAAGGCTGAGGGGTGACCTCATCGCAGCCTACAACTTCCTCACGGTGGGAGGCAGCAGAGGGGGAGGTGCTGATCTCCTCTCTGGTGACCAGCGACAGGACACAAGGAGATGGGATGAAGCTGCGTCAGGGGAAGTTCAGACTGGGCATTAGGAAAAGGTTCTTCACAGAGAGGATGGTCAGTCACTGGGACAGGCTCCCCAGGGAAGTGGTCATGGCACCAAGCCTGTCAGAGTTCAAGGAGCATCTGGATGATGCTCTTAGTCAGAGGTTTAGTTTTAGGTCTAGTTTAGTCCTGTGAGGAGCAGGGAGTTGGACTTGATGATCCTTGTTGGACCCTTCCAACTTGAGATATTGTATGATTCTATTATCCAAAGGACCACAGTTCGGCTGAAGAAGGCTGGAATGCAGTAGGCTCTGGCTTCTCTTCCCATACAGCTGATTGCTTTCAGCCACTGCAGGAAGGATATTTAGGAGCTAGGAGTTCTGCACAATTAGGCTTTCTTATACCAGAGAAATTTCTGCCTAGGACACTCTGGCGAGATGTTTCAGGACTACAACAGGAAGGCAGAGGCAGGTGGAAAGAAATCAGGTAGGAATTAAACTGCCATCATCAAAGTCCTTCAGTTTATTACCAACTTAAAAATTGGACAAAACCAAAAGCTGACACAGTAATATTAACCAGGGATCTTGAAAACAATCACACATGGTGCACATTTTGGTATTATTAACAGTAAAGACATCTATCTTCTATGGAGATACACCTCAATATCTAAACAAATTTCTTCCTGTAAATACGTATCAATGATGTGATCAAGTAGGACACTTGGCACAGTACCACCCACTGCACTCAGTGTAAACATTTAGATGGTCAAAACTGGGTTTATTTACAAAGATTTTCATGCACAACAACTGACTTTTTCTTCTAAAATTATATAAAACATATTTAAGAAAAGGATGACATTGCATATTTCTATGAACAACAATGAAAGCAGAGGGAGCATATTAAAAAGCTTAACTAAAAACAGCAAATAGTTGAACTGAGGTAAAGTTACAAAACAACCAACCCTTGTCACCGATTACAGGGCTAAAAAGCAGTTCAAATCTCCAAGCCAAGAACTGACACCCAGAGACGAGCCAACCATTATTCCTTGATATTTTGAAGTAGCCTTAATAAGTGAGACTCAATAACCTGTTGAACTAAAGCAGAGAAAAAAATCAGGTTAATCAGTGTTCAGTGTTTTTTCACATCTTTAGGGTTGTACTATTTTTTCCTGGCAGATGCTGGCTTGTCCTGTACAATCATTTAATAAAAACCAGACAGGAGTAAATTCACCCTGGGAAGAGAGTTTGCATCCCTTCAGAAAAGAAAAGCCTCATATAATGCAAGAACAATACACGCAGTAAGGCAGATGATGGTTTTTGGAGGTGGTGATCTGTTCTCTGGTTTGAATAGGCAGATAGCATACGGAAGGAAATTTTTAAGCCTATAAATGGAAAGTAGGCAAAAATGTGTATTAGAAACTACTTCTGTGGAACATTTTGAGATTGAAGTCTTGAAGCAGTCCTGCATCTAGAAATCTGTGAAGTTACTGGCCCCCTATAAGCACAGGACTCTGCCCGGAGAAGCTACATGTGCAGTGCTGGGCTTATTTTTGGATTCAGTTCATTTCTGTAACAGCAGACATTTCACAGCTTTCAAAATGAAGGCAGCATGAGAGAAAAAAAAAACAATGAAGAGTCCCTTCTTTGCCTCTGTTTTCCGGAACTGAGTAAGGTAGCCTGACTGCCTGATACTGGCACTATTACTGTCTCCCTCCAAGATAAACTAGAGCTAGAGCTACTCCGACAGGGAAAGAAGGTTTTGCAAACTACATCACATGAACAGAGCACCAGGGTGAGGGGTTCAGGAAGGCTGCAGGCCTCTTATCATCGTCAAGAACAACACACGCTCCTTTGTACAGGGTAAGGGAGCAGCTCAGCTCCCCTCGTCTGGATCATGGCCGCATCAGCCCTACACACCATTATTTGTGCCCACAGATGCAGATCCAGGTCAGTGACATTTTCTTAACTAGGTACCTCGCTTTCTGAGACAGGGATGGAAGCTCCTACCCATTTTGGGCTGATACATTTAGGTGTATTAAGACTTTTAGGACAGGGATCTTACAGCTCCAAAACCTCTACTAGGCCATTACAGCAGCCACATAAACAAGGAGCAGTAAAAACAAAAATCAAAGAATTTCCATCTGCAACACTCACCACTCCGATAGCCCAAGGCTACAGCCAAATCCATGGAATTATAGCCAGCATCTGTTTCGGTAGTTGGATCAGCACCACTTTCTATGAAAAACAGGAAAAGAAACTCCTATTTCTGACAGTGAGAACTGATAGTACATTTTTAATGATAATTCAGTTTGGACAGTCTGCTTACCAAGGAGAATTTTTACACATTTCACATGGTTCCCATGTACCGCATACAGTAGAGGTGTGCCTCCATTCTGCAAAAGCAGGAAAAAGCCTTAGACACTTAAAGACTGAGCAGTCTGCAACTGTAATTCCTTAACACACCAGTATACTTCAATGTATCAGTAAGAGACTTCACAGGTTTTATAAAAATGAGGTTCTGTTTTGGTTCTTCACAACTTCCATCTTTTTTTGTCTACTGTTTAGACTGTAAGCTCACACTTCTACAAGGACTCAGCCTTAGCCTCACTCTCTTTTTACCAAGAAGTCAGAACTAGTAGGGCCAACTTCTCTTATCCTATGGAAGTTTTGAAACACTCAGATATTTCAGAAGCAGAAGAACAATTTTCAAACCCAAGTCAGTGCTGTGCCCTGTGTCAAATTTCTGACCAAAGCACCCTCTGATGTAAATTCAAGCTAGAGTCTTACCCAGTCATACTCATTGACATCAACTCCACAGTCAAGCAGCATTTTGACAATATCTGTGTATCCTTTACTGCAAGCCAATGAGAGGGCACTTTCTCGCCCTTTCCCCAAAATCTGAGGATCTGCACCCTGAAATGATAATTATTAAAAAAAAAAAATCAAATTAACCACGCTTTTTTTACATGTGAGGTTTTACACAGAACTTAACTTTAAAACTTTTAAGTTTATAGCAGCAGTGACAAACTTAGGAAGGCAAATTGAACTAAAAAGTAAAGAAATTTAATAGATTTAAAATGAAGTGTGTTTTTTCCCCTTACATTTTGGAGGAGAAATTCCACTACTGCTATCTGCCCATGAGCTGCAGCCCACATCAGAGGGGTAAATCCTTCTTCATCCTTATGATTGATTACATTTTCTGTTTAAAGAAAAATATGCAACTTAGTAATCCCTTTCACTAATGCACTGTACGAGCTGGTGAAATACATTGACGTATCCATGGTGAATGGACTGAGGTGTCCTACGAGTCATTCTCATATTAACTTTAAAACCAAAATTCTATCCCAATGGTGGTACAAATACCTTTGTCCAAGAAAGAAAAAAACATTCAACTGACTGCAGTAAAATTTAAGATCTGGGTTTATTTATTTTTTTAAGCTCTATAAATCAAGCTCTGTTTTTACTCAGAAATGTTACAACTTGTCTGTAATCTGGGCTTTATCTTTGGAAAGAAGAAAAGGGCTGCTTGAATACTAAAGAGGTACATTCTGTATTATTATTATACTGTAGAAAGTGTTTTTTTCAATAGAGTGAGCTACACAGTCTTATAAAGAATTAGTTTGTAAAGCAATACAGATAGTATAACTCCATTCCCCCCAAAGTTTGTGTAATCAATAGGGTGTTTTGTGGAAACAATTAAGGTCTACTTCTAGTGCAGCTGGAAGAAGGAAAAAGAACTTTTTTTAACAAGTGGCTGACTGAAATAGTTGAGTTGGAATTTTTTTTTAATATCCAAGTATTTAAAAACATCACATGCTTATCATAGCACCAGAATATGCATTTTTAACTGTTACTGACACTCCAGAATCAATCTGCTTTCCATATATATGGCTCATTACAAAGTATATAGACTTGGCGACTCATTACCTACTTTCCAGTAAACATTTCAACAAAGATGCACTGAAAGCATGGCTGATTACTAATAATACAGTAAAAATATACTATTAACAGTACTCAATTCAATACGTTATGTAGAGTTGAAATTTTGCGTATTATGGACACACAAATGTCACGCTGAAGACTATGACACAACTCGGAATGAGTAGTGCTATTATATTGCAGGTGTGAGCCATGGCTTAAATTACTAACATATAGCTCTCTATGTTGACTGATTAAATAGAACTGGAAAGTCACCATTAATAGAAATGTCTTTTAAATTACAAAGATAATTTAAAAAAAAAAAAACTCTTCTGATAGAACTAACAGATTCTCCCTTCTCATTTCCATGGATTACCTATATAGCTGAGGAGCAGGCGGAGGAAGTGATTTACCTACAACTCTATTAACAGTAATGTTTAATTTAAAATCCAAATCATAGCAATGAGTGAATAGAAGACTGATGTGAAACAATAGTCCACATCTGTAAAGAACAGTTACCTCCAGTATCCTTCAATTTGTACCAGAATTGAGTATTTTTTTTAAATACAGCTTTGGGGAAAAAGTCAAGCACAACAGGGTAGAAATGTCCCAAAGAAAAAAGGAAGGCATTTAATCTCCCTCTGTCTCACCTTGTTCAATACGCGTGGCCAGATACAACATTTCTCCCTGAGCAGCCAGCTGATGAACTGATAAAGCTGCAAAAAGGGAAGCAGAAACATGTGTTACACACACCAGTTTTCATTCTGCTCTATTTGGAGCTAGGCATAACATGTCCGTTGGCTTGAGCAGTACAGAACTTGGATTTGAGAGTGTACATAGGTTTCATCTTATACTCTGAACTGGAATCACTGTCTTAAAAACTGAAAAGTTTCCAAAGTTTCATAGGCTTAGGTAATATTTTAACCAATGTATAAATCATACTAGAAAGCAAAGGTACTTCCTACACTGACTCTTTACAAGGCAACGTGCTCTCTTCCTGCCGCTTGGTCAGCAACTCAAGCTCACATTAAGAACATTCCTCAAATGAAAATAAGCATCTTTTGGTAAATTAAGGCTGTGTAGTTTAAAAATGACACCTAAGAGATCACATGCTATCAGGAGACCTGTCATGCTGCTCAATAAAGCCTGTAGCATGACTCTCACTCACTACAATGTGGAATAGATCAGACATTAACTACAACTATACACAACCTGACATCTCCAGGGGAGGAAAAGGATTGTCTGGGGTTTTTAAAATTATTTTTAATAAAAAGTACCAAGCATTAAAAGCAGACTAATTCTTAAGAGATTATGAAGAAAAAAATCTCTGATCCCACAGTAAACTCTGCACAGGTGCATGGTTTTGATAATTACAATTTGGAGCAGGTCTCAAAGGTGCTCAAGAGGGAATACACAATACATTACCCACATTATATAATAAAAAAATTAGCTAATGGTTACATAATATGTAAACGCTCACTCTCCTCTTCCTATTCACTACATGAAAGTTTGATTTTTTTTCCAGAAAGACTGCATGTTCTGTTCAGAGGCCTATGTTGCAGCTCCAGATTATTTTTTCCCATGCAAGCAGCCTTTTTTTTTTTCCCTAAACGTTGGACTTAGAATTTATAGAGGAAATAATTTATAGGCGAAGTAAATCACAGAGAATTAATTTATAAAGAAAATGCTTGACAATTAAGAATAATGAAACCCCATAAATAATACTGCCCTCTTGACTTTCAAGATCTGGGACAATCCTGACGTTTGCAGTAGTCTGTAGCACTTACCAATCATCTAATTTTAATAAATATTACAAGACACACAAGTTCTGAAAACAGATATATGAAGCACATTAACTGAAGCTTAGAAAGGATCAGAAAAATATTTACCTATATTTTTTAAATCAAGAATTGGATCCTTTCTGGAAAATACGCTTCAGTCATGAATTCAATACAGCAGGTGGATTACTATTTTATGGTTGGAACCGTGTGAAATTAGACAAGACTATCTCGATGTTTTCTTCCTGTATTAAAGTTCATTACAACACCAAAGAAAAAAATCGGAAGAATCTGTCAAGCATCTAACATACAGTTCACAAAATTATCAACAGTAAGACAGAAAGATACTTACAGTTTACAAGCAGAGGCGTTGTAGAGACTTCGTTTCCCCTGTGTTTGTTAGTTAGGGTAGTTGATTGTTTTATTGGTGAGAAATGCTTAGTAGTCGATGGAGTATAAACATGTCTTACTTGGATACCAGGGGAAGGAGAAGTGTGGATATTGCATTCAGCTACATTGAACAGAGAAAACAGGATTTTAGTACTAGTAAGAGCATTAAAAGAAAGCCACAGATTCTAAGTCAAACTAGAAAGCACGAGTATCACAAGATCTTTAAAACCCAAGTTAAGTAAGCTTTGTGACATGTGCTTTTTCCACTGTGTATTGTGAGACTTGAATAAAGGGCTGTATTCATTTCTGGCATAAAACAATGCTGCTACCCCACAGGTTCAGTATGGTGTAACATCACCCAGAGACAGGTTGGTGCCTAAATGAGGTAAGCCTTTGTCTGAATTTTCAACATGCCTGGGATGGATTTGTCAGGTAGGATGGCTCCACTTAGCCTGTCATACCCTCGCCAACACTCTCCAGTGCAATAACATGATGCAGCTCTGGTCAGCCATGTAGTAAGGTAACTGCTCAGCTCATCCCTTTGCCCACTCTCTAACCAGTCCACTGCATGAGTGGAGACGACCTCCACTCACTTCCTTCACCAGGACTTTTTCCACTCCTGTTGGATAAAATTGTAACTGCATTATGAATGCCTTACGAATACTCATCCAGCAGAAGATATTCCACACTAACTTACATAGAATGCAACTGCAGGTCATCACTTGGAATTCAAGAAGTCACTCAGTGCTGCTATGTTCATTTGTACTAACTTTTCTAGCTTTCTATTAGAATCTAGCAGCATCTTGTTATAAAATATGTACGTTATCTTGGCTTCTAATTCTCAAAAGTAGATTTTGAGAAGCAGATAAGAAGCCAAATAATTTTTAAGAAGCCAACTGACTAAATACTGGAAAAACATATTGAACGATTAAACTCCACTATTGGCTAAATTGATTTGACACCAGTGTGCACTAATAATTAATGACTGGAAGCTAATTAGCATGCACACTGAATTCACACCATAGAGAACTTAATGATCATAAACCCAAGCACAAATCTGGGGAGAGAACCAATTAGAAGTATAGAGTAACAGGATGAAAATTAAATTACATTTTGTTTGCCAATCAAATAGCTACAGCTGACATGATCAAATTAATAGACCTACCAGGGATTTTTGACCTGCGGTCCTTGGATCCGCAGGACTACTTCTAACGGGTTCACAATGTTACCTAAGAAAAACCACCCTATCACTGATGGGTCTAAATTTGCCGTTCAGGTCTGCAGCTCCACTAGTAAGCACTTAGGGCCTGCAAATCAAAAAAGTTTGAAAATGACAATGGCTGAACTGCAGCCAAACAATACAAATCACAGAAATCATCAAAATCCACAATAGGTCTGTGTTTGTATTTGTTATAGGAAATGGGTCAAATTCAACCTCATGAAAAGATACATTACTAACAGTCTGAAACAGCAAGCACTGGAAACCACAACTGTTAAAGGGAAATAGATAGAAGTCCTAATTCTCTTGTCCATCAATATGCTCAGCCATGAAAAAACACGGATCAGTTCTGATGAAGCTGCCCAGAAATGGCTGGAGATTAGCTGCAGGGATCCAGAATAGCAGCAACATTTCACTTCAAGTAGTGTGAAGCTGAACTGGCAAGTCAATTGCTACAACTACAGGCTTTGCACAGCCATATTGATAAAACGAAGTCAACTGCATGACCTATGTTATTTTGTCGTTGTACTAGTGAAGATAAAACGTGCTGCAGAAAGCTACTGAAGTTGAAATGATCATATAGTGCTTTCAGTAGTGTTCTGTAAAGACACATACATTCAACAATGTGTAGAATGTTGTAGGACATGCTACAAAAAAGAAGTAAGCTTGTTTTCATAATCAGCATCAGCTCTTATTAAATTACACTAGAACCTTTTTTGCCACTACTTTCTCAATTTAAAAAAAATTTAAAATGTGATTTAAAAAATAATCTTGAGGGAAATTAATTTTACATTAATAATCCATTAAGCATATAATAAAAATGTTAGGGGAACAAATCTTGGAAAACTATTACTGATTAAAAGGCAGAAGCTTTTTTTTTTTAAAAAAAACATAACAGCTTAACAGGATGACACAGTCCACACATAACAATTTGCACCATAAAGTTCAACCTTTAAATAAGACAGATGCCACTTCAAGGTCAGAGTTAACTTGGTCTTGAATGTTTTTACTGTCCTCCTCATTCAAAGATTTCACAAATCGTGAGCAGACATTCATATCAAATCTATTGGGCAAAATGAATTTCATTCCCATGGCGACACTCTGAGCCGGGCCTTCCTCTGTGCTAGAGTCAAGCTGATGCTCCACTTTTATGTCTGGCATGGGCGGAAGGCTGTAGCTGGTGGGACATTCTTCTACAATTAACTGGGCCCCAGCATCTAAGTTTGTTGAAGATGCCATGGCCTCAGTCATGTAGAAGTTTTATGCAAAATTTTTCTTCATAGCTTCTAGCCAAGAGCAGTTCTGGCCAACCAAGCTGTATCTGAAGAGATCCGGGTGTTTGAACAACCTGCAAGTGAACACATGTAACACAGATTAGCAACATTCTGGTGAAGTAATACATAAAATATACCAAACTTGGCTTCATTTAAGCTTAGGGCATTTGGTTTTGATAGTCAAAACCTTGGTGAAATATCAGTCTTACTACTGCCACAAGCTATTGACCAAATCCTCCATTTAAGTTTTATCACATGGATATTTAAGCCAAATTCCATCATGAAGCCAGCAGAAGTTTCATCTAAGTGACATTTCAGAATATCAGTGGGGTTGCAATAAAAAAACCCACCACAACCAACCACGTTTATACCAAGATACGAAAAAGCTATAAGGAGACAATGACTTTATTGCCTAAAAGCATTAGACTTGAAGGAAGAGTTAAAGTGACTTTATGTCCCTTCATGTCTCTTTAAGTATTTTCATAACCCGAGTGAAACAAGTGCCTTCTACCATGCGCGTAGGAAAATGATAAATCCCCTTATAGGCCGACGACACCAAAACATCCCCAGGGCTCTTTGGCAGCACCGCAGGCAGCCTAACGTCAGGCCAGGCTCCGCGGCAGCGCGGCCCGGCCGGCAGCGCGGCCCGGCCGGCAGAGCGGCCCGGCCGGCAGAGCGGCCCGGCCGGCAGAGCGGCCCGGCAGGCGCGGGCAGGTCTGGCGCCCTCCCCCCGCGCCGCAGGCCGCCGGCCCCGGAACGAAAAGCCCGACGGCGAGCTGCGGCAGCGGCGGGCTCTCCGCGGACGCTGCGGAGCAGCCGCCGCCCGGGAACCCTTCCCTGAGAGCGGGCCCGCGGCTCCGCTCCCAGCAGCCCCGCCTCACCTCGGCGCCGCTGTTTGGGCCACTGACGGGGAGGGGGAAGTGACGCCCTACCACCCCGCCAGCGGCAGGACGGAAGTGACGCTCTGTCGCCGCGGCGGCGATTGGCTAGGGCGAGTCGCCTCCTGATGACGTCTTGCCCACACGTGCGCGGTGGCTCTCCTCGCGGCAGGCGCGGGGCTCTCGCTATAGCGGCCGGGGCGGCGGGGCACAGCGTGGCCCTCGCCCCCGAGGCGGCGCGGATCGGTGCGGCCCTCCCGCAGCTCCTCCCGGAGCGCCACCCGCCGGGCCGGGACCGCAGGCGGGGGCGCGACTCGGCGGCGGTGGCCGCCGCGGCTCCGTGAGGAGGCGCCGCGCAGGCCTTCGCCTGGCCCGGCGGCCCCCGCTCCCGGTCAGCCATGGCCACCTACAAACCGGTGGTGGTTCAGGCGTTCCCCAAGCTCGGGGAGAGGGTGACGCAGGACACGGTGTACTGGCGCGGCTACAAGGTAGGGGCAGCCCCTTGCGGCGCGGGGGCTGGGGGCAGCCGGCCGGCCTCTGTGGCCCCGTGGCTGGCGCCGGGCTGCGCTCCCGGCCGTGCTTTTTCTGCCCGCCCTTGCGGCTCTCGGTTAGAAGCGACTTTTTAATATCGCCCTGGAACCTGTTAAACGGTTTCCCAGGAATCGAGGCTGACTTGTGCCCCGCATCGGCCCAGCAGACGTAGTTATTTTCCTAGAATATTTTTGTTGCTGCTTTCGTGCGAGTAATCAAATTATTTTTAAACTTGCCTGAGCGAATAAGGTTGGTTTTTCCTCAGAACACGTAATTAATGGGTCAGTTGTAACCCGTGAATTGGAAAAAAATTGATAAGAGCAGAAGTAGCCTGGCAGAAGAGAAACTCAGTAGGATTGTATTTAAAAAAATAACTTGGCTCTAAGTGGAGTTTTGAGCTCTCTGTAGGAAGAATAGGTTTTGTTTTGCTGTTTTCATTTTTTATGGTGTTCTTATGTGCATTTAATGATGTTTATTGCAATTGTTTTAGACACCTGTTCAGATAAAGGAATTTGGTGCAGTAAATAAAATTGACTTCTCCCCAGTTCCTCCATATAACTATGCTGTCACAGCCTCCTCGAGGGTAAGTGGCTTTTCTGAGGTTTTTATGTTCTTGTCCTTCAGTTGGTATCACATGAGTGAACTTAACCTCTTCTTGTTTTGCTAGATCCACATTTATGGTCGTTACTCTCAGGAACCAATCAAAACGTTTTCTCGCTTCAAAGATGCTGCTTATTGTGCTACATACAGAGATGATGGCAATCTGCTTGTTGCTGGCAGCGAGGAAGGTAGCATTCGCCTCTTTGACATTAGTGGAAGAGCACCGCTGAGACAGTTTGATGGTCATACTAAGTAAGGCAGTGTTGGTTTTTTTTCTTTGTGTGCATAAGCTTGTTTAGTGTATTTACATCTGTCTGCTTTGAATGTTGCTGAACATCTGAATAATATTGATCTATGTTGCTTGCAACTGTCTCACATAGGTCTTACTGAAAAGTAGATTTTAAAATTTAATTCAGAATTTGAATGACTTTTTAAAAATTCCAAATATGAATTGAGTACATAGAAGGATAAATACATTTTCGAATTCAGGTAGGTATCTGTTAATTTGTTGTGTAGACATAGTCTTATGACTACATAGTGCTGATAAGCACGTTTTATTTGATGCTGGCAGGAAGAGTTCTAAGAAGTGGCTAAACAAACCAGTGAAGAAATACGCCAGCAAGAGCAGGAATCCCTTAAAAAAAAACAAAACCGAAAAAGTGCATGATGGCGGGCTGGGGTTGGGATGGGGAAGGAGTTAGAAGAGGAGTTCTGATGTACCAGTGAGGAGAAGACAATGATAATGATTGCTGTGCTATGGAAGGCCAATACATGTTTTATGTATCTAGAACAACACCAACAGACCTGCTTTCACAGGAAAGCACACAGGCAGACCTTGAGAGTGTTTCTGTTTGAGGTCTGTAGTTGTATATTGGGTATTATCTTATGTCCTAACCACAGGTTAGGTTAACATAGGTTAACTGTAATAAGATTTTGGGTATCTGTGTTTTCTGTCAAAGTAATTCTCTGTTGCGATGTTAGGAGGATAATGCAGATTTAAATAGTGATTTTAAAGGAGAAGAAGAGTGTCCAACGCTGTCATACTTAAAACTCGCTATTATAAATTTTTTCTGAAGGACAGTGCTAGAACACAGGCCTCTAAGTAACAAATGCAGAATTTACAGCTTTTGAATGAGCGTCTAGTAGACCTGTAAAACCTTTAAGGCAGATCATATCAGTGCTTAGGTAAGCATCTGTCAGCATGACCCTTTTCTGGCTGGAAATATGAAAACTAAAGCGTTTTTAACCTCTAAAGTGGGGCTTTGTAACTTCCAACAGTAAATACTTTGCACTTTTAAATTAGAGAGAATACTTTAATAAGCTCTTCATACAGACTAAATGTTCTAGAAACAAGTATGTATTTTAACTTTGGATATTGTGGGCTTTGGTTTCTAGAGCTGTTCATGTAGTGGGCTTCCTGTCTGATAAATACCGAATATTTTCTGGTGGTGATGATTATTCATCAAATCTGTGGGATATTCCAAGTGCTACAGAAATCGTCTCCTACAGCGAACATACTGACTATGTGAGATGTGGCTGTGCAAGTAAAGTGAATGCAGATGTCTTTATAACAGGTTTGATTTTTATATATGCTTCTTTTGGATTGAATTGAGGAAAAATGCAGGAAGATAGGTTTTGATACAGTAGGATCTTGTTTATTATATTTTAAACACAGAGGATCTGTCTTCCTAATCACTGCCTACTTTGTTGTTTCCTTTTTCCTTCCTTTTTAAGCTTGACACTGATGTTTATAGGGAAACTCTGAGTGAACTAACTTGTAACATCTTTTTTCTTTAGCCTGTTAGGGTTAATGGGACTGTTCTGACTGGCCTTTGAAAATTTTAAGAAAATCCTGTGAATATATCCTTTAGTTGGGATTGACTGAAGTGTTTTATCAGGTTTCCAGAGGACACAAGTTCCATTGTAGTTTGTACAGCCCCAAACTGTCAGACTCAAAAATGAAAGGTTGTGAGAGGAGTTATTTGAAACCAGTTGCTTTTGGTTTTCCTAGCACTAGCTTTCTATTAATCTGTGGTAAATTGCTAGTGAAAAAAATAGTATTCCTTACTTCAAGTGACACAAGAGACTAGGTTTCATCAGGTTACCTGATATTTATTGTTATAAATACACTTGATTAATGGATGGGAAATAAAATTAAGACTTAAATTACTTTTAAGGCCTGACATGTTGCTAGGGCTAGAATTAGAAGACTTAAGTTGCCGGAAGGCTGTAAATTAACCAGAGTAAACCACAAGGCGTTCTAATGTATGGTTTAAAACCGTTTCTGTTTGGCAGGAACTCCTTTAGATTGTAGGACATGGCTGGTTTAGTTCCTGAAATAATTGAAGTGATGAAACTGAAGCTATTTATGGTGTTGTTTGCAGGTTCCTACGATCACACTGTGAAACTATTTGATACACGAACAAAAAGTAGTGTCATGACAATAGAACATGGTCAGCCTGTGGAGAGTGTGCTTCTGTTCCCTTCTGGTGGGCTTCTAGTATCTGCAGGTACTTCAGTAAAAAAAATTTCTTTTCTGCGGCCCTAATTTGAGAAATAGTTCAGCTGCTTCTTTCTTGTGTGGTGTTTTCATTTGGTAATGAAGTGGTAAGTGATGTAACAGCTGGATTTCTCAAAGATCTTTAGGAATCTGTGTTGATCTGGAGGGTGAAGGTAGGGGTCTTTTTGTCTCTGATTTGATTTTCTTGTAGTTGGTCCAAAAGGAAATGATGCTTTTTTAATGACAAGATACAGACTTTAATTAGCTTAGTGCTAAAGTGAAGGAATGAACATACTTAAGAAGTTTTGAAAAGATGGGACTGTATCTTTCTTTTAATGATGAGAAGGTTTTTCTAGTCTCTTCTTGCCATTGCATCAGAAGTGCTGTAACCCAGTGGTATCTAGATTATTTTTGGTAAGGAGTATGTTGAATCATTCAGCCGTGCCTGCAGAATGGCCTAAAAAAGAGCAGGCTTGTAGTGTGTCTTGTCCCAGGAGATAGTCATAATGGATAGGGAGGGTGAGTAGGTACAGAAAACTCTGCATTAACGAAGGAAGCCTTGTATCACTCTCTGAAAACTTCTCCAGAGAAGTGTAAATGTGTACGTATGTCAAACTGTTCTGTGTGCTTCCTTCTCGTAGGAGGTCGATACGTCAAAGTTTGGGATGTACTGAAAGGCGGACAATTACTAGTTTCACTTAAAAATCACCATAAAACTGTAACTTGTTTATGCCTGAACAGCTCTGGACAAAGGTTATTGTCAGGATCCTTGGACAGGTTAGTATATTTTGTGGCTTTGTTGTTATTTAAATTCTTTAGGACTTTTTTCCTTTGAAAATTATTATACATCAGTGTGAATCTGTGCATGGTTTTTGGGCTTAAACACTTTTTAACTGGTAGAGATACAACTTGTTTGAAAACATGTCTTGGGGCCAAGGTACATACTGTGATATACATTAACCTTTTCCTCTTATTAGCCTGAATGTCACTAAGGGTTGCATGTGCCATTTGGGATTGCGTGTGAGGAACGTCTGAATAAACATTAATTTTTCTGAATCTCTAAATTGACATTTTCAGTCTCCGTCAAGTAATTATTCTTAACTTTAATACAGTTTAAATGACTGAAAGTATATTAGTATTCACCTTTAAAGAGCCTGGTTTTTGTGTCTCTGTTCTGTTGCTTTTTGTACCCAAGGTGCACAGGTGAAATATGTCCTCCTCCCTTTTTTCTTTGTTTGGGTTGAGTTGCTGAGTACCGGTACTCTGTTGTCTCTGAGACATTAGAAATATGAAGTGGTCTGTAATGACAGTGGTCTGTTCTCTTCCGCCCTCCCTACCTCCTGTACTTCCTAGGCTTCTTCAGGCTTTATGATTACAAAGCATAAGCTGAAGGATCACACTAGCTGTGCAGCTATTTGTTGTTCAGTGCTCACAATACTAAAGTTCATACTTGTTGTAAGATAATGTTTTGTTTTCCCATTTGTTAAATATTTCCTACCTTCAACCAAATCATTAAAGAGCAGCCGGAATCAAGAATATCTATGGATTTACTTCCAGAAATTGTCAATAGATCTTACATTTAAAATTTAAGAACAAATTTGAAGAAATGCTGTCTTAGTGTGTCCTAATAAGCATTGCTGAAGTCAGATAGTCACTACATCTGCCTTCAATTTCTTCTTCTGTCCTTGTCCCATTTTCATCTTTTGGGTAAGGGTAATCCTTTCTTGACTTTTGCATATCTTTTAACAGAACCTTTGTGTTGCAGGAGAGATAATAACTAAGAAGCTCAGTGGTAGTCTGAAGGATGTTTTGTATAAATACTCAGTTTCCTGAAATGATCTATAGAAGTTGAGAGTGATGAAATTCCTGTAAGGTGTCTACAATAAGGCATTACTAATGAGGTTTTAATCATTATAACCATTACTCTTCTGTATAGGCATGTGAAGATTTATAGTACTACTTCCTACAAAGTAGTCCACAGCTTTAACTATGCAACATCCATCCTCAGTCTTGCGTTGTCGGTAAGTACATTAGAAATCTTTCTAGGCAAGGCAATTACTGATACCTTTTAAGTCACTGAAGTAATTCATTTTTGCTTTCATTGCTATTGGGTGTTTCAGAAGAATGTTGTACGTGCAAAGTAGGATGAATGTATTCCTCCTGAGTAAAAAATACATTAAGAGGTTTTAGACAATACATTCAGATACCAGATGTTACCTGATTAGATCTGTACAAAATTGTGTGTTTATCAAGGACAGCATATATCATAGGAGAGTATTCAGTTTCGAAGGAAAGTCCTTTGACTTTAAGAAGATTGTACTCATCTGTTGCCTTTCAGGAACCTTGTGAGTCCTCTTGTGTGGCAGTGATAAAAGAAAAAAAGTACTTCATTTGTTGAGGAATTTAGAATAGGGTGAACTTGTCTTTAAAAGTTGTTGGTGTCAGGTTGGTCTGAGGAAGAAGAGGAGAGGGCATGAGGTATGAGCATAAGCAAACTCGTTTGCCAAGGCATGTGTCTTAATCTCTTGGAAACAAAACAAAGACTGTCATTTCTCTGAAATGTTTGAGTTCCAATGGATAAGTGACCGGCTGGCCAGAAATTTGGAGGCTAGCACTACTTTTTAAAACAATGCTGTCGTCATGTAGTTACCCTCTTATGCAGCTTTTGAAGGACATGTAAAAGGAGCTGTGAGGGATCTTTACTACCTTTGCTACTTTACTATTGTCCTGCTCTTCTGGAACTTAGGGGAAGGTGTGTGTGGAGGGGGTGTCTTCCTTTCTTCATTTCCTGCCTTGCTTTCTAGGGAGCTAGAGCTAAGTAAGTTTTGGATCATTTTGGCTGAGGTGAAGAGTTCAGAGCCAAAAAAACCCCATACGCTTTAAGCCTCTACAGCAGCTGCAAAATGTGCAATACCTGTAGTTTGCCATCTCTAGAGCTGCTTCTGAAACATGATCTTTTGTTTCTATTGACTAAAACCATTGAGTTTTAAATGGTCACGTGAGAACATAAGACTGGCTCTACTGGGTCAAACCAAAGGCTGGTCTAATTCCAGATGCTGCTTCCAACTATAGCCATAAGTACATGTGTATGGAAAAGTAAAAACAGGGCAAGTGTGTATGATGAGTTTCCTGATATTCTCCCAAACTCCAAACTCATTTTCAGATGAGAAATTAGCTCATCAGTGTAATTCAAATAATTTCTCTTACATAAACCTCCTCAGTTTCTCCTTGAGCTTGGACAAACTTTTAACCTTCACTAGATTCCTTGACAAGGAGTTCCACATTTCTGCTACTTGTGAAGAATTGCCTCCTTGTGTTCCGTTTGAACCTTCATTAGCTTCATTTGATGCCCCTAAAAGAGACATTGACCAGCTGATACCCATCCATACCTGTCATAATTCTGTAGGCTCTTACCATATCCCTCCTCAATTGTCTTTTTTTTCTCATGCTGAAGAGCTCTGTCTCAAATCTAGCCAATCTTTGATTCTCCTCGGGGGTTTTTGACTCTTTTATTCTGAATCTGCTACTGTTTTTTGAGACTGACTCACACAGAATTTAAGATGTGGGTAAACAACGGATTTATTCAGTGGCAAAAGGACTTTCTAGTTTTTATTTCTCTTGTAGTAATTCTTAAGGCTTTTTATTTGTTTGGGTTTTTTTTTTTTTCCTTAGCAGCAGTTGAGCATTCAGCTAACATTTAATGTTTTCATAGAATTATCTGTTAATAGTAACAGGTCAGAACTCACTATCTTACATGTGAAGTCAGTGGTTTTCTCCAGCGCATCATTTAAAATTAAAACCTTTAGCATCAAATACATGCAACCTTTATTATGTAGGTGAAATTTATACCAGTGACTGGTATTTTGAACAACTTTCACTTGTTTCTCAAAATCCTGCTGTTCCATGATAGCTTTCTCACAGGTGGTGTTCATGTCTGCTGTATGGCATGTAATAGCCAAGGGCAGTTGTCCACCACTGAAAAAAAAAATCATAGATTATACTTACAGAAGGATGTTAATTTGAGCTTGCTTCACTAGTCAGCCTGTAGTCCCTCTAGGTATTCATTAAAGGTTTATTAGATGGATAATGTTGCTTATCATCATAGCCTTGAAGCTGTCTCTGTTTTGAACGAGGTATTTGACCATGGGACCAAATAGAGGTGCCTTCCAACTTAAGTTATTCTATGATACTGTGATTAGAGCCTTATGAATCATAAAAATTTAAAAATCTGCATGGTAGAGCATGCATCATCAAATGAAACACTAGGTTCCTAACTCTCTGATTTCTTCATTTTAGCCTGAAGATGAAACCATAGTTGTAGGCATGACCAATGGGGTGCTAAATGTTAAACACAGAAAACCTGAAGAAAGGAAAGAAAAGTCTCAAAAGAAGAGACAACCAGCATTTAGAACCTATGTGAAAGGAAGAACTTACATGCCAAAACAGGTATAGGGGGGTGAGAAAATGCGTACTGAAGCACTCCTCAACATTTTTTTTTTTTTTTTTGTCTGCTAAGTTGAAGAAAGGGAAGGGAGGGAAGGGAGGGAAGATACAAAGACATATAAGCTTGTTCATGGTAATACGTCTAATCCACTGTGTGTGTGTCTGTCTTATTCTGAACTCATCTTTCAATTCTAGGAAGATTTCTGTGTCAGTAAACCTGTAAAACGTGTTTTGAGGAAATACGACAAGCTGCTGAAGAGCTTTCAGTCTTCTAAGGCCCTTGATGCGGTACTGGAGGTAAGGCATTGGGTTTTGTCTCATCAGAGTTGTGTTCTGTGATCTGACATGGATTTTTTCTATATGTCAAACTAATTTTATTTCAGTGTATAACTAGAAAGGAATCAAACTTGGGTGGGTTCCATTTTGGTTTTGCTGATATCAGCCCTGTTTTGTGTGTAAAAGCTGTTGCTCTGGTACTAAACTTTTCTTATATATGTCCAGCCACCCATCAGGCTTTATACTCCTGAAGTTACGGTTGCAGTCATGCAGGAGCTACATCGCAGAGGAACACTGAGGAGTGCACTTGCAGGCCGAGACGAGAAGCAAATTAATCTCCTTCTTACCTTTGTGGCAAGGTATTACTTTAACCTGAGTTCTCTCTGACTATTTTGAGACCTGTATTTCTTAACAGTTTTTGCCACGGAGTCTCAACAGATCACGGGTGGAACACTGGTACTCTTGAAATCTCACATGCCTTCTGCTTTCTGATATCAAGTGGGATTTCACTCATAGTACTGAGCCAATTTACCTGTTACAACAAAAAAATTTTGCTGATAATGTGAGAGAGTATATTTTACTTTGCCAGACATTCTACTCTTAGTCTATTATTTTCTGTCTCCTCGATGAAACTCATGTCTTCATGTACCTGAGGCTTTTGCCAGTCCTCCAACCCCCACTGCCTTCCTGAAAGGAGGAGGGTAAATACCAGATGTAGCTTTTTTTGACTTGCATCTCTGACTGCTGTTCTGTGATGTCTCTTCATGAAGAAAAAATTGTCTGTATGCCTGTATGAGAAAGCTGTTTGTTGGTAGGAGGAGTGCAGTTGGCAAAACCAATAAAATTGGGTTGTCTTCTAATTTTGCAGGCGTGTGATTGAGCCTAGGTTTACTCCTGTACTGGTGACTGTTGCAGATATGATCACTGGTAAGTGCAACACAAAAAAGATTCTTAAAGCCATATAGCTAGCTTGGAAATAAGGTTAAAAGTGTTACATTTTTAAGAAACCAGACCTTTCTGGGTTTGTTTATAAGTATGAACTCAGTGTCAAGAGGATGATCCAAAAAGAGATATTGCCAGATAACTTTGACCACAGTCAGTATCTGGTTTGCACCAGCTGCAGGAAGCTCCTCATGGTCTCTAAGTATCTTTGATGCCTCATGTTTCTATACTTACTTAGCACAAGTGACTTCCACTTCTCCAGTGAGGTAAAAATTAGTATTTGGGGTCGTAAAAAACTTCTGTTTCTATTAGTTTGACTTACTGCTACTGTGAGTGCATACCAATGATTAACACTGTTTTCAGAACACCGTTAAAGTTGTCATATTTGTCCACAATGTTGGACTTGTGCCAGACTCCTTAAATGCATCTTTAACTAGCTAATATAATTTTCACATTTTTATAGATATGTGGATTCTTAAGTGACTTTTTTCTTTACAGACATTTATCAGCCTGTGGTTGGGCAGTCAGCGATTGTTGATAGACAATTCTTGAGACTTCAGGAAGCCATAGGAAAAGAGATTGACTATCAAGAGGAACTACTAGAAGTTTTGGGAATGATGGATACGCTATTTGCTACTTTTACTAAGAAAAGAGCTACTTACCTAGAAGAGAACAAAAGTAATGGTCTTACAGAGACCATTGAAACAAGTACGAATAACTGACTGACAACCATCACAACAAATTGTCACAAAAATCATGTGGACTTGAAATATATGACCTGTTCTCCTGGTAACATTTTATAATAGCGACTTCCAAAATAAGCCCCTCTGTGTTGAAGTTCTGTCTTCCAAACTGTGTTTTTGAGTAGGCTGAATTACTGAAGGCAGAAAAAGAAGGACGTTTCCAAGATTTCCCATGAAATATTTTTCAAACAATTGAATTTTAAAGTTTTATTCCAAAGTTATGTAACTTTTAAAGAGTATTTTGTGCATCCAGTACTAAGTCATTATTTGATTTAGAGAAACAGTCAACAATTTTCAGTTTTTATTTATCAGAAAATAATTGAGGTTTGTCTAATTTTAATGTGTCATTGTCGTTATTTAAGGTTGATATCCCATCTCACATACTTGGACACAAGAATAAAACCACATATGCATTTGATAAAACTTGTCGACATTGTGTTTTCTCTCCCTGCTTCATCTCCATTTTAGAATTCTGTGAATTCATAGGAAACAGCAAAATTACTTAAGAAAACAAGCACATTATTTTTTGTTTTGTTTTTGTTGTTTGTTTTGTTTAGTGCAATAGAAGAAATATGCTTATGTATATTGAAAAATTTGTTCGTTTCATTTCATACTTCTACAGGGCAATCAAATTAATGTAGTGAGTAAGTAAACTGCACAGCAGTGCGAAAATAGTCAGTTAAGTAAAAGAGCTCAGTTTTTGTGTAATTCTATCACTTCCAATGTACAGTAGATGCAATTTGAGTCCTACATTGTTATTGGGATGTATTTAAGTACTGGGGTAATGGTTTATTTTAACTTCAAGCAGTGCTGGAGAAGGATCGTGTACTGTGGAAAGACGGGTGTGCCAAAGGCTGCATGTAGGATGACAATAGGGTAGAACTTCATCCTTAACCTGTTTTCTGTGACTTGCGTTTTCCTCCAGGCCTGGAATTTATTTGAGATATAATAGGAATTTCCTGCAAAAGGAATTTGCTCAAGTGTGGCAGTGAAAGGTGGGTATCAGTGGTAAAAATAACTTGAAAAATTTTGCAAATTCTACCTAAAATCTTAACAATCTTTGACTGAAAAGTGTAGAGCAGTATCTGGTCTGCCCTTAAATTAATATGTGAGCAATATATGTTCCTGGCTATGGTGATGTGCTGGTTTTGAAGACTTGAGGTGATAATAAGTAATAATAAGGAGCATAGTCATGCAAACTTTAAACTTTTAGCTTCCTTGCTGCTTACTTTACTATTTTTATTTTATTTCTGCTAATAGACCTGAACTAACTTTTTTTTTTCTTTAAATCTGTGTGCTACTTTTAATTGTGTGACGTAATCAGGCAATATCTCTTAGGAGACTTCACATAAAAGGGGGGGGGGGGGGAGGCTCTTCCTGGAGCTTCCTTATTCCATGACCCTTCAGTAGTGCTGGGAGTTGAAGGTGGACATTTCTCTTGGCAGCCTAGTGTCCCACGGCTTGAGAACCATTGACCTTGATATCAAACATATTCTTAGTGACAATATTCATATCTAAAGTATGTATCCATGGTAGTGCCTTGAAGTTTGATGCATGGCTAGCAGAACCATAGGAAGAAGTTAGATGAAAATAGCAGATTAGTTTCGTCTAAATTGGAGAGATATGGATTTGATGGGTGGACTGTTTGGTGGATGAGGAATTAGTTGGATTGTTGCATCCAGAGGGTAGTGGTCAGTGGCTCAGTATCCAAAGGAGATGGGTGATGAGTGGTGTCCCTCAGGGGTCTGTATTGGCACCAGTACTATTTAATATCTTCATCAGTGACATAGACAGTGGGATCAAGTGCACCCTCAGCAAGTTTGCAGGTGACACCAAGCTGAGTGGTGCAGCTGACACCTGAGGGATGGGATGCTACCCAGAGGGACCTGGACAATCTCGAGAAGTGGGCCCGTGTGAACCTCATGAGGTTCAACAAGGCCAAGTGCAAGGTCCTGCACCTGATATCAATACAGGCTGGGGGATGAAGGATTGAGAGCCCTGCAGAGAAGGACTTGAGGGTGCTGGTGGATGAAAAGCTGGATGTGAGCCGGCAATGTATGCTCGCAGTCCAGAAAGCCAACCGTATCCTGGGCTGCATCAAAAGAAGCATGTCCAGGGAGGTGATTCTACCCCTCTACTCTGCTCGTGAGACCCCACCTGGAATACCACATGCACCTCTGGGGCCCCCAACATAAGAAGGACATGGACCTGTTGGAGTGAGTCCAGAGGGGGGCCATGAAGATGATCAGAGGGCTGGAACACCTCTCCTATGAGGACAGGCTGAGAAAGTTGGGGTTTTTCAGCCTGGAGAAGAGAAGGCTCCAGGAGACCTTATTGTGGACTTTCAATCTTAAAGGGGGCTTATAAGAAAGATGAGGACAGACTTTTTAGTAGGTCCTGCAGTGATATGACAAGGGGTAATGGTTTTAAACTAAAAGAGGGTAGATTTAGACTAGATTTAAGGAAGAAACTTTTTACAATGAGGGTGGTAAAACACTGGAATAGGTTGTCCAGAGAGGTGGTAGATGCCCCATCCCTGGAAACATTCAAGGTTAGGTTGGACGGGGGCTTTGAGCAACCGCTTCTAGTGGAAGATCTCCCTACTCATTGCAGATTGCAGGGGGATTGAACTAGATGACCTTTAAAGGTCCATTCCTACCCAAACTATTCTATGATTCTATGACCTTATGGTAATTTGATTTATTACGATGTTTACCATGCATGTTATTCTACCAAGTGAGTTTGCCAAGGTAGAGCTGGAAGCAGGTGTGAGATATCATCTTCACAAATGGAAATCTGATCAAAACATGGAAAAACAAATGCTATTTAAGTTCTTAATTTCTAACAAGACTCCCAAAATGTAATTTTGAAGACTTTTATCTGACTGGCCAACTGATTTTCTGCTGTTTGAGTAGAAGTAGCCAGTTGTATTATGAGTTCTACTGGATTCACTACCTCTGCATTGAAAGCTAATATTTGTTCAGGTGACACCTAGTCTGCTTGCCAAACTTGTCTGTTTTTTGTGTCTCTGCTCTTGTCTGTTATGAAAATCAATATTGGGATTTTTTTGCCATGTAGTAATATTATTTTTTTTTTTTCATTATGCAAGTTTTTCTTCAGTACCTACAGAATTAAGTTACAGAGGAGCCAGAATAAGATGCTATTATTACCACTGTGGTGCCTGTTGTGCATGTTCTGATTTTATTTAATTGTAATATTAATATAAAACTTGGGATTTTGGCTTTTTAATAGTCTGCTGGTTGAATAAAATAGTAGGAAAAAAAGTTCTCTCAGGTAACAGTTTGTAGTGGTCTCTCTGTGGTGGTGAATGTTTAAAATGCATTAGTGCAGTGCCAGGCATGCATATTTTTGTTTTACAGGTGCAAATTTATTTATATGAAAATGTAATTATTTTTCCAGCAGTGCATTACGTTATGCCCCAGAATCTAATATTTTGAAGCATTAAGATGGAATGTCATGAACTGAAATAGTTAAAATAGTTAATTGTGCATTGGATTGGAGCAGATGTAATGCTGGGTGTCCTGTTTGGGGAAAGGTTATTCTTCATTCTATATATTCTCCCTATGTAGAAAAGTGGGGATTTATTGTACATAGCATCTTCCTTGACTTCTAGGTCACTTGGGAATTACCAGGTTGATTTGTCTTTGAAATATAGTTAATAAATTATCTTTTCCCAAAGCAGATAGTTACAGACAAAAAGCCTGTCTGTTAGTTTTTTGACGTCCTTTTCATAGGAAGCATTTTTGCAGCTGTTTATTGAACAGAGGGAACACCTTCTCGCCCTCGAATATTGTTATGGCTCAGGCGCATGGTTAGAATGGAGGGTTGCCAGAAAAGAGGCTTCTCCAATTGAATGCATCCAGAAATAGACTGAGTTTCAAAAAAAAAATAGTAAATTCAGGACTTCTTTTTCCTGTGTTCAGCCACCTGAATTACATGGGACAAAGGGAGAGTTGAGCTGGTTGGTCACTTGATTGATTTTATCAACCCTTCAACTGAACATTTCTCATGAAAGACACTGATCTCTTTTTCCCTGGACTAATTCTGCTAATGAGTGAAACTTTTATTGCTAGATCACTTACACATTCTAACTTCTTGAGGGTAAATACCTTTGTATTTCAACAGATACGCTTTGAAGACCATGCTGCTAGAATTTACTAAATTGTATTGCTTGTGTTGTTCAAAGCTGAGTTACTAATGATAAGAAAATTAAAAATACTGCAATATTTATGGAATAACATTATGATTGAGCTATGTAGCGTGCTTAAAAAATGAGAAACTGAAACAAGCTTATAAGAAGGAGAATCAGATAACATTGGTCTGTTGCTTGACAAGGTCAGTCACCTCACAAATAGGGATGTAGACAAAGTGGAGATGTTTAATGTCTTCTTTGGCTCTGTCTCAACACCGATTATGGGCCCTGGGACCCCTTGAGCCCTGTGTTGGAAGACTCTGACTGGGGGGATGATAAACTCCCAGCTGACCCTGAACTTATTCAAGACTTGCTGCTTCAGCTGGATGCACATAGATCTATGGGGGCTGATGGGATTTTTCCCAGGGTACTGAAAGAGCTGGTGGATGTCATTGCGGGAGCTCTCTCCATTATTTTTCAACAGTCTTGGGAGTCTGGAGAGGTCCCAGTTGACTGGAAGATGGCAAAGGTTGTCCCAATTTTCAAGAAGGGAAAGAAGGAAGACCCTGCTAATTACAGGTTGGTCAGTCTCACTTCAATGCCTGGTGAAATTATGGAGAAGGTTATTCCGGGAGTTAATGAAAAACACTTGTGAGACAATGCAGACATTGGTCATAGCCAACATGGGTTCATGAGGGGAAAGTCCTGCTTAACCAACTTAATTTCCTTTTATAACAAAGTCACCCATCTAGTTGACCAAGGGAGACCAGTAGATATGTTTTTGGATATTAGCAAAACTTTTGATACTGTTGCTCACAGTATCCTTCTGGATAAATTGTCCAGCACACAGCTAGACAAGTCCATAATACATTGGGTGAGCAACTGGCTGATGGATCAGACTCAAAAAGTTATAGTAAATGGGGGTTATATCAGGCCAATCACCAGTGGGGTTCCCCAGGGCTCAATTTCAGGGCCAGTTCTCTTCAATGTTTTTATAAATGATCTGGATGCAGGAATCGAATGTACAGTAAGTAAGCTTGCTGATGATACTAAACTAGGAGGAGCTGTGGACTCCCTCGAGGGTAGAGAGGCCTTACAGAGAGGTCTGGATAGACTAGAGGGCTGGGCAATCACCAACCATATGAAATTTAATGAGGTGAAGTGCTGCATTCTCCACCTGGGACAGGGTAATCCTGGTTATTAATACAAACTGGGGGATGAGAAGTTTGGGACATGGGAAGAGATCTGGGGGTTTGGGGTGATGGCAAGTTGAATATGAGCCAACAGTGTGCCCTGGCAGCCAAAAGGGCCGACCATTGTGCTGGGGTGCCTCAAGCACAGCATAGCTGGCTGGTCAAGGGAGGCGACTGTCCCACTCTGCACTGCATTGGTGCGGCCTCATCTTGAGTACTGTGTGCAGTTTTGGGCACCTCAATATCAGAAGGACGTCAAACTATTCGAGTGTGTCCAGAGGAGGGTGACCAAGATGGTGAAAGACCTCAAGGGCAAGACTTAGGAGGAGTGGCTGAGGTCACTTGGTTTGCTCAGCTTGGAGAAGAGAAGGCTGAGGGGTGACCTCATCGCAGTCTACAACTGGGCAGCAGAGGGGGAGGTGCTGATCTCCTCTCTGGTGACCAGCGATAGGACACGAGGAGATGGGATGAAGCTGCATCAAGGGAAGTTCAGACTGGGCATTAGGAAAAGGTTCTTCACAGAGAGGATGGTCAGTCACTGGGACAGGCTCCCCAGGGAAGTGGTCATGGCACCAAGCCTGTCAGAGTTCAAGGAGCATCTGGATGATGCTCTTAGTGATATGGTTTAGTTTTAAGTAGTCCTGCGAGGAGCAGGGAGTTGGACTTGATGATCCTTGTGGGTCCCTTCCAACCTGAGACATTCTATGATTCCATGAAAAAACTCAGCAGTTTGAGTGCGACAACATATTGTGTGTGTGTACTTCATAGTTGGATTCAGACAACTGATGTTACCCCCATTGCCTTGTCAAGGTTTACTGAATACAAACAACATGTGGTCAGACTGTGGCTCTGAAGATTTAACTAGTTGGACAAGAACAAGTTATGGAGAACTCATTTCCTTGCGTGCTCTCTCTGGGAAGTTGTTCTGACTCTTTCTGTTCTTTGAAAGGCAAAATGTGGTCTCATCAGAAGTTGCACCCAGATGATTTTGTTCCTCTCTGTGTGAGTAATTCTTTGGTTTGTGTCACTAGTATACACTGAGAAAAAGAGGATGCTCCTTCCAGTGTGGGTGAGAGGCAGTAGTCCCACATTTCATTTAGGAGAAGGAGTGCAGTGCTAACGTAACCACGGGGGTATTAAATTGTCAACCCTGTCTTTACCTTTCTGCTCAGGGAGTTGAATGTGTGGGAGCGGAAGGAAAGGATAGCTACTAGATGAGATCCCAAACCTCAACTATTTAGTGAATTATGATGCTGTTTCCCCAGCTGCAAAGGGAGCTTAGGATCTGGTAGGTTGGTTGCATCACCATCTGAATTTACAAAAAGATGTTAAAGCTGCTCTTATGAAGAAAATGTTGACTTCCATTACTTCTATTCTTTTATTCTATTCTACTTCTACTACTATTTTTTTCTGCATTATCTTTCACTATCAAATGAAGTGAAAATATATGATGATTAACTCTGGCCCTTGGAGATCTGGATTGATCAGGTATTGGGTTTCAGCTACTATTGCTGGCTTTCTCTGGCTTTTCTCTGGCTTTTCTCTGGCTTTCTGATAAAAAATTGTTTTGTCCCTTATTACATCTTAGACGTGTTCTTTTTGTTGAACCGGTTCCATTTAAAGACTCGGTGTTTGGTCATGGAAGGCTTCTGAAACTGAAACAGTTTTATTTATGAGACACAGTTTTTCTTAGATGGTTACAAAATGTACTACAGTCTTCTGTGTAAATTAAAATAGCGGGGTATACTTTTCTCCTTCCTAAATGGAACACTTTCTCATTGTTTGCTGTCATCATCTGCAACTTGTATAACAATGTCATAAAGTACATTTGCTTGCTCTGAAGTAATGCAGGGCTATTGAGTGACCATTTGAAAACTGATTTCATGACCCCATGCTTGTTTCACTCTGTATAAAATACCAGAAGTTTGTCATTTTAATGCAATGTTTTGACACCTGCATACAGAAAGACAAGCAGGATGGGGAATGGAGTGTGCTTGCTCTCTTATTTAGCATTATTAGCTGCACCTGGTGTTTGATTACCCATTGAGAATTTCAGTGATGAAGTCATAGGTACCATCTTCCAGGTGGCTTTTTTAAAGATTGTATATGTTCACTTTCTTACACAATTTAAAAACTAACTTCCAGGTGAATGAGGGCATGACTCATTGCAAATGAAACTTTTCAGTGATTACATAGAAAGGGGCATTTATCTGGAGTGCAAACAATCAGTGAAACTTAGGGGTGTGTCACAACCTGAAAGCGTTACATGTCCTGTGGGTGCATAGAGATCACAACGGTGGGTTTGCAGAGTTCCTTAATACCCAAGCACATGGAGGCTTTATTTCCTAAATTTCTTTACTGTTTTACAGATTACTACAAACCACCGTTAACAAAGCAAGTATACTTATGGTTAGTAAAGTAAGTAGATACGTATTACAAGTTCCTACAAAATTACTACCAGGAAAGCAAATAAACGTTTCAGCAGTCACAGCAATCAATATTAATAGCAATCAATAACAAAGCAAGTACATATTTTGGTGTTACAGGCTATTACAAAATTACCACTAGTAAAGCAGCACATATGATTAATTACTTACAAGCACACGTAAAAACTGATCGCAGAATTGGGGCCAATGAAACTGATTCCAAAAGTGGGACCAATCGACAACAGATAATGTCTTGCTTCAAAGATGATGTGCATCACGGAGTCTGGAGGCAGCGAAGTGTCCCCAGCAAGGGTCCAATCTGTCTAGGAGATCTCATAGAAAAGGGTGTGTGCATGGGAAGTTATCATAGGGAGAGAGTTCATTTTGGGTAAAAAGCGAGTAATTTTTGTATGGCATAAGGGGGCATAGGACACCATCACGTGGGACAGCCAATAGATAATGGCGTCTTCTATTTTCTTGGACCACTTTTTATTTTCTTCAGGCTGTTTTCCTGGTCTTTCAGTTAGAACAGCCACTGGCAGTTACCAATTCCTACTTTCTCAGGATTTTCTCCTGTTTTTTCCAGACTATTTTTCACCTTTTCAGATGATAAGTTGCTGCCACATTTCCTTGCTTTTGTGCATATTGAGGGTATCTCAGGATGTCTCCAGTTTCTTGGTGCCCAGCTGCACTTCAAAGATGTGCTCCTCAAGGATGCTCTGGTTCCCAGGCTGGCAGCACTTTATTGGTCAGTATTTCAGCAGACATCTTCTGTTCAGTGTTTTTCCCCTTCTAACTAGGTTGTCTTTATCACTGCTCTCATCAGGGTGTCAACAGCATAGGAAATAAGACAGCTTGGATTAGGTTTTTGAAGTTGATTTGATATAATAAATATATATATTAAATAAAGTTGTCTTGCCAAATAAGATAAAATATGATATTTGAATGCAATATTAGTACTCAATTTTTTATTGCAGAAAATATTCCTGTTCCTGAGTAGTTTTGGCACTGTGCATGACTGACCTTTAGTGGAAGGGGCTGAGTGATACTCAGAAGTATATTATTTGTGAAGATGCACTTGTAATGGCAGTTGCTAAAAGGATGCTACACAAAGCATAAAGAACTTGACAGAGAAAACAGTGAAATGTGAAGAGAATGAGCAATGCTGTGAAAGTGCAATATTGAAGTGACTAATAAAGCAAGTAATTTCTGATTGATTGATGTGGCAGGAAGTGCTGGGAAATAGATGGATATAAAAGATGGAAATATTCTTGCTGTGTATGTACCAGGCTGAGTTCCCCTGTGACTTAGTGCATGAGCCGTCACAAGAGAGTTGTTTCAATTCTCTTACTGTTTCAAGGTATGTGCTTACTCCAGCCCTCTTCAAATGAAATATGTTCCTACTTACACAGTTGTCACTTTCATATTATCACTGATGGAATTCTGGAGATGAGACAACATAAACCAGTTCATGTCTCGCAACAGTAAATGGAAACATTACACATCTAAAATTTGAAGTTTTGATACAGAATAGGTTTTTGATACTTTAGGATCATTTAACCTTCTGCCAAGGATTTCTGCTTTAGGTCTGAAGTCTCATGAGTTGACTAAGTGTGAAAGAGTGGGCTGTGTTAGGAAAAATTTCGAGCATGTTAAAGCAGGCTTGAGACATTCCTTACTTATAAGAAAACATGCAAACAAAGAAATAAAACGTACCCCTTCATAGATTAAAAAAAAAATTTCTGACCCCGCCCAGATGAAGCAACTTCCTTATATTGCAGAAGTCCATCTGGATGGTGAATTTGGCATTACTATTGCCAGCAAATAGCCATCAGTCTTCAGAATCTTTCACATCTCTGCATTTAAAAGCAAACAAAAAGATTTGCTTGCAACACAAGCAAATCTTGCCAAATATTTGATTTTGATTTGCATGGGTACTTGAGCTCAGAGTTTGTGTGAAGGTTACAGTTGCAATACTGAGCTGAAACATTTTCAGGTTGCTTTAGATAACCACACTCTTCCTTTCACTGACATTCAATGATTGGAGCCTGTAACCTAAACTACTGAAATACTGCAAAACAAAGAAGTCAGAAGTTTTATGGAAAAACATCAGATTTTATAGGATACTGCAGTTTATGATTTAAAACACAAATTTTGTAGCTACAGAGCAAATTTTCAGCGAAGATCACACACTTTTTACACTTGAAAACCAGGCAAAACTAAAGAAACACCCCCCCGCCATGTAGTTTTCAATACTTCTTCATTTACAATCCCCTTTAAAAATGAAGGAAAAGGTGTATAGGAAATGTCAAAACACTGTGTTGTAAAAAGATTTGAGCATAAGTTGTGATTTTAATCCTTATCTATGTAGCTATTTGTAGCTACAATGACATATTTGGATGGAAGATGATGTGAAGTGCTTGTCGTCATTTTTTTTTTTTTTTTAATGTCTTTCAGCATTTTTCTTATTTTGGTAACCATTTATTAAGACTATAAGTTCAGAAGTTGACTTGGAGAAGTTTCTCCAAGCTGTGTCACTTGGGGAGCGGGGGGGGAGGGGGGGGTTAGAAGAAGAGGAGTAGGAGGAGTAATGGTAAGTAAATACTAAGTAAGTAGTAGTAATATTAGGAAGCTCAAGAAACCACCTCACTGCCTCTTTGCCTCCGACGCTTTCCATTTTGTAACATTATTTTTTGCATGTGTGTGTTGAAAGCTAAGCATTCATCTAAACATTTCAATTCTTATTAATTAAGGTAGTAGTTGGCAGATCACAGATTCTTTGCTTTAAACTATATTTAATAATCAACTTGTTCAAGCAGAAACCGTTCTGTGGATCATAAAAAATTGAGTAAACTTTAGTCAGTGACATGTAAGTCCTGGGCAACAGTCATTACTTTGTGAGGATGTTCTATGCAATCCAAAGACAGTCTCTAAAGCATATGTCATTTTTTTTCCTTTGATGTTTGAATGTGGTCTAGCAAAACTTACTTGTCATATTGCAATGTACAAAAAAGCTTACCTAAATCCTTGTTTGCATGATGGAAATGCAAGAGGTGGTTTCCTCTAGAATTGAGGTCTGAGTCAGAAACTTAGAGTAATGCTACATAGTGTTGGAAATTATGTAAATTAAATTACAACTCTTAACTAGCTGTTTTTGTAACTCTTTCAATTAGGAAAATTTGGAATTGAAATCCTGAGGTCTACAGCTGCTGCAGATGCACTTAAGCTTTTCTTCTTTTCTTGGATAATATGCAGCTGGATGGCTTCCTATATTCAGCGGTAAGTGAATACAGCAACTGAAGTGAAGCAATCCTTATCTATGCTTCCAGTAACATATGCCGGGGCTGCATGTAAGGAAAGGTGCTGTAAGGTGGTTGCAAGCCATCCCTAACCTGGCTGCATCCCATCAACCTTTATCACTTATTTTTCCTCCTTTGGAAATGTAACTTTCCAAAGTCCTGATCGCACTGTAGCCAGCGGGTGTATTACCCATATTTGCAATCTCAGAGTTGTGGACTTGTTCTGACAAGTATGACACAGAAAGTCCATGCTTCCTTGCACTGTTGCAAGCCACCCAAAGCAAAACAATGAAAAGTTTCAAATTTTAAAGATGGACGCACACCATGTAAAGCCATGAAACTCTTCCTGAAACACAAGGGGTGGTGATGTGGTTTTACTGGCTTCCTTCTCTCCTTCAGGGAAGTACCTGCATGACCTGTGCTCTGTTGCAGCAGTCTAATATACTTCTTTTTTAAAAATGCCAGTGAAACGATCATGCGTTTAGATGAGTGAAGGTAAGTGAATTAGAGGGATTTAATTGCGTTAAGGATATCTGGTAAGAAGATAATAACTGAGAAGCTTGAATTTTTGATTATGAAATGTGAGTCAGGTTGTGATCTTGTGCTCTTAACTAGGAGCTTTCAGTGTATTTACCAGCTTGGCTACAGATTTTCTATTAGTAGAATATGCAACGTGTAGGCCGTTGAATATCAGCTAAGGAAAATGCCAGTCTGAATTATGTTGCTGTTTGCTATGTACAATTTTTTTAAACTGCCAACACAGATTATTGAAGTTAATGTGTTAACTCTTCTCATTGTAAGTGGTTTTCAGTTTAAAAGCCAGGACCTGCAATTATCCTTGTGGGTATGCAAAAAGAGTACAGGATGGAAAAGAGGTATGGCAATAGAGCATGCTTTCATCTCAGATAATACTCTTGGAGGACTTGGGTAACATTTTTTTACTACTGGTTTAGCTAATTTTAAACTGGTAGCATTGCTCAATAAACTAGTACTTAGACCCTATTTAAGCTCTAACTCTGGACTGAGCAGGTCCAGCTCTCTTACGTTTTCTCTTCCTCCGATTACCTTTATTCTCCTCTGTTTCCCAGATATTTGGGATACTAAGGAAATACACACCTTCATAGTGTTCCAGCCGCTGCTTCATGGTAAAACACTAATTCTTTCACGTATTGCTTACAGTGCTTGGGTAAACTTTTTTCAACCCCACAGCTTTGTGCTAAAATGGTGCTGTTACAGAGAAAGTATGCTGTCCATCTACAGCAAACAGGCCATGAATTAAGTTACAGGGCAGCAAGAGGGAGCTTGGTAAATCCCTACCCCTCAATCTGGTATTCAACACCACATGTTCAGTGCTCTACAGCCCTCACTAGTGAAACAGGTTGTCAGAACAGGCTTAGCGAGTCAACATTATAGGATGATTTTAAGAATAGCTGAAGCTATGTATTGTGTAGTTGTAACAACTGAAAAGCCACAATACGGTGTCGTCTGTCGGGATGAAAGTACTATGCCGGACAAAACGTGCCGGGAGTGAGCGGGCAGCAGTGCGAGCAGCCAGCCCCTCCCGTGGGGAGCGCCCTGCCGGGTGCTGCGGGCTCCGGCACCGCGGCCCGACGGGCGAGAGCGGGCGGGGAGGGCTCCGGCTCCGGCTGCTGCGCGGGGTTGCCGGGGGCTGCCGCCGCTCCGCCCGCCCCGCCGGCCGGCTCGCACCCCGCCGCCTGCAGCCGCGCTCCGGCCGGGAGAGGGCAGCGCTCCCCTCCGAAAGGCGCTGGGGGCCGGTGCTCCCCCTCCCGGGGCCGGGGGGCCGTCGGGGCCGCGCAGGGCTCCCCGCGGGGGTCCAGCCTTCCTTCCCGCCCGCCCCGTCAAGCAACCGCTACCGGCGGGGACGGGCTGCCGCGGGGACCGCTTCCCCGGGAGCCAGGCACCAGCCTCCCCCCGCCCGGGGCCATCGTAGCGCGGCTTTGTTCCCTCGCCCCGCGGGCTGCCGGGGCCGGGGGCGGTGCATCCGCGGGGCCGGGCGCGTCCTGCCGCGCTCCCGCAGGCGCGGCCCCGACCGCGGCTCGGTAGCGCTGTCTCCCCCCGCGGCAGCGCGGGCGGCGGCGGAGCCTCGCCTGGGACGCCCCGCGTAGGTAAGGCGGCCGCTGCCCTCGGGGCGGAGGGGGCAGCCCGGCCCGCGGCACCTGCTGCCCGGCAGCCCCCGGCCCCGCGGGGCGGCTGGGCTGGGGGCGGTGGCGGCGGGTTGCCCTTTCCGCTCTCCGGGGCGCGCCGGCAAGCCCCGGGGAGCGGCGGCGTTCTGCCGGCTGAGACGCGGTGCTGGCCCCGCGGTGCGCGGTACGCCCGGGCGGGCTCCGCACGTGTTTTCCCGTGGGCTGGCAGTTACCGTCCGAAGTCCCCAAAGTGGGGTAGAAGGAGGATTCCGCCCCCCCCCCCCCATTTTTTTTTTCTTGTTTGCTCATTATTTTGAAATAATGAAAAACGTGGGTTTTTTACAGTTCTTGTCCAGAAGTGGACAAGGTATTTGATTTTAATCATGAAAGTGCTTGCCTTTCTCAGCCGGAGCAAAAGAAGTTTTTAACTTATTTACTTCAACTTCTTCAACAACCAAAAAAGTGTGAAGGAAATGAAAACTTTCCCAACAGTAAAATTCTGAGAAACAACTTCTGAGGCAGTTCTTTGTAGCGTTTTGTTGGGACACTGGTGTGTTCGGTTTAGAGCTGTGCAGGCACAGTGATTCTTACACATAAGAAGGGCTCTGACATCCTTCTTCGTTTTTATGGACTTACTCCTGCCTTTGTATGTGGTCCTATAAAAAAATGGAGGTAGTTCTTCTCATAAGTCATTTTAAGGCACACAAATGCGATAGAAAGCCTAACAGACAACACAGTTTTTTTTCTTTTGCAGAGATAATTTACTCTCTACCACCGTTTGCTTAGTGGAAATAGGATTTCAGGAAGCATTTGAGTAAGAGGGATTTTTCTGCATAGGTGAAAAATGAACTGTATTCTGTGACCTCAGCCTGAAAAATCGACAGGACAAAACCTGGTGAAAAGATGTGAGTACTTAAGTGCTTTTCTTTTTCCAAAGTGGTGTTTGAATATCGAGTGCAACAAAGAAAGTGGTGATATAGATCTATCTTAATAATAATCTACCAGGAAACTCATCTCGCCTTCTCAGTTGACTTGTAAATTAGACATTTCTGCCAACATTTTGTTACGTAATATCAGGGAGAAGTATTCCTTTTCTCGATCTGAAACTGCTGCTGTTATTCAGGAGAAGTTCCCATTGTCTCCCCTGAGAATGGTTCCTTTGTGGGGCCGTTTCAGAAGGGTATGGTGTGTGAAAGGGCCCGACATTCTTTTGATCTGAATAACACGTGGAACTAGAATTTGCACCGGGATATTGGAAGGGGTAGCCTGTAACTAATATAGTGACTCAGAAGATCCAGTTCCAATTTTTGGCTTTGCCAGCCAAAAACCAGCTCTCTGCATGGCCACACACCAGTCAATCGGCACCTGCGCATCTTGATTTCCCGTTTATGGATGGAGGGATACGGAAACCTCAGAGCAGGAACATACATTCTCTGTGCCTTCTACAAATAAGTCTTTTAGGTTCTAAGGTGCTACCTAGAACAGCAAGCAGAATTTGTGTCACCACACATTTGTGTCCGAGTGTTGAAGCTCCAGACGTCTTCGTTTGCACCAGGAGTTTTCATATTTTTTGACTGGAGCACTCCTATTTTTCTCTTCTGTATTAGCTTGAATATTACTACACCTGTAGCATCTTCTCACTTCCTGTCTCAGGAATGTTTTTGGAATTTTCCTCAATGTTGTCCCCTGAAATTCTTAAAAAATTGCAGAATTTTCAAAAATGGACAGATTTTCCTGCTGACTAGTTGAGCTATGCGAGTTGTGTCTTTCAGGCTCAGCATCATTAAGACAAGCGGGTTCCATTAAACTGCACTGATAATTAGAAGAGGGCTGTGAGGTGGAATAGTTGCCCCTCTCAATAGAAGCTGCTTCTGTGAATATCAGAATTATATCTAATGACTTTCGGTATTAAAAATTTGTTTCTTGCTCTTAATGGCTGTAGAGTTTGTTGTGCTGTTCTGTCTGTTCACGAAGGTGGAATGTAAGTTACAAAAGTGTCATTAAACACACAGTGTATCCCCTAGCTTTATTTGTTAATTATAGCAGCTTGGTGGATGGCCAAGCCTGAGGGATGATGAAGCGTCACAGATAGCACTGGAGCATGCATTTAAATGCATTTGTAGAACGAAACGTTCTTTGCTACCTTGTCAGTAAACTGTAAAACTGTGCTGTACAGGCTCTTTACAGAGCAGGCTTTTGCTCTGGTCTCATGGCTTCACAGTGGCCAAACTGGGGAGTAGTAAATTCTGAAAGCCACTAAAAAATTCATCATTAGAAAGCTACTATGTCTGTCAAAATGGGCATTAAAAGGAGTAAGGGAGGTGAGACGGATGTCTGGCAATGGTATCAAACAGATTTTATTTTGTTTTAGTGACCTTATATATACATTTGGTTTTATTTTTGTCTTTCGGTAATGTGTAACCCACATTGACGTTTCTAACGTTTCTAAAATGTAGAGCCCCATTTTATTTTTAGTTGAAATGAAAATGCTACACTAAGAATGTTAATACAGGAATGCATAAAGAATACGTTTTGCCAACCTCAGTAGCAGGCTTCTGTCTAAGAGGCATTTTTCTAGAGTGCTTTTGTGTTTTAAAATCCAAGTCTATTTTTAAAAGGTTAAAAAATGTGACACTATATTGGAGACTCTTTAAATATTTTTCTTGCTAAGGAGCACAAAATGACTGTGGCTTTAACAAGTTAAAGAAATACGATAGCCATGAATGGGGTGATATTTTTTGGAGGAAGATTTAAATTTCTTTTTGTCTCAAATTGTTGAAAAGAGAGCTATTTTAAAAGGCATTTAGCTTCATTTCTTCTCTTCCCTTGCTTCAAGAGCAACTAATGTGTGGTGAAGTAATCTACACTAGTGCAAGCTGCTTCATTATAAATTTAATAGGCAGTGGTTTATTTTACCCCTCAGTTTGAATACTGTTAGAAGGCAGTAAACGAATGTGCTTGCAAGCTGCTAGCTGAGGGCTTTGCCTTCACTATCCCCCATGCTCTAGACGTTCAGGAGAGCCAAGTGTAATAATGAAAGATCATGTCAAAAACCTTGTCTGTAAAGGTGTAAAACTCTGACTTTGGGAATGTAGTATTTATTATGTGTGTATTTTCAGCTCGCTACTTTTTTCCTTTCGTTTAATTTTTTCCAAGGTCTTTTAATCGGATCCAGAGCAAGGATCTGCACGTAAAAGAGCATTCTGTACCACATTAGACCTAATTGCTTCACAGAGAGGTTGCTGCTGCTTGGAAAGCTGTGAGCAAGCCTTTAGGTATACATCTATAACGTATCTCAGATGGAATCTGTAAATTCAAACCTACAGTTTGATTCAGTTGCTGTGCTTGTTGAGAGGAAGCAGTGAGATGAACATTATTAATGGAAACTGGCTGGTCTGTGAGCATCACACTGGAACCTCACTGTTTTTCAAGAGTATTAAGATCTAAGAAGTATAAACACAGTATGTACAATAATTCGTACCATCTTAGAGGCTGTCCTGTGGGCTGATGTAGCACCTACCTCCTACAGACGATTGCATGGTAAAAAATAATAGAACAGTGGTAATGGTGACATGTAACACAGTCAAACAGTGGAAGAGAGCTCGGTAGAAGACCTCTTAATATGTGTGCGCTGCTAGACATTTACAATGCAGAAGACGTTTTGCTTAAGATAAAGGTGTCAGATTTTAAAGCGTCACAAATGATGCTCTGGGGATTCCTGCCTACCTTCCAGTGGCCTCTGGGTGGGACGCACCCTTGCTTTCCTGTTGCTGCAGTTGATCAGAAATAAAGATTTAATGTGCTCATCTTGATGGTGGTAATAAGACTGTAATTCTCAGTGTTTTATGGACATGAGTTTCAATGTGACCATCACCAAAAAGAAATATAATTAAAAAAAGGAAGAATTGAATTCCTAGGCACCTGTGAAGCATCATTGGGGGTTTATTTACATAGCTTGACAGTTTTGATGTTCAGTCAGTTGCTTTACGATTTATGAAATGGCAGTAGTGGTCTGTGGCACAGAGGTGTGGGATTGTGGTCTGAAAGGAGAATATAGGGAGCAGGGTCCAAAGACCTTGTGTTTTGTTATCTTTGAACTGACACATGGAAGAGAAGTATGAAATGTATTTTATACCACTGCTTATACTTTGCAGCAGTTTGCAAGGCTTGCACAAGCTGTGGTCTGGTGCTGCTTAATGAGCCAGCAGAGCCCTGAGTTAAGTGAAGTCCGTATGAGTGGCTGCTGGATCACAGAGCAGCATTAAAGCCAGAGTTCTCTGTGTGTTTCTCCCACAGTTATATGCTTTATTAACAGGGAAGAGGAGAAACTCAAGTTGTGAGTTGTAAGCCAGGTTGCTGTAGGATGAGGAAGTGTCCTTTTGTGTTTAGGAAAATGCTGATGATACACAGTAGGTGCTAGGACAGCCAAATAGTAGTCACAGTGTTGGCTGAAGGGTCACCTTGTCAACCAGCAGAAATGCCTTTCTGCTGAGATTTAGATAGTGCTTTCCTTTATCTAATTTCTTCGGTGTGTACAGCATAAAAAAGTTTGATAACTGACGTTTTTTCCATTGAAGTGCAGTTAAGTCAATACCTGACCATCGGTTTACTTCCTTATTGTGGTCCTTCTAACATGTCTTGATAACTGGGGAAACCATGCTGTAAAATGCCAAAATTTGTAATGGTGAAAGAAATCGGATATATGAGTGTCCCATAATTGGCAACCAATTAATAAAATCTGGGGTGAGGAAAAGTGTTGGAGGGATTATTGAAATGTCTTGCATCTTTGATAAAACCCGAAATACTTGTTGATGTTCATCTCAATAACTTGAGCTGGTCAGGAGACTAGCAATAGCATTTGACACTAGGTTTAAGGGGAGATTGTAGATTGAAAAAAAAGTTAGTTAAATAAAATTATTTTCAAGATTCCTTGTTCTTTTTTGTATATTTACTTGACTGAAATGTATGCTGCAGTTTGCAGCACATCACAATAAATGCTTCATTAAATTTAATGCTAAACTGGATGCTGAAAAGGGATTTTCATGTTTATAGATGAATCCTGCTACTGCTGATGCTGGCATGAGCTCAGTATTTGTGGGCAGTGCCTGAAACTGGACCTGTTTGTCTGTTAGATGCCTGTCCTACTGGTTTCTGTTTCAGAGGCACAGATGTCAGAGATCAGGTGTAGCTCTGTGAAATGGTGTGTATCCATGGTGTTGGGCAGCTCAACCCTGCCGTTGCTGTGAGGAGTAGGACTGCTCCTCAGCACCCAAGAGCGGTTGTCTACATGGCACCTCTTGGGCACTGGGGACTCTGCTTTCTGGGGAGCTGAGCAGCTCTTTGCTGTACAGAGGAGGTGAGCAGTAGGGTGCATGTGATATTGTCTCCTTCAGTCCCTTGCTCTGAAATGGACGTTGCGCAAGAGCTGCTCTGTAGCCAGAGCTGAGTGTTTCCTCCCTACGTGCATCCTTTTCTTCTTCCTGCCCCTCCCAGCCACTTCCAGCAGCCAAGCTGAATTACTGTAAGCCCCAGATGGAGGAAAGACGTGAGCCATTTGTGTAAAACTTTTTTCTGAAGAACCAGCACTCTTGAGAGTGTGAGAAAAGCAGAAGAGGTCGCTTAGTGCTGTGTATTGACATTTATTGGTTCTTTTGCAGGAAGCAAGAAGAGTACCATTAGGTACACCCTTGTATCCAGGAAACACCATTATCAGCTGGTTTGTCAGGGAAGTACAGGTTGAACGTACTGATCATATTTCAACATGGTTCTAGTCAGTGCTGTATGGAAAACAGTGATTGCTTCAGATGAGCTAAATCTTCAGATTATTTATCTGCTCAGCATCCATATTGAGCTAGGTACTTGGTGTTTCTGAATGCACAAGCTCCCAGGGGATCCACAGTGTGACACAAGCAAAGGGTGAAGGGAAGCAAAGTCAGGATGGCATCGTCTCTCCCATGAGTTGTGTTTGTATTATGCGATAGGAAAGAAGTTTATTGTACTGGGGGTGCAATGATAATTCCCCAAAGGAAGGGCTAAATTATGCCTTCTTGTGCACACTTTCAGTAGAATAGTAGACTAGACTGGATACCTGCCTTTCTCATCCTTGCAGAGGAGGAAGATGTTGAGATATGTCTCTTGAGGCTCTGGAGGTCAAGGTGGTAGGTCTCATTCTGTTGGCATGGCATAATGATTTGAATGTGCTCATGTTTTCTTGCAGAGGAGATGGTGGAGTTTAGTTTGGATGTGTTCCTTTAAAGAGGGAGGACCATTGCAGGTGAAGGGATTTCATGCAGCAGAATAGAGCAATGGTGTAGAACAGCTGGCTGGCATGTCTCTCATTTCAGCCAGCCATGAAGTGATGCCCTGTATATATGTAATCTGTGTGTGGCAGTAATTGTGAGTTGGTGACAGGTCTGGGATTGAAGTTAATGTGCTTCGTCCGTTCTGTAAGGTGACACTTGTGGAAAGCTCCACCTTAAAATACTCCTTGTGGAATTAATGTTACACTTTCTTAATTTCTCTTGTAACCCTGTTTTCTTCTGTACAAACAGGACCGCACTTCCCATGCTGCTGCTCTTAAGGTTGGGTTTAGGATGCTGTTGCTGGAAACTGCAGAGCTTTGTATTTGTCTGTCAAAGTGAGACTCTTTGGAGTCAGCTGTGGGATACCTCCTCCCTCCGCAGAAAATAAGGAACCCCTCTGTCTGAGTCTTCCTGCTGACTAGGCTGGCTGGATTAGTGTTTGCCTTGATACCCTTTTCTTACAACAGGAAAGGATTTTTTTTTTTGGCTGAACATTTGTGGCCAGTGATATTGTAAAGGGTTTTGCCTTCTGTTTTAAAATTATACTGAAGTCAAACTGCAAGAATGTAGGTACTTGTGAGTGTAGATGAATGGACAGTCACCAAGAGATGAGTATTAACAAACTCATGGTTTAGAAGGAGTGTGTGCTGGGGTGGTGGGTGGGTCATTTTTGATTTTGATTGAAGCTGTGCATTTAATTTCTGCAGCTTGTAGGCAGGGAACTTCTCAAATCCTGTCTGACTCATAGAAGGCTGTACCTATGCATTAACAAGCAATGAGCTGCACAACTGTGTTGTTCTTGGAAACTGTTCAGCTGTAAAAACAAGGCCACATCTGAGCTGAGACAGCCTCCTCTTAAGACAGACTCTTTTTTTGTAGCGTGTTTCGGCAAGTAGAAGATGACTTGTGTGTGGTTGTTGAGCCCACCTTGCTGTTCTAAAGATGTGGAGTTGCTTCTGGTATGTTTTTCTTATTTGACAGGAATATTATTTTTAGAGTACGAATTTTGAGGATGTAGTGAGTTTGAAATATAATAATAGAAATCAGGGTTGCTATGATGACTGTAATTATAGTAATTTCAGTGATGACTTCTATCAGTAGCTTGCTCTTTAGGGTAGTTAAGGTGACCTGCCTTGGGAATATCTTCTATGAAGTTGCTAAAAGAACAGCACCAGACACTTGGCATATTGGTGTGGAGTAAAAGTTGCTACAACTACATCTTGAGGTCGAATTCCATTTTTGCCTCTAGAGATAAGAAACGCTGCAAATCCCACTACTACATTTGCTGCAAGTACGAATGTCTCAGTGGCTGGGCTCAGCCTGACCTGTTTTGTGTACTGTCTATTGTGTGAAAAGCACACAGCATGTTAACTAAGACCAGCCACCCCTCCTTCAGCCTTACACAGGCATCGTTACACCAGCGTTTCCTAATTCTGGGGAAATTTGGGGCAATTAGATAGGTGATAAGCTTAATATCCATTTTTTTCTCTAATTCTGGAAGATGTCAACTTAGTTTGCAGACATGAATGGGATATAATGATACCAATGCCTCCTGATGGGTGTGTAATAATTCCCCTGGTTTATTCTGTTTCTAGATGCTGTGATAATGGAGTTGAGCTGCGCTGAAGTACCTCTTTATGTAAGTTCTACAATACTAGGCTTCTGCCGGGAGAGTCGCTTTCTTTTGGATAATGGCTCATTCAAAAGAAAAGCATTCAAAACCCATTCTCTGGTGGTCTGAGACCGCAGGCTGTTGAATGTTGGTGTCTGATGCAGGCATGTGTTGGGATGATGGTTTTCAGTTCTGTGGCTCAGTTCTCTGAATTAAGTTTAAAATTATTTCCCCTTTATGATCATTATTTTCTTCTCCTTCAGCGGTCTCAATTGCAGTTTTCAAAAGCAGAATTACTGCCTGTGAAGAGACATTGCTCATTCTCTCTTTTCCACAATTTACAGCTGTTTTTTCCCTATAAAATTCCAAATTACCATTTTCTCCACTTCCTCAAAGCAGGAAATTGTATGTTATGTCAAAAAATGGGTAAGTTGAAGTTTATAATCAAATGGAATTTTTTCTGCAAAATGTGAAGTGATTGCTTAAAACAGGTGAACTCAGAGTTCAAAACCAGGTAGTAACCGGAGTGAGGACATGCATGAGATAAACTTAGTTTACTTGGTGCCTTCCATGGGATGTGAGTATGACGATTAAAACTTGGGCAATCTAGTCACTATTATTAATAAACCATGGTCATCTTTTTTGGCTTGTTCTGCCGTGGTGTGCAAGGAGAATGGTAGTAGCAGGGGTACATGAATGTTGGTGTCTGGGAGGGTAGTGGGAGGGCATTGAATGGTTTTCAAAAGGGTGGTAAAAGGTGAAACAAAGACAGAAATAAAACAATTATTTGCTTACTGTGATGAGATGGGGATGGAAATGGAGGAGTACAAATAACCTGTACCCTGAAGTACTGAAGGAACATAGGATTGCTAATGCAGCAGCATGAGCTTTCATTTTATTTGTCATCTTGGGAGTGGGAACCTCAGGCTCGCAAAAATTAAGTGCAATATCTTTAAAGGCAGTGGGGGGGGTGCGGGATTTGAGAGTCTTGCTCATGTGATGTTGGTTGTGTGGTGAAAGGTTTTAAAAACAGATTTTGACAGAAAGAATAATCAAGGACATGGTGCTAATGGTTAAAATTCAACATGGTTTTATCATAGGTGGCTCTGTCAGACTGATATCTTCCTGTGATGAGATAACTGACCACTTAGAGAAGGGCAGTGCAATGGGCTTAATCCAAGTTGTTGAAAATGAAACATTTCATACTGTGCCTCACAGGAAATTCTTATGGAAGAGAAAGAAGGTGGAGGTTAATATAAAGAGATAAGGATATATGGATACTACAAGAACAGTTATTAGGTTAGGGAGAAAAATATTACAAGTGATACTCCTTAAGGATCATATTTAAGGTTGGTTCCGTTTAATATTTTGATTATAACCCTGAGAGCCAGACGTAGGCTCATGAAATCTGTGTAAATCTGTGGACGTCATAATATTGGGAGATGTTGATTAGTACTGAGGAGAATTCAGTTATTACATGGGAAGATTGCATTTTCCCACCTTTTATTTACTCCAGTTAATAAGAGCATGGTACAAAACTGCGCATTTGGGGACTAATAGTGATACATCTCTTATGAACTAGGGACCCATCAGGTGGAGGCAGAGAGGGCTTGAGGTGTATTAGTCACTTGTAGAATGATGGATGTGAGAATGTGATTTTAGTTGGGAACATTCACTCTAAGCTTCTCAGAAGTGAGAGCCTGTACCTGAGCTTTGGTAACTTACTGGTTGTGGTCTGCCGCCTCTCACCAATCCAGGTGGGTAAATCCCCAGAGGGGTCTCATAACTTGCTGGATACCCGATGAGAGTGGTTTGGATTGCCGTTAGGCAGTCACCAGCTTGTTTTCTTGGGGGGGAGCAGGTGGAGATGGTGTCTTTCCTCTGGGTCCCCAGTGTCCTACCAACCCTGAGGATAGTGGTGAAACATGGACTTCTAGAGACTTGCAGTGGGAGCACCTGGGGTGAGTTTCCCAGAAACTGGGACTGTAGTAATTTTTTAACAGCCTCCTATATTTTGTGTAGGTGAGTGTGTGTGTGTATGTGGGAACAAGGGTATGTAAAGCTTTCAGGGCTTCTGCAGGGAATGGGAAAGGGCTATGTGAACACCTTAAGGTGATTGAGAAAGATTCAAGGTTGTCTCTCAACCCCCATCTGAAACTTGGGGAGGCCTTGGCAGACCTTATACTGATCATCTGAGGCTCTGTTGAGTTAGTGTCTGAAAGTGTTGCAGCTTCACAATGTTGCCTGTCACAGTATTGTTCGTAATCTGAGAGCGTCTGGGAAGATCAAAGAGGTCTGTCCATCCTGAAAAAGTCCTTGAGTCAAGGCATTTCTTCTCTCTTAGTTGGGTCCAATTACTTCATCAGTTCTGGAAACTCCTTCCAACTGCTCCTGCTTTATTTGCATGACTTTGCTGGAGAACACAATCAAATCAGCATTTAAATTAGACGTGAAAGTCCTTTCTGATTGTGCAGTTCTTTAGACAGTTTTCATTAAGCAGTTCTCTGGCTAGCTGAGCTTGTCTAAAATCTTCATCCATAAGCAGGGATAGGGAAAGCATCTCTTGGGAAGACGGACGGAACATAACAAATATTTGCACTGAAAGTGGATTCAGGTATTTCTCTGATGTGTTCCAGTCCCTTTTAAAGGGCACAGTGAAACTACAGAATACCATGTCATTACAATTGCATGCTGTTCGCACGCAACTTTAAAAATGGCAGCATATGGTTATAACACATTATTTTCCATGGAAAAGTGGAATTGGTCAAAAGGTAGGAAGTAATCCCTTCTTTCCAGCCTCTATGAAAGCATAGGGTTTTGTTCTTTGAGGGAAAGAGAGATCTACTGTATGCTGGGTCCAAAATTAGGACGCTTTTCACACTGTATTTAAACATGGTTAGCATCTCTATCAAGTGGATTTTACACTCTTCTTTATTCCAAGAATGTCTGTCTGAGAGGCCTGTACTTCATGTCAGATTATCTGAGAATAACTGCAGTTCTGTGTTTATAATACACATTTTTAAAGATTGTGCAAGGTACTTTGTTGACTTGCTGTATGTGCGCAGCTGTTACACAGCTGGAGGATGCATCCATACAGTGCTGTTTTTCAAATTGTCACCCTTCATCAGTTCTGAATTTCTTTGCAAATATAAAATAGTATGCGTAATCTGGTCAGCCAAGTGATGGCTGTTTCTTTTTTGTTACATAAGCAGGAGCACATTCAGAAAGCTCAAGGACCTTGCCGGGTAATATAGTTTTTGTGAACTATAATTTAAAAATACTCTGTGAAATTACTCCATTTCAAAAATGCATTATTTTGATACAAGTCTCTTTATATGTAATTTTTGTGGCAGCAATATGGTTAAAATCTAATTACAACACACATAAATGTCATGGTTTAAAAAATAAATGGTAATGAAACAGAAAATTAAATATATGAAGCACATGCTTTTCAGTTAATTTAAGGAACCTGTTTCCGGCTTCTAGACAGCAAAATACCGTTAACCACATCATAAAATTACTCCTTATAAGCCAGTCTAATTTTCAGGATTGACTAGCCAAGGATAAACTGAAACATCATACGTGTTGTCTCTTCTTTCAATGCTAATAATACATTGTTTAAGTAAGTAGAACTTGAATTTAAATAGCTTTTGGCCTCCTAAATTATGCATTAACTGATACAAATAAAATTATATTTATCCAGTTCTTTCTGTAAGGAGAGCAGCAAGCTGAGTCTTTTCATTTCATAGTGTACTAAACACAAGTATATGGAATAAGACCATGCTGTCTTCAGGCAGCCACTGGTTTCATTGTAGATGGAAAAAAAGACTATCTGTGACAGATAAAAAGGAAAGTATTGGATGAAACACTTTTCAGATATTAAAGAATTTATGTATGGCAGTTGTTCCTCCTATTGAAGGCAGTTTCTGGCGTGGAAAACCAAATCTCTCTCATGGAAAATCCTTCCTTTTTGTTTAATGGCAGGTGACTTTTTTGTTTGTTTTTTTTGTTTGTTTTAAAGAAATGTTATTGGTCACCAATGTTGATCTTTGACATTGGCAAAGAAATATCTTGCTGCCATGGGGCAAACATACCGTGGGAGTAGTCAGCTTTCAAGAGCAGAAAATAAGTGATCTCAGAAGTTTATAAATTATTCTCTGCTGAGAGCCTGATGGATGTTTCCCGTGGGAGCAGCAGAGAGAAATAAAGAGATGCTGAGCCATGGAGAATATCCACAGTAGTTCCCTGTAGACATCAGAGGGGCCTCATCTCCCAAGGAGATGATACTGGAGGTTTTGTTGATTCTGTCTTTCCAAAGGAGTATTGGGATGTTAATTCTCTGGGAAGAGGCAGAAACATGGGCTCCCAGCTTCGAGACTCAAGATCTCCTGGAAAATAAAACTTCCACTTGGTTCTGTACTGTACGTTGCGTACTATTCTCAAAATGCACTTTCCTAAGGTGTCACATGCTCCTGCCTACAACCACTAGTGTTGGCTAAAAGTGCTTGAGGTCAAAGCTTAATTAACTTCTCTTGTATTCTGCTACACCAAGTCTCTCTGTCACTGCTGGTTTGTTCTTGTTTGGGGTTGGGTTTAGTTTCTGACACTGTTACAGCTGCTTTGGTGAAGTGTAGGTGCCAAGGAGGGAGGGGTGCTTATTTATTCACTGTTTAATATTGATGTATTGAAGTATTCCTACAAAGAGTGAGGGTTCAGCAGGTTTTCCTCTGACTGGAAGGTTGGGGAGGGCTGGAAGGTTGGGGAGGGCTGAGGGTAGGATGTAGCATCAGGCTGCTCGCAGCTGCAGAATATCTGAGTGCCTGGAGACTCTCCCACCTTGGATAAGGTTGGCGATGGTCTTTGCCTGGGCTGGGTCTGCAGAGTGCCAAGCGTGTGAAGTTTTCTAGGGTTTCTTTTTGCCCAACTTTTTTCTGTCCAGCATGTTTCCTTTTAGTGGTCTTTACAGAGTTTGTGTGGTCATGCCTTTTCTTTGCTTGTCTGGCTATTTGTTTGTTTGAGTTGGTGATTTGTTCTGGGCAATGTGATATTGGCTTAATGCTGTATATTTTAGGAGCCTATGTTTTCCATCACTGTAATAATGTCAGTGCCTGGTGATCTTTGTAGTGCACCATCCCTCATAATGCTCTTTTATAGTTAGATATAGTTTAACTTCATTTACAAAGAAGGTCTGAGGTAATGTAAACACAGCAACATGCCTAAAAGGTAAGAAAGGTGTGGTGAAACACACTCCTGTCCAGGTTTCTCAGATCCTAACCTAGGATGCTAGTATGGGGCAGCATCCTTCCTCCATAACCTGTTTAGAAGTTAAATGTGTCTGTATGAAGAACATTATTGTGCACGGTAGTTCACTTTGCTTTGATGGTAAGTGGAAACTGCTTCTAATGCAGCTTGCTCATGGTATGCCCCATCAGGGGAGGTGCATCCCATGGGATGCAGGTGCATCCCATCTCATTTACGGTTTCAAAGAAAGGAGCATAGGTGCTTTAGATGGAGACAGAGAGAGGGAGGTGCGAGTCTGCATTCACAGCCATCTCTCCTCCAAGAATGAATGGGAGCCAGAGGAACCATGTCTTGACCTTTGTCCCCTTGTCCTGCAGTGAACCAGGAGGTACCGAGGCCAAGGGCTGTTCCTATGAGGGTTTGGAGCACTCGAGGCAGCGTGTCCTGAATTCATATGCTAGTTCATATGCACGTGCAAACCTAGGCCCGGTCGACACCAGCATTTCCCTTCACCATTGCACTGCTGGAGCTCAGCCTCGGTAGCAGCAAAGGAGGAGGAGCGAGTGCAGCCTGGTGCCTTCCAGTAGACTTGCTCTGAGCAAGTTGAGATGAGAGTGTAGCTTCCCTGCTGCCTCCACGTTAACTACTGGCCCAAGAGGTTGACTCTCTTAAGAGAAAGTAGGAGTGCAAAATTGGAAATTAAATGCTGGTGTGGGCAAGACAGTCTGGCAGCTTTTTTATCACCTGCAATATACCTGTAGCCTATCCCTACAAAGGCATGTCTGTAGTACAACCTCAGTTAATTATCCCTTGGATCCATGCTGTTTTATTTCCTTCTGTCATTAAGTAACAATTTTTATGTTCTTTTGATCTTTTGTTACTTTTTCAAAGGATATACCCTCCCTCCAGGAGTTTTTGGGCAAACATCTGGGCTACAGCCAGGTCCATTAGCATCTTCACTCTTTTCTTAATCTGTGATCTTGTGGTTCCTCAAGGATGAGCTGGCATAATTCCCTGGGGCCCAGCTGAAAACACAACTGCTTATTCACAGGTACCTTGGCCGTAGAAGGTATTTGAGTAAGGATCAGAGAGGAGGAAGTGAAATAGGGACATATTTCAAACCCAAGGGGTGCAGGCAACAACAGCAAATTCCTGGACTGATTTTTTAAGGTTCTTCAAAGCAAAGCCTACTGTACTGATGGACAGTTTAACTACCTGGATTTCACATGGTGAAACAGAATTAATTCTCAAATGTTTTAGTTCACAAATAAGCTTATTTCATTATCCAGTGAAAAAGGACATAAGCCAGTAGGCAGGCACTGGCCAAGGAATGAAGCAAGGGAGCTCTGTCCAGCCAGCTGTCAGGGGCCATCCTGCCTTGCCCCATTGCTAGCTTTCATGCTCCCCTGTTGAATTACTGTTCAACAGTACAACGGTACTGTTGTATTGTCTGCACAGTTGACAGCAGTGGCATGGAAAGGGAAAAATAATTACAGAGTTTCATAATGGACATTTGCATAAACTACTTCCAGGCCAATTTCAGAATACACATGGCTGTTCTACAGCAGAGGAAATTAAAGACAAAAGTTTCAGATTAGGAGTCAAAGTCTTGTTGAAAAGATCAGAAAGCAAAGGGTGGTAAAAAGTGCAATTTGAAAAGATGATTCTTGATGCATATCCAGGGATTGGATTCATTTGGTACTTCTAGTTGTTGGGGCTGTTTTTACCTCAAAGGTGAGAGTTTTCTGGAGTGCTCTTGTGTTGGTTGATGTTGCTCCAGCTGAAGGCAATGGTAGAGTGCACTCTGATATTCACACAATCCTGAAGACTTCTGAAATTTTCAGTTCTGCAGTGAGGCCCATGCAAAAGGTGATTAAATAAACAGGGTTTTATTTGTACTCTAGCAGTATGTCTGGGAATAATTTGAGCACATTTGCTGGAAAATGTTCAGAGGTCCATAGGAAGAGGGACTCTGAAAACACTTGGTCAGAGAGTTAAAAAGTTGTAAATCATCTTGTTTGACAGGAAGAAATTCCAATTTTTTTTTTTCTAAAGTATGTTATTTGTATTCCTAGTTAGAGCTAGAGGGACAAATGAGCTAAATTGTTACCTTCTTCACAAATGCATGGGTTTCATGTGCATGGGAACTGGGAAACAGAATTAACAGAAAGAATTCAACAATGTTATTCTGTTTTCTAAATGATTGAAGTGAAGTTCAAACTGATATACGATTCCAGCATGCTTTTGCATGATATGAGTGCGAAGTGGCAGTAGGACTTACATATTGATCCCAAAGGGAGTAGTTGATCATCTGCCTTGCAAAGCCGTGTGCCTTCCCAGTTTCTCCATGCTGACCTAAGAAGACTTGAGGTGGGAAGAGGGGTGGAAAGGGGTAGAGTTTTCAGTGGTGGGATACAGCTTTTGGATTTTTTGCTCTTGCTGTGTGTTCAGTCTCTTCTAGCCAGCACTTTGTGGAAAGAAGCCAGTTTTTAGCCCATCTTGCTCATCCTGTGCTTTTGTGTTATTTGCTGTTGTGGTGGGGTTGGCCATATCCTGGGCCAGTCTGTGTGTTCAACCAGGCTGAAACCACTGTCTTGTTTACATGGTGATTTCAAAACACAAAAGAGAAATGTGGTTTAGAATGTGTGTTGGGCTTCCAGCATGCATTTGCTAATGCATGGAGCTGTGTTCGCTGACCTGATCCAGCGCTGGCTGGAGTCATGAGTGTTTTGTTGTTGACCCCTGTGGGAGCCTGGTCAGGTCTGTCGTGGGTGGCTTGCATGGCGGCACACAGAAGAGTGTGCACAGTCTAGCCTGTGCTTGGGTGCATAGTTGCTGCCAGAATGAGACTAAGGAAATACATGTGAAAGAATGGGATCCATTTTAAAAGATATGAAGGAAAAGAGTGGGTACTTCAAAGCATGTCCATCAGCAGTTGGATTATTTTTTGCTCCCAGGTTGTATTATTTTTCCTCCATTTTTTGTTTTCCTGTTCAGTCCTTAGATTCGGATTTTTCTGGGCAGGGACTTCGTGCTTACATGTATTTGTGTAGTGTCTGCAACAGTAAAGCCCTGGTGTCCCATAGGACATGAGAATAATAAGTAATCTGATTTATGTATTTTAAATCAAGTCAACTGAAAGACGTAACTTTTTTTTTTAGTTAAGTTACATGTCAGAATGGATGTTAATTTTCTATTAATATGCCTTATTGCAGAAGTTTTCTGACCTGTGTATGTGAACAGCTCATTCCCAAGCTTCCTAATTCCTCTGAGTGATTTTATGCACCAACATAAATTATGTTGCCATTGACAGCAAAACACTGAATGATATTTTTAATGACAGACCAGCAAGAATGTTAATACATGTTTTGGCACTGTGTAATGCTTGAAAAGATTTTTTTTTTCCTCCTTGTTCTTCCTTTTTTTTTTTTTTTTTTTTTTTCCCTTCATTCTTATAAAGGCATCCAGGCTATTTTATTTCTAGCCAGCAGTTCCAGAATTAGAAGATATCCCATTCTCCACAAGTATTGATTACTTTGCCATATGGGAGACTGAAAACTTTTCTCCACCTTACCTGTCGTCACGATTTGATGGTGCACCAAACACAGCTTTAAGACCGCTAGTGACAAGTTAAAGGAGACAGTGGCCATGTGATGCAAAGTGCTGATTTGCTATAAACTTGGTCTCTGGTTCAGATTGTTTAAATACATTGGTAGATTAATTCTGCACCAGCAGCCAAATCAGGTACTGTCTCTTTTCCTGCTGCTGACATACAGGAGGCATAAAAATCACAAAGCTGGTGTAAGCTCCGTATTGTGTGCTCTCAGTAATTCAACAAAAATGAGATTGCGTGCCCAGGTCTGGCATGGGTCAGGTTAGTGCGCCTGGGTTGCTCATGGTGACATGTAAATGGTCTTGCTCCCAGCTGTACCTTTAAATGAGAGATTAGCGTTGCCAGCCTGTGCTGAGGAAGAAATTAGTGGATGCCTTTGTTCTGTTCATCTTTATGATTTGCAGTGTCACTGGGGGCTTTCTCGCTCTTGGCTGAGTTGCTGCAGCCACCTACTTGTGATCAGATAAAGTGGCTGAGCTTCTGTGTTTGGCGCTAGAATATATTTCTGAAATGCCTGGTTGTTCAAGTTATGCTGTATTTATGTGCCTTTTGATCTTCCATTATGAGTTAATCCCTTCAGTACCTTGGTTGTGGCTTTGCCCTGCCATCACCCTGTATACTAGTACAGCAGTGCAGCGTAAAAGCTTTGCATGACACCTGCATTGCAGTGTTATGCTTTTTTGACTGCCTCCTTGCTACATGCCATGCTGTTTTTGGCCTAAAATTGTGCCAGGCTTCCCTCGCAACCTTGGTGAACTGTAAGCTCCTGCTGTGTTTGTTCTTGACATCGTTTTGGGAATGGTGCTTTGCAGCAGGAAAGAAAGCAATGCGAGCTGGAAGAGCTGACAGATGCTAAACAAGAAGCAAAGGGCTGGCTGAGAGGGTGCAACAGTAGAAACAGGACTGAGGAGGGCAATTTTTTGTGATAAGATGATGCTATAGATATAAGGACCTGGGAAGCATCTGGGCATAATGGACGTGCATTGAATGAAATGCATTGATATGTCTACCGTGTTTCTTTTTAAAGTGGATAACAATTAGAGGCAGCTTAGCAGTGCAGAGCAGCATAGAGACTTGATAGATCTACTAACCCTAGCCAGCAACTAAGCACCACACAGCTGCTCGCTTACTCTGCCGCAGTGGGATGAGGGAGAGAATTGGAAGAGTAAAAGTGAGAAAACTCGTGGGTTCAGATAAGAACAGTGTAATAATTGAAATAAAGTAAAAAAAAAAATATATATATATATACAAAGCAAGTGTACATGATACAATTGCTCACCACCTGCTGACCAATGCGCAGCCTGTCCCCAGGCAGCGGTCACTGCTGCCTGGCCAACTCCCCCCAGCTTATATACTGGGAATGACATCATATGGTATGGCATAGCCCTTTGGCCAGTCTGGGTCAGCTGTCTTGGCTGTGCCCCCTCCCAGCTTCTTGTGCATCTGGCAGAGCATGGGGAGCTGAAATGTCCTTGACTAGTGTAAGCACTGCTTAGCAACAACTAAAACATCAGTGTGTTATCGACATTATTCTCACACTAAATCCAAAACACAGCACTGTACCAGCTACTAGGAAGAAAGTTAACTCTATCTCAGCCAAAACCAGTGCACGTATGCATGTCATTACCTGTTACTGGGTTTCTTCTTTTTAGAGGAATTGTATTTGGTTTTGAGGTAATAAGCAGTATTTTAGATGACTGTTTTTTTGGTTTTGTTTTTTTTTTTTTCTTTCAATTCTGTTGGATTCTAATTCCTTTTCCTGGGGCCAAATCTTGCAGTTCTCAACAAGAAACTTGTTCTTCTGCCTGTGTCTGTGAAGAGAGTGAGCCTGTGTTAAGGCTAGTGAGGAGACAGAAGGTGTAGCTTATTTTGAGGCATCAGCTTTGGGAAAATGCCAGTATGTGCAATTTCAGAAACTCCCAATGCAGCAGATGTACTTCAGTTTTCCACCAAGGGAGGAGTATTGCAATACACTTGACTGAAAACCCACAAGGTTTAAGGCTGATGTCTTATTAAAACCCAACAAAATACAGCACAACCCTTCATCTCGCCTCCTCTTCAAAACAAATAAAAAAATAGTCCAGTTCCGAAGTCATCAACAGGTTAGAGCTCAGCTTGTGCATGAAAACAGCTGTACAGAAACAGAGGCTGTGCTGAATTATTTAGTGCAGCCTTCTGGCTTGTTGTTGGCCAGTTTGTATCACCCAGCTATCCTGTAATCAAGGCCAAAGGCTTGTTAGGCCCTTAGAAAAGCCAAAGTATATACCACGTGCAGAAGGTGGGAGAGGCCAGGCAGGGAATTGTTTGGGTGGGAAGAAGTTCCCAGTGCTGTGTGTTAGGTGACTGTGCGGGGGGTGCTTTCAGAACAGGGTGGACAAAACCCGCCTTTGAGGAATAACTTGGGCAGCGTTGATCCTGCCTTGAGGCAGGGGAGTCACCTAGTTGACTTCTCAGGATCTCTTCCATCCTTCTTGTTCTTTTTTGCTTGGAGTGTACTTTTGCCATTGGTTTGGATGTAACAGAGTGCTTTTTATTTTCCAGTTTATTTGGGCTACATAGCAGTCAAAAAGGTGGCAATAGCTTCTACCAACACTTATTTTTGCTTTTAAAAAGGCACTGCATCTAAACTAAAGTGGTGAACTTGCTGGTATTTCATATTGAAAGAGGGCAGCTTATTGGTCTTCATTAGGAAATTTCTGTGTTAGTGGTTTTCTCTTCAAGGTTGTGCTGGGACCTTGCTAGAAGCATCCTTCAGATTATATTCTGAGACACAGGTGGTTATTGAACCCTTTTTTCTCACTCTTTTGACAAGAACAGAGAGCTGCCTCAGCTGCTAGTTGTTGGGCCCCCCTTGTGCTGTCTCGCCCTAAGCAAACATGGGGCAGATGCTTCTTACTTGTGCCCAGAGGTGTCTGTGCATACACTTCCTCTGCATTTCACAGATTCATAGAATGGTTTGGGTTGGAAGAGACGTTAAAGATCATTCGGTTTCAACCCCTCTGCCATGGGCAGAGACATCTTTCACTAGACCAGGTTGCTCAAAGCCCCATCCAGCCTGGGAACACTTCCAGGGATAGGGCATCCACAGCTTCTCTGGGCAACCTGTTCCAGTGCCTCACCACCTTCATAGTGAAGAATTTCTTCCTTATATCTCATCTAAATCTACCCTCTTTCAGTTTAAAGCCATTACTCCTTGTCCTGTCACTATGCTCCCTTGTAAAAAGTCCCTCTCCAGCTTTGTTGTAGGCCCCCTTCAGGTACTGGAAGGCTGCCATAAGGTCTCCCTGGAGCCTTCTCTTCTCCAGGCTGAATAATCCCAACCCTCTCAGCCTATCTTCATAGCAGAGGTGCTCCAGCCCACTGACCATCTTTGTGGCCCTCCTCTGGACTCGATCCAACAGGTGCATGTCCTTCTTATGTTGGGGGCCCCAGAGCTGGACACCGTGCTCCAGGTGGGGTCTCACAAGAGCGGAGTAGAGGGGGAGAATCGCCTCCCTCGACCTGCTGGTCATGCTTCTTTCGATGCAGCCCAGGATACGGGTGGCTTTCTGGGCTGCAAGCGCACATTGCTGGGTCATGTTGACTTTCTCATCAACCAACACCCCCAAGTCCTTCTCCTCAGGGCTGCTTTCAATCCATTCACTGCCCAGCCTGTACCTGTGCTTGGGATTGCCCTGAATCATGTGCAGGACCTTGCACTTGGCCTTGTTGAACTTCATGAGGTTCGCATGGGCCCACCTCTCACGCCTGTCAAGGTCCCTCTGGGTGGCATCCCGTCCCTCAGGCGTGTCAACTGCACCACTCAGCTTGGTGTCATCTGCAAACTTGCTGAGGGTGCACTAAGTCCCACTGTCCCTGTCACTGACAAAGATGTTAAACAGTGCTGGTCCCAATACTGACCCCGGAGGAATGCCACTCATCACTGATCTCCACTTGGACATCAAGCCGTGGACTGCAACTCTCTGAGTGCGACCATCCAGCCAATTCCTTATCCACTGAGTGAGCCATCTGTCAAATCCATGTTTCTCCAGTTTAGAGAAAACGATGTCGTGTGGGACAGTGTCAAATGTGTTGCACAAGTCCAGGTAGATGACATCTGTTGCTCTATCTTTATCCACCAATGTGGTACCCCTATTGTAGAAGGCCACCAGATTTGTCAGTCATGATTTGCCCTTAGTGAAACCATGTTGGCTGTCACCAATCACCTCCTTGTTTTCCATGTGCCTTAGCATAGTTTCCAGGAGAATCTGCTCCATGGGCACAGAGGTGAGGCTGACTGGCCTGTAGTTCCCAGGTCTTCCTTTTTTCCCTTTTTAAAAATGAGAGTTATGTTTCCTCTTTTCCAGGCAGCAGGAACTTCACCAGACTGCTATGACTTCTCAAATATGATGAATAGTGGCTTAGCAACTTCATCCGCCAGTTCCCTGAGGACCCATGGATGCATCTTATCAGATCCCATGGACTTGTGCAACTTCAGGTTCCTTAGATAGTCTCAAACCTGATCTTCTCCTACAGTGGGTGGTTCTTCATTCTCCTGGTCCTTGCCTTTATATTCTGTGACGTGGGTGGTATGGCTAGAGCACTTGCTGATGAAGACTGAGGCAAAAAAGTCATTGAGTACCTCAGCCTTCTCCATACCCTGGGTAACCAGGTCTCCTGTTTCCTTCTGGAGAGTACTCACATTTTCCCTAGTCTTCCTTTTATCTCTGACATACGTAGGGAAGCTTTTCTCGTTGCCCTTGACATCCCTGGCCAGATTTAATTCTATCAGGGCTTTAGCTTTCCTAACCTGATCCCTGGCTGCTCGGACAATTTCTCTGTATTCCTCTCAGGCTACCTGTCCTTGCTCCCACTCTCTGTAGGCTTCCTTTTTGAGTTTGAGTTTCTCACAAAGCTGCCTTATGCTGAAGAAGTGCCTACAAATACTTGGTGTGTAAAGCTGATATTGTTTGGAGAATCTGCTGTGGTGCATTTCCTGCATGCAGGCAGTGTCTTGTGCACAGACGCAGAGGCTGAAGACCAGCGTTTTACCTGGTGCAAATGAGTGAGGTTCTCAGCATGCTGGAGTTTTGCAGTGTAAATCAGCAGAGGACTGGCTCTTCTCAAAGCAACCGTATGTGCATATTTAATTTTTATAAAAATCTATGCGTAGGCTTTTGGGCAACGTGTAATACTAAATATGACTGTATCATCATATACCTTGTTTCCAGTCTGTACATGGAATTATGCTTGTTGTGTTACTCTGTATAGAAAAGAAATTAATTATACTTAGTTGCTTGTTCTCTTAAGTCATTCAATTGGGGAAAAAACCCCTATTTTCATTTAAGATGTTATTAGCTATAGAGTTAGAAAGTTAATGCTTATAGAGAAATGTTCAGCTTTTATCTCCTATTTTGTTTTTCAGCTTGTTACTCCTTTCCTTCCCTGGGTGTACTTGCTGTTTCATTGTCTGTTTAACCTTGAATCCCATTGCATTCCATTCAAATAGGGCACATGCTTTCTTAAACAAGTCCATGACAATGTTTACTGCAGTCTGTTGACAAGAACTGTCTGGGGGACTGTCTGGTGGACATTATAAAAATATCACTGAACATTAGAAAGGCATGTTTATAACTTTGTCCTTGTTATTAACGATTTGAGTATGGTTGTTTTGTGTTTATTTACAATTTCCCTACTGCTTTTTTAGCATCTTTTGTGTAGGATTGTTCGTAATTGCAGCTAAGTTGCAGCAAAGATCATTAAAACTATATGGCTGCTTAGGGAAAATATCTTACCACTATTCTTATCCAAGCACAAGTAAAATAATGTTTAAACAATTCACCTTAAAATATACAGATTTTCTGAGGTGAGTCTTTTGAACAGTGAAGAAATATTTATGTTAAATTGTAGTGGCTAGTGGCAGCTTACATAGAGGAAAAAAGCCCCATTATTACTACCAGTACTTGGGGATTCGCATTTACTTCGAGATGTTGGGACTTGCATTTTGGGAACAAAGAAGCGATTTTTTTTACCCCTGCAGATAGATACTTGTCTTAGAGCATGTAATTACAAATACAGGGTCTGTTTGTACCGTTATATTTACAGATAATATCCTTCAAAACACTGGGTAAAACATTATTTCTCAAGCTATTATGTTACTTATATAGTTTGGTTAAGACATTTTTAGCATACTTCAGAATGTATTATTTTTATGGTAAACGGCTGTTGGGAAAATAGATATATCCAGGCTGTGTATGCAAGGATAGGGACCAATTGTTGAAGTTTAACTGTTAGCCAGTGCAATGGCCTGGATCTGTAAGTCCACTAAAGGTCTTTTTGTGTTGCACCTGTTTTGCTGGGGCAGGTTGCTGGTGAAGAAGATGATGTTACCTAAATGAATTCAAAGTGAAAGAAGCTTGGTTCAGGTTACAGGCCAGTCATTTGTTAGTGTGTGGGGTGACTTGCAGCAGAGTGGGGATCAGGCACACTGAAGTGCCATGGTCGCCCCTTCAGTCTGTCCTGCCTGCCTGGATGCCACTGTGCCTCAGGCATGAGGGTTTGCTACCTCTCTTCCCCTCTTCTCCTTGTGAGGACCCTGCCCCAGGCCCTCGCTGGGATGTAGAAGAGGGTCAGAGTGTGGCTGGAGGTGGGAGCTCTTCTTCTGAGGCTGTGGCGAGTCTGGTCTTTGCTGTTCCCTGGCCGGGACATGGGGCTTGGGGGACCCTGCTGCTGTGTGCCCAAGCCGGTCAGCTCTCCAGTGCCCTAGAGAAACCAAAGGAAAACATACATCTGAAAAACCTGTTTGGTTACATTGAAAGACTGCATAGACCTATAAATCCTGTTAAAAACACAAACCTTCCTAATCTCCTCCTTGGCGCCAGTGCCAGGGCAGTGTTTTCACTGGTAATAAAAGGTATGCTTACCTTTGTGGATCCCAGAGAGGTCAAAGCTGCCAAACACTTGCTCAGCCACAGGTTTAATGTGTTTAGAGTTGAGTTGGTGTCTCTCTTAATGCCCCTGTAGCTGCAACCTCTTCTTCCCAATTCTTCTGCATGCTTTTTTCAAGGACTGCAACGATAATCTTGGCTCTCATTAAATCAGTGGGAAACCTCCTCCTGGCTTCAGTGGACCAAAGGTTTCTCCCATGCTCTTTTTCTTCTGTACAATTTCTGGTATCTTTTTGCAGTCGGAGTTGTGGATGTGGCTGCCTAAATTTCTCTGCTGTTACAAGCCTGGATGGTGTTTGAGGGCTCTTCAGTTCCCATGTGTCCTTGTGGTGATTCGGTAGAGTTGAGGTACTTGTTTTGAGCGACTCAGGTGTAAAACTAAGTAAGACAATGGCTGGCTGGTCTCAATAAGTGCCATTTGACTTTAAAATTTGCTTCCTCTACGTGTCTATCAGAATCAATACTGTGTGAACTTGAGGGCAAGGACTTTCCTCAGCATCTACTGGAGAAACCAGCTGTGACCAGGGGCTGTGTTTATTTGCTGAGATGGTAAAGTGGCACATCCTTCCCCCTGCTTTCATTAAATGGGGATTGAACTATCTGAGGTCCACATGGTCCTTGAGAAGCATACTTAAGCATACCTACACATAGAAATAAACCTGTAACTCCCTGTTACATAATTCCAAGTTCATGAGGATATAAATAAGCTTGTAAGGGAGAAGAAAGAGTGGGAGAGAGGTTGAACTGTTGTTAGGCAAACGAACTTGTGAAAATAGTGCCAAAGACACCTAGCAAGTGATGGATTGTCAGTAATCTGGCCCAGTGAAGTCTTCTGCGTCCGTGCTCTCACAGCTGCCCTTGTATTCAGGCCAGTTGGCCGGTTTTCCAAAGATGAGGTGCCTGTGTGACTTATGTAATTTGGGTTTTGGCACCTAGAGGATAAGTGTTAAGCCTAAATTGGTTCTATATTTAGAAACGCAGAAGAAATATGTCAGTTGGGATGTGTTTCCAGCTTCAGTGTCTGGAACGAGCTCAGAACAAACATTGCTCTGTAGGAGCACAGTGTCCCCATTTCAGGTAGTGTGTATATAATTTATTTCTGTTGTTTTTGCTCTTTTGTACGGATATGTGAATTAGGGCTTAACTACCTACTTTTAAATGCTGATAACTGTAATTTTAGTCTCTTTATGCTTTAGTGATGGGTCAGTGTCAGAGATCTTTTGCAGACTTGAGAAGGTGCTTCGGTTGTGCCTTGCAGAGTGGGGTGGGAAGCAGTGGAGAAGTGCTTTTCCCAGATGTGGTGAGAGTGATGTTGAACAAGTGTTTTCTCTGAGTATGAATTTCTCATGGAACTCCTGGAAGCGTGTTTCACTGCTGTTGACTTACACTACTTAATTGTTGCAATAGTCTAGTGGATATATGTTTTGAATGACAGCCTGGATTGAGCACGTGGGCTCTGCCAAGAAGAAGCTATGTTACAAAAGAGGTAGCATCTCCCAAAAAGCTCTGGGAGAGCCTTGTGAAGCAGAGAAGCTTTGCTTTGGTGGAGGAATATGTTACTGAGTCTCATTGCAAGACCTAGCCTACTTCTCTCCTTCTTGTGTACCTTGCTAGGAAAGGAGGAGGAGGATGGAGCTGGAATTCCTCCCACTTCGGTTGCTCTCCGAGTTCATTTGTCTGCAGAGGAAAAATCTGTTCAGGTAGTTCCTGCTGCAACCTGCTCCCTGGGCTGGGCTGTCCTTGCCTGAGGGAGCCAGGAAATAAATGTCTCTGCAGGGAATGGGTATAATGGAAAGATACAAATTATCCCTCAGATTTAAGCTAATAAAATAAGCCCTCTTCTTAAAGGGCTAATGTACAACTTCTGGGTTTTTGCCTAGGTGAACTTATTATGTGTGTGCAAAGAAGCTCATAGAGATCAAGTTTGTACAAGTTTCTGAAGCTCTGTTGCCCTTTTCTAACACTGAGCTTTAACAATTGCTACAAAAAAAAAAAAATCCAAAGTAGACTAGAATAGACTATTTCAGTTGGAAGGGACCTACAATGATCATCTAGTCCAACTGCCTCATGAGTTCAGGGCTGACCAAAAGTTAAAGCATGTTATTAAAGGCATTGTCCAAATGCCTCTTAAACACTGACAGGCTTGGGGCATCGACCACCTCTCTAGGAAGCCTGTTCCAGTGTTTGACTAAAGTAGTTGTGGCACTGAAATTTTGTTTTATTTACAATGTATATATTTTTTAACATTTTCTATATTAGTCTTTCCAGGCTGTTCTTATACGGCCTGGGACACCCTAAGTTGTTGTTGTTTTTTTTTTTTTTTTCTTCTAATAAAGTTGTCTGCATCAGTCTCTTCCCCAGACCTTCACATGACAAATGCTGGGGTGTATCATCCTTGGGAGAAGTTTTTGGCCCACAGTTCTTCAATGTGTTGATCAAAGTTGTGGAAGAAATGTACAGTTGTTGCTGGTAAGATTGGCAGCTCTCAGTAAAACAGTGGATTGCCTGTGTGCAAAGCTGATAGCACGGTAAAGCCAATGCCCTTGAGAGATCTGCATTTAAATGCAGCTAAAGGCAATGTCATACATCCAAAAAAAGCGTGCAAAGAGCTCTGCAGAGAACTAAATAAGCTGGCAGACTTTTCCTTCATCTCTTCTTCCTCCTTGTCCACCCTGAAAGGCTGCATTTTGATCTGGCCCAGGAGCAGGCTGAATCCTTCTGCCTTTTCTAGCTGCAGAGTCTGGAGGAGGCTTACAACATGCATCACTTTCTCCAAGTATTTTTCTACCTAGTAGTTTCCTAGAATGGACTGCAGGTGATCTTTGTTTGAAGAAAAAAAATAGTTCGGTAACAAAGTTGGCTTCACACAGAGGAAATGAACAGCGTGCTAATTACAGTGCTGTCTCACTGCAGCTCGCTTCACAGCTGTGAAAGGGAACGGGAAAGCACCCTTGATGTGTGCATAGACATACATGGGGACACCTCTTGCAGCAGCAGTAAAAGCATCATCAGAGAGTTCACCGGTATTTTTGTTTTCATGTGTGTAATGAGCGAGCCTCTGCCAGCAATGTTTGGAGGGAATTGCAAGTGGTCATACGAGTGGGAAAGACTGGTCTGCCAAATACACACATTTGTGCCAGCAGTGCAAATGGATTCTGGGTGCAGCCATCTTGATCAGTCACATCTGTTTGTGATATTATCTAGCTACATTACAGCATCTTTTTTTATTAGTGCATATATATAAGGATGTAGATTATATGTATACTACATATGCAACATGTTGTCTAATAATTATATTAGCTGTACAATAACTATATTAAAAGCTAAAAAAAAAAGATTTTGCAAATGTAGGAAAGGAATTGATCAAACATAGTATGAGGTTATTCTTTATGGTTTCACTCTGTCCTATGAACTCCATTTCTTCAGCAGTGTATAGATCCCTAACGCTTCTATCGGAAGTGTTGCTTTACATTAAAACCTGGCATTAAATGGATGTAATTCTGCGCAAAGGGAAGACTGTGTTGAAGAAAGAGATGCTTAAATATTCAGGTTTAAATGTAGTATTAGGTGTATTTAGAACAGCCATGTCATTCCCTTTAGCACCAATGATTTTATTTTTTTCATGTCTTTTCCAAAGGGTGGCTAGCATATCTTACCTTATAAAGATCAAAGCTTCCATGGAGGTTGGTATTAAAGTGTCTCCAAAGTACAGTAAGTATGCCTTCCCAAATACAGGCTAAGACAGGCTCTGCCATGTGTAGATCTGCAGCCAGGGTGAAGGCTGTAGCCCAGAGGAGAGGATGAGGGGGGCAGAAGGGCTGATGTGTGGTGGAACAGGAGTTGTCCCATGAGAGGGCAGGCAGCAGCGTGGCTGGCACGGGGCATGGCCGGATGGGACAAGCATTGTGCAAAGCAGTGGAGGGACAGGAAGGGATGAAAGCGTAGGGGTGAACTCCATCAGTAGTAGGATGCAATTGTAAAAGATTTTCAGGTGGTGAGAAGGGAAGATGACATAACTGCACCAAAGGTATTTCGGAGAGGAGTAAGGCATTTGTGGTGGGCTGAACAGCAAACTGATGCATGTTTTAGTAGTGGCAGTAGGGAAGAAGGTGATGGAATTGAGCAACATGAAACGAGAACGTCTGAAGACAGGATGCATGTGATGGCAAATGGCAAGTGCTGGAGATGATGATAGGAGCTTGTCCTTTGTGAAATGACTGTTTCTGATGCTATGTGTGGTAACCATCCAGCATCAAAAAAGGTGCAGCTTCATATTCCTCTCTGAAAGTTACTTTCTCTGTTATCTTTGATTCCTCTCTAGTAATACAGGGTTTAACCCTCTTTTTGGATCACGTGGGATTTTTCCAATGAATCACTTAATTGTTTGGCCAGATACAAGCTAGTTGCCAATTTGCCTTCCTTCTGTAAAATATTTGCTTAAATTACCACCAGTTTCTTCTTCTGGAGGGTTGTAAGGAGTGGGTTATGAAAAACTTGCTTTTAATTATATATGCATGAGCTTTCCACTCCATCTTTTCCCCTCTTGCTTTTTTCCTTCACCTGTTATAAGACAAGGAGTTGTGAAATTCTCCCTCATGCCTGTACACTATGCAGTGTGATTGGTTTAAGATGTTCCTCTGTCCTTACTGAGTCTAAATTAACATTTTTAAAAAAGGAGCAGTATAATCCAATGGCTACAATTTGACCTTAATTTTTATTTTTTTTTTTTTTCAAGAGTAGGCTTATGAAAGGAGAAATGCTGCCACAAAATATCTCCCTTGTTCCGTGTAGTTAGTGCAAAGAAAATGTGAAAGCTGGCTGGCTATGTAGTCCCGCAGCCTTAGGGGTCCAGAGGGTATAGAGGTGGTTTGGGAGTTGTGGCCATGAGTGCCCATGTGGAAGAAATTATGCTGTATTCCTGTCCACCAGGCTGCTGTCAGCTAAGTACCCACTGGAGCAGTCTGTGGAGTGTCCTCAGGGACTTACCCTGTTCCTAACTCCCCAAAATAGCCATCCATAGTATTATTCAACAGACAACAAGGGCTATTCACAACTAACATAAAAAGATTAAAAAAAAAAAAAGGATGATAAATTATTATTATTATTATTAATAATAATAAATTCTGAGTATAACAGTGCAAAACCCCTGAAGAGAAATAGGAAAAAACACTTGGCAGTTATAATAACACTTCAGGCTACTAAAAAGAGGTGTGTCACCAGTTTCTGGGGATGACAGGCATGTTTGCTCTTGATACCAGACTCCTAATGTTGTTTACATCTACCCTTACAGAACAATCCTATCTAAGGAAGATTTTGTGCCTGAAACCAGCCTTTACCTCTTCACCCCTCGTTCAATAGACCTGCCTGTATTTAAGAGGAAAACAAATGCAGGATTTGCATTGTTACAAGTGACGAGAAAGATGTCCTTGGGGAAAGCAGGCAAAGATGTGATGTCGTGGGGCTGGCAAGAGTCTCACTGCAGTAAAGTATATGTTTGCCATATAATGAACAGGGGAAGGAGCCGGATGCTTGTCAGGACGGTCAGGGGCATAACTGCAGTTTTCAGCCACAGAAATTTCTGTGCTACCGTGTTGTGCTTTGGTGCAGATTTTTCCCAGGCTTGTTTATGGAGCCGGTGGAGTCAGTGCTGTGGTAACTCTTTTGAATAGAGGCAGGGCAGGCATCGCTTGGAAGTGTGAATGGCTGAGATATTCTTCTGCAGCATGTTTTCCAGAAAACACCATTTCTGCCAGATGTTGGGGCAGTTCTGTCTTGTTTAGAACTACTGTGTCAGCCAGGGACCGTGGTGGAGCGCGCTGTCTTCCTCTTCGAGGAAATGCAACTTCATCTAAATTTCCTCCCTCAGACATGTCAGACATTTGTTATTGTTTGCCGCTTCTCAGATCCCTTTCCTGTTCTTTATTGAAGCTATTGTATGACAGATTTTTCTTGGCTGGTTGCTTTCTATTTACTATAAAGAAACCCATGTACAGATATCTGGGAACTAGTATTTTTTGAAACCAGCATAGTCAGTTGTAGAATTACTTCAGTGCTTTTGTTTTGTCAACTGAGTCCAAGATAATTTCAAGCATTTTTGAATTTTTAAATTTTTTTAACATGAAGCATGCTTTTGTAAATAGCAAAATACTTGGGTTCACTGACTTGCTTATTCTGATGCATTTTAAATAAAAAGCCAGTTATATTTGTGTGGGTCAGGATGAAAGGAATTAATTGGAAGACATTATTTAAAACACAGTTTTTTAAATCACTTTTGCTTGTGCAGGCATAAAACCGGTGTTATTTTCTAAGTGGCAGTAGAAAACTGCAGATTTGTCATTGGGTCACAGCCTCTGTATAGGAGAATTGAAAAGGTTATAATAAACTTACATTTGAAGTATATATCAATGTGTTTGTTGGAGATGAGAAGTTTACTGGATGTTTCTGAAAGCGCTTTCATTTTTCAGGGACAGGTGACTATAAATGCAAAATTTGACAAAGACATTTACCTCCCAGAGGATGCCGAGTTTTACTTTGTTTACGATGGATCCCTGAAGAGGCACATAATGTTTGCTGAGCGAGTTAGTGACAACACTCTTCGGTCCATTGTTCCAGGTGAGCGTTGACTCCTGTTTACATTTTTTGTCTCTTTGCTATGCCCCACCCCCATTTCAAAGCTGGGTACAACTGGACGATTTGGTATAACTCTGTTTTGTGGCTCTGTAATAGAGGAAATGCAGGAACTGAATGACGTCCTTTAGGATCCAGGCTGAGTTTGACTGACCGTAGGTGATCCTGCCTTTCATAGCAATCCACACCAGCACAGTATCAGGCGTAGGCAAGTGTTACTGGGCTTGCATAGTTGGGTGCACATTCAAGTGCAATCTCAGGGATGACATAATTTTTAATGTGAATTAATTCTATGCTACAACTGTTCACCTCTGGGCATCCTAACACCTACAAAAGTCATGTTTTTGTCTGAGCCTTCCCTGGGTGCAGCAGTCAGCCTGGCTTGCAAGACCCTCATGGTGGAGGTGTGCGATGCTTGGAGCTCTGCTGGAGCTGTACACAGTGCAGAGGTGTCGGGGAAACTGTTTCAGGGGTGCCTCGCTGCAACAGGGGATTCGAGTTCTCTCCCAGCCATCTCTCTGCCTTGGCCTTGTCCCCCTTGTGGATGTAACATAAACCCTGGTTGTCACCTTTATTTGCTTTGTGACCTTTTAATTCGTGTGAGTAGGTGGCTACAGACATGATGTACCTGTTCAATAGGATCTGCTTGTTATTTGTTCTTGTGTTCTAAAGGGGATTTAGAGTCTGAAAATAACTGCTGAGTAAAAAAAGGGAAAGTTCGCTGCTGTTACATGGTGCCTTCTTTAATCCTGTAAATGGTAAATGATTGTCATGGGATACAACTGGAGAAAATGCAATGCTAGGCTTATTCCAGTTCCAGGGCAGCAAAGTCTTTGTTTTTTTTTCTTTTTTTTTTAAGAGGCCTGAAATGACACTGTTAAATGATTGCTTTGGGGCTATGAATAAAAACAGAAGGCAACAGGCAACATTTAATCCTCTGCCTGTTCCCAACAGAAGCCATGAACACATGAAAATAAAGTGTGAGGTTAAAATATAGCCCTGCTGATGTTAGTGTTGTTTTGTGGTGGCCAAATTAAACATAAGGGAATGCAGAGCACTTTAAAAACAACTGCAGATGTGGTAAGTACATGCTTCCTTCTGCAGTTACTAGATTGAACATATACTTGTAGTTATTCAGGGATATGTTGGAAAATTTAGATTTGCACCCATAGTATGTCATGATAAGCTCTCCAGTGAGAGGTACAGCTTGCACCTTTTTTAGATGTTTGACATCCACCCTCACTTATATGGCAAAGGAGGAGGAGGAATGCACGAGGTGCTTAAGAGGTTTGAGAGAAAAACTCCCTTGGACTTTGAGGGTCCCAGCTGTAAGTTAGTGAGTTGATAACAGCATTTAACCAAGTCTGCCAAAAGCATGAAGCATGCATTAGTTAAAAGCTTCTGGGTTTTGGCCTACATGGAGACACTGGGTAGGTACAAAATGGGTGTTAATAAATAGATATATTACTCAGAGTTCGTGTTGCAGGCCACTCTGCCACTCTTTTCATGAGTGTCTCATTATTCTTAATTCTTATCCAAAAACCTTCAGGCTTTTTATTTGTGGGATTTCATCCTGATGTGGTTACTTCTTCTTTCCATTGTGGTTAAAGAACCTTCACCTAGAAAGACTGGTTCTAGAATTAATTATGTCAGTATAATTGGGAGGACTGGCAGTTCATAGTCTAGTCGAATCCAAGTTCATCACCAGAAATAGTAGGTGGATGCGCTGTAACAAATAGATATAATTAGAGGGAAGAATAAAATAATTCTGGATGAGTAGTCACAGCTTTTAGAGGCGGGGAGGAATGAGGAAAAAACTAATGTATTTTCTGAACATAAGTAATGCTAGTGATTAATTTAAATTATAATTACAGGCCATGGATGCCAGGAAGCAGTTTCTGTCTCTGTGTTAATGTACACAAGGGGATACTCACCTGTGGTCCTCGGCAGCTGTCCTGTCACTTACAGAGAGAATCTGTCTTGCAAGTTGTCTCGCTTTCTGGTCGATCACGCAGAATGTGTCACTGCTGCTAGTCACAAGATGTTGCTGGATAAGTTTGGGCTAAGGATAAAAGATCTGCAGTCCCTGGATAATGATTTGATGATGGCTGTTGCTCATGAAGAATTGCCATTGACCTGGAACATCCTCGGAAACTGCTCAGAAGGTGGTAAGGTTTTATTTTAAGTTGGAAAGCTTTTAACAGTGGTTTGGTGCACAGTTCAGAGCAGAGTATCTCACCATTTTATTTCAGGTTCTCAACCCTTGTGCTTTATTTTGTGGTTAAGATGAAAAATTGTTCAAGTGTGAGCAGGGTAATCAGAAATTTGATTTGTGCCCAGAGGTTTAAAAAGGATAATAATGGTTATTGTAACTCAATCTCTCCAGTTTTGTGCCTTGACTCACTGTGAATACAGTTCTTTATTTATAAATAGACTCTGCCTTTGCAAGATTAAAGAGCTGTCTGTTTAAAAAAAGCAAGAACTGTAGCAGTGAAGTATTGCCACTGTGATTCCAACCAAGTGAGATATTTTAATTACGCAGACAAAAAGGAGACAGTCATAAAACAGAAGAATGTGTTACTGTAGGCATTCTGATGTACAGAGTAAACAATTTTTATGATGGTTCTGTCAGTGTTTATGCTTTATTTATGACTATGATAATTCCTTGGGGAGAGTATCATTAAACAAGTTTTGTGGCTTTTTTTTATTGTAGAGAAAGTGGGATGAAAATATACATGAAACTTTACATTAGGGTATGCTATTGAAAAATTTTGTAACAAAATCAGGTGAAATTTTCCTGGCTTCAGGTTTCATTGCAAACAGAAAACTGTAGTTAGGTTTTGCTGAAGAATATATTTTTTTTTGCAGACCCAGCTGATTTATAGCTGAGGTTGGAAACCATGTTAAACTTGATGGCTTCATATGTTTTTCATTGAAAATTTGGTACTTTTGGCTGTTTTCCTTTTAGTACTTTCAATTGCCAGAAGTTGGAGGACAGGCAGTTCCCATATGAGCCAAACTAAAAGAGAGATTCATGCAAGCTTTTGCGAAGTAAAAACACAGCACTTAGCTCATTTCTTTGGGTGAGGGCTTTTCTCCTGTCTTAAATCTTTCTAATTCTTAATGACAGATAGCTTGAAATCTGCTACTGCGTTCCTCAGGAAAAGGGTGGTTTTTATCTGTCTGTTGTAAACAGCTCTTTCAAGAGATGTAAAAATAAATAGCAAGTCTCATTCAAATATTGGCTAGACAGGACAGAAAAAAAAAAAGCGCCATTACTTGTTTCATTTTGGTGTGTACACATTACTTAACTGCTGGAATGGCTGTTGGATCTTAGCAATGAGGACCTTGATTCAAAGCCTGAAGAAATCAGCTATAGTTTTGTTCACAGACTAGGCTAGGCTTTTCATCAAAACCAGTTGAAGCCCCACCCAGAAGCATCAGCAGGATACCAGTGGTACTGAGAGATGCTCAGGCAAAGCCAACTGGGTACCTGCTTGCTTGAAACATGGGTAAGTTTATGCTGGGTATGTTGTGAGTCTGGGGGGTCAGAGATCAGCTCAGCTGGTACCAGACTAAGCTCTGCCAGGGCAGCTGCTATCCAAATAGCAAAATTCTTAAATTTTTCGTTATGCTAATTGTTAATTTTCAGGTGTACTGCAACATTTGTATGGGAAAGAGTATGTTGCCCTCATGAGACTTTTACAGGACTTGTATTTTTTTTGTTTCTGTGTCTTTTTCATACTTTGTTCACTTTTCAGATTTAAATATTATACATAAACAGAATTTGAATACAGCGGAAAAGCAAGGATGTGCGCTCCAGTCACTATACAAAGTCTCTGTCAATGTTTGAAATGTTAGATGAGCATGTCTTGTGCATGGTGTGTTAGCGGTTGCCTCACGGGCACTGTTCCACTGAAGAGGTGACATCTCCCTTTGTACCCCAGTCATTGCTCTTAAATGAAGCTGGGATCTTTCCCCTTGTTTCTGAATAAAACAAAAACCGATCCAAATTCCTGGGACCTGGTAGCAAGGCTCTTAGTGCAGTCCTGTCTGGGCAGTGCTTACTGGCCACCCTTGTTGAGTAGGGGGCTCTGGAAAGCTGTCTGGACAGTTTCTCCTTCAGCCCAAGGGAGGTCAGTCATTCCCTTTGTGTCTCTCTGAGGTCCAGGCTTGGGCTGGGCCTGACATCTATTTTGGTATCCTCTTAGCAGTTTGTATAATTTTTCTTTGGCTCCTTTATCCTTTCTCTCTCCTTTCTGAAAGTATAGTTTTGGTTCTTACAGCCATGTTCTCCTTTTACCTGACTCTTGAGAAGCACTGACTCATGTTGCTTCCTTGTGCTGTCCCCATCACTGTATTTTTGTCCCCAAAGCCAAGAGGCCAAGAACAGCTGAGGGTTGCATGTGGCTGAGGGAGCTCTGTGTGTGCAGGGGAAGGAGAAGGAAAGAGAAGGGGATGGACTGGGGCAGGAGTGCTTCAGATCTCAGCATGGGTGAGAAGAAGAGGAGAGGGTTCTTCATCTTCCACCATGAGGTGATCAAGGGTTGTCCCAGCACTCCATTTCTTCCCCATGCTCCAAAAGATCAAAATGAATAAGAAACAGGGAATTTATGAGGGTTTAGAATGAGGATGAGACCTTCTTTCCCTGCCTGCTGTCTCTGCAACTCCTTGCCTTGACAGTCTCAGGATGTTCTTTTTAGTATCGGTATTGTGAAAGACATGGATGCTATCATCCATCACTAATTAGGACCTCATGCTTGTGAGATTCTCTCAGTTTTCAGAGCTGCTGGGCTATTTTTATTGGAAAAAAATTACTTTCTAGTGACACATCGCTGGGGAAAATTATTGCACCATCTGGTGGTTTTGGAGCTCATTCATTTTTATGAGGATTTAGAGACACATGGGTTGATGGAAAGATAGAAGAATAATTTATTCATAGGAGTTTTGCTATTTGGAAAAAGTGTTTGTATTCTCTTTATAAGGCATAAAAAGTATTGGATAAAGAGAGAGCCTGGATTGTCTGGGGAGCATTGCAAATAATTCAGGAATTTAGTGCAGTTGCACAGGTCAGGACTTGTTAGCCACATTATTTAAAGTTCAACAAAAGAAACAAGAAAGCATGAACCTTTCAGTAATCCTCACTTGTAATAAGTGCCTGTGTGACAACCATGTCAGGAGCTGCTCACTCACACAAACTGGTCAGTTGTTTAGATCACCAGGCCCACAGTTTGCTGCCAGAGGAAACCGGGGACCCAACAGAGGTGCTATGCTTAGACCTGCATTTGTTGGTGGGTTTGAAGGAAGGGGAAGGAGGGGTGGGGAGGATGGAGAGGGAGAAGGTGATTTTCTTGTTGATTGCACCTTCATAAAGGATATTTTCCTTCTGAAAATTGGATTATTCAATTTATGGAGATAATCAGTATTAAATATTAAGCCAAATAACTTGTTAAAGCTGCTCAAAAAAAAAAGAGACTCTTCCCACAGTTTTTCAGTTTACCAACAAAAAAAAAAGAAGAAAGAAAGATGGCGTGGTTTTACCTGGATGAGAAAAATGCTTCTAAGTAACCTTTCCTCTATTAGTTCCATCAGGTTAGGGTAGTCTTTAGGACTGGCAGCCCCCAAGGACCATCAGACACAGGTTCAGCATCTTCACTGCAACTTTTTTGTCCTTGACACACACAGGCTTCCGTCCCTTGGCTGTTGGAGGGGGAGCGGGAGCACAGAAGTGTGGGCCTTGCGAGGAGTCCTCTGAGAGCATCTCAGTTTCTCATTGTTTTAAGGGCATTGCTGGGAGGGTGAGTTAAGGTTGTCTGGGTGACTTAACTGTGCTGGTAATCAAAGCTGCCAGCTTTGCCACTATTTACAGTTATTTTCAAGAGGAAGAGTGCTCTTTTAGGTTTAATTCTGTTAGTAGAAGCAATAAAATTACAGCCTGAATTATGAAAATTAATTGTGGAACATAGGGGAGGGAACAGTGTCTATATTTGTTTAATTTCCTTTCATGAAGAAGGAGAATTTCTGTTTTATTTCATGAATGCTTTGTAATTGTTTTCTAGGAATAGGTCTTGTGGAGTGAACTGAAATACCCAACCTTGCTGCTTTATAGTCTGGATTTGGGGAACACTTCCATTTTCTGTGGCATTTTTCACTTTATTGCCTTCTCCATGCCCTTTTCTTTGTAAATCCTGTTACTGTTTCCACTTGGTGCTAAACACATTCCTGCTAAGCTGCATCAGTTCAAACCTGGCTGATGCATGTCATATTTTTGGTCTAAATTAAAGAAAATTCCGTGTCTTTTCCTCAGTTGGAATTTTAGATTTATTTTTTTCCTGTGGAAGTAAAGGGAGAGGGGGGCAAAGTGCCTGTTCTCATTCATGGAATTAGGAAAGCACTGGGAACAGCAGATAAATATTTCTAGGTGTGGTAAGATTTGTGAGGAGAGGTAATATTTTTTGGTCAGACAGTTGAGGGGGTTAGAGAAACAGACAAATCTTTGGTCCTGTAGGAGTTTGCCCCTTTGGAAACTGCACAGGGCAGAGGGAGGAGGATGCTAGCCTGGGCTTCGGGAAGCAGAGGAGTGTCTTCCAGTGACTGCTGCTGACGCAGAAACCTGCGGCATGAGGCAAGATATTGGCAAGCATGCTTCAGCCTGTGGGTCCCCAGCAAGTCTATGATCCTCATCTCCTGGTCAGTGGTAATAATAGCAGAGAGGAGATGTTTGATATCCCTCTGACCATGAAGGGGCTTTTTGGGAAAAGCCCTGAGCACTTGGAGGAGATGGTGATATGCAGAGTGACAGTAGAGCAAGTACTGTAAGAGATACAAGAGATTAAATTTCCTATTTAAGGCAATATATAAGTAGTGGGCCTCAGGAGCCTGCTCTGCTGCTGGGGAGACCAGGTACGAAGCTGTGGTCTGACCTGGACCCCAGCCTTGGGTTGGCACTGGGCTGGAGAGCTGTTCTCTGCTCCTGGCTGAGAGGGTGTCCCCGCCTGGTGATGAGCACTCCGGTGGCATTCAATAAACAAGTGTCTTAAACCAAACAGCTCAAGTGAGTGTTTGGCTGCAGTACAAAAGAATGAGAAGTATCCCTCTGCTAACAGAAACCATCTCCTGTAGTGTTTGGTATCTTTGTTGGGGTGACCCAAGCAGTGAAGTCAACTGAAACTTCACCTGATGGTGTAGGTGGTGGCATCATGCACAGCCTTTACCTCATGGGGCTGGTGGATGGCAGCCTTCTCTAACCCTCCTGCTGCTAAAACTGCTGGGGCAAGACTCCTTTAAGTCCACCTTTGCAATGGAGCTTAACCTTCCCCCATCTCCTCCTTTTCTTCTGCAGCATTGAAGCCAGCCTCCGGGTGTTTGTTGATAAAGGTATGATGAATAGGGGAACTAATTAAAGAAAAGGGGGATTTCCAGATATTTGGTAAGTGGAAAGGGGAGATGCCACCGCAGCCCTTCCCTCAGCTGGGCTGTCAAGTACCTGACTTTGTGCATTGTGGCCCCTGTCTATTCACAAAACCACTTGTGTGTGTTTTTGCAGCAGTGGGGTGCACTGAAGACGGCTTTATAACCTCATACCTAACAGAAAAATGACAAAGTTAACAGTAATGTATAAAAGTATGAAGCCAGGAAAAACTGGAATTTGTCAGCCAGTTTTGCTGTCTCCCCCCTGCTTTTCAAGTCACAAGTCTTGAGGTTTTTAGTCTCCTTCCAGGAAATGAATGAGATTCATAGCCCAGAAAGGGCTTAGTCATTTCTGTCAGAGAGAAATATTTGTTTTTTAGTTTATTGTTTTGGACATAGGAAGGGATTCAGGTGCAAGGAAGAACAAAAGGATTTATTTAATGTTTAAAACAGACTGTGTTTGGCTTAGCTCTGTGTAACTCAAACAGAGTGTTTTGGCTGGAGAATCAGGATGTGATGCAAAACAACGTCCTGATAGTGCATATCTTTTACAGCATGGCCTGTCTTGCAGTAGCCGACCCCATGTGAATCAGCCAGCAGTGTGTCTTTCAAATCTTAGGAATTGTTGGTTATGTGTCTTGATGGAAAATGGTATTTTATACCATTTAAATATGAATAAGTTGAAGAAGTCCTGTGTTTTAATTTTTTCCGTATTTTCTTCCTGTTTGCCACTGAATACAGTTGAATTAATTATGTTGTTTTTTTCACAGCGTGGGGTTTTTATTTCTTGATGGTTTTCTTTTTGTTGTTTGTTTGTTTGTTTTTCCCCCATTTTGCCACATTTGAAATCTTCCTCAAGGGAGGGGGAAAAGAAAGTGAAAAGTGTGGGAAAATGCCATTTGTTTGCTGTTTCACAGTGAGAAGCTATAAGAGGAGGAGGTGTATGATGAGAACTGAAACTGGAAATTGTTCTTAAGAAGAAAAATACTAAAATCCAGTTGTTTCAGACCTTTACCTTTTTTTTTAGTGCAAATCTTTTCTTTTTAGGCAGGTCTATTTAAAAAGCTTATTATCGGTCATCATGTCTTTTTGGTTTTTTTGCTTTGATTTTGCTGATCCTGGAATAGAACCACAGCAGAATTTGGAGGTGGTCTGGTCCTACCCTCCACTTGGAGCAGGGCTAGCATCAAAATTGGATTGGGTTCCTCAGGGTCAAGTTTTGAGCACCTCAAAGGACAGACAGTTTGTAACCTCTCTGGGTGACCTGTCCCAGTGTTTGACCGTCCTCGTGGTGAAAAATACTTTCCTTGTATTGAAAGAACACATTTACCTTTCCATTTATCCTTCCAACTTTACAATTTGTATTTCAGATTTTAGTATCATGAAGCTATTAGTAATTGCTTCATGTTGTCAGGTTCTGCTCAATCCTGGGCAAGTCAGGTGGGAGAAGTAAGAGGAGAGTAGCCCAGCAAACACATAGTCTATAGAGGTGAAGGATGGGGAGGAATGCAAGTGCTGTTTCTAAGCGCATCAGGAATGAAAACAGCTGGTGGAGCCGCCAAGTGGTTCTGCTACCATGTGCATTCAAGCTAGCCATGAATAAATTTAGCTTAAGGTTAGATGAAGGTTCTCAGGTTGGGCAGATAAAAATTAGTTACTAGAATATTTGTGGTGAGGTAATAGAAGTTATTATTGTAGATGGTGTTTTAAGACCACAAAGGTTAATTATTGTCTATTAGTTATTTTTAAAACTAGGTTATTTTGTAGCAGAGTTATTCATACTGCATTATTTTTAAGATTTGGCCGCCAAAGAGTAACTTTATCTGCCGCAGTGTCAGAGCAGAGAGAAGGCTATTCCTCATTCGGGAGGGCTTCCTAAGGCCCCCCTTTTTGCTGAGCGGGAAGGTCCTAATCTTACCATGCCCAGAGCAAGTTTATCTGGATTTTTTACAGTATTATAATATAAATTGAAACCCAGTGGCCTCAGGCCAAAGTTTTAATCGGAGGATGGAGTTCAGAGTAAAGTTTGCATTTTGTTTCTGTGTTTTTAATCTGACGGTTGGGGTGTGGTTAGTAACTAATCAGATGCTTAGCGTGCTTAATACTGGTTGATATATTTGCATGTGTTTTAATTAGATAGACTTATGTGCTGGCTGCTTATTAACACTATAAATGGAAAAAATTATCTAGTTGGAAGGATGCAAAGAACCCACTTTGATATCTAAAGTGTGACTTTAGCAGAATTTAAGTACTCCAGACCAAGGAGCAATTCTGAAAGCTCATTTTTTAATGAACGTTTTAACCTGGAAATGCGCAATGTTTGTTCAGGGGCTATGTTTTGGACCACAGCATTTCCTGAGCATCTAAACTTGAACTCCCCAGTGTACACATAAACACGCGAGAAAAGGGAGTGCTGGTGCCTGGCGTCTGGCTGTGCTCTGCTGGGGTCCAGACTGGTGGCATAGCCTTGAGTCTGCTGAAATCCTTGCGGGGGATACTCTCTGAAGTACAGAAATAGCACTGGGGCCAGTGCAAAGCACAGATGATGTTATCAGTCTCTCTTAAGAAACACAGGTAGGGAAAGGGAAGATACTGGAATACATTTTTGTACTGTGTCTGAATGGTTAAGGCATTCTCTGAGCAAGTAAGACACCTGGGCTCCCAGCATCGTTTTTCACATCTGGCGACAGTATAATGAGAAATGCAGTATAATGAGACATGTCCAAACAGCAGAGACTTCTCTCAGCTGATTGTTGCGTTGTAGTCAGTCTGCTGTTTTCTCGGTCTTCTGCCCCACATCCCTTGGGTTTCCTTCTGCACTGTGAGTCACTTTCAGTTACTCTGCAATGGAGGGGACAGGGTGTGCTCCCACTAGATGGGTGATCAGAGGAGGTTGGAATATGTGTGTGCGTTCAAATCCTATCTAGCTGAGGAGGAAGTCGAACTGAGGTCTTCCATTTTTGAAGTGGCACATCAGCCATTTGTTTCCACTATCTCTGGACAGGTTTTGGGAAGCCTGAGCCCTGCTCGTTTAAATATTCCTCCATAGCAGAAGGTCTCAGATCCAGGCAGACCAAGGTTCTTGGTTCGGCTTTGAAGCTGTGGGTTGGCATCAGATCCTTATGCCTCTGTACTCCCTATGGGCTGACTTTAGCCAGCCACTCGCTCACTGTGTGGGTTGTGCTCTTGTGAGACCCCACCTGGGGTATGCATCCAGGTCTGGAATCCTCAGCACAGGAAAGACATGGACCTGTTGCAGTGCGTCCAGAGGAGGGCCACAAAAAATGATCAGAGGGGAGGAACACCCCTCTGATGAGCCTGGAGAAGAGAAGGCTCAGGGGAGACCTTATTGCAGCCTTTCAATATATGAAGGGGGCTTATAAGAAAGACGGAGAAAGACTTTTTACCAGGGCCTGTAGCAACAGAACAAGGGGCAACGGTTTTAAACTGAAAGAGAGTATATTTAGATTGGATATAAGGAAGAAATTTTTTATGATGAAGGTGGTGGGACACTGCAACAGGTTGCCCAGAGAAGTTGTGGATGTCCCGTTACTGGAAGTGTTCAAAGTCAGGTTGGATGGGGCTTCGGGCAAGCTGATGTAGTGAAAGATGTCCCTGCCAATGGCAGGGGGGTTGGACTAGGTGATCTTTAAAGGTCCCTTCCAACTCAAGCCATTCTATGGTTCCATATCACTGTTTAGCAAGTTCTGCAAATGCTTGAGTTTGATTCAGTGGACTTAAAGGTCGTGTGTACTTGAAAACTTTGAAACATATATGCCATCTTGCTTAATAGATGTGTAAACACTGTAATTTTTACCATTAATGATTAATGTTGGTAACTAAAATGCAGCAATGATCGTTGTCTCCAAAGACTGAAATTAGAAGTATTTTGCAGACCTTTGAGGATAAAAACCCCATAGTTCACTACTTTGCTCTGTGGCCTAGGATCGTGCAGCAGATCCTGTGTCCAGCTGGACATGTTTTTGCCTAGAATCTGAAATGGGGAGACCAAGAAACTGTTTTATTGCCCAAAACCTGCAGAGAAAAGAAGTGTTGCATGGGCAGGCTAGTGTACCAGATCACATGTTGGCCAAGCACAAGTAAGAGGGAAGTTTGAAGATTTTTTTTTTTTTTTTTAAAAATAATGAAGTAACATTTTATATGTGTGTTCTGGAAATACTTAGGTACATATTGTGTATATGTTTAGTGATATTCTGGTTTAAAGAATCCCCCCTGCATCTTGTTAATGTATCTGCTTCTGTTAGAACTGCAGTGAAATAAAGGTTTCAGATGCTACACAAAGGTTTGCTGGCTGTTACAGTTCTAGAGTCTGTGTCCTGAAGCTCCCTGTTGATCTGATGCCTGGAATTTGTTTCATTTATTGAAGAAAGTTTGACCTGGTTTTCTGGGATTTGACTCTGTCTGAAAGTTTTGATTCCACATGAAATGGAAAGGTAAAAAGTCTTGGATGGGTTGCCATCAAATAGAGCAAAAGCTGATCACCAGTGGAGATCCTTCAGTAATTTTCCCTGTGGAGCAGTAGAGCAAGCTTCTTAGGTTCCTTACCATTCTAGTTTTATGACATGGGGAGATAGAGGTTTTTTTAATATGATAACACTTCAAGTCCAACATTTTCAAAGGAGGCTAATGATGTTGAGCCCCCAGCTCTGAGAGGACATTCCAAAAGGTCCAGCTTTGTAGAAGGCAGCTCTCCCATTAAGATGTCCAGAGAGGACGTACTCAGCTGAGACATGACAGCAGCCTTTAATTATGTGAAAGGAATGAAGTGTTTTTCATGCCTGTTTTGGATGGGACAAGAGGCAGCAGGCTTATACTGAGAAAGGGTGAGCTAGGTTAGGCATTTCAAATCTTTGTAACAGTGAGGGTAAAATTATGCCTTGTGTAGACTGCCTACGGAGGTTACAAAAACCTCTCGTCATTGGAAGGTTTTTAGAACAGATGAGACAAATATCTGTCAGGAGCAATTTAGGTTGAGCCGATCCTGCCTTAAGGAGTGGACTAGAGACCTCTTGAGGTTTTTTTTTGATGATTCTATAAAATAAATATTACTGACACTTTCGGAGGGAGTACTTAAATTGAACAGGAGTCAGCCATGAGCCACTGTATTTGCAAGTAAGTACATGATACTTTTCCTCAATGCATAAATGTTTCTGAAAAATGTGTTTATTAGCTTTTTGGCTACATAACTGCTCTCTCTGCTGGGGGATTGCTTTCCATCAGACAGTTTTATCTTGTAAATATTGATGCAGAGAGGAAATTTGACAGCAATTTGCTGTTGATTTTAACTGTATTATTTACACAAATGTGTGCATGTACCTACATATGCTTCAGGAGCTTCACCTTTCCTTTGCCACTGGATTGTATAATTTTCGATAACATGTTCTGAACTGGTTGGGTAACAGAGAAGAAAAAGTCCGTTGAATCAGGATGATAAACTTCAATGGAATTTCATAAATCACTGGAAACAATATATTTCAGCCAGTTGTTCTGAGATCTGTAGAGTAACTGCCCTTAAATATTTGGCCCTTGTGAAAGTACCCTTATATTTAACTTCATACCAAAATATCATTGTAAGGAACAGGTTGAGTGGCACTTGAGCTTAATTTTATTTATTGCCTTTAAATTGCAGAGGCTTTGTGTTTGAGAATGTATGTGGACAGATAAATCCTTCTTTGAATAAAGGCCAGGGAAGGGCTTGAGTGGAGAATCAGCATCTAGTGACTAAGTCATTGTTGTGTATTCTTAGTTTAAGCTTCATACCGTTGAGCTTGATGATTATGTAATAAAAAGTGTAGAGGAAGTATTGGCAGGTGAGGTCACCTTTCTGAAAAGAGAGACACAAGAATTATCTTGTATATTTTACCCACATGTGTGTTAGCTTATGGCTCACTGTGCTGCTAAGGATCTCTTACCGTGCTGATAAGCAGCCTGCCTTGAAAAATCACACCCTTTTTTTCTCTTTTTTTTTGTTTTTTTTTAAAATTTAGATACTTAGCCATGCTTCCAGATGTTTTGTGTTGCTGAGGCAATGCAAAGCAGCTGGAAAATAGCCTCTTAACTATCTTCTGCAGTATATTGGGGCATCTCTTGTGCTCAATGCTATACTATGTACAAAGAAAGAGAGAAATACTGAGATTACCTAATTCAAACTGTTTTCTTTGCTGAAATTAGGTGGTATTTGAATATCCTAGTTTAGCTTTGCAGATGCAATTCAGTATCAAACTCTGTTTATTTCAGTGAAAGACGGATTCTGCCAAAGTACTTTTGTAGGTCTGAACCTGAGCTGTGATATTTCTGTGGATTATAACAAGTTTCTTTTGATGCTTCCTAGCAAATAAAATGCTGGGTTTTTTTACTGATGATTTTGTTTGTTTGCTGTGTTTTTTCAGAGCCTAAACATAAAGAAACTCTTCTCCACCTTGTGATGAAATTGGGCTTGGTTAAGCTTTCCCAGTTCTTTGCAGCCCAGCCTGGAGGGTCATCAGCATTAGCATTACCTAATGAAGATGGAGCAACGCCGTTAGATTTGGCTTTACAAAACGGGCACTCCAAACTTGCTGAGGTCTTCACAAAGTGAGTGTAACAGTTCGCTGCTTCCTCTGAAAAACTCCTATCAGTTAGGGGATGTGGGGAGTACTGTTGCTTTTCTAAGGAGAGTTGCCTATTTTGTGTTGGCTCCTGTTGCTTTTTGCCATTATTACCATTTTAAGTGATAAACTTGTCTTTACAATTAAAGGAAGTTTATGATGTGCATCCTTTGCTACATTTGCAAGTGAATTAATAGTCAATAAAGTGACAGAGGACCAGCTGCACCATCAGGTACGTCTCCCAGCGCTATCGCAGCTGAATCCCGACACATTACCAACAAGTAAAGACATCCCTTAAAATATACATAGAGAAATACTTAGATATGAACAGAATCACAGGACCTGACTTTCACAAAACCTCAGCAGACTTTGTGACCTCTGTAAAGCTCAGGTTTGAATGAAAAAGGGAAGAGTCAGCAGCAAAGCCAGTGCTGCGGCTATGTCTCTGCTTTTGCAGGAGAGCTGCCACACTGACAAATGACTTAAAGGACAAGTGCTTTCTGGCACATTTCAGCTGTCTGGAGTTTCCTCTGTACAGACCTGAGGAGCTGTGTGGTGTGTGTGTGCGCGTGCGTGTGTCTTGGAGTACCAAATGTTCAGCATCAGATGCCTTTTCTCACTGTTGGCTTTTCTTTGCAAATAGAAATATGCAAGAATTGGGTTCCATTTTTATTTTGGTATGTGGCTCTTTTGGTTCTGGCTCCATGCAGCATATAGTTTATGTGAGACCTATCTGTACTGCAGTTCTAAAAAAAAATACTTACAACACTGGTACAGTACATTATGTTATGAATGTCTCATTTGTTTGTAACGTCCAACAATGCTGTACTCCTTTGAGATACTTTCTGGTTTTCACTGTTGTGGGATAACAAACCTGCTAGCTGCCAATCGTGTCCTACTGCTATATATAGAAACATTAACAGGAAAAGGTACTATTGCTAATTTGCAGCAATAAGGAGAAGTAGGAATTGTCACGGCTTGCTCTTTGTGGCTTATTTTACTAGTGAGTAACTATCTAGAGCTGACATGTTTTTTTCCCTGCCGATGGCTGGAAGTGACTGTGTGTTCTTAGGCCTGAATGGAGTCATTGGTAAATATTTGTTTGCCCAGCTGTGTTTTCAGTGGATGTTTCAGATTTTCTGCCTCCGGTTTTTGCAGTGGGTGCGTTGGGATCCTGACGGGCTGTGCCGAAGACGAGCAGGAAGCTCGCTGTGGTTGTGTTTTTGTTCTACCTGTGCATGGAGCATCTGCTTTGGTTTAAAGAGCGTGTCGTTCCAGTTTCCAGGGCAGTCACTCGCTTGACATTTCACGAGCGGAGATCAGCGAGGGTGCTTGCGTGCAGTTTGTTCATTCATCAGGAGCTCTGACGCTGACATTTAGCCACACTGCGCAGCACTTGCTGGAGTCACACATTAAGATCTTCAGAAAATACTTCTGGGACAGACCTCTTCTTTATCAGGTAGGTGCCTATCTAGGTCAGGGTGTTGTCACAGATTTTCTTCAATAATTTCCAGCTATAGGCTCTTCAGGCTAGATTTTTTTTCTTGAGTAGCCTTTTCGTTTAAGCTGCCTGTGTCACTAATGGCCAGCTTAATTGCAGGATTACTGTTGTGGACTTCTACTTTGTGTAAGTGTAGCACATTGTACATGTGAAACTGGAGGATAAGAGATGTTGAGAACTTTATCAAAGCCTCCTTTACATCCCAAGTTGTTTTTGAATCATTGTGGACTGTACAGTGAATATCTTTCCCTGAAATCTCTCTGTCTTAATTGCATTGCCATTGTATTCATGTTGGTACTTTGAAATATTTAATTTAGTTCCATTCTTTTGTCTAGTAGTGTAATGCCTGGGAGCCTTTACCAAGTGTCAACCCTAGTCTATTATTTACAGCAGAAATACAGAGTACAAACTTTAGCTATAGAGTTTAGTTATGGTGTAGTGGGTCTTATTTTACTGTAAGGTGTCTGGAGCACTGCTGTGATATTCTTCAGGACATGTCTCAATTTCAGCAAAGTAAGGAGGAGAATACTTGAAAGCACAAGTTATTCAATAGCAATGTGGGCGCTCACTTATGTTTTTAGATTGAGACGGAATGACTACATAAAACTAGTCAACTAAAAACACTAAAAATAGGCTTTTCTATTTTTCTGGTCTTAAAATTCAGCTTTTCTTTTCCATGCTTAACTTCAGGTTTCCTTATTTGTGTGCTGATTTTCCTTGAGTTATCTTTATTGAATTCTGCATGTTTTTTCTTTAACTTAGAACATGATCCATGTGTTACATTTAACACAAAAACTTAAGGCGTGATGTATTGTATAGTCCTTTTGTATAATCTCATGTAACTACACTGCCAAGAGTTGTTCCAATGCAAGACAGTTATTCTGTGTGTTTGTAGCTTGCAGAATACCTACAATTTGTGTGTGGCTTTTCCATAGAAACAATAGTAAACCCAATAGCAAAACCAACACTGTAATGAAGAATGCATTATTATTTATATCATTGGCTTTTTCTTGCACTCATCAAATCCTTGTTCTTCTTTCAGTCTTTGAAATGGAAAAAGAAAGTGTGGTATGTTACATGTTTGCATGGCTCTCGGAGACAAAGACTCTTAAAGGCTGCAAAATTCTGCACTTGGTATTTCCAGGAAAAAGCCTAGTTCACTTCACTTGCGGGTTTCCCTTTTGCTTATTCCTCTAGTTGCAACAGTCTAGATCCTCTGTTGTGGGGACCCTATTCACCCCCCTGCCCAGCATCAGTGTTGGACTACTTTTAATAAAGCGGAAATAAGCCAGAATAATTGGGAAGATCACATGGTTTAGTTCATTTCCTACACACCGGGTATCATCCTGAAGTGTATGTAGGGGGATGATCAAACTGTCATGTTTAGACTGTAGATTATGTCCAAAAGGTAAGGCAAAATTAATTTTCTTTGTTGCAAACAAGGACTTGCAGCCCTTAGTTGGATTGAAAGCATAAGGTGGGTATTAGAGATTCCATGATACATAGTCTTTTTAAAATAGAGGTAGAATTTATTGCTGTACTGGAGCATTCAGCTCATCTACAGCAGACTAAGACTGTACATTGAGTTTATTGTATCTTGAGACTGCGTAAATGACCACATTGCTATTTTAGATTTGGGTCAGAAAGACATAGACTAAAGAGAAGGAGCTTGTTTCAGTTATGGTGGCATGCAGCATTGGATTTGTGTGTGTGAAATGGATGACTTAGGGAGCAGCACAAACTAATTTTGCATTTATTCATGCAAGGAAATCCCAGTCTTTCCCAAACATGTTCTTCAGTCCCTGGTCTGTGGGTTCTTTTAGTCCCTTGACTATTCCTTACAAGTCTAAAAGAGTAATGGAAAAGTTAAAACAAACAAGCTGTTGGTAAGATAGTTACCCGTATGGGAGCTGTGCCTTCACTGGAAACCTTCAGGGTCTCTGCAGTTCAAAGAGTGTAAATGCACAGGTTTTGTGGCTGTACTAGGCAGTACAGAAGAGAGATTTCTGAAGATGATGAGGACGAGTGTGGAATTGCTTGAACTCTGTGCAACCTCCTTGGGGCAGAAATTGCTGTGGTGGTAGCAGCGCCTGTCAGTGAGGCCGCGTGGTTCATTGTGCACGTCTAGCAGAGCCCTAAGCAGTGTGTGGGGGTGATCTACTTGGCTGTCTCAGTTGCTGGAGGCAGCACAGCCAGGGCAGGGGAGAGGTCCTCTACGAGAGGAAAAGAAATCTGGGGACTAATGGACACATGTCAAATGGTGTCAGGGTAGTAAACAAAAAAAAAGAAAGGCCAAACCAGGATAATCATCCAAAAAGATTAAGATAATTTATGATAATTTAAGTGATTTTGTTGCCTGGTGGTGGACAGATTTAGTAGCTTCCCACAGAGGAGCTGACTTATTTCTGCCCTGTAGGTGTGCGTGTAGGAAAGTGTCTCGCACACCAACAGACAAGCAGAGAAAAATGCAACTAGCCCCACCGAGGCAGGGGATATGGCTAGCTGGACAGCTGCGTGGCTTTCAAATCAGTTTGGCTGCAGTATTCAGCCCAGAGTCATTCCTGAATTTTTCTGTTGTATTCAGGTTACCATGCCTTTTCTCTGTTTGCTGCTCTGGTAGATGGCAAATACACAGGCAACCTAACTAGAGGGAAAGACTAGAAGGAAGCAGAGCTGTAGATGAAACTACACGAAAGGAGACATTCTCTCCACCCCCTTTGCTTATAATCTTTGAAGGTAATTGCTAAAATAAGGGACTGGATCTTAGCCCCCTCTTCCTTTTGAGCAGGAATAATATCTTCAGTGTGTGTATCTTGAGTGAGGGGTCAGCCTGGCCAGGGGCCATGGATGCAGGGAGGGAGCAGCTCCTGCTGTCCAGGCTGGGTTTACCATGTAGTCAGTGTGTTTAGTCCTGGTTTAGGCTCTTTAGATTTCATACCCATCAAAATTGCTCACTTTATAGGGATGCTTTCAAGGTTAACTAGATGTCTGAACAGAGCCATTGTGCAAAGCTGTTGTGCTGCTTTTCTTATAGAGAAGGAGGTTATGAACACTGAAGTATGAATGTTAAATCTGATCCTTTAGATCCATTGTGTATTGTAAGCAGGAGGTAATTTCTCTCTGAAGTTGAAAATATTTTATCGGTTTCCCTCTTGAGGAATTGCTATCGATTTCCTCTGGAGGGTAACCGATAAAATACTCTGTGGAATCTCTGTCAATCATTTTAGTATTGCTTATAACATATTTGTTTGCTAGTCTTTGATATTGTTTTTGAGTTTTCAGATAAATATCATGGGCATCAAATACAGTTACTTTTTTATTTTTTTTTATAGAGTATTAATTCAAACCAAGTTGAGACAGTGGAAGGTCCAAAAATACCCTGCAGTACAACAAGCTCTGTAGAAGGTACAGTTTTTTATTTCATAATGTTGCAGTCTTTAAAAGCTCTGGAAAGTTGGCACAGATCCATGCACTATTTATTTATTCAGGAAGATCACGTTTCATATGACATTGGAGACCTGTAAGTAGACAACAGTGGAATACGCAAGTCATACACTACGAGAGTTGTGTAAATCGTGATACTCCCTACAGAGCATCGGTTTTCTGATGTCAGGCTGAAATTGTTCACAAAATATTATGGCATTTATAGTGACTGGAAAAGCCTTAACTAATTTTATTTTAAGAGCCAGAAAAATGTCAGAAGATTCCAGGAGAGGGCAGTGTTTAACTGAATGAATGCTCCGGCCTGCAAATTCCAGTAAAGCCAAATAACTCAAGTTAATAAAGATAGGAGCAGAGTAACGTTTTGTATGAATAGTTTTGGCATCCAGCCCAGACTTCTTAATGTGGCAAAATTCTCATGTATTTGAGTTAGACATTCAGTATTTTGGTGAGTGGTTTACCTCTGTAAGGATTGCGGGACTGTGCTTGCTGATGAGAACGCTCTTTCATTACCAAAATACCTGTGTACCTCAGAGCAGGCATCTCTTAGAGCTGAAAAGAAAAATCACAAAAAAAGGTCATTCTTCAGCATCAGAAGTATGACACTTTGGGTGTTTACATATGACTGTTAGGAATTAATTGAAAGTTTTAATCAGTTGGCCATTTGCTTATGTGGCTGGTGCTGTATATTTGCGTGAAGCAACAAGCTGAAAACTGTGAGCTCTGCAAGAAGCTCAGCCTTGCTCAGCGTCTGTGCTGGAGGCAGCCCTACTGAGGGCAGCAGAAATGCGAGCACCTGCATAAATTGCTGACAGGATCAGGACCAGACTGAGGGAAAGGAACGGGATTGCAGTTCCAGGCGGCATCAGCTAGTAACTTTAAGTGAATGGATAAAATGGGGACACAGTCATCATGTAGCTCATGTTTAAACATGTAGGCTGCCATTGTTAGTGCTGGAAACAGATTTTTATACCCAGCTTGTCCAGCAGCGTTCAGGCAACAAGCGTTCTGCCATTAGAAAGTAAATTCGCAGAGAAATGATAAGCAGTTGTTAGCAGTTGCAAACTGTGCATCTGTTATTGTAAATGTAAGTGGCAATCTACCATACAGGGTTTGTCAATGACTTTGGTGAGGCAATGTGCAAATGCATTGACTCTGGGTATTCATCTGAGCGCCATACTCTGACCAGCATGATCTTTAAGCTGCTCCTCGGGGATAGAAAGCGAATGGCTTGGATTGGTAGCACTATACGTGGAAGTAGTTTGGGCAATACAACTTCTAGGTGATGATTACTTTGATATTTTTCACTAAAAGCGGTTTTAATTCAGGCTGACTTGGGACAAGCAGATAACAAACATCAGTGGATATTGACTGCCCAGAGAGAGAATCACCAGTTCAGGACATCTAGTCTCATTTTGGATTCTGGTTGTAAAGCTTCTCATCCTCTCCTTATGCCAAAGATATTTGGCATAGATATTGGCATAAGCACATCTACCTATTTGTGTTTTCAAAGGAAGCTATACACTTTTGCGCCTTTATGCATCAGAGTTATGTTTTGCCTGTTTTTTTTAAAAAGACCCCTCATTTCAGTTCAACAGCAAGAAAAGTATGCTGTGTTTTGGTAGTATCCAGGACCTATACAAACAAATTGTAGTAATCACGCTTGCAGTTGTCTACTTCTAGTCACAAGGAGCCTGTAACTATTGTTTGTACACTGATGGGCAGCAAATTTTTTAGTCTTCTTGGGTTTTGATAATGTCATTGGTTACCATATTTCTATAAATGAGACTTTTTTTTTTTTCTTTTGGCCTTTTTCGCTAACCACCGCCAAATCCAGATACTGAAAAATCATGAATGATCATTACTGGTGACTCGTAGCCTGTCTTATACTCTCCATTTGTCAGCATTGAGGAGACCAAAGGATCTTCTTTCAAGATTGAGTTAAAATTGTTGCTGCTAGAAGCAGAAATAATATGAAATGATTGATAGTACTTTTTACTACATTCTCAGTTGCATTCAGTGAACTCCTTTATAAAGTGGCTGCTAAGCTCAGGACATTAATTTGGCACATTCATGTCATGAAAGGATTCCCCTCAGATTTCAAAACTGCTGCCATTCCAAGAAGTAGTAACTAGTCACTTCTGGGTGGGCCTAAAGGCAAGATCAACAGACCTTTAAAAGACAATGCTATCAGAAGCCCCGAGCTATTATTGAGTAGAGGTTGCTATAGCAGTACGTTGCTTCTTGTGAAATGCAATCATACGAAAGCAGTGGGTCAGTGTAAGGTGATGCTACTAGCTTAGCAGTGAATCTCCCGTAGCAACTTAATTAAATTCAAATACATGGAGTGAAACATTATCCTGTGAAGATGCAGAACAGAAGGTGAAATAGATGGTATTTTGGCTAATTCAGTAGTTTGTGCTTTTTTCTGTTTTCTGACCTTGAAATTCCATGCCCATGAGTTGACTGAATACTGTTATCTGGAGGATAAGCCATTTGCTTCTACAGAATATTAGGTATAAAACAAAGGGTTTTTTATTTCTGAGAATTGTGGAACTGAATAATAATAATGCCAATTGCATGGCAATACTGTAAAAAATATCTTCCCACTGATGCTTTTAAAGCAAGTTTCTGCAGTTACAGTTACAGAAGAAATAGTCTGTTCCTTCTAGCTGAAAGGTGATTCCTGGGATGCTTTGACGGCACTAGTGATTTTGTGCTCTGTGATTGCACTCTGTTAGAATGCAAGGGGAGGTATATATGTGACTGCTGTGGAAGGTTGATTAAAGAAGGTGAATTAAGTAAAAATTAACGGTCAAGATACTGATCAGCATGGACTCAGTCCTGACTCCTGCCAGCATCTGGGAGCACTGCTGAGGTCAGGGACAACAGGCACACTGATTGCAGTGGGCCCATAATTGTGTTCCAGAACTTCGTCTGAGAGACCTGCAGGTTAGGGAGGATCATTGTTGCTGAATATTGTGCGTTTTAAATAATAGGCACTTTGAATTGTTTTTCCAAAGATATATTGATACATCTAATTTTTTTAAAACTTGAGTATAGACTTTGTGCAATGCCAAGAAAGGACAGAGGTCCCAAAACCCCACATTCCTCAAGGCAATCCACCAAACCAGTCTATACTGGCTGCTGGGTCATACTTAGCTTAACTGTTTGCTGGAGCTGGAGAATGGAGAGGGATTTGTGTATCTGAGAACAGATGTGAACCTTGAGTTGAAAGATTCAATATAAAATGAAACCTATTTACCAGCATAACTCTGGCTACATAATTATTATTATGTAAAATATATTTACTAAATAATAATGTTTCTGGAAGCCTGGGTGATGCTGGTGTTCATTTGCATTCCTGTAGCCAGATTACTCCTCTTCGCTGTTTTGCAATAGTCCTTGAGGCTGCGTTTGGGCAAAACTTGCAAAGTGTGGTCCTTGTTTTGCATGGGGTGTGTCCTTCCCCACAGCCCTGGGAAGAAACCATAAAAAAAAAAAAAGAGTGACAGCAATGAAGTTATTTGGGGGGTGGGGTGGGTGGGTGAAAATGCAAGGTCTTAATTTCAAAAAATGCATGAAACCTCTGCAGAAGAAAAGCAGAGCCCAGCTGCTCTGCAGAGTTGGTATGAGGCACAGTGCTAGAACTGTTGATTTCCTGAGCATGTGGGGGTTAATCAGCAGCTGGCTGACAATCTCCGTGCTTGCCTAGCCTGAACATAACTCTGACAATAACATAGCACTTGTTGTGCACCCAGCTCGCATGCTGCCCACGGGAATGCCGCTGTGGGGAGATGCATGGGCTGTCCATGTCCATTGTTCTGCCTCGCCTGCCTGTTTGCCTGTTCCCTGTGTCCCCCCCCCTATTCAAAAAAGGAGAGAGACCAGCAGCAGAAACCAAAGCAGACCCAAACTGAATTTGCTTGTTATTAAAGGCAGGAATCTTTGCTTTTACAGGTCCTGTGAACTTGGCATCTGATGAATTGTCCCAGGATGATATGAAGGTACAGATTTCTCCTTATACAAATACCTAAGCTTCATTTAGGTTTGAGAAGCAGCAACCTCTGCTTGTCTATCTGAGCACCTCCCAGAGCTAACAGATAAATAAGGTGGCTAATGCCTGTCAGACAACATTTCCTGCCCATTCCTATCCTGCGGGAATAGTTACGTGTGTACATGATTATTATTTGAAGGAACTTGTTATGTGGTTGTGGGCTGGAAAGCTGGGTTGCAGAAGCAAGCTGTGCTTTTGGACCAGAGAGCTCTTGTGCTTATGGTGAACCTTAGTGCCTTCAGGGAGCTTGCAGCTCAGCTGCCAGTCTAGGGGGAGCACAACCAGTCTCGCACAAGCTTCATCCTTGAGAAGGCATGATTCATTACATCTGAGGAGTTGGTCTCTGAGAGAGACCTTGTGGGTAACTGTGAGTCCTTAACTGGACTTATGGAAAAATGCTTGATGTGAAAAATACGGCAGTTCCCATTGTCTTCTACATGGAGGTGTCTAACAGCTTTTTGGGGGACCAGTATTTGTGAGAAGTCCCATTACGGTTAGTCAGTTGTATTTGATCTCTAGTCTTCTGCTTTTTATTTTTATGTATCTGTTTACAAAACCAGAAAATCTTTGCTCAGTGTTTTTTTATCACCTTTTAAAGCAGGAGCTTGATTATTAGCTCAGCTGGGTATGAAGCTAAAATAATGATTTAGGTTGAGAGAAACAAAATCTGGTAAAATCTGGCAAATCTGGTAAAGGTGATATCTTCTCAATAGCCAATGATTATTGTTTTTTTTAATAACATTTGAATTTAATGGAATGTTGTTGGACTGCCACTTTTCTTAGGTCATTATTATAGAAGTGATGACCTCTTCAGGCTTTTTTTTTTTTTAATTGCCAGCTGTGCAGAAGATTGACCATTTGTTTGGGATTCACATATTGCTATTGTAATCTATCTATTGTATATCATTTCAGAATTGTATCTCTGCAGTATGCACGCATTTTGGAGTCTATGTTGAAAACGTATGTTGGGGCAAGGTGTTGCAGATCATGAGTCTTGCTGGGGGGAAAAGGTTCTGGTGCCATATTGACTGTCTCTTGTTTTGATCTCACAGAAGGGCCATAGTTGACTCCATAAAGAATGAATTTACCTATGATAGTTCTAAAGGTGTGAACAGCTCAGGCATTAGAGAAGGAGGCATCTTAGAAATATATTGCTCTTCCCTCCAAAACTGTATGTTGTCTAGTCAGGACACAGTTAAACTTTGTATGAGAAGAGCAGGCTGAAAACTGGAATTTGCATGGAAAGTGAGATACAGTTGGGTCTCTGCTTCGATTATGTTTAGAGTTTGAGTCCACAGGGTTCACGTGCATATCACAGAGCCTGGGAGTGGCATGCCATATCTGTTGCATTTATTAAAATGGCTAAAATGAAGTGACTGCTGCTTGATAGTGTTTGAATTGAATTCTGAAAGCCTATAGCACAGCTTGCAACTAAGCACAAATGCAACTATTTGTCTTCAAAGATACAGCTCAAGTTTTCTGTTTCTAGTCTTTCCAAGACTCTGTGGTTCCTTCTAAAGAAAATGAAGATCATGTCCTGTTGGGCACAGGTAAGAAATAATTAATCATTTTGACTTCTCAAAAGCTATTGATATATACTGTGATGACAAATACACACAATGCAGTTTATTTAAAAGAGGTGAAGGTCATTGACATTGCAGCCTAGCTTGGCAAAAGATCAATCAGTTATATCTATGTCAGAGAGGGAACCTCTTTCAAAGCATCTCTAGTATAGATAGGTGGTATATCCAACAGTATCATGATATCCTAGGATTTTTCAGCAGTATGTGAACTGTTGTAGGAACAACAGTCTTGCAAATAATTTCTGATAGAGCCAACATATGTGACTGAAGATGAAATGAAGCATGTAGAAATGTTTAGATACTGCAGTGCTGAGTGAGTTGTGGGGGTAGTAGGAGAATATAGCCAGTTGCGCAAATCAGTACATTTAGAGACTGAAACGCAAATGGGAACGTGAGTATTTTCAAGTTTGGGGAAAGCTCCAAGAACAATGTGCAAACATGGGCTCATGCAAAGCACAGCAAGGTGGAAAAAGACAACGAGTAACTAAGCTCTGCCAGTGGGAGCTGCTGTGCCAGGCAGAGAGCACCAGGCTGGCATCACTTGCCTGTGGTTCAGTGCTGAGCTCAGAAAGAGCAGCCCAGATGGTGGCATTCAGACAGCCCATATGCAAACTTCGGTGGCTGCAAAATGAAGAGTCACTCTGTGTGTGTGTGGAAAGGGAGGGGATATACATGCATGAATGGGGACAGTATATGTTAGAGTGAAATGAGCTGACATAAACTCAGAAACACAGTTGTAAGATAATCTGGCAGATTATTTTAATAATATCTCATTAAAATCATCATCTAGTTATCAATTTTTCTAGTCATTGTGATGCCAGATGCCTGTATTTCAACCATTTAATTGTTTGTCTCACTCTCCCATCCAAGGAATATGGGAGCTGTGTAAGGGAATGGGGAGCAGCAGGAAAAATATTAGCATACACAGTGATCCTGACTTCAGTGCTTTTGACGATAGGACAGTGTAGCAGTCCTTGCCTTGCATAAAAACACAGTGCACATACGTGAGATGTTAATGCTGGTATGATCAAATCTGTTTTGTCCAGCAAGACCAAAGTATTGGACTGTATCTCAGCATAGGAGGGTGTGGAGCCATTGGGGAGTGATTATGGTTTGCTAATCTGAAGCCACATCTCCTCCAGTCTCCGCTCCAGTTATACTATCTGGAGGGAACATAAGGTAGCTTAAAAGCTGACGAAGTGGAAGTTCTCCACCCTGAAATTACAGCTGATATTTCTTTTTCTTACCCCTGAAATGCCTTTTCCTTCTAAGGCATCATTTGCACAGCACTGCTTCTGACAGCTGGAACAGGAGCCAGGCCCTCTGGCTTCAGACCAGCTCAGTCTGCTATCTGATGCTTGGATGGCCAGCTGCAGCAGATCCTGAGTCCTCTGCAGGGAACAAGCAAGTGACTTTGGCCATGGTTCATACTGTTAGTTAGGAGTGGTGGAGTGTAGATTCTTAGAGGAGCCTTTGGGTAAAAAAAAATGGTGAATCTGCATACAACTTGGAACAAGATTTAGGTGCTTAGAATTTGATTTAAATATATTTTCTTAGGCATTTTATGTATGTATAAAGTAAAATTACAAATGTAGATATGAATGTGTAGATACACATCTATCTGTACATATACACATGTATATAAATACCTTTTGTCCTAAGCACAGGCTCAGCTTATATTAGACTAAGAAAAATTCCCTGTTGTACCTCTTATCTGAAAAAGAACCAACCTTCTGTCTCTTCCCTAAATTCTAATTACCTTGCAGTACATGTAAGATGTTGACTTGTTTGTGGAGAGGCTGCGGTGACATCGGTTCTGCTTGTTTTAGAAGCAAGTCACTGTAATTGAGAATTTGGTTGCCCTGTGTAAGGACTGGAGCAGGGGCTTGCTGCCAGTGGCACTGTGGGCTCCTCTTGCCTATCTTCCAGTTGTGTACTCAAGTTGACTGAAACGCTCATAACACAGACATCCGATGGGATTTTGCCATTGACATCAGCAGGGCCTGGAGGGCTTCCAGTCAGCACCGTGTGTGAGATGTGATGGGGCTGAAGTGCAGGCTGGGGAGTGAGTGGACTATCAGGTGTGCAATAAAAGGTGGAACTGGGGAGGGACAAAGAATGATGGAAATAGAGTTTGGTGACAACCAGAAATTTATAAGTTGACTTTAGCTGGTTTTCTTGGTTTATTTGAATGTAAAAATCAATATATGTTCTAACGTGACTCATATAATCATATTGCTAAATATCATAATTTTATGACCCTGGATTGTTTTAAACTACTTTTTAAAAAATGGTTTGCTTGGCAGTGTTGTTAAATGGCAATGTTTTTGGCAGGAAAAACACACAGTGGGGGATAAGGAGAGAAATGGAAATGCTTGTCAGTGGGGGAGAGGAAGAGGGAAAACAGCTAAGGGCAGTTGAGTGAAGAAGAATGAATAGAAATGAGCAAACTCTGGAATCTCACTAGGAAGCTGGATGCGTAAATCAAAGAGGACTTCTAAGAGTGAAAATGTGAGTGCTCTTTGAATGGGTACAAATTCCCCCACTTCTGCTTCTCCATTCTTTTTCCACATGGTTCTTGCTTTTAGAAACCTTTACCAAAAATCAGTCTCATCTTGGAATTGCGTTAGAAGGGAGCTTTAAAGAAGTGGTGGCTCCTGGAAGGGCTCTGCTGTTCCTGCTCTCTGTTTTCTTCCCCAGCCTGCCCTTTCAAGCATATTGACCATTCTGGCTCTTTCCCCACACCCAAAAAAGTTTTGGGAGTATCTTTGCAGGGGTGCTTGCAGTAGTTAGTAGGATGCTAACAGGGTGCCAACTCTCCTTGCTCCCTGTCTTCTTCATCTTTGGGTTGGGACCTGTCTGCCTTAGGCACCATTTGAGTCTTGTAGTTAACTTCGGAGAACTGTAGTTCAATTTTTTGCACAAGAGGCTTCTCATTCTCCAGGACTGCTGGAGAGCCCCTGGGGTCCCACCCCTGTGAGTGTCAGGGTGGGGATGGGCCAATAAGAAGCCATGTGAACTACAGACAATGGTTTTGGGGTTTGCCATATTCAGGATTTGAAGGAATGGGAGTAAACTGTGGGGCACAACAGGATGCTAGACCAGGCTGTACAGGGGGTTGTATGGAGACTCCTGAGTTCAGTGCTAGTCACACCTGCCAATCTTCTTCCCCCTCTCTCTGTCTCCCCTGGAAATTATTAGAGATCTGTTTTGTGCTTACAAGGAGGGGGGAGACTTTTTTTCTTTTTTTCACTGAAAGAAACACACTGGAAAGATCGAGAGACTAAAACAATATCCAGTTGGGGAGAGTGAATGAAAGAAACAAAATAGAAAACAACAAAAAAAGATATTTTTTTTCCCCTTTCAATATTAAGCATATGTATTATTGCCAAGCATTGTCATCCTCAGAGTCAGCAACCCTGTACATTTTGGGAGAGAGTCTAGGAGGTGACAGCTGAATGCTGTTACTGTTGGGCATGTGACAGTGTTAGCTGGGCATGTGTTTTTAAACATTTATAATTCCTTCCTGTTTTGCATAGCTGGTTTGCAAAGAGGATGTTCACAAGGCCATTTATAAAGCTGCAAAAGTTTCTTTTTTCCAATAAGAAAAATCTAACCCCCAGGTTTTTCTTCAAAGAAAATACAGCTTTTTTTTTTTTTTTTCCCCCCATAAACTTCAGGAAGGCAGGATGATGTTAATTTTTCAAAATATTTTCTCTGCTCTCCTAGTTACAGTGCCAATGACCTAATGCTGTCTGTCTAATCTATTCTGTTTGCTCTGCCGGTGGTGAAAAAGTTCTGCAAGCCGTGTTTTGCACTTCGAGAGATAAAAATACTGATGCCAAATTTTTGGCAGTTTGCTGTATGTGACCAGGCAGCTACAAAACATTTTTCTTAGAGTCTGCCCTTTGATTTTCATGGTTCCACAAAAATCCCAGTTTAACCACAGATCAATTTAAGGAACAGAACATAATGATCATCTTCTCTGTGTAAACCAGTAGGGCTGTACTGTAATCTGCAGAAAAATCTGGTTTCAATGTCATTGTTTTGTTCTTTTTTAATTAGATTTCCTTACCGTGGTTGGTAAGACTTAAAAAGGTGGGGTTTTGTAAGATAGAAAAAAGCAGGGTCCTGCTGTCTGGAGTCCCACCTTCGCACAGTTTTTGTTAGGTCTGTAAAATGATTAGGTTTTCTACTTATTGCAGTCATATCTTTAACTCCTTTTTTAGTGTTCATTTGCTTTTGGTTTTTGGTGGACAGAATGTTTGCATTTGGAAGTGTTTTAAGTCAAGTGTGCCTGTTTTGACATTGGAACTACAGGAAATAATTTTATGGTTATTGATAGATAAAAGTGAAAGTTACCTGTTAAGTGTTGCCTATTTGAGACAGTTACAAGAGTCCTGTGATTAAGGCTATGCAGATCTTTTCTGTTTGTGGTCATTTTTATATTTTCCTGTCAGTTTTCAATCCTATCTTTCCCTTATGTATGCTTTGAGAGAGGCTGAGTGATCCAGCCTTAGCATCTCTAGTCCAGGAGCTGCAGACTTTTGCTTTAGTTTCTCACCTTATCACATTTATAGTAGGACCTTGGGCATGTCACTCATATTTTCCCTGTGTCTCAGTTTTTCACCTGAAACAAGGAAGATGATAGAGAGTGAGGTAAGAAAGAGGCACTGCAATACTTGGATGATTGGAGATGTGCAAATACTCCGACTGGTTGTGCTGAAGAAGTTCTGAAAGGTCAGTTTGTGGTAAAGGAGGCTTTTTTGAAAACTCATTTTTAGTCGAACTCATTTTTCAGTGGTCTGAAAATTGCAGAGAAAAATAATAGCTGAAGAAAACTGCGGAGTTACTGCTGCAGCTGATCACTGTGGCAATTGCCCTCTGCTCTTTTTTGCTGCAGCTTTCAGACATCTTTATGTTGCTGCTTCTACTTTTGCAAAACCTTTGCATGGTTCCTTGCACCTTGCAGAAGAGAGGCTTAACTTGGGGTTGATCTGTCAGAGTCCTGCCAGAAACAGCCTTTAAAAAACATTGAAACATGGCAGTAGTTTATTTCAGTAGGTAAAACATATTCCCATTTGTTTGGAGTGTTTATAAACGACTAAATATTGAAGACTGCAGAATAGTTGAGAGCTACAGAAGATGTGGGAAGTAAAACCTTCCTGGGATGTAAGCCTGAACTGAGCTTAATTAAAAAGCCTTGGAGAAATCTGGAAGAAGCAGCATTAGGCACTAAAACAAGCTTATTCTTGTTTCTTAGAGTTTCCTCCACTCTTAATTTTCTGAGACATTATAATTCAAGTTAACCTCAAAAGGAAGACAGAAAGAAAAATGAACAAGTTACAAACATGTGCTGTCTGGCTTCCCAGAACTTGTCCTCCTCCTCTGCTTAAAATCCACAACAAATTTGCTCAACAAAATAATCCTTCAAAAAGAGGCTCTCTTTTTCCTGATGTTTAAATAAGCTCTTTTGCCTGTCTTCTGCCCAGTCTCATTTCATGCTAACATAAATAAACAATCTGGAATATATCTAATGTCAAGTTACTCTTTAAATGTGAAATATAATCCAGAAATACATTGTGAAGAAAACAGTTGTAGTCTTGAAAGTGCACACATGAACACATTTCTTAGCTTTCTTCCTCCTTGAGAGGCAGCCCTTCGCTTGAAGTCTTCCCTGAAACATGGAAAATTGGATTTTTAATGAGATGGGTCTTTGGTGGACTTTTTGGCAGCGCAGGCTGCCAGCGTAAGTGTAGACTGAACAACCAAGTCATTGGCGAAACTTCAGTAGGAGTGAGATCCAAGTCAAACTTGGGTTTGCTTTCATGTGGGGCCATGTGCGCGCTCTGTGTTGCTGGGGCTCGCACAGGCCTCCCTGGAGCTGAAACCAGGAAGATATTTTTATTGACTCTAGCCCTTAGTTCTCAAGCTTTTGCAAATAAGCTCAAGGGAGCCTTTCATCAGGGCACGGGACAAAAAGCAAGGAGCTTTCCATCCACATTTGTACTGCATATCCCAGCGAGTCTTTTGATGTGAATAGATACTGGACAAGGAGAGCATTTAGGCAAATTATCCCTTTATGTACTTTGATGGGAGTGCTTAGTGGTTGTTTCAAGAGTCAGGGCATACTGACCCCGCTGTCACTTGAAAGTAGTATTAATGAGCTTGTTATCCTAAACTGAGCTTGTTATCCTAAACCACATCAGGTGAACGGTGCAGTAAAAAAAGGAAAAAAAACCATAAATCTGCAATCAACCATGAACGAGACATCAGAAAGGTCTGAGTTGGAGGAATGCTGAGAAATCCTGACAGTGGGACAGTGACCTGGGCAATACGAAGAGTTTGGGACAAAGCCTGAGATAATGCAGTGTGTGTGCCCACTGGCTCTTTGGAGCTACATTGAGTCAGGGTTGGGGTTGGCAAAAGGATATATCCATGTGGAAGTAAATGCAGTGGAACATAAAAACACTTGGACTGGCAGTCTATCTTAAAGCAATCCAGAAGGCAGCACACACAAGTTGATTCTGCTTCTCCTGCAGCCTGCCGTGACTGTGGAGTGTTTCAGTAAACTCAGGGGTCTGTGTAGAACAGCGTTTTTGGAGATGGGTAGGGTGGCCTGCCAGTCTCAGCAGAGTGTCTGTGAAGGCAGCAGCTGTTCTGTGTTCATTTCCAGGCTAGCGTCCAAGAAACTACACAAATAAGTCAACGAAAAATTGATGCAAATTTATAGTACCATATTATTTTGTATTTTGCATTAATATTTCTGATATCTGGCTACACAGCATCTATAGCAGACACTTGTTACAGAAAAGAGGTCTCTAGTGTGGGTGGGTTTCATCATCAGTTGTTTGAGTGGAAGAGTGGAGAACACCTGCATGAGGGGAGGTGTGAGCGGGAGGTTTGGAGGCTGGGGGGGCATCAGGGCCTTTTAATCTCGTGTCAGAACATGCCTAGGTTTGATACCTGAATTCATCGAGGACTACGCTTTTCTGGGAGAACAAAATCTACTGCTTTAAACTGGTAGTGGGAGGGCGATGTGTTCCACAATGCTGAACGCTAATGATTTTTCACCCTGTTGAAACCTGTGGCTTCATCAGGGTTGAAATGGTGGAAAGCAGGCATGTTTGCGATGGAAAATGTGCAGTGCAAGACACTCCCTATTCCTCCTTCCCTTGCCCTGGTCCCTGCCCTTCCCAACCTTGTCCCCCTGCGGGTGACATGGGATGGGAAGCCTGCCACGGGGTGCTAGTGAAAGAGGTGGGATCCAGCAAATACTGTCATATGTCGGGCAGTGATGATGGGCAGTGACTGCCTGCCTGGACATTTTGAACAGTTTAAATCCCAAACTGTCCTGTTACTTGTGAGAAGCCTCAACAGATCTCTGTTCACAAAATAAGGAAATAAACAGGCCAGTTCCCTAAACTGAATGCATGAATCGCCCATCAAAAATCTGGCAGTAAGGAAGATCATAAAAACAAGTGGGGGAGGTCATCTGCCAAGATCTTAAGGATCTGGGCTTGGTTCTGTGGTTTTCAATGATTGGTTCATCAATGATTTGGGAAAGGGGGAAGGGAAGAATAGTGATGTGGCAAAGTTTTTCTGACTATTCCGGTATAAACTTCCATAGGAAAGACCCAGGTCTTTGGCAGAGAAGAAAGGTGGTAAAAATAATGTGTGTGACAAGGCATCCTATGAGACCTGTGAGGCTGTTGCTGACAGCAATCTGCACAGCCATTACGTCATTGTTGTGGGCAGGTGGGAAGAGTGTTAGAGTTGGAGGGTGCTTGGTCTGTGGGATCTGATTGGCAGCGTTTTGCTTTTAGTTGCCTTTAATTCACATTTGCTGAGTTTTCAACACGATTGTTAAGTGTAACGTAGGGTAATGCAGCTATTTTGTCCAGGTACGTTGTCTAATCCTCTCTGTGGCAAGATGTGCTCTAATTAATAAAAACAATGGAGTGAAGAAGGTAGGAAAGCTGCGTGTGCCTGTGGGTCACAGAGGCTGGTGGAGAAGATCACCTAGCCCTTTTTACACCATCTTTCCTTGTCAGAGCTTTCTCCGCAGCTTTGGGAAATGATTGCAGGCTCTACTGGTCCTGGGGCAGAACCAAGCTGTGGGGGAATCAACTTCATCCCTAATGTCAGGGGACACTCTGTCCAAAGCAAACCAAGCAGGGCATTTTTGGCAGAGCCACTGTTCAGGCTTGTTCTCATCTCACCTCTGTCCAACAGCGACCCTCTCCAGCCCTGTTTCTGGGGTTGGTAGCCCCGCTTTCCATCCCGTATACATCCCTTCTCCCTCTGGGGAGGGGGCACTGGGCCCAGAGGGGTTGTCTCCTTCTAGTCTGCCCGAGAAAGAGAGAGCTGCCAGCCCATGGTTTAGCAGTGTTTGGGGAGAGAGAACCCACCTGCTCGGCACTGCGGGGCTGTCCTCTGAGTGCGATGGGGAGGCGACAGTGCTGTTCCATGGAGACTGTGGATGCTCGTGACATTCCTCTGCTTCCTTCCGTCTTGCCACGAGCTGCGGGAACGGTCAGACAATAGACAATAGACTGTAATATCTCTGAAAAATATTTATATCATACAGATGTGTTTTGGCAAGCATTGGGTGAAAGAATTTAAGGCATTATTTAGCAAAAACATTAGCCTTAGGTAATGCACACAAAACCCCCATTTGTTCTTTATCTTCACATCTATACCTTGGTATACATAATTGAAAACATTTTTTCAGTGGAAAGTAAGGTTAATATTTTCCAGCTATAAAGCACCTTTTATCTCATAAGCTGCCAGCTGCATACAAATGCCACCACTTTGGAAACAAAGAGCGGCAGGTGAAAAGTGGGTTGGATCATCCCACAAAAGTGCAAGAATGGGATGAAAAATACTTTTAGCCGAAGACTGTAAGGCAAAACCCTTATTTGTGGCAAAAAGCACATGAGGTCTTTCATGTCTGCATAAAGGAGTTTTACAAACTAGAAAAAACTCATCTTTCACAAGGCCTGAACAGAGCAAATAACGTGAGTGATATTCAATTAACCCTTCAGAAATAGGGGTTAAGGTTGATAATTTATCTGCGCTTTCAGACTGCCATTGACAAATTCCCATGCAAGATCCTCTTCAGGGGAGAGTGCAGTAAGCGGTTGAAAAGCCTAAGAACTTGGCCAAAAAATAGGGGATAAACAGGAGGAGTAAATGATCAGGTTTTTATCACAGCAGAAGTTTAGTAGCTGGATTCTCCGAGTGCTATGTAATAGAGCTGCTGTTGAAAAATTATTTAACAATCCTTAATTACTCATTTGTATTGGAAGGTTCTAAATGAACGCTGCTAGTTTAAGGGAAGGAACAGGCAATAACTGAGCAGTCAGTGAAAACATTTATGCAACGTACAGAGGTCATTCAGGAAAGTAAATGTCTCGTCATGTAAAATATTTTAATGCCATTAAATACATCGGCTGCATTTCCTCATTGTGAGTGTTTTGGTTCCAGTTATCCCTCCCTGGACTAAACAGAAGTCCAGGAAGACCAATGGGAGTGAAAAAATCCAGAATTAGTCAATTTAGAGAAAAGATGCAGAAATGGAGATATCACTAGAAGTAAGCAAAATTTACAGTTTCACATAAAGAAAACAAAGGAATAATCGCTAAAATTGAAAGATGAGACATTTTAAAGCCAGCGTAAAACATACAACTCCCTATAAATGTAAACTGCTGTTCGCCCATGAAGTGCTGCCTTTTGTACGTGTCTGAAATTAAGACTTTTATTCTGGTTGGCATTAAATACCTCTGATGAGTGAGACAGCATACTTGGGTAGGGAAAATTGCTGCATAGAGGGAAATCTTTTGTGTCGGAGCAGTTGGGAAGACATTTCCTAAGTGAACAAGTTATCCAACAAACATGCTTCATCCTTTCCTTTTCTCTCAAACTGAGGTCACAATGGGAGGCAGGCAAGTGCCCTGGATAGTGTGCAGGTGGGAACATGTACGTCAGTGCCTGCATTCCCGCATACCCAGGGGATTTACCAGTGCAATTTGAACCTGACATTCCAGGGAGTGGAGATATTTTGATGTGGATGCTTAAAGCATGGATTTATATCCTCTCTGTATTTTCAGTCATCCATTGTCTGTTGTAGTTCCCTGGGGCTGTTAATTATATATATAAATCAAACAAAGTCCGTGGGAGTGTCTAATATTTAAAGTGAAAGTCTAAGGCTTCCAGTATCTGAGGCGAATTCTTTTCAGGCCTAACAAAGCTGGCAGAACTTCAGTTAAAGGAAGGGCAGAACAATGATGTGTTTCAACTGTGTTTTTGTGTAATTTGTGCACTTTGTGAAGAGCTTCTATAATAATTATTTTATCCCTGAAAACCCGATAGATATTTTTCTAATGGGTTTTGAATTAAATTTGCATTTGAATTGCATTATTTTCTTTCAATAAATACATTGTTATCTCCAACTGAAATGTGGATTGAGGAATCACTTGAATCATAATACAGAAGTAGCGCTGCAGACCTCAGCAGCCTGAAAAATAATTGAAGTGAAGTAAGGAATGTTAACAAGCTCAAATGTCATCATCTTCCAGAAACTGACATTTAAGCTGATCCACATTCCCTCTCCTCCTTTATGTGGAATACAAAACCACATACATTGTGGAGTAACTAAAAGAAATGTTTGGTGGAGTTGGTTAAGAAACAGTGGACATGTTATTTTTGTATTAGCTCTTGTATAGCCACATTTGAGCCTGTTTAAAAAAAATCTAGTTTGTGTAGTGTAAAGATGTTGGGGGAAGGGATAATGAGTTCCTACTGAATACTAATTGCCTACGAGTTGTTCAGGGAGACTGTATAAGAATGGAGGATTTGTTGTAAATTAGTCACTAGCTGTATTGTGCATTGCTGTGAGGTTAGACCAGAGCTGTAAAGGTGCCAGCTCTACAAAATCCTTATGATTCACTGTCTAATGTGGTGACTGTGTGAAGGAGAAAATACTATTCAGACTAAATATTATTGGAAAGAGAGCTCCTCTAATGACAGTGTAATCTTTCTTTATAACACTTAAGCTTTAAGCTCATTCGAGCTAGAAAGATGGGAGCGACAGATTTTGAATGAGGTATCACTGCTTTTCCAGGTGCAACATCCCAAGGTCTGCCAAAACTGTAAACGTTAGGAGGAGGAGTATTCCTCTGCAGTAATATAGGGTCCAGCAGATTGATTAGTGCTCTTAGCTTACTGTTAATCTTTGGCTTCTTTAATTCCAACATTTTGCCTGTCCTTAATTTGAGAGTCCTTGTAAACCCCACTTTTAACATGGAAACAAAGCTTTGAAAAAGCTTTGAAAAAGCTTGAAATAGTTTGTTTACTTTTGAGACGTATTTTCTCATTCCTTACTTGGCTCCTATTGTTTTCATTTACATCAAAATGGAAAGGTGAGTTAATGATTCACTGGCACACGGTGACCTTTCAAATAGCTCTGGACCACGACGCAACAGCTCCACTCGAAGCTCTCATACTTTAACCTCCTTGCTTCTGCCTTAATATTTGCAGCCTGATCTGTCTACATGCCTGGACGCCTGAAGAGAGCAAACATTTACAGCTTCTCCCTCCCCTGTGTTTAGTGGGCAATTTGATCCTTCTTTGTCCATTCCTTTATTTTACATCACTCTTAGACTTGACTTGCTCTTGAGAACAACAAAGTGCAACTTCAGGAATCTGCTCTCTCTTCATTTAGCACAAAAATGGACTCAGACTCTGATTCACCTTTTAATTACTCTTGGCCTTCCTTACCTAAAATGAGGATTCGAAGAAGGGCATCCAAACCAGGTAGAAAAAGCTGTCTTCTTTTAAATGACTCTTGCTTAATAGCTCTGCCTCCTTTTCATTGTCTGGTTGTGTGCAGGTGGCTATAAACAGCTCACATAAGGTAGATTTTCTTTCCAGCGGAAGTCTACCTCAGTGTTAGTTATGTAGATAGCTCACTTTTGTAGATAACAGTGTTGAAATTTGTTAAGTAAGAAGAAAGTGTTTTCTCCAAATTATGTACTGTTCTTTAAAATTGTTTTTATTTCTTTACTCTCGTAGGGCTTTTTTTTTCCTTCTGGTTGCATGTGTAGCTCTCACTGAGCAGCTCTGACACCCTGGGAGCTGCATGGCATGGCAGCAACTGCAGAAAGCTCTGCTGGTTACAGTTGTTTTCATTTAGGGAGAATTTGGTAATTCAAATATGCCTCAACAGCTAACATGATTTTTTTTCAAATTATGTACAAAAATCTTACCAGAATGAAGAAGGAAATCTTTTGCTTTCTGTAAAAGAAAGCAGAAGGATCAGTTACTCTCTTTGGTGGCAGGGTCAGTTACTGTCTTTCCACAGTTAGACATTGTCCTCCTTTGTGGAGAAGTCTTTGGGAGGTAAGCATTATAAATGTTGTCAGTATGATAAAAGCGGTTTTAAGGAGGTTGAAAGGCACTGACTAGCAAGTTTATGTTAGGAAGAATTATCATTGAAAGCTTTAATGAGGAAAGATAAATTTTCACTACATTTAAAAGCAAAGAAATGAAGAGAAAGAATGGCAAAAAATGTAATTTGTGCTTCCTTCCATAAAATTGCTTTTTTGTGTTTCAGAAAGGGAAAAAACAAACAAGAGAAGTAAGATCCATCAGTGTCATTAAAGTCAATGAGCCAGGAGAATAATGTTTACATAGACTGAGACTTTGACCTAGTTTTAGAGTGAAAAATGTGTACAGAATGCACATTTTGTCTTGCAGAACACTTTCTGAATTTTTTACTGTTAATCATGGGGAAATCCAGCATTTCCCAAGTGCATAGGAGTTTCTGCAACGTGTATGGATGCGCATGCAATTTGCAAAGAAGATGAAACGGGTTGCAAGTTGTATAGCGTGTGTTCTTTCCATCTCTCATGAGGACTCGTTTTATCTGTAAATGCTGTAGCTGTGCACCCATCCTCCATGGCACTTTTGTTGTTATTTATTTTACCTTTAGACAGCTTTTTTTTTTTTTTTAACACTTTACCTGTTGTAAAGCACTGTATATGGATCTGGTGTTTGCATGTTATAGTATTGCATTTTGTTTCCCATCCCTGTTAATAGTATACATATATATATACACACAATATATATTAATAGTATACCAACACATCTGGCTTGTATGCACAGTTGACCATATATGTGGGGTTGTTGGAGCAAGAAGGTGCTCTTGGGTGCATGTGCATGTTTTAGTGGTGAAGTCCAAGGGTTCACTTGTGCTTGAGTAATTGAAATCCTGGCTGCCCATGGGGTGGGAGAAGTATCTCTGCCAGGGAACAGGAGGCTCGTGATCTATGTTTTTTTCTGATAGTATCCGAACGTGGCCAGTTGATCGTAGTACGCAAGTGTGGGGCATGTACCTCGCAGCTGCATTTCCCTCATGCAGGAGTTCAGGTCTCAGTGAACAAGAGACCTGTAGTGCCTGATGGGAAGTGGTGTGGGATTCTTCCTCGCCACCCTGAAAGTCATGAAGTCGTTGTTGTGTACCTGCGCTGGGTGCTCCAGCTGATCTGGGCAATGAAATGTCAGCCTACTCCCTTCACCTCCAAACCATCAGGCTGTTGGTTTCCTGGTCTGGGGTTGCTTCCCCTGGGAGGCAGGGGAGCTGTGCAGGCCTCTGGTGGGAGAGTCCAAAGCGGAAAGTCTCACACCGTGCTTTGCACTGTACGTATCAGTGTTTTCAGATTTTAAGTTCCCCGTGTGCCCCAAGGTCAGCTTTTGCTCCTGCTTGGGGACCTCTCAGACTGGGTGGTGGAGTCCCTGCCCTCCCCTTGAACTCCTGGGGGCCAGCAGAGCCAAGCACAGCCTGCGCACCTTTGGGGCCATGCATTGCAGACTCCCTCCCTCCCCTGGGGCTTGTGTGTGCATGGCATAATTAAAGGTTAATTACGCTCAACGGAGAATGTGAACATGACTGTGTCTTAGTGATTGGGCTGGGGAGGGGGTCTAAGTGTTGTTCCTTGCTGCAAGACCCCTAATGGTATTTATTTTGTTATTTAATGTGAAATGGCTGTAAGGCAGGTTTCTCCTCTGCTCCCCTTGCCCTGCGTAGTCCTACCTATTCAGAGGCAGTGACTCTCAAAGCCTTTTTGAAGGCTTTAACAACCTTCAGGGGTGCTGAGAATATCTGTCTCTGACAAATCTGTCCCACTGTGCTGGGAGGTGGGAGTTATGTGCCGAGTCCACTTGGGCAGAGGTGGGAATTGAAACCGAGCATCCCATATCTAGGGAAAGTATTTTATCTGTTGTGCTGTTGTATAAAATGAGATGCCAACTTATTTCTGTATGTATATTCATTTGTATAGTAGGTAAGGTGCCTGCTGCAGGGGGAGAGGTCTGGGGTGTGAATCCCATGTTGGAAAGGGACGCTTTCTCACATCCCACATCCCATGACAAAGACCGAAGTCAATGATTGACAGGTGCTTTTATCCTCAGTGTTTCCTGGTGGCTACTTTAGAACCACATCTTGAACAGGATGGTATGATTTCTAACATCCAGATGCCTGATCCTCTCCACGCAGTATATAGGAAATGCAGTGCTTTGGTTTTTACTCCATAGGTTTAGAACAGTTAAATGTTTGTCTTTATGACAACAGCACTTCAAAGCCTACCTTGCTTTACCCTCCGTATAATGCTATTCTTATGTACTTGCTTAATTTTGCTGTCATGAGTAGTTGCACTGTCTGAATGAAGCACTAAGACACTTGAATTAGGGACGCAGATCCCCCATTGAAACTGGTTGTATGGTTCACACCTACAGACATGCATGTCACTTTGGTTGGCCCCTTGCCAAGAACGTGTGGACTTCTTTCTCCAAATTCAGGTCACTACTTCTGGATTTACAGGAGTATTTCTGTAGTCCTGCATGACCCATGTGCTTAGCTGTCTTCATGTTGTGGTTTAACCCCAGCCGGCAACTAAGCACCACACAGCTGCTCACTCACTCCCCCCTGGTGGGATGGGGGAGAGAATCGCCAGTGTAAAAGTGAGAAAACTCATGGGTTGAGATAAAGACAGTTTAATAAGTCAAGCAAACGCTGTACACACTTCCTTCTTCTTCCCCTAGCTTCATATGCCAAGCATGACATCATATGGTATGGAATATCCCTTTGGTCAGTTGGGGTCAGCTGTCCCGGCTGTGTCCCCTCCCAACTTCTTGTGCACCCCCAGCCTACTCACTGGTGGGGTGAGGTGAGAAGCAGAAAAGGTCTTGACTCTGTGTAAGCACTGCTCAGCAAGGACGAAAACATGCCTATGTTGCCAACACTGTTTCCAGCACAAATCCAAAGCATAGCCCCATACTAGCTACTATGAAGAAAATTAATTCTATCTCAGCCAAAAACAGCACGCTGCATTTTTCGCTGACTTCACAGCTGCGTTACTTCCAGTTATGCATTAACCCCTGCTCAGATTGCTGGGGGTAAATGTGATGAGCTGTCTGAAAACTATTCATTGTATCTAGAGAAGGGAATTTGTAATTTCTTTCCTGGCTCTTGGCTTGGTCACGTTGATGTATTTCACTTCTCTTTTGCTGTGTGCTCACTCATAGAATGATACAAGTTTTGATTTTTGTGGAGAAACAGTGTTATGTTCTTGCCATCTTCTGACACAGGTCATTCAAGGCTATACATTTTCTTACGCCAACATAAAACATGTTTTGAATTATTGCTATGATGATCATGTGTTTTTTTTTTAAAGTTAAAGTATTTTTATAAGCTTTTGTGCCTGGTAAAATGTGCAGCCTTTGCTGTATAACTTTGATGACAACATGGCAGAAGATGTAGAGAACTTGTGCCTAGTTACTCATTGTTAAGGTCTTTTCTTCTATCCATGTTTGGAGATTATCCTTCCCAGCACTGTGGCTTTTGTTCACCTGCATCTAAATAACACATACATATTTCTTGGCTGTTTACCAGGCAGATGGCAGAGAGCCACAGGCTCTGCTAAAGGAGACATGCCTTTATTTTATTCTTTTTCTGTGGCCATGGCACAGTATACAGCCAGAGATCATTCAGCTCTGGCAGGAAGATCAGCTTGGTGAGGTGTGCTTGCTGGGTTGTTTCAGTACAAGAGCAACTCAGCTGTGGCATATTAGGGTCATTTTTACCTTTGTAAGCATCATGAAGTCCATTACCAACACCTTTGAGAGCTAAAACTCTTTAGGACACCTTCACTCTCACAAGAAGTGCCAGTTTGCCCTGGCAGTCTTAGCTGTCTTTCCATAAGCTGTGCTGAAGTTTTGCATCTGCAATGAGAATAAGCATTTTGAATGGGTAGAGGAGATTTTTGAGACATTTTGTTTTAAAATGCATTTTGTTGATACTCCTCATCTTTCAGGCAAGGACAGCCTTGCTGCTTATTACTACTGGTACCCAGTGCAGCAAGCTATTACCTGCTGCCATGTTAATGTGGAGGAAGGTCTGCTGATGGTCCCTGTAAGACTGAGATGACTTGTAGCCCAGCAAGGCAGACTGGAGGCAATTAGCGGGGCTGTAGGAATGCAGTATGTGATGTGGACGTTTGTGACGGTTTTGTCACCTTTTAAACTATGTGGGTCTGTCCACTGGAAATAACTTACTAGCACAGTCAATGTGTAATTAATAATGCTCTCCCCTGCATTCAGCAAAGTCTTGAAATACTTCGCTTGTTACAGAGTTAGTTTGATGGAGTTGTCCCTTCACATGTGTTTGAAATTGGGGAGCAGAATGGGAGTAGGGAGGTACAGTGGGGTCATATTGCAACACGAAGCCCAAAATAACCTGCTACCTTTTGTCTGTTCATTTAAAACCCCAATGAATATTTATTTAGACATCTCACCTTTAACAACAGAATGACTGGAGCATCGCCAGAAAAACATATGGCATTTAGCAGTGATAATCAATAAAGATTTACCACTGGAAAGTACTGCAGATAACATATTCTGATATATCTTGTTGTATTTGCAGCAGTTTCTTCAGAATTTGTTACTTAGGTTGTTACTCTCTTACAGAATTTTAAAATAATGTAAAATGTGGTATTAGAAGTTGCTATATAAATAAAAATGTGAAGTAATAGGGGGATTTTGTCGTTTCTGGCCTGGGATGTGTAATTCATAGCTTAGTCCATTAACTGTCTGTAGAGACCTCAGCAGTGGGGACTGATGCTGAAGTCAAGAACCTGTCTCCGTAGGCTTAGGTTTATGCCATGATTGAGGAATCCCTAAGGCCTGGGCTCGTTTTCAGGGGTATGTATTGAACCTTTGCAGCGTAGCACTGGAGCTGAATACCGCCCTTGCTAGTTGTACCCAGTGGGTTTATATACAAGAGAGAGCACGTGCTGGGGAAGGTAATAAGCATACAAGAAGCAATGGAGAGCCTGACATTTTTTTTTTCTTCCTGGTTGTTGGTTTAAGACCAGCCCTTGAAAAGCTTTACTTACTACAAGAAAGTACTGCCAGTTTTACCAAATCACATTTCCATATGACTTTAGCTGCCAAAGTCTGATGAACTGCTGTAGAAAACAATGCTTTTATACTATTTATAAACAAAGGCTTTGGGATCTTGGCAGACATAAGGAAATAGTTTGTAGCTTTAGCAATTCTCAAGATGGCAGTCACTAAAATCATGTTAAAATTCTTGCAGGAGGGAAAGCAAAATGAGAAGTGTAAGGATATTTTAATGGTATGAGATCCCACAAGGCCTGCCAGGACTAGATACCAAATAATTCATAGTGTGCCATTTCTAAATGGGAATTTCCAGTTTTCTCTAGAGCTTACAGTTCTTGGGCTGTAATCTGCTTTACTGGTTTAAGATTAGTGTTTATGTTGCTCCTAATAGGTAGAGTGCTCTAGGAGAGTCATTATTTGTCTGCAGTTGAACAGTATTCTGTTCATATAATGTATCAGATGTCAGGTATTTAATGTATAGGCCAGAATCATGCATATTTCATCTTAGCCCATAAATATTGTCCTATGTACTTCTGCAACCACAGATCTCTACAATGTTCTAGCTTAGGTGGAAAATAGAAGGTTTTGCTAACCAAGATACAGGAACACTTGTTTTTAAGTTATATAAATGATTTTGTGGTACCTTTTGGAGTCTTGTCAACTGTAGTCTTCTTGGAACATATAGCAAGTGTTAGACAATTACAAAATGAGCAGTTTTTTAAGTGGCCACACAAATATTACTCAAATTGTAATCCTAAAATTTGATGTTTAATGTTTAACTTTGCCATTTTTATGACAGTATATATACATGAGAAGAAAATGGTTTGAGATTTAATGGCATATTTTCCAAAATGTCTTTTTTCCAGAGCAGAGACACTCTACCCTGGATGTTCTCAGGAAACTCAAGACTCCACCTACTTTCTTTGCTGCAACCAGACTTTCTGCCATGCTGAGTGGAAGTGATGAAGTATATGCAAACTGCATGGTAGTAGACCAAGTAAGTTTATGTTTGAACTTTTGGCAAATTTTTCATCGTCTTCTGTTAAAGTAACTAACTTGTGTGATAGTAGGATCTTCTGGATCTGCCAGAAGTGGTGTGTGGCCAATTAGTAAAGCTCTAAAATAAAGACAGTAATACCTTACTCTTCTCAGCTGTATTTTGTAACCCCTTTATGAGGTCCCTTTTAACAGATTCAGTTGGTGATAGGAATTATTCTTCCTAGCCTGCAGGGAAAACTCTAAGGCAGCTTTTACTGTTTTTTTCTGTGTGTTTGTGAGCTAGACGGTATTTGCTTCTTTCTGAGAAACATTAACACAGTATAACTTGCTCATGTGCACTTCAGATTTTCTGAATTCTGTGTATATTCCCAAAAGAGACAAATTTGCTGATGCTTGCTAATTTAAGAAATTAATTATAAGCTCATAGCTAAGCTTATAGGCTCAACAAAAATGAGCTACTGCTGAAAAGGTGAAGCTGATGTCCTACAACTGGCACGGAGCATTCTGATACTGGAGATCCTGACTTAGTATTCAGGTTTCTGATTTATTTGTTACCAGCACTGGAGCACAGCCAGAGTGTCCAGACCAAATTATATTTTACATCACCGTGTTGCACCTGAAATCCCTCCCCCACAGTCACACTCAGATATCATAACTTGGGCAGGAGGGACTAGTCCAACTCTTGAGCATAGCAGTTGTGTGTAGTTAAACAGCTGCCAAATTCTGGTGGCATGTAGCTATGTTTCGGTGATGGTTGAAGTGATTTATTTATTTGTAACCTGTCGTGGGCTCTCCCTGAGGTGGAAGTTGGAATATAGGAGTGAGAAATGATCAGATCATAATGTTAGAAGAAGGCTGTGATTTTGCAAGTGTGATTTTTTTTCTTTTTTTTTTTTTTTGTTTTTTTCCATTCCTTGAAACACTTCAGCCACTGCATTTACTGCAGATCCAGTTCGTTGTGACAGCTGAGATGGAAGTTTCAGGCAGAGGCCAGCATGTTCAAAGTGCATCTGAGGTTACTGAGAGATGCATGAAATAATGACCTAGGAGCGAGCAACTGGCAGGGGACTATGTATGCAATCTGTGAACCCTTGATTTTAACAATATCCAGGTTGGAAGGACAGAGCTGCAGAAGCGCAGCTTTGTTACAGATCCAGATGTTACCTGAGTATATTGCTGGGGGGGAGTCTTTCAGCTTGGATTACTAACCTTTGCTCAATACGTAGCCACATTCAACTTTGTTAAATTGGTGATTGGGGCAAAATTGTCCCGTAAGCACCACGCAGCAGAAGCTGGAGCGGCTGCCGGAGGAGGACCCTCTGGTGCTGAGGAGAAACGCTGGCTGGGCAGGAATAACTTCGAAGGGAGGAACAGCTGCGTGAGACCTGGGAGAAGCATTTTACCTTTGTGCATCTCATCTGCACAATGCAGCAGAAGTACTTCCAGACTTGCATGTGCCGTATCTTTGAATACAAATACGGACTGCTGTAAAAATGCCAGCAGTTCTTTCTGTCTTTTACTAAGAGAAACATCATTACGATGCGGATGAAAACACATCTCAAGTGGGGCTGGAGAGGAGTCAGCAATCTGAAAGACCAGGGCTTTGGAGATGCTTGCAATCCTTCCTTTCTTCTTGCTTTTATACAGGTGCTTTTTGGAGGTTGAGTGTTTTCGCTGGCCGTGTGACTTCTCAATATTATTCAGCATCTAAATAGACAACAGTAGCATCTAACTAAAAGACGGACAATGAACTATATTTTAATATCTTCTGCAGAGTCGACAGGAGAATTCAGTCTCTGTTGCACAAAGAATTATTTGTTATCAGGGTCTAAATCCTGATGCCTGTACATGAGAAAACATAATTCCCAACCCCATTCCTGTCTTTGTGCAAGACGAGGGGTGCTTCATGCCCATAATTGCTTAATGGCAAAAAATAAAGATTCCTTTCCCTTCCTCCCCTGGAGAACCTCTGTTCCAGGTCATGTATATTTATCTCAAAGCTTAGGAAATCGGTGCTGGAAAATTAAAAGTGCATGATGTGTAGGCTGATTTTTCCACATTAAATTGCACAATGTTTGAATTCTCCTCCATATGTCTCCCACACTCATGTATTATGCATATTTTTTGCTTGACTTAAGGATATTTTTTAATAAAAGCTATAAATATATGAATTGATACATTTAACAAAAGGTATAAACATGAGTGAGAAATCTATGAGACTTGCAAATACCAATTCATTGCTACTCTAATTACGGAAAAAAGTAATGCAAGGTCTAGAATCTCTTAGCTGTATAACTTGCCTTCAATTCATGTGCTGTAAAAAGTAATAGGGGGAAAAAAGGCAAAACACATAGCCATAAATAAAATGGCAAGCTAATCTGGACCTTGTTCCCTGACAATACATCTTGTTACTGCCTTTTACCAGCATTCATTTTTTCTCTGCAGGCTGGAGATTTAAAGACTAGCTACATTCATGGAGATGGTGTCAGTGGTGAAACATGTCTGAATCCCACCAACTCAATCCTGATGGCTAAGAGCTCTTCTTCTCCCTCCTTTGAGGAGAATGACCAATATATATATGTTCCAAATGAAGGAAATGAAAGGCCAATGAAAAATGGAGAAAATGCAGGTTTAAGACATACTGTTACACCTTCTGATCCACGTGGAGCAGATTCATACCTTCCATTCAAGACCCATGGATTTATTAAGGATCGGGGCCAACTTTATGCTGACATGAAAAAGAGGAGGTATGGAATTGACTTGATGATATGGCCAGATTAAGGATTATTTATAATCTTCTATTTCAAAAGATGAAACAGAATCTGGAGTAATAAATATTATTACTGAGGTAAAATCGTTGTTTTCAATCACTGATATTTAAATTGTCTTAATGATCTGTTTTCATAAAATAGTTATGAAGACATTTTTAACAAATAAAAGGTGTCCTTTAAGTAAATTAATTTTTAATGCAGATTTATACTTTTATACCTTTTTTTCTTGTATATATTCTCTAAAAAAAAAAAAAAAAAAGAATCAGCTGTTCACTATAAGAGTTTCCATTGTGGCATTTTTGTCAGAAACCAGAATTTCACCCTAGTTTTCCTCAGTTATATTTTCCACTAAGAAAATAGTCCAAAATCTGTTGAACTCTCTGGGAATCTTTCCATTCTTTGCACTGGCCTGTAGAAGCACCAACTTATTCCTGATTGCATATATTTTTTTACCTCAAAAGACACAGTGCAGAGTACAGCTCTCATTTCTGATAGGTTCAGACTGTTTTCTGCTCTTTTGCTGCTACAAGGTTTGCTGCCAGCAGAGCCAGTTGTCTCAGGACCCTCGTCCAGGTGGCTTTAGGTTATGCTGGGAACTGGTTGGCTTCAGGAATTCAGAGAGCTTTGAAGATGAAACTATAATTTTTTGGTTTTAACAATTAGTAGATTTCCTTGGTAAAAAGACTTTATTGCTTCTCTAGATAGAAGAGACGTGAAATCCGTTCCTTCTTGTACAGGAGGAAATTTGAATTTGTCTCTCACCTTTCAAGAGTGTTTGGACTAGTTGGAGGTAGGGCATCAGATCTATGTAGAAACAGTAAGGAAGCAGTAACGTCTGTCCATTGTTGATTAAAGCGAACAATAACATCTTCTCTACCTTAATTTTGAGTTTCTTATGCAACTATAAAGTCCCACTAGGAGGAATCTTTTAACACAGGTAATCCAACAAATATCAGACTAAGAGTTGTTCTTTCCTAAACCTTTTATTTTTCCTAGCTACAGGAATATCATGTAGATTACTATAAATAATCTTCTTCTGCCTCTCTGTCATAAACATTTTTCTCCTATATATTTTTAGATATTCCCACCATTTTTAAGACCTAGGTCAGGTACCTATATTTGAGCTTTAAGAGTGTATATGAATTTTCAGAGAGATGTGATTGACCTTAATATGTCAACTGTAAGTGACCCAAATATTACACATAAAATAAGACTATCAGTATGTAATTCCAGCAGCACCTTCCTTGAAGTATCTGGGGTGATGTGGCAAGTTACTTAGCAGATCTTTAAACCAGCTTTTTATGTCAGAAAAATTCCGCGGGTAATTTACCCCCAGTAAGACACATATGCTTGTCTGATCACATAGACACGCATTGCTTTTCCAATTTTAAAATGTGACAGTAACTGATAATGCAGTTAAAGAACTTGTTTCTGAGATGTCACATGAGCTATTACTAGGAAACATTGCGAAAGACGATCTCCAGAAGTGTAATAAGGAAGTAGTTTCGGACAGTATCAATAGATTTGCCCTTTGACAATGTGAATTGTAGTGGTGCGTGGAGGAATTGTTGTGCTTTTATTCCTGGTAGGAAGGCTGGCTATTTAGAAATACCACACATAATTTAAAGTTTTATGTTGTAAGGCTGGAATGTTATTGCAAGCAGTCAACCGTTCCTTCCAGTCACTCTGATGAAGAGACCATGAACTTGCTCTTGCAGCTAACGGGACCCATCCTGGGAACTGGTACTGCTGAGAAACCTTATTGCACTCTCCTGCTCAGGAACCCTTGCCAATCAAATAGTCTCTAGGTGTTTGAAGTATTGATTTAACCAGAGATTTTTCAGCCTGTTTATAGTCCTATATGTTTTTAAGTTTATATCTTTTGAAATGAATTTCATAAACTGTCTCAGACCCTCCTTCATCTCTCATTAGTTTTCTTTTCCATCCTCTGTGAAGTCACAGATGTAGAAAAAAAGATGTTTGTGAATAGCCATGTCATATCTTTCAAATACACACATGCACAAAATTTCCATATATACCCACGTATCTTAATACTGAAATCTGAGCTAGTTTTCTCAGTTCTTGTTATCATCTGTATAGAGAGGCAGGTACATGTGTGGAACAAAACATCTCATTTTAAGGGATACGCTGAACATGGGTCTGAAAATCATCCTCCAGAGGTGGCTGACTGTGGTGGGAGTCTGCGTGATTGTGGGCGATACAAACATCCGTACTGCAGATCCACAAGGCTGGGTCAGACAAGTCCTGTACAGAGTGACTGAGTACCTTGACCAGGTGACTGCAAACCTGAGAGGGGACTTAGAGCGTGAAGTAGCTGACATAATCATGGTGGCTTGGGTTGTCATTGATCAGAGCATACAGCAGTATCTTTGCTTGTTGCATTAAGGTTGAGATGGATTGTTACTAGAATTCATGGGAATTAAAGACTTTGTTGTCTGCTTCAGTTCAAGTCTCGATGATCTTGAAGTAGACGGCGGAAGTGAAGGTGTTTCGGACAGATCCCACATTCACTACCCTCCCCTCGGCTCTTCAGAGGCCATGGCTTGTAGCAGAGATGGATTAGACTTATCTACCAGTCTGCAGCCCAAGGTATTTGATTTGATCTTGGTTTGCATTGTTTTCCTTTTAAGTAAATCATTGAAAACATGTGAGAAACATCTGAATCTGAAGGGGAGAAATGAATTCCCAGTTGGCAGTGCTAGTCCCTCCAGAGAGCAGCATGCACAGGGTTGTGGAGCTGGAGCTCCCTGGCTGTGGCCAGGCTCGGCAGCAGCCATGGGAAAGGTCAATCAGAGATTCACTTCAGCTTTGAAAAAAACATCATTTATCAGAAGCATTTCAAAAGAAATATCTCAGGCTCAGTGAACCAGCTTTTTCTAACCAAAATATGTTTAGTGAGGAAATGTTTAACTAGCTGTAGTTATGTGAAAGGGTAACAGCTTTGTAAAGTAGAAAACCAGCCTGCTGCCTGTTTTAAAACAATTTCCAGACTCCGGGAAATTCAGCTGGGTTTTGTGCATTGACCAGTGCAAATCTTTCTTCTTCATTATGGTTTTCTAAAGTATCCTGGATACATTGATTTTCATTTGACCATGGTGCCATTTCTGAGATCTTCAGGCACATACATAGAGTTATTTTTTGTTCATAAGGATTTTTTATATTTTTATTAGACAGACTTCTTGCCACTGTAAAGCTTTATCTGACCTGTAGCAAATGATTGCATGAAGAAAGAAAAAGAGTCCAGCATAAACACTGAATTCTGTTAGGGCTACTTTTAAAAACAATAAGGTAAGCAGTTTAGGAGTAGGCTCTGTTGAAATGTACATGATGTATCAAAAATCAGGGGGATTCCTTTCAAGCCTTATCATTGACGTATTTGGGATTGGAAAATCTTTTCATGCACAATAAAAAAAAAAACACAGGAGAAAAGAGAAAGAAGCTAACTCCTTTCTTTGGAAACTCTGACATCAATAGTTACCAAGGCAGAGTGTTAGTCTACATGAAATGTTCTTGTGGTATTAAAGTACTAAGATTAATGGCTCCCTCGGTAAAAGGAGATAGCTTGGTCATCAGATATAATGTCCAACACTATTGTTTGGATGACGCTTGCCACCAAACTGGAGAAGAATGTAAGCTTTCTCTTAGTCTCTTAGTCTAACTTGCACCCACAAATTATTTCCTGTAATATACAAAAATTTGTCATGGTGGAAGTGTGACAGACTTCTTGAGAAATCAAATGAAGTCATCAAAAATTGTACTTCAACTTAAAGCTTCAATGAAGCCAAGAAAATGTACGTGTGCATGTGGTCAGCTGTCTTTCTTTCAGAAATTGTCACTGATTTGTTTTGTTTCTGTTGCTGATGCATTTCAAAATGACACGTTGTAATTTGCTGCAATTTCTTGTAGGAATGCACAGTGTCGGGGACTCGGTCGCGCTCCTATTCCTGCTCCTCACCCAAAGGTTTATTAGGAAGACCTAGCATTCCTCGGGACTTTGCAGCTGGAGATTCGAATGATGGTCAGTGCTCTGGCTTTGCACCCACACAGCCTCATCCCATGCCTGCCTGCTTCAGGCCCAGTGCTGACGGCTTTACTCAGGCCTGTCCTGTACACAGACCTTGCCAATGCACATGGAACGCAGGGTTCGGTTGCCTTTGGGTACGCCTGCCATTGTCCCTTGCTCTTCTCCCCATCATGGCCTCCCCTGATACAGCAGCTGATCCTAGGGAGGGACTGGGAGAACATTAGTCAGAAAAAATAATGCAGGCAAGGGCAGTAATCTTGTTTTGGGAAGATCCTTACTCCACCCTCCCACTGCGTGCCCTGCAGAGACGGCGAGGAAGCTCAGGATGACACAGAAGAGGCATCAAAGAGGGCAGATGGCCCCAGCTTCGTGTAGATCCTGGGGAATCTCTGAAACATGGATGGGCTATTGTCATCTCCACAGGCTGGGGAGCAAAACCCACCCTCTCCATCAAGTGGAGTCAGAGATGTCTCCGCAAGATGCTTGTAATTTTTTACAAATTGTTTCTAACATGCTTTATTTCTAGACACATAGTTTCATATTTAGAAGACAACCCGCACTTTTCACAATGAGGGTATGGGTTATATTTGAAAACCATGCAAAGTGTGAAATACGTATACTGTGCTTTTCATATAGATCACATGACTTAAAAAACACTTGCATTTCAAGAGACTTGGGCTCTGTCCCTATAACCTTGTCCATTGCCATACTTCCAGCTTGTCTCTCGCTCCACTGTACCTTTAGCTTTCCACCAGTCCTGAGCAAGAGGCAGGACATGTGAGTTACAGTGAACCAGATGGGATGGACACCCAGCGAAGTTGTGGATACCTCATCATTGGAAGTGTTCAAGTTCAGGTTGGATGGGGCTTTGAGCAACCTGATTTAGTGAAAGATGTCCCTGCCCTTGGTGGGGGGGTTGGACTAGGTGATCTTTGAAGGTCCCTTCCAACCCAAACCATTCTGTGATTCTATGACACTGAATGTGAAAACACACAGAAGTTGTGGAAATGTTATTGTTAACTTTGAAACCAGTTAACAAATTCAAAAGCTGTTGGGAAGGTGAGATGGAGAAAGCTGATGGGCAGACATACAGTGACTGTAGACATCTTTTTTCCTTAAGAAGCTGTTTTAAGCAGTGCAGCAAATAACTTTTGCTGTTGCTCAAATTCACTGTAAGATTTCATGTCCCCTTGTAAGGAGGAGTATGTACTGCAGCCTGCAGCACGCAGCTGTGTTGTATTTTTCCCCATCACTTTATGTATTTGTAACCATTTGTATCCAACAGATTAGGCGAGAAGTCTTTGAGAGAACAAGGCAGAAGAAAAAGAGGGATGTATGTCACAGAAGTAGAGGATGGCAGATCAGCAAAGCCCTGTGGCGTGTGCTTGAAGTTAAAACAGAATTCCTTTGACCTTGCTGCTAAAGGATTGTTGGTGTCGCAGCCTGTTAAGCTTCATCTAGACACCATTATCTGCTCTGACCTGATCTGGGCTTGGGCCTGTGTCCTGTTCATTCTCTCTCCCGTTTCTCCTGGAATAGTCAGTGCTGGACCTTTACCTGTCTTGTGGACAAGGTGGAAATGCTTTCCTGTCCACGCTTGGGAAACAGGCTGTTCTGCAGCCTGTACCACAGTTGCGTTGTGCTGCTGGCAGGGCAGGTGGTGGTCTGCTGAGGTTCCCTGCCACCAGCACCACCTGCCTTGTCCCTTCCTTGCCAGCATTTTGCAGGCACAGGAGCATTGAACAGCGTTTGGCAGCTGGCAGTGGTGATTACTGTGTGAGGCAGGCACAGCTGTGCTTGCTTTGAGCAGTCGCATCTGGGTACGGGACTAGCCTAAGAGCTTGGTCCAAGAAGCTGGGTCAGATAGTTCATCCTGATCTCTGTGGGCTGTAGTGGGATTGTGTCTGGGTCTGTGCACGTGCCTGTACCCTGAAAACCTGCCCCTTCCCCTCTGCCCAGCTGCCAACACTTTGGACATCTCACTCAGGATTTAGCTATGCAGGAGTGAGGCGCAGTTGACCTTGTACGCTGCAATGAAACGTAGGCCAAAGCAGATGAATGCAGAATGGCAACAGGACGGCCTTTCTCGCAGAAAGTATGAGAAAAAAGTGGGAGATCACCATCCATTTCTGATGGAAGCTTTTCAGTATGCTCAGGTTTAAAACAACTACCTGCTTTTACTTGAGAAGGTATTACCAGGCTGTAACAGTAAAGGATTTGTCCCTGCTCTGTAGATGGTGTGCTCATGAACAATGGTCGATCCCTCCTTCAGGCTCTTTCACTCTCTAAGTCAGTGTCTCTGCTCCACCCTTGTAGTAAGTACCTCAATGCCAACCCCATGGTGCTGTTTTGCATGAGACTGTCTTCGTCTCCCATGGATACATGGCCTTTGTTTCTTCTGAAAGCATCCTGCGGCATAGGTTGTGCCTGGCAACTAAGTGAGATGTCCTTTTAGTCTTGCTGCTTCTTTGGTAAATATTCTAGCTCTCACTAACCTGTAGTCTACATTTGTCTGAAGACACACTGATTCAGTGAAGCATGTTTAAATTTGTATCTAACTTTAAAGAAGGCATAGTTGATGCTTTGACTTAGGCAGGTGTTGAAATATCTTTCTGAACCATACCTGTGGTAGCTTTGCAAAAAATGTCTGCAAAATGGAATGGCTTCTAATTTGGAAATGGTAGAGTGGCCTCTGGGTTTTGTTTTGTTTTGTTTTCTTTCCAAAACAACCCAACTGAATTATTTATCTTTTATTTTGCTTTTTAGACAGTTTGTTGAAAAGTGTCTCTTTGAGTTCTCTCTGTTGTTTCTAGGATGTAAACTTGTAACACATTACACAACCTGTGCATTACATAGACTGGTAATATTCCTCTTTACGTAGAGGGATTTAAATTTTTTTAATACTATAGATAAAGCTGCATAAGACAGGTAATTGCAAATGTTAGAAGAATGTCATTAAGATATTTTATAACAAATTCTGTAAAAAGCAAAATTAAGTGTGAATCATTCAAGTCTGGGTTGTTAAGAAAAACAAAAGAAATATTTTCTGTTATTCTTAAAAATAGACTGCAGAGACTGACACTCACTGATACCTGTCTCGCTTCTGGCAGATTCTGTCAACTACACAAAGCTTAGTAGGCACTGGTCTTACCCTAGGAAAAGCTGCTTCTAATGTATATACGTTTTTGCTTTCCTAATTTTCAAATGACATTGCAAGCCCTTAATGACAAGCTTATGGCCTGGTGCAGGTCGTGCATTTCAAATGAACCTGATGACCTTGCAATCTGAGTGCCCGATAACTGTTCATGTCTTGCAGAGCGAGCGTACAGTCTGCCTGAGCAGTCCCGAGAGAAAAGGTATGGGTACTTGTCGCACCCACATTTTGAGGCGCCGGGAGCAGGTCGGTGCAAGAATGCCATCTAGGGAGCAGAGCGGGGAAGAAGCCTTGGCACCCCTCGCAGCGGGGTTTTTAGCAGCGATTTAGGGGAACCCTCCCTGTCCAGGGGATCTGTAAGCCCACGCTTAAATCCTGTGCTGAGCTCAGCCTGGCTCTCTCTATGCTGTCCTCACCGCGCACGTCCTGCAGTGGAGAGTTGCTGTGCACCACTGTGGGACATGCATGGTAGGGATGTGCTCCTGTTTGCTACAGGAGCTCCTGTCCACTGCAGGAATGTCCAAAACACTGTAATAAAAGCAAGGGGGCTTTTGATACCAACCATGATCTAGGCAAGCTTGTAACATGTTGCACATTTAGAGCGTTCCATGGACTAGTGTTACTCCTTTTTATAAAGAGGGATTGCAGTCTTTTTGGTAACGTCAGCTAAACCCCCAATAAAACATATAATTGTAAATGTTAGGTGAAACAAGCACCATCCAGATTCTACTCTGTTTTAAGGGACTGTTCCCACTGGAATGAGTTTTTTTCACTCGTCTTTGTTTTAGGATCCAGGAGGAGGAATGGAATAAATATATTGTACCCTCAAAAAATGAATCTGAAAAATGTAAAGTGAGTCGGACTTTCAGCTTTCTGATGAACAGAATGACCAGCACACGGAATAAGTGCAAGGTAATTTGGGATTTATGTCTGTATTATTATATATAATTATGCCACTATAATTAAATGAATTATAGATGAGAATCTAGATTTTTATGTAAAGATAAGTTGTTGTTTATTACAAAACCACATAAGTAATAGGAAGAAACTTTTATCTTTATTTTTTAATATTAAAACATATTCAGGATACCCTGAAATAGCCTTCATATTAAAAACCACCTTTCCTTTCAAACAATAGCCTTTGCTGAACTACATCAAGTATTTCCCTTGCCATTTTTTGGATGTTATTAATAATCTCATTTGATGATTTAGCCAAAGTTTAAATATATGAATTGCCTTTAAGAAATAATTTTCTTTGTTAAATAAAATTAAGAGGTATGGTGCTGTTCTTGCAATTACTCTCAATAACTACATGAATCTGTAACTTCTACATTGGCTCGTAATCAGTTGAATTTGCCTTATTTGAAGTTAATGGGACTTTGTGCCTGAGTAAGTACTGCTTAGTGTTAAAGGATTGCAGATTTGAGGCCTGCACAGTCAAACATACATACTATGAAAGGTGGATCAGAACATTTGTGGTTTGATTTTGAGACATCTGAAATTTAAATTAACAGCATCAATCCAAAGATGGATTTAGCCTACAGGATCTTTCTGGCTGGCCTTCTCACAGTTTTGCAGGCTTTCTAGTATGCCCTCCCGTGCCACAGGATATCTGAACATAGGTGGATGTAAGGATGGTTGGCTGAGCTGGTATCTTCACAAGTGACAGAACTAGCTGCAAGCATGTATGTCCAGTCCACCAGCCATACATAAGCCAGTTTCCTAAAGAATAAGTGTCAGGGCTGCTCAGGGAAATGTATACTCACACCAACAGGAGTACTGTAAAAATAGGCAGAATTTATTAATTTCATTAACACTCATTAAAAATAGGTTATTTCTAATGTCTTTTAAGATCTAAAGACAAGTCGTCTAAATTTACATAACTGCAGCTTTAAATACAGAGGCATGAGTTTGCATGTATGCCTCATGGAGTTGTAGGCACTGATATTTTTATGTGCAGCGAGGCAGTGGCACTTCTTAAATTTTATTTTCTGGCCCTTTCCTTTTTCCAGGTTTATAAATGTATTTCTGCCAGTCTTCCTTGATAATGCTTGCTGGCATAATGATAATACTTCCTTGATAATGCCAGCTGCCAGTGAAAGCAATGCCTGCGTCATTTTAGGACTTCAACAATGTTGCATGTAATATAGTATACTGTTACAAGTCTTCCAGAGACTAAATGTTTTAGAGTAATTTGCTCTTAAAAGGGAGTGTTTTGTAGTGGTTTTAAGATTGAATCAGCTTATCTTCTTTTCTAATGTGCCTTTTTTTTACTTTTTTCCTGCCTCTGCTGTTGGGGATGAAGACAAAAAATAAAGATACCAAAGATAAAGAGAAACTGAACAGGCACAATTTTACAAATGGGACCTTCTCAGGAGTTATTCCATGTATGGCCTGTGAAAAGGCCCTCCTAGGAAAGGAGTCACTGCAGTGCTCCCGTAAGTAGTTGCTGGCTTTTGTGTGTGACCTTACAGTATTCCAAATCCTGCTTTGGGATCCTGGTTCAGTGTTTTGCTTCAGGAAGAAGCCTTGCCTAGATTTGGGTGTACCTGATTTATGTAATGAGTTAAGGTTGGCAAAGCAGCAGGAGGAAGGATGGCAGGTGACAGCTTCAGAAGGGACCATGGCCATCTCCTAGCCCCAGCACATTAGGCAAAAACTCCTTCCCAGCCAGGGGCTGTAACATCAAAGCATCCTAAAGGGCCACTTTACTAAGCAGACATGGAGGAGGGAAAAAAGTGAAGCCTCACAGTAACATTTTCTGTGGGCTGGGGACCCTGTTGGGCGCTGGGCTTTGAAATGTGCCTTCTCTTTCAGATTGCAATGTGATCGTGCATAAGAGCTGCAAGGAGTGTGCTCCTGTGTGCACTAAGGTAACTTTCTATACCGCGCTGTTCTTACTAGACCGTATCTGCTTTCCAAAGGGTCTAGAAACATCATGAAGGAAAAAAGAAAGTAGACACAGCCCACCTGGACCCAGTGTCTGTGTGCAAAGGGCTGCAAGGGTGTCAAAATGTCTAATGTGAGCAACAGAGCAAGCACTGTGCTTGAACAACACTTTTTAGAAGAGGGTCAAAAATGAGTATAAAGACATATTTGTATTTTTGAAGAGTTACAAGGTCAAATTGTAAAATGGTGTGCCTAGAGGGATACAGAAAGGGATTAAAAAGAAAAGCTCCTCAAAACCACAGATATCCGCTTGTGTAGGAAGGGGGATCCCGTATGTTTGGAATAATGAAAAGCAGAGATGGAAGGGACTTTGGGGGGTGACCTAGTCCATCTCTATACCGTCAGGCAGGCTGACTTCTAGGTGACAATTTGGACAGATATTTGTCTGACCTGTTCTGGAAGATCTCTGGAGGAGGAGACTCCATAGCCTGCCTAGGCAGTCACTTCCAGTGTTCAGCTGCCACTGCAGACAGGGCAAAATCAGCACTAGAGCTGATGGATACTGTCTCCTTTAAAGTAGGAACACAGGCATGATGAGGTTATCATGGCAAAGAAGTTGCTTTCAAAAATAGATGTGTAAGGCTTCTGCCCTCACAGAACAAAATGGGACTTGTAAAGAAGTGTAGCACAACAGTACAGGTCTTTTTTCAAATTAGTGGAGTGTGTTTTTCTGGTGTAGCTGGGTTTTGCATCATGGTGGCTTGCAGGGAGAACGTGTTTCCATCCAGACTCTTCAGGGTCAGCACGCCTTAAACTGGACATAAATCAGGTGGTTTTATTTATTTTGGTTATGGGTATTGTGTTATAGCCTTGCACAAATTCATGGGCAACTTTAGGGCATTAGGACAGCTGAACCAGTAGTTTTAATTACTGGGACTGGTGGGTTATCTGTCAAGAGGAGAGGAGCCCCTACCACCCCTGAATCTTCTCAACAAGAATGAGGTGCAGAAAACCTTCACTGACCCCACCTCAAGTGAAATACATGCCTAAGCACAGCATGCTTTTGCTACAGGTTTTGCAAAAGTCCACTTTGGAACGGGGATCGATTCTGCCTCTCATACCCTGGCTTCCTCAGGTAGTGCCCTGCCACAAGTGCTTCAAGCTTATTTGAATATAAAGCCCTGAATGTGAACTCCTTTTATTGCAGGCTTCACAGGCAATATTCATATAGAGAAAGTAGAATGCTGTAACTCAGTGACTTGGTTTCAAATAAACAGATTCAGTTTTGTGTAGTAGTACAAATATCATTCTACTCTGAATATTGTTATCTACCAATAACTAAAAAACTTGGATTTATTGGTTATTGGTAGAAATTAGGACCATAATTTAGGACCATTTTCTTTAAGCCCTTTTGTGTGATGATATATGGCAGGGAGTTACTGACTTGACTATTCAGTGTGTTAGCAGCTATGATTTTATTGCAATTTCAAAACATTCTTCTTTTTTCAGAAATCCCAGGAGAGATACCATAATAAAAACAAACCCCAAGCTGCTGTAACAAGTAAGTTGGGAGGTGTAAACCTAGCACTTCTAAGTTAAGCCTTGGTTAAAATCATGGAACTGACAACATGAACTTTACTACATCATTTGTGTGCTTCTGTTTCTCATTTCAATATCTGTAAGAAAGTGTGTGAATAGGATTTCTTGAAGAAATGGCTGTTGAATTAACTCCTCCTCTACTAAAATGAGTGGGAGTTTTACTATGTTTTGTTTTCGGTGAGAATGAGAATCAAAAATAGTCAGTTTGCTCTTGTGCTTTTGAGTATGTCATTTACCATATGCACAAATATTTGGGTCTCCTATGTTCAGGTGGCAGTGCTAGAGCAAGTATGATTTGAGATTGTTTTCTTATCAATAATATCCACGCCGGAGCTATTTCACTTTGCCTACAGGCTTATCTTTATATTCTGTAAGAGAGCATCACAGTCTTGTACCACGGCAAACGGACATTCTTGATACCCAGTATAGGTCTATATGAACACCAGGTAGCGTTTCACAGTGTTGATGACATACTCTAATTGTTTGTCAAAATGCTGTGTTGTGCTTTGCCTCACAGATTCCCTGCCTGGGGATGTTTCACAGATGGTGCTCTCCCCAGTGCGTTCTTCCTCCTCTGTGCCTATTGGACTGTCTGCTGGAAGGAGGGAAGCCTCACAACAGTCCCACTTCTTGTCCAAAAGTGTCCCCAGCGCCAGTTTTGAAAGGTAGAGGACAGCTGCCGGGGGACTATGCTAAATACATCATTCAGCATTTCCAGGAAAATTGAAACCATTAAATAAATGAGGGATTTTTTTTTTTCTGCTGTAGAAGATCTACACCATTTTCTGAACAAGACTCTGAGACTAGCACCTGGAGGTCCAAGTCACGGTCTGAAGAGATGTTACAAGCATTAGGGACCTTTTCTTCAATGGATCCTTTTATGGTGGAAGGTGATAAGTATTGCACAGATATTGTATTTTATAACCTGTATTGGAAAGTGCAAAATAGAAGAACTCCTTAGTTGATACAGGAAACCACTTCATCTGCTAAAAGAAGAGCACCTATTTTTAATAATTACAATTGTGTCCATCATAAAATGATACAATCGGACACATTAGTCTTAAAATACAACTTTTCCTTTCTTCCTTGTAACTAACTATTTGATAAATTTTAGAATATTTTTATACAGTGTTACCATTTTAAAATAACAGGGATAAATGTATTTGGCGTCCTTGCAGAACTAGAACAGCAATATATGTTTCTTCTGCACTCATCTAATCGTCTCCTTTGACAGTGTACATTGCAAAATGTAAACCTATATCACTTGTATTTCCTCAGTGCCCCAAAATCTTACCTCCCACTGGTGAACTACCCTCCTAAAATGGCTACATATCCTTGTGATTTGAATAGAAATAGGCTTTTTCTGTAGCTGTGAGACTGAATTTCAAAGCTGAAGGGCATTCACTCGCAAAGGATGGTGCAGATACCTCTCACTAGACATCTGCAAAATGGCTAGTGCCCTTCCAACACCAAAGCTACTTTTGAAAATGTTGAATTTTATTTTTAAATTTTAAAAAGTTTCTTCAAGCAAAGAAGTATAAAAAGGATTTAATCTGAAAAAAGAAAGGTGGTTGTTTTTTTTTTTTTTCTCCTCCTCCACTGTCACATTTGCATTCCAACACTTTGGTAATGATATTGACATCTGGGAAACTTCTCTGTTGTAAAGCCACTGCCAATGTTTGCAGAAGCCTTGTCTAAAGTTCATCCCTGTGATGTGTTCCCCCTACTATACGAATAGATCTGCATGTGCAAAGGGACTTCCCTCACTGTTCATATGCCTGGTGTTAATGAGATATACATTTTGTCATAGATGATGTGGATTTGTCTCAGTGGACTGATCTCCGCACAGATGTGCAAGAGTTTGAGGCAGAGTCCTGGAGTCTTGTTGTGGATCCAATGTTCTGTAGCAAGCAAGAAAAGGATGTTATCAAGAGGCAGGATGTAATTTTCGGTCAGTATTTCAAAGCTTCATGTAGGTTTAAAAACAATTTGGCGTAGAAAATAGAGAGGGAACCTACACATTTTATGTCCAGGAGAATGAATGCTTCAACTTGGAATAATAAGAAGGTTCAAAGACCATTTTTGTCACAAATTACAATGTGTCCTAGAGCTAAGGAAATGAATGACTACCAGAGACATGTCTACCCTGTTCACAGAATGGTTGAGGTTGGAAGGGACCTCATCCAATCCCCAGCTCAAGCAGTTGCAACCCCATCTTGTTCAGTGGGCTACAGTTGAGAGAACTGTGCCAGAGCCAGATAAATTAAGTCTTCCTACTGACATAATCTGTTAGGTTTGAGGCTCACACAGAAAAAATGATTATGACTGTATATTTGAATGTTGGTGAAGCCTATCTTAGAAGGTGTGCAAAATGTTCAGGTGATTACTATACTGTGCTGTTTTCTTTTATACTGCAGAGCTGATGCAAACAGAAGTGCATCACATCCATACCCTGTTCATTATGTCTGAAATATTCAGGAAAGGGATGAAGGAAGAACTGCAGCTGGACCATAGCACAGTGGACAGAATATTCCCCTGCTTAGATGAGCTACTGGAGATGCACAGGCAATTCTTCTGCAGAATGAAGGAGAGACGGCAGGAATCATGTGAGGCGGGGAGCGAACGTAATTTTGTCATTGGCAGAATTGGAGACATCCTTGTGCAGCAGGTAGAGGCATCAGCTCTGTTAATCCTTTATGTACTCAAGGTTCCCAAATTAAACAATTTATTGACTTTAAAACTTCCGTGAGCAAGAAGAGGGCTATGGTTGCCTCATGAAATTCAAAGACTGTCCCCTCCACATTATTGCATTGTGAATTAGCAATGAGAGAAAATCAGTACTGACAGGTAACTGTGATGAACTTGGGATGAACTTCTACCTATATGGTACAAGCAATGAGGAAAGGGATGAACTTTGTCCTGTTCACAGTAGAAGACTGCTGCCATGATACCATGGACTGAAAAAAATGGAAGCAATGGATTCACTTTTTTAATAGCTGACCAGAGGTGTGAAGAGTTGACTGATGATGGAAAAGAAACTATCCGTTCATGTCTTGTAGCGATCTGGCATGGTGCATCTCAAGTTCCTGCTCACTAGAGAAGGGGTGGTCACAGCGTGTTTATGGTGGCCATAGAGCAGCTAACTAACTGCTTGCTGGTCAGTTCCTTGCAATCAGGAGAGTGTGGCTTTTTACCTTCGGTCAGTCAGTTTTCACTCCGTTGAAATAAAGAAGCTGAACTGTTATCTTGTCTGGAAACAGTGTGGAGATCAGACAAAAGCAAATAAGCCTCAAAGGGATTGTGTTTGCAAAGAGGTGAAGGAGACACTGTTATAGTAATTGTTCTAGCTGTTATTGGCAAGACTGTATTGGAAGTCGCTTGTGCTCTCTCCAGCCTACGTTCCTCCTCCTGCTCCTAAAACCAGCTAGCCCATTTTCAATCTGTAGTGACAGGCCCTGTTAGTGAAACTCGCAGAACTTGAGAAACAAGCAGCATAGAAGTTCTGTATTTGTACAAAATACATTAATTAAGGTATGCACTTTCCTGTTGGGTGCAATGTTGAGCACAATTCACTTATTAATTTCTTCAGTTTTCAGAGGAAAATGCAACTAAAATGAAGAAAATATATGGAGAGTTTTGCAGCCATCAGAAAGAAGCTGTTAATCTCTTCAAAGAACTGCAACAAAACAAGAAGTTCCAGAATTTTATTAAAGTAAGTTTACATGGAAACGTGATCACTATTGACAAAATGCTCAGGAAAAAGACACATAGCTTTTACTTAGATTTAGGATTGAAATTATATTCAGTAACTCACTTTTAATAGCTAAAAAAAATGGCAAACTTTTTTCCTCCTTAACCGGTGAGCTGATAAATTACATTTTTCTTTCACATTTTAGAAAGCTTTGCCATCCAGTGTGTATTACACACATGTTCCTGTTATAGTACACCTCATCCCTCAGGGCAGCAACTGTTCCTTGGGGATGGTTCAGATAACCCAGCATTTTGTTTTATATGAATTGCATTTAGATCATATTTCTTATTAGTCAATTGGTGGTTTAATATGCATTTACTACTTAACGTATATATTTGTATCTGTTCAGCTGAGAAATAGTAACCTGTTGGCACGACGCCGAGGAATCCCTGAGTGCATTTTGCTCGTCACCCAGCGAATCACCAAATACCCTGTTCTGGTTGAAAGGATATTGCAATACTCAAAAGGTGAATAAGAGCTAAAGTATTGCTTCATGTCTGGAATTCTAGCATGTTTCTAATGGAAGGAATATGCACTGCTACGATATAACAAAAGATGAAATTCACTGCTCTGTAGAGAGTCGAGGCAATGTAAATATCTACTGTTCAGACAAATGTCACCTTAACAGGGTGTCTGGTGTATGTAGTCTTTGTCAAGGCTGGGCTGTGAAGATTTGCAGTACTCCAGCTGGGTAAGCCATAGAAGTCCAGAATAGCATACTTGTTTTAGGAAAAGATCTTGACTAGAGGATGTGAACGAATTCAGGCATGCATCTGCACCTTCTTTGAAATTAATTCTAGTGGAGTCTCTTGTAAGTAGGGCTAGGCAAATGTTTTGTAAATTACTCTCCAGTTTTTCAAACAAAGCTCAAATGACCTCTGGAATTTCGTAGAGCATTTTAGAAATACTAATAACTTACAGATATTGCTCCCCAAATGGGCAATAAATGAGTGTTGTCAAAAGTTGCATATCCAAATGCAAACCCTTTGTGCTTGCAATCCTGTTTCAAGGGTTTTTTTTACTTAGCCAGAAGAGCAATATACTGTATGATTTACTTAGCCAGTAAATTTTTTAAAATGCTAACAGCTCATAAATATGTCAGAAACTATTCAGTGTGTTGTTTTGACTCATGAATAAATCTGAGGTACATGTCATCTTTTAATAGGCAAGTCAAGCAAAGGTAGATGCCTCTAACATTTCTAGTAAATTGATTGCCAGGTTCAACATAAAATGACATATTTATCAATTTAAGCTTTGCATCATGTTGGTTGTTCCCAGAAAATAAAAAATGATATCTTCTCTCGAATATGCTGACTACTATCATATTGTTTATTTTTTATTTCATACAGAAGGAACAGAAGAACATAAAGACCTGTGCAAAGCCCTTTGTCTAATTAAGGACATGATTGCAGCAGTAGATTTGAAAGTGAATGAATATGACAAAAAGCAAAAGCTTCTGGAAATTCTCAGTAGAACTGAAAACAAAACATATACAAAGTTGAAAAATGGCCATGTTTTTAGGAAGCAAGACTTGATGAGGAAAGAGAGGATACTTCTTCATGAAGGTTTAGTGTACTGGAAGACAGCGACTGGTCGTTTCAAAGGTATTCCATCTGAGTAGTAAAGTCTTTTAACTCTTTATTTGCAAGTAACATTTGAAGATTGTTTGGTTTAAGAATGAAAATGCTTTATTACGCTGTATTGCAAACATGAATTTCTGAGGTAATGGTATTGAGAATATGCCACTGATTGCTAGAAGAGTAGTTCCAGAAACTGCCATGATTTGTGGGTAACCTGTATATCTGGGTAAGAAGACAAGTTCACATACAAAGCCATCAACTGCATTTCTTCTTCCAGTCCCCTCCTTTTAGTTCATTGGTTTGCAGTTTCATCCCATAACACAGGGTCTTGACTTGTACATTTATGTTGTTCATAGTACTGGCCACTGAAAATAATGCATGAAAAATCACGTACTGTTCTTCAGTGGTACTGGGACATCTGCAATGGAAAAGAAAACCTGAAACCCCATTTGGCTGGAGCCTGATTTTTACATGCAAGCCCAGAATCTGATTTTTGGTGTTAATCACCAAAGGGGTTGGGTTATTTTGGAGCTTACTAATATTTGCTGTACAACTTTATAAAGCTATCTGTTCATCGTTATTCCAAAAATACTTTTGCCAGTGTAATACTGTGCTGTGAGTATATGTTACAGCACACGCAAAACAAAATTTATGTAGGATAGTCTTTGCCAGGTTGCCTGTGAGTGGCCTGGGGAAGCTGTACTGACATTGGAGTGAGGATTTCTTTCCCTGGGCCAGTGCTCCAGCACGGTGCTGCAGGAGGGTGGACAGCATGAAGTGTGGTCCTTCCTGGGAGACACAAAGCAATGGCTTGGTGTTGCTTCATGCAGACCATAGGCTAATCCAGATATTTCCTGTTTAGTTTACTGTAGGATTCTGTGGGATTCTTACCGATCAGGGCTTCTCCCTTTTAAAAGATAAAAGAAGAAATTAATTATAATTGTAATAACTTTAATTAAAAAACATTATTTTCCTTTTCTCATTTTAAGATACTTTAGCTCTGCTTCTAACAGATGTACTACTGTTCCTACAAGAAAAAGATCAAAAATACATCTTTGCAGCTGTTGTAAGTATATTATCAGATACTTGAATATACATGTTGCTCTCTTATTTGTATATTTCTTGGAAATTGGGTCCTTTTCTAGGTTATTCCCACATATTCTTTTTTTCCTAAAATCCTGGTAGTGTATTCAGAACAGTAATATGCCAGTATATGGAAAATTAAGTTTATTTTCAAAATCAAATAATTTTTTTAGGAAGAAGGATGAAAATAACAGAATGATTTTTTTTTTTTTCAGTGTCATGCGTCATCTGATTATGAAGGTGGGAAGCAGAGCAGGCTCTTTCAATTATCTAAAATAAATTTTAACTTCTCGTTCTGTAAAACAAAACAGAAGAATAATTTCAACTGCAAATGTAGTAGTAAACACACATGAAATGTATGAAAGGTCATGGAGAGAAGTTCCCAAACTATATAGGTATAAACACTATGTGAATACTGTGTCTCAGTATCACTGAGCCTCTGGGATTTTACTTTTTAGGACATACTCAGTGCTTTACTTGTTCATAAATACTATAATGTGTTTTAAAAAATAGTTTTAAAAGATGTCTGAAAAAAACCCCCAAACTTGCAGGCTCTTACACCTGGTGAGAACATATGTAGTCTGACTATACCAGGACTAGAATTAGTCCAATTAATTGAAAATTTGGCGGTTCTGAAAGTGTGATGTTTTATAAATTGTGCTGTTCTGAAAGTGTGATGTTTTATAAGAGAGTAATTTATTGTTTGCATGTGCTGTGACTGTTTCCCCCAGGACCAGAAGCCTTCTGTTATCTCCCTTCAGAGGCTCATAGTAAGAGAAGTAGCCAACGAAGAAAGGGGGATGTTTCTGATTAGCGCTTCATCTGCTGGGCCTGAGATGTATGAGATTCATACCAACTCCAAAGAGGAACGTAACAACTGGATGAGGCATATTCAAGATGCAGTGGAAAGGTAGAAGAAAAGGCTTTGGGTTTTCATCCTGGTAGCCCAAAGCAGATGGGAGATCAGTTGGATATTTGTGGCCGGGTGCTCTCTGTTCTGTGTTGCACTGGATCCATCCTGTGAGACTGGGTTTTCCTCTGAGCTCAGGATTCACAGATCCCAAAACCTCACCATCACTTCTGCCAAACTGCCTGTGTTACTTCTGGTCTCCCACTGAATCAGCAGACCCGTCCCACTCCCAATTAGATGTCCTTACCAGCCATTGTAAGCTTCCTTTGCCTTTGGCACTGCATACTTTCCAGAGTCCTGCAGGTGTCCACACAACCATTTTGGGGAAATCCCCAATCATGCCTGTTATCTTGGTGTCAGCTCCTTAAGAACGGCAGGGAAAGCATTGCTCCTCATGGGGCCCAAGCTTATGCTTAGCACAGCAAACTTGCATGAGGGTCAGCCACCCATTTGCTGCACGATGCAGCCTTACCAGAATTAAAAGGAGTCCTTCAGTCTGGTTTGTGTCCAGTTACTGCTTTTTAAAGACGGAGACAAATGGCATGCTTCTGGATTGTAGCAAAAGTTGGTGTTGATGTTGTGTTCTGTTTATTATGAACACAACAGTGTACTGAAGATGAATATATGACACGCAGATTTTGCTTTATCCACCTTTGTTTGTCTTTCATCTTTGAAGTTGTCCAGAGGAAGAAGAAGAAGGAAAAATGAGTGAATCTGATGAGGACAGACGTATTGCTGAGGCCAAAGCATCCAGAATTCAGAAATGTCAAGGTGTGGTACCTTTCCTGCCACTCTGAGAGCTCCTACATCCGGAGAGTTCAGGATGAATAATGTGCCACTGGCTGGTGGGTTCAGAATGGCTCGATAGACAGGGTCACAGTGAATAAAGCTGGGGTGGTCTGATTGTATAATGTGAGTTTATTGAAAGAGAACCATTTTTTTCCAAACACTTTACATTTTTGCTACGTTACCGTGAGTACAAAAGAAAAAGGAAAATGGATGCTTTCAGAATAAGCACTGAATTTCCCAGATCAGCATCAGGGCCAGATAGTTCCCTGTTTGTGGAAATACCTCAAATCATCAGTAATTGTGTGGCTTTGTGCTTGTTTATGGCATTTCATCCTTTGCTGCTATTATTTTTATCTGAGAATGTATCTGATAGGGATAAGTTATGCTTCTTTAGTTTCCCTGCACCTAACTTCCACATCTCTCTACTGCTGCAAGGACAGAAATTCCAGCAATGTCCTTCCTGTAGAGAGCCACAAGGAAGGGCATCCTCCACTGAGAGTAGTTGGTGTTCTTTGACGTTGAGACACTGAATCAGTGCATCTTCTGGCTGCCTGAGCCAAGTGCTTTTCCAGCATTGATCATTGTGAGTGCAACAGGAGGTAACTGAGGGCCCCAGACTGCAGCCAAGGCCACCTCATCAGGGTGCGGCACTGGCCTGACCCTCTGCCATGGTCTGTGCCAGCTTTCATTAGGATGGACTATGGAATGAATTTGGTTCCTGGCTGCTTAAAAAAGGCCTAGCTCAAGTTAGCAATGTCTATGTGGTGTAAGGATTAGAAGGGTGAATGGGGAATGTGCTTTCCCTGCAGGATAAAAAAATACTAATACAGTGTTCAATTTTGGTTGACAGAATCACTGAGTAACCAGGACCAGCAGATCTGTAGTTATTTGGAAGAGAAGTTGCATATCTATGCGGAACTGGGAGATATGAGTGGGTTTGAGGATGTTCATGTAGAACCTCACCTCCTTATCAAATCTGATTCTGGAGAGACTCCACAGGCTGCTTCATTGCTGGCAGCAGCCCTCAGAGAAGGTGAGTTTGCATGGGAAGAGTGGATGGGTGGCTCTTCGCGTGAGCAGATATTTCAAAGTAACAAAGTACGGCCATGTTGCCTTATGCTGTGATTCTGTCAAGTCTCAAGAACTGGCAGTGTCAAAACTTGGCAAAGGGCATTGAAGAGAAGTTTCTCAAGTTTATACTTGTCAGATGCACAAGATGGTACCTGCCAGATTGTAAGATAAGGGATTTGTTTAGTGCATAACATCACATGTATGTGGGCAGGGACATGGTGTTAGGTTGCACCTGAGGATTTTTTCCTTAGCTGTCCTCGCAGTACAGCTCTGTGAAGCACACCACAGGATGCAGTATGATATTGCATCTGGTCCCCAGCCTTCACCTACCTTGGTTGATTTGATGACAGATCAGAATCATGTAGGGTCATATACAGACCAAACTGCAGATGATCTTGGCAGATCTGCCAAGAAACACCTGCCAGAATTGTTGTAGGAGCCATGTTTTTTCTGCATACTATCTAACAGAGATGATAGCCTTGTGCTACCTACAGTGCTGTTCTCCAAAGGAAGGAAGGGAATGGTATTTGTGGATACCTTGCCTAGCTGGGAGTTCAGCTAAACTCCTGCTAAACTCAGCTGAAGAGAGTCCTGGTAAACTGAGTCATATCCAGCATGAGCCGTATCCTCTTTGAGAAGGACTACAGGATTTTAGCATCACCTAGATTGAGCGCTGTGGGCTAATCACCACATTTCAACTGATAAAGCAGTGAAAGTTGCTCTCCATCATCATTATGAAGTCAGAGAGCATTTTATTAATAACATTGATAAAACTTGGGTAGGGAATATAAGTCGATGCAATAGTAAATGTCATTTTAGCTAAAATGGCAGCCTATACTTACACATCTTATTCTGCCCACTTTTAATTTTCACTTTCTGTCATGCTAATGCTGATGTTGATGATGTCTTGGATTTCAGGACTCTTCAGCACACTGTAAGGAATTTACAATTGCTTACCCTGTAGGCAATTCATGGTGATCATTTTCCAGAACAGAAATACTAAGTCCCTCAGCTAATAGCAGACTTTATGGGAATAAAGCATTGCTAACAGTAGAGAAGGATAGAATTACAGAGTCCTTAAGCAAATTGGATATACGCGAATACATGAGATGAGACAGGATAAATCCAAGGCTGCTCAGGGAGCTGGCCAGTGTCATTGTGAGGCTGCTTTCTATAATCTCTGAAAGGTCACAGTGATCAGGAGAGGTTCCTGATGACCTGAAGAAGGCAAGTGTCACACCCCTCTTCAAGAAGGAATATATAGGGAACTACAAAATAGTCAGCCTCACTGCCGTTTCTGAGATGGTGATAGAGCAAATCCTCCTGGAAGCCATTTCCAAGAACATGAAGGACAAGAAGGTGATTGGGAACAGCCAGCATGGATTCAGATTGGGCAAATTGGTTCTGACCAACCTGATGGGTTTTATGATGAGAGCAGTGCATGTTGTTTACCTTGACATCTGCAAGGCCTTCAACACTGTCTGCACTGGCTGTAGTATCCTTACAGCTGAATTGGTGAGATGTGGACTCCGTAACTGGGTGGAAAATAGGCTGGACTGCTGGGCTGAAAGGATTGTGATCAGTGATACGATGTCCAGCTGGCAACACGTTATTAGGGGATTCCCTTAGAGATGGATCCTGAGACCAATACTGTTCAATATATTTATTAATGAAGTTAACCAAGGGATTGAATACACACTTAGCACCTTGGCTGTCACCAAATGAGGTGGGGTGATCAATGTGCTGGAGATATCTCTACAGATTGGGAAAACGCGCTAAGAGAAACCCCTAGAAGTTTGACAAAAACAAGTGCAAAGTCCTGCATCTGGGATAGAGTAATCCCATGTGTTTGTACAGGCTGGACACTGACTAGATAGAAAATAGCTTTGCAGAAGTGGACCTGGGAGTCCTACTTGACAGTACGGTGACCATGAGGCAGCAATGTGGCCTTGTGGCAAAGGTGGCCAACTGCCTCCCAGACTGCTGCATTAGGAGAAGAGTTGCCAGCAGGTTGAGGGAGGTGAGCCTTCCTCTGCTCATGCCTGGTGAGTCTTATCTGGAATGCCATAACCACTGCTGGGCTCCCCTGGACAAGAGAGACATTGACAAAGTGGAACAAATACAGCGAAGGGCACCAAGATGACTAGGGGGCTGGAGCACATGACATCTGAGGAAAGGCTGAGATAGTTGGTCTGTTCAGCCTTGAGAGAAGGCGGCTTGGTGGGATCTCATGCTGTCCCCAGCTGCCTAACAGGAGTATGCAGAGACACCAGATTTTTCGCAGAGGCATATGGTGATAGGATGAGAGGCAACAGGTGCAAGTTGGAACACAGGCACTTCCAATTAAATGAAAAGAAAAATTACATACTGTGAGGGTGGTCAAAAACAGGTTACCCAGAGAGGCTGTGAAGTCTCCATCTTTGGAGATGTTAAAAGCTTGTCTGTGCAAAGCTCTGAGCAACCCAATTTAGTTCGACGAGCTTTGAGTAGGACGTTGGACTAGCTGACCTCTGAAAGTCCCTTCTAACCTAAATTATTCTAGGATTCGATGTCATTGATTTATGCATTAAGGTGCTATTTAAGGGGCCTCTGTAATTCTGCATGTTTTCCTCTCTAGTTGAAAGTCTTCATGTTGCTGTAATGACATCACAAGTGAGTGAAACAGACAGATCACCAGAGGAAAGTATTGAGGAATTAAGTGTGAAGCACATATTTAGTGCCAATGAAATCTTGGAATCTGTTCCTGGTGGTGAGTAAAATTTGATGCTTTTACATATTCAGAGTGCTAAAATAATTGATACCAGATTGGTTTTTTTTGGAAAGCTTTCTCAGTCTATGACAGAATCAATAGAAAATAATGTAATAAAATTTGTCTTTGGGCAAATGCTCAGATAGTGTAAATTGTCATATAACTTCATTGAAGTAAATGGATGGTTTGCATCCACTGCACCTTTTCCATAGCACATGCCTGCATTCAGCAATAGAGAGTCAGATTTGCTATCTCCATATGCTTTCTTGTAATTGTTGCTCAGCTCCACAGCAAATCTCTATTGCAGTATAGGCCATTTCCGAAGTCAGCCAATTTTTGTCAGAAGGCCTGAAAACCAGGATTGACATTCCAATAATTTCAGCCGTAAAAGGTATAGCATGGATTTCTTGCAGCAAAAATGCAAATAAACTCCTGTAAAAACCATTGCTGTAGAGCATTTTTAGTGATATGGCTATACTTGTCTCCAAACTTTCATAAGTGCAACACTACTAATTTTTAAGGTAGGAAAACTGGGTTGTCCCACCTGTGCCATCCAGGCTTCCAGATTTGTTTTTCCCTAGCTTAGAATCCATTATGTAACTCCCAGTTAAGTAAATCTCCGTTTTCATCATTCTGTGAGTAGCTGTAAAAAAAGCGTGCCCTTTGTTTCTCTAGTCAGAATATGCTTTGATACCTTTCTCTTGTCATTTTATTGGGGCTTTATTTGTTAGATGCAGAAATAAAAGAAGTTGAAGAATCATCTGAAGTTGATCTCAGTGTTGAAAAGGAAATGGCAGGTGCCAATCTAGAGGATAAGGTATTGTGATGGACTTTTCTTCCTGTGTTGCGCATAGCACTCTGGGCACTGGGAATGTAAATGCTGTCCAAATTTTCATAGGGTATCTAAAGATTGTTCCCAAACACAAAGCACGGTATAGGCACATTTCACCCAAATCCAGATAATTCAGTTTAATAAAGGTCACTGCAATTAAAAATTAATTTTAAAAAAGCAATCATAAACAATCCAAATACAGAACAATTTTCCTGCCAGGCTTACAGATCTGTGGGTTGCAATAACAGCCACAATGTTTTTGTACCACTTGTATGGGCCACTTAAGAGCCTGGTTCTCTGCTGTCATCATTCAATACGACCATCTCTATGGAACTGACAATAGTATTCCCTCTACTCCTTCCTCCTATTCACAGGATGATGAAAGTCTCCTGCAATGAGAGAGACCTCAGCTAATGCATTAGAAGAGCTTCGTCCTGAGAACATAAAATAGGATGGATTGTCTTACACCAACTTGCTTCAGAATTTTGCATTAAAACAAAATGGAGCAATTAGAGAACAGAAGAGAAACTGCCCATTTTTCAAAGTCCTGTAACTCATAAGCAAATCTGGGGGCAAAGCAGAATCAAAAGTCAGTTCTGGGCAAAATCAGGAATGGCAAATTTCATGTAGCAGCAGAGTGTTAAAGTAAGAGCAATATGAATTACTGTGTGGAAATAAATGGAACTGTAATTGTGGAGTCCTTAGGTGGAGAAGCAGGAGCACAAAAGGAATAAAGGGGAGAGACAAGAATAGAAGATACATGACTTGAAATGAAACTCAAAGTTTGCTAGAAAAGGAGATACTTAGTGTTAGCATACTGTCTTTGCATCAGATCTGAAAGAGGGCTTGTGTGCCTGAAACCTTGGGGCGTTTTTCTAGCTATTTCTGGAAGACTTCTGCTAATACTCTAACTAATCTCCCTATAACCTTGTCTCATGTTAGCTCTAGGTCATCTTACTTAACAGTCTGCTATGTTAGAAGGGAGTAGGAAGAAGAGTGTGTGCAGAAAAAAATGGGATGAAAACAAAAGTCTAAATGAGGGACCACAGAAGCTAGGTGAGGGGAAATAAAATAATGTGATAGAGGATAGAGAGGCTCAGATCTAGTCCATTAAAAGTTCCGCATGAAAACATGGCCACTGGGGTTATAGAGAAGAGAGAGCCAGGCCTTTCTCAGAGATGCACAGCAAAAGATCAGCATCCAAGATTACAAGTTGTACCAAGGGAAATTTTGACTGTATATAAGAAAAAAAAATCACTGTGAGGGTGATCAAGCAGGAACAGGTTGTCCAGAGAGGTTGTGGAGTCTCCATCCTTGGAGGTTTCTCAGATTTGACTGGAGAAGTCCCTGAGCAAACTCGTCTAACTTTGAAGCTAGCCCTGCTTTGAGCTCCAGCTGGACTACAGGGATCTGCAGCAAACTCTTCCACTCTAATTTATCATTCGGGTCTGGCCTATTATTTGGGCAAGAGTCGTGTCACATCTTACCATGTCAGAATCAGACTTGACCAGGAGGTGGCAGAACGAGCAAACAAAAGAGGCAAGGCAAGGGCTTGCAGGGGCAGAGGAGGTTCTCCTGCCTTCCTTCAGTGGCTGGGTGTGCAGTCCTGGGGTTGTGGGGTGGCAGCACCGGGCTCAGACCAGCTAGCCTGGGAAACCAAGAGCCAGAAAGACGGAATGAAAGCCCCCAGCTCGCGGGTTAAATGCTGACCAAGTGTCAGAAGGAAGATCGTTGCCTGTGCAACACATGGGGTCCCAAGCAGGCAGCAGTGGGAGGTGGTCCCCATCTTGTCCCCCCTCCTCCTGCCTTATAATCACATCTCTGTGGGGTTGTCTGAGGCACTGTGCACGCAGCCTACCCTGGGATCTGACCATCCTCATCTCCACTGCTGCTTATCACTCTTAACCAAGGTGCTAGAGAAGAATGGCAGGGAGGCGATGGTGGCCCGCAGCACAGGTTAAACTGCTGAATATATTGTTTTGGACCTAGCTGGACTTACAGGACTTGTGCTGAAGCTGTAGCGGTGCAGCTGCAGTGCTGTTGTTGCCCTGGCTAGGTTGACAAAACCTGCCTTGGGCTCGTTCCCCAGTGTTCAAGTGGTGCTGCAGTGAGGAGACCACAGGCACTTAGGCTGGCCACTTGCTGCCCCTGGGCCGTGCCAAAGCCAGCTAAGCCTTCAATCCCCCTGTATGCTTCCTTTATTAAACTAAAAAGGGCTTCAGAAACTGAAAGAAACTCCACTCTTGTTCAGCGTGCGGACTCTCCTTTGTACGCTCACTCTTCCTCACCCTGCCAGCATCTCCTTCTCCTCTCTCTCCCTCTTGGCCCTGCTCTTCCTCCTTGCCCACTGCTCATCTTGGCTGCCCAGTAAAGGGAAAGCAGAGCTCCTCTGTGTCAGCCTTGTGCTGTGCACAGGCATCCGTGCAAAGTCCTCCACTTCTCACAGCGGAGCCGAGCAGTTACATGGCTTGTGGGTGCAGTGAGAAGTGGAGGAGGCGGTCAAGATGTGGAGAAGGAATGGAGGGAAGTACCGAAGGGAAATAATGCGTGCGAGAGAGAGAGGAGTGGGGGAAATGCCGCAGCTGGTGCTCCCTTTCCCCCTAACTTGTCTGAGTTGAGCTGTGTTTTGGGGCCTGGCCTTTTTCATCTTCATTTTCAGTTATCGCAGCTAAATGGAGCAGCTGCTTTGCTCTCTGTGGTGGAAAATGAGACTCAGTAGAGAACTTATGAGAATCAGAGAGAGAGCAAATATTCCCCAAACCCTCCTCTGCTCCTCTGAAAAAAAAATGAGAAAAATCATACAGGAAGTCTTTTCAGCGTAGCCTCAGAAGGGATCGTGTTTTATTTCTCCACCGTTTCACCGTATCTTTCTCAGAGGAGCTGTTCTTCATGCTGAAGGGATTATGGGTGGCTTCACCCCATAAATTTAGAAAGCTTCTTAGGAAAAGGGAGCAGGGTGGAAAGTGTGAAGTGGCTGAGCCTCTCTGCAGTGGACAACGGTAACCACGCTGGTGTGTTTTGCAGAGCATAGCGGGCACGCAGCCTGTGCTCAGCACCTCAGAGCACATCCAAGGCATTTGCTGTAACCCACTAACGTGACTTCTGCTAGCTTCTTGCTACATTAATATCTCTGTTGTTGAAGAGTGTTGTGCTGTTTCATCCTACTATAGGTAATCTAAACCCACTGTGCTGTATATACAGAAGTCTGGTTACTGTATTTCAAAACTGTCAAGTAAACAAAGAATGAATGGAAATGTCTTTTCTGGGTAGCATTAGTCACGAGAGGATTAAAATTGTGGATGAAATATTTTTGGTTTTACAGTTGTGCTTAGAATCTCTAGTAATTTCCACGGAAACTCCAGTGTTGATGAATTATTAGTCTTCGCAGGTTATTGCTTCTGTCTTTTTTCACATACCCACAAAAGATTTGATTCAGCGCTGCATATATTAGCGATACGAATATCTCCACTAGTTTAAAAAAAAAAAAATTACCTAGATGATACAATTCTAAAGTTAAAAACTACTTTTTAAAGCAACACGTGTTTATTTTAGGGAGGAAGTATGAGTTTCCCAGGATCTACAGGGACAGAGGTGAGTTTATTTAAACCCCGGACACAATGTAGTGTTTAGTTAAGTGTCAAAGGTCAAACCTTTGAAAATCTTTTTCTTTTATTTTCTAGATTGTACAAGCAATCCAGAACTTAACCCGTCTCTTGTACAGCATACAGGTGACTACTCCACTGCTAACTTTGTAGAGTAATTAGGCTTAATAATTTACATCTTAAGATTTGTTTTCATCTTGCCCTATTTTTAGACATTATGTTAGTAGATACCTATCTCTATTGTCTGTTGTATAAATTGTCCTATAATATATTTTTGTTCAACATCAGTGGTAGGTTTGTTTTAAGAACTGAATAATACTTACTTGCTAGCAGATCAATCCCCCCCCGCCAAGGATGTGTGTACAGTCCAGAAATCTAGGGGGAAAGTAAAATGATGGCTCTAACTGAACTGATGTAATTTCATGTACAGATTTCTGAAATTATAGTTTGAAGTATTGAAAAATTTTAGTATTTTGTTTAGAATATTCTCCTGGCTACTAGTAAACAGTGCCTCTGCCACTTAGGTAGCAAACTCAACCCATTTTAGACATTTCAATCTCAGTTAATTATTGTGTATATTCTGTAGGTCCTTAGTCTGAAGTTTTTGCCTCTTTCATGCTAAGTTTGAATGTTTTAACTTATTTTTTCTTATTTAGGTGAAGTTTTATAGTTTTATTTTAAAATGTTTCATTTGAGTATGTTTAATTTTTAGACCCTCTTGACATTAGCATATTTCATAATAATCCTGGAAACCTTGGGCTTAGAAGTTAAGTGGATTGAAAGCAATGCAAAAGCAAAATAAAAAGCTTGTAATTCAGGCAAAATTTTTGAAAAATTGAAAAACAGATAGCTTAACACGAGAGGGACAATAAAGTAAGGCTTGGGATGATGCCTTAATCGTTCAGATCATGAATTGGCAGTATAGGTGCAGAGAAACAAGCAGAGGATCCTGTCCTTGCCCTATTTACAAATCACTGGAACTGACCCAATACTGAAGGAAGAGCCAAGAAAAGTGGGAAGTGCACATTGTGTAAAGTTAAAAACTCTCTCTGGGGTGGACGGCATGGAGTAACAGGGCTGTGGGAATTCTCTGGGAATGTCTACTGAAGTAGATTCCCATGTCAGCTCTTGAAGATAGGCTGTGCAGTAACTGCCTCAGCAGATCTAGGGGTTTCTTTCTTTTCTTTCCTCTTAATCCTAGCTATTTATTTTTGTGTTATTGGAGGATGTCACAATCTTTAATGCAAACAATATCACAACATCCTTGTGAAGGACGGAATATAGCACTTTCAGTTGTAAAATAAACTATTGAAACATCAAAACCAAAATCATTACTATACTGCAGATTTCTGCCAGCACAGATATCTCAGTTAGGGGCATGTAGCAGTATGGTCCTGATGATATGGCTATGTTGGCAGGTGCCTGTAGGACTGATGTTTAGGACTGCACTGTTGCAGGTTAGTAAGGAAAGCCTTAGGGTTGGAGTGAGCTGTACTGGAAACAGTACAGTTTTATCTGTATAAGCCACATATGTGTTAGCAATACTTTGTTGAGTGTAGCATCCCAATGCCTTAATGCCCTCTTTAACCATGAAAAGTCATTTTTCCTTTATGTCTTAACATCCTCTGACAGAACAGGACCCCAGCTGTAACTGAAGTGCATATGTATAGATCTAACATAAACATATATAATAGTACTAAGTGTAAACCAAAAGCCATGTTAAAAGTACTTGCAATGGTTGAGTGCTTTTAGAAACATCTCTTGGTAAAGGCAGGAAAACAGAATTTTCTCTACTTGCATGAGAAATAACCTCCCAAAAAGCATTAAGCGCTGATATTATGAGAAGTTGAAGCATTTTTAGATAATGCCTCTATGTAAAAATACAGAAATTGATTAATGCTAATATTTAAACATTTGTGTTTGATTTTGTTGTGGTGTCTAGGCAGCACTAGCTATCCAGGACAGCCACAGAGAACTCCATAGGTTACTCCTGCAAGAGAATGAGAAGACTGGTCGGGGCCTTGGTTCTCGGCTAAACCTCCTTCTGGAACAAGAAAAATACCGGAATCTGGAAAAACAAAGGGTGGAGCTGGCCAACATACACAAACTGAAGCAGCAGTTTCAGCAAGAGCAGCAGCGGTGGCTGCGTGAATGTGACCAGCGGCAGCGGGAGCAGGAGGCGAGGGAGGGCCGGCTGGGGCAGCGGGAGAGGGAATGCAGGTGCCAGGAGGAGCTGCTGGAGAGGAGCCGACAGGGACTGGTGCTGCAGCTGCAGGAGTACCAGCAGAGCCTGGAGAGGCTCCGGGAGGGCCAGAAAATGGTGGAGAGAGAAAGAGACAGTGTGAAAATGCAGAAGAAGCTGCTCTGGCACTGGAAGCACCGTCAAAAAAGTAGCCTGTTTTCACCCACAGGGAGCTATGAGGTGTGTGGTTCCCTGCTGTAATTATATCCCTGACTGCAGACCTAGAGAGACTTTCCTTGACAGATAGACTAGTACATCTGGGTTTTGTTCGCTGGTAATGTAACAAGTGAGCATGTGGGAAGCTGAGGTTCAGGCATATCCAAGGGCTTTGTTTGAACCTCAAGAAGTTTAACCAGGGGAAGTGCAAAGTCCTGCCCCTGGGAAGGAAGAACCGCATGTATTAGTACATGCTGGGGGCCACCCAGGTGGAAAGTAGCTTTGCAGAAAAGGACCTGTGGGTCCTGGTGAACACCAGGTTGAACATAAGCCAACAGTGTGCCCTGGCCACAAAGAAGGCTAATGGTCTCCTGGGCTGCATTAGGCAAAGTATTGCTAGTAGGTCAAGAGAGATGATCCTTCCCCTCTACTCCGGCCACACCTGGAGTACTGTGTCCAGTTCTGGCTCCCCAGTACAAGAGAGACATAGAGCTACGGGGGGGATGGGTGGAAGGGGAGGATGGGTGTCCAGTGAAGGGGCACAGAGATGTTTGAGCGACTAGGGCATCTCTCCTATGAGGAAAGGCTGAGACGTTCAGCCTGGAGAAGAAAAGGCTCATGTGGTTCTTATTAAAGTATATAAATACCTAAATGGAGGGTGTAAAAAGGGCAGAGCCAAGGTCTTTTCAGTGGTGCCCAGTGATAGGACCAGAGGCAATGGGCACAAACAGAAACACAGGACGTTCCCTCTGAACATCAGGAAACACTTTTTTTCCTGTGAGGGTGACTGAGCACCGGCACAGGTTACACAGGGAGCTTGTGGAGTCTCCATCCTTGGAGATATTCAAAAGCCATCTGGAAATGGACCTGGGCAACTTGCTCTGGGTGGCCCTGCTTGAGCACAGGAGTTGGACCAGATGACCTCCAGAGGTCCCTTCCAATCTCAGCCATTCTGTGATTTTAAGCTGGGTGCCTTACAGAAGCCAAACTCAGACCAATGGGTATGAAATTGAGGAGATGGAAATTTTAAATGTGAGAATCTGTGTTCTGCTTTGCTGCTGTGTTTGCAAGATATATTGTGTCTCCTGCCTCTTGTAGGAAAGCTAAATTATTGTAATGCTTGAAGCATATAAAACTTTTAGTGAAGTCTTTCGCCGCTGTCCTTGTTCCTGGACAACAGCACTGTCTCCAGTGAGGAACAGTGGCTCCTCCAGGAGTGGGAAAAGGCAGAGTCCTGTGAATCCCACATGTCTGGCCCTGCTGTCCCGCTCCCCTGAAACAAGCAGCCCCTTAGGGGAAGAGGTTGGTGGCTCCATCCCTGACAGTATAATTCCTTGGAGATGGTCATTATTAGGAATGCAATTTAAAGTGGCTCTGAAGCTGCTTAAGCATTTAATACTAAAAGTGATTAAGTTTTTGTTGAGGGTGAAGGATAGAGGCTGACTATGAACTCAACTGTCTGGGTGCTCGCCTGCCAGGTGGGACCTGGCCTCTAGTCCCTGCCTTGGTAGGTACGGTCTTGATTTCCATTACCGTTCTCTAAAGCACCCGAAAATCAAAACATTTTGCCTGGCTTTTGCATATATTGAAAGCTCACTGACCTAAACAGCTTTTTTTTTTCCCCTCAGGTTTTCGTTTTCACAAGAAAATCTGTAGAGCCTTTCTTCAGGCCATCACCTCCCTAGTTTTTCAGCTGGCAACTGACCCGTAATGGGCAGTGACCATTTGGTGTCTAAGCCTGTGCCTGCATGAGGGAGTGAAGGATTGGCCTCTGATCTCCCCCTTTTCATCCGGCTTTTGTGAACACCATGTGAACTTGACTTATCCATATATACTTGCCCAGCCCAAACAACGAAGGCACTTCATACTAGTATAGCTTGTGGTTCAGTTTTGACTTGTTTGGGAGTTCTTACGAATTGGATGATAAAACCAAAACTGAACTTGCCTGTCAGCTTTAATGGATGGGACTTCTGAAATCTTTTGAGGTGAGGAAGTTGAAGGACGATAGCCTGATGCAGGGATGCCCAGGATCACCCAGACGGAGAGGCAAAATAATGAAATGCTGACTGTCAAAGAGTAGTCATTCTTAATCCAATAGTTCATGTGTAAGACTACTTGTATTTTTATTTCAAGTAAACTAAATGGCTTTGGATGCATTCCAGGCCTTGGGATCGTCTCTGTCCTGCATTTTCCATCACCATAGTCCTTGCAGCAGCAGAGCTGGCTGAGTGGTTCCCAGTCAGCCAGTATTACCAGCCCAGCGTTTCTGCCATTACACTGAACGTAGCTAGTTTTGAATGGCCAAACATTGTAGTAATTCACACTGCTACTCGTGTTTTTTTGTGAGCTTGGCCTTGATAAACACCTGCAGGCAGGGAATCTTTGCAGGAGTTGCATTTTCAGCCTCTGGGAGCCATGGCCGCTTGCTGAATGTTCTTTGCCATCCCGAATTTGACTGCTGCAGTCCTGTTCCCTATGATTGCCGGACTACGTGAGGCACAGTGTTATTTTTGGATTGCAGTGTACACAGATTTACATATGCGAAGTGGCACCTCATTGAGCCATGGGGCAAAATACTAACCCCTTGAAAGGAGTCAGCAGAGCTCAGTGCACCCCAGGTAGTGGCCCTTCGTTATTTGCTATTTCACAATTGTTATTGAGTTTTCCTGTGTTTTGAGGGGAGCTAGGGCAAAATGTACTAGGGTATTGCTGTTTATTCCTGAATGCACATCCAATTTAACATGTTTTGAGGTTAGCTTCTGGGAAATTAGGTTACTGTTTGTGATGAATCCCCATTCTGTCTGGCACTTAATTTTATGTATCGTGGTATAAGAATTCTTCAGGTCAATGCTCGTAGTCATATGGTTTAGTTTTAGGTATTCCTATGAGGAGCAGGGAGTTGGACTTGATGTTCCTTATGGGTCCTTTCCAACTCGAGATATTCTATGATTCTGGTGCTGGACAAAGGTGAAATTGCTGTTCTCTGTTTTTTGTTTTTTTTTTCCTTCTGCAGATAATGGGACATAATCAGTCAGATAGCTTACATGGCGAAAATACATTCTACTTGAATGAAGCTGTAGTGTGTGTGTCTTTAAGCAGTCTCAACAGATCAGATTCTTCTCTCATTTATGAGGATGGTGTGTATGGGCTGAACATCTCAAATTCTGATATAGCAAGGACTAGTGAAAATCAAGTGGACCTCAAAATGGACACTTCTTGTCAGCCAACATTAACCAGTGCACTGTGGAAATCCACTTACCAGCAGATGTCTTTTTCCTGCAAAAGCAACAAGGATGCCTTTAATAATGGTAATTAACACTTTATTTAACTAACAAGTAGTATGGGCAGTTTGCCAGCTCTCAGAATGAATAGTCCTAGGAACGAAGACAACTTGGTAGCGGTGGAAGCAATAGATTTTGCTAAAACAATTGCATGCCACTTTGCAAGCTTGTTGAGGGTAGATGAGAAAAAGACCAGAACAGAAATACAGAAAACTTCTGCAAAAAACCCACAAAACCCCTGTTTGTATCTGCATAACAGTACTCAAGAGTGTTGTTCTCTCCCAATCCTTTCCCAATGCTTTTTGACTTGGGTTTTTTTTTGTGAACTGAAGTCATTCTTGCTCTTTCAAGTGCATTTTATTGGCTGTTTTAGAACATACGTGCATTACTTTCTGATTTCTAGTTAGAATATCTTTTTATTTACCATCCTAAAATGATAATCAGTGGTCAAACACCCTCTTCTTTCTTCATGGAGAATGAAATGAAAATATCTTGAAAGACTCTCTAGTTGTGGAAAGAAAATTACATCACTTCTAAGGGATAATATAATCTTTGACAATAAGTTTCCATGTTAGTAAAAATAGCTCTTACTGCATTACCTTTCTTTATTCTTGTATTTTACCAGAATCCCCAAAGATATGTAGATTGCATGGCAGTTATTGATGGTGGCTACCAAAATGAGTGAAAAAGGCCACCTGTCTGAGCACTGCATTACACTGAAAACTCCCTGAAGAACTTAAAAACATGCTAATGAGAAATGCTAAACTATCTGTGTTTTATTTCTCATGTGGCACAGTGATAGTTTTGATCTGACTTGGTGTCTTCATTCTTTCATTATTGTGAGAGTTGTAGAGCAGCATGTAAAAAACACAACAGCTAAAAGTCTTAGGGGACAATGGTGCACTTTTGGTGTGAAAGATTAAGTAATCTGGTGGGGTTTTCCTGCACAGTTGTGAAATTCAGGTGAGACATGGCAAGTCAGCACTGCAGCAGCGCCCAAGCTCCCATTTTTCTGCAGCTGGCAGCGCAGGATGACTTCTGTCCTCACACCAGCTGCATGCAGGTCAGGTCACAGCAAAGACCAGTGGCCAGCAGGATCAGAAGTTGAAAACATACACAGGTACAATGTTTTTTAATTGTCTTAGGTCAAATCTTGAAGTTGTTCAAATAAAAAAGTCCTTGATTAAGGCACTTGCTCCTTAGTACTCTTTGTAATGTATCAAGCAGGCATCCACTACAGCCTCGCTAGTTCTTGGTACATGGATTGCCAAAATAGCATTTTATAATCAAAGGCAGGGCAGGCTAGTCTCATCACCACAATCAGCAAACCAAGCTGATTAGTAAAAGAGATTAATATTTCTAAAAATGCCTAAATAATTAGCCTGGTGAAACTTGTTCTAGTTTGACTGAAGTTGTCATTTTAGTAATAGGTTAGCTAACCTAGTGCAAATTTGAAAAGGAACACATATGTGGGTTTAAACCTCTCAAAAGTGGATTAGCTTGCACTGGCAAACGTTCAGCTGCAAGCTAACCAGGATACTTTCTATTGAGCCCACATGAGAGCATCTGGTTTAATTAAAATGGCTTGTACCAGTTTAATTGCACTGATTCTAAGATAAGCTGGTGGAGCTTCTGTATGTAAAGATGCCTTTTACCTACAGTGGGCCAGCTTTGTGTTCAGCTGCTGTCACTGCATCTTGTGTAGACATTCTTATCTTGCCCTGGTAACAGAGCACCAGTGCAGTCCCAGCAGCTTGGGTACCAGCACTGGCTCTGAAGTCTGCCCAAGAGGTAGAGTAACAGGCTAGTATAAGTCTCTCTGGCTAAGACATGTCTGTAAAACCTGCAGTTACTGCCTTGACTGAGTCACAACGTGCCTTTGGCAAAGCAGCGCAGCAAACCCTTGCAGCATCCTGATGGTGCAGATGGTGCTGCAAAGCCCCCTGGCATGTTGCTAGAGCAGGCAGGGCTCTAGCCCCAGAAGGATGTGCCATCACATTCCACCGTTGCATTTGTGATTCGGAGGGTGACAAGTATTTTATGCCCTGATTGTGCAGTGCATGAGTCTGCATGATTCAGACTTGCTTCTGTCATGCATCAGGAGCCACTGTATGGGGAGTGGGGAATGAGAAGAACGCTAAACTTCCCCCGAAAGACAGATGGCATCCAAAGCCCCAGCAAATGACTCTGCACATGGAAATGAAGTAAATCACTTGTTCCTAAACAATCTGAATCAAGCTGAGCAGTACGAACATTTCATACAAGGAAGCTGATTTCCTTTTTCTTAGTATTTTGTGGCCGTGCTTTTTCCCCAGAGAGTTTAGCAGAGTTCAAGAAGTTCTCTGACCTTGTGCCTCCATTTGCTGACACCTCTGTAGGATATAGTCAGTTTCTATTACTGTGAAAGAAAACCAACAGAGATGCAATGAGAGAAAGGCTAGAAAGAATTTGCAAGTTAGCTGAAACTTTTCATATTTTCACGTGGATGAATGTTTCATGACATTTTCCTGCACATTTTTCAACCAGCTCTATGTATAAAGTCTCATAGTCATCTTTCAAAAAACATTCCTAAATAATAAGTCAGAATAGAACTAAGAAACAAATACTGAGTATGGTTTACTGGAAATAGCCACATACCGGATACATACATGGCCAGATCTTGCATATAGTAAGTTTTATGTGTACACAAAAGGAATTTCTTGGTTTTGATTAATTTTCCTAGAATTATTAGGCACCCTGTAAGAAGTCTGGTCTGTCAAAAAAACCTTAAATTATTTAATGAGAAGCACCACCTGAACACATTGTCAAAGAGTTAATCAGGCTGCATTCTACTGTATGTTAAGTACTATGCAATTTAGCTTCATAAGTATACTCAAAGGGAAACGGCTACATTCCTCCTGTGCATAATTTTCCATTCATATTTTCTAAGGCAAGACATATGTCTTCACATAGCCAGCATCATGATTATATATCGTTGTTTTATGTGTATGGGAGGGAACTTTACTAAAGACCTTGGGGCAAGTTCCCACAAAGCTGAAACTGGCACAAGTACACTCGCTAGAAAAGGTGTGTCAGTCAACAGGAGGAAAATATGATTGAAAGAAAAATGTGTTAATGCTTTACACTAATGTTTATGAAATTATCTGCATGAAAGAAGACAAGTACTTTGGCTAATTAGGAATCAGGGGAAGTATAGGTTTTGTGTCAGACTAGACTGATAATTGAATAAATTACTCTTGCATTTAATTGACATGTCAGGTTAACTAACCGAAGTGATGCCTAAGGATTTACCTATGGATTCACCTCTTTGATTTCAGGAATCAGTGCAATTTTAATTCTTTTAAGCTTTGAAGTGAACAGCATTGTTCGCTCGTACTGCCTTTCATTTTTTTTTTATTCAGATGATGTAGCTACAGGAATAGAGTTGAAAAGTGATAGATCTGGAAAACTGCACTGAAATTTGATTGTGGGAGGTTTTTTCCCCCCAGACATTTGCAGTGTTAGCATGAAGGATCTTTATGCATGATGTAGTGAAAAATATAGTTTAAATCTTTATGGGGAACATAGAAAAACCTGTGATCTTCATAAACAGCCAAATACAAAACCAGGGAGCAAAAATAGGTCTCTATTTGACTAATGTGATTTTAATCTTTTTTAAAGGGCACAAATTTGTACATATATGCATATAAGCAAATGAGATGGATTGTTTTGCCAAAATCAAACTATTTATAGTGGTTTTCATGAAAGAAAGTGGTTTCTAGAGATGTAAAATATTTAATTTGCAATAGAAAAAGCAAAAACCCCAGAAAAAATGTGTAGTATCCTATTACTCCATTTTTTTCCTTATTCTTTATAAGAAATTCCCTTCTTATTCCTTAAGGCAGATTGTGCTAATGGTGATTGCTGTATTGAACCTGTTCTCAAAACTGTAGATCAGATTCATTTATTTTAGTTTCCCATTGGTAACTGAGATGAGGTTTAGAACGTGTTATTTTTTGGCTACCTTAACATCGGTTATGGCTTAATGACATTGTATAAAAGTACCTGCATATGCTTGCATCAGGGAGGTTGAGGACGGTGCTGTATGGGCCTGGCTCTTTTCTCATATTTGTGTAAGACGAATTTGTTACAGTCAGAAGAGGTATACAATGTAAAGCTGATGCAAGTGTGATAAAAAACAGGTGAAATATGCTTTGCACTACAGTGTTACAAAGCCATCTGAAGATGGGCAAGCTGTTTCCCCGTGGTTCCAAGTCAGCACAGGATTTTGGCAAGGGGCAAAGCTGAGTAACTCAGGGCCTTATTCAAATAAGCATAGCTACTGCTGCCAGTGCTGGAGGTGGTTAATGGGATCCCATATTGAGGACTTTGTTGAATAAGGTCGCTTTTGTCGCTTGGAACCTGTTAAATAATGACTAGCTCCCACAAAAAAATCCATCACAGTTCTGCATATGTGACCGTTGTGAGTTAATTTCTGTACTATTGCTGCCGTATGAACTCCTGAGTACATCTGACCCGCTCGTCTTCTGAACTGGAACGTAATTGTGCCCTGTACAGCACACGCTTTACATGTCTCCTGTTTAAACAGCATCCTTTGTAGCCAACGGGAGGCCAGCCCCTCAGCACCTGCAGAATGGCATGTGAAGATGCTTTTCTGCCTATTTTGAGTTTTTCTGGTGTGTTTCACAGTATTTTTAATAGTGCTGTTTTTTCACTGTTTGCCCTGCACCGTGAGCAAATTCTTTCTATTGTTCTTTCACTTGGGAAGAGGGAAGGAAGGAAATCTTTTAAAAGCAAAGGATGACATGACCGTGGAGCTCCCGGTTTGTAAGGAAGTCTCCTGAGCAGATGTGATATTTTGAGCTACCTTATATGTTTTGTCTTTTTTAATTGAGTAGATGCCAAATTGAGAACATGCAATTAATTCCAAATTGCCCTTTCTGCATTCAACATATCCCTTCTGCTCTTAGCATGGATGGTTGCATAGGTGAGCACAGAGCCCATTCAGTGCTCAGTGTAAGTTACAATGAGAATAAAATGAAATGGAGAGATATAAGAATATGAAGTTGAGTAACATCAGCACCTGCATCTCTCAAGTTCAAAATTGCATCCATTTATTAGAACAAGTAGGATCTTACTTTTAACTCTGCAGCAGATAACAGCAAATTTCCCTCGTCTCCATAACTCAGAACATCAAGTTTTGTGCTCTGCTGTAAGACATCACTGTCTGTGTGATACTTGGTGGAAGTGAATCACAGGGGAAGTATTTTTTTCTCTTGGGAATAACACTGCCATTTGTTTAAAGCAGATGGCAGAAGGGATTAAATCACATGGCAGTGTGATACCAAAGTGAAAAATATGTCGTTATATGTAATCTGCAATTAGTATGTTTCAAGTAACACTTGCTTTTCGGCTCTGCAGCGCTAGGGTTTTGTAGTTCTGTTACTAATTTTCTCATCTTAAAATACTTTTTCTCGTTTCTGAACATAACCACAGTAGATGCAGCAGTATTACATAACCTTTTAATTAAGGCAGTTAATGATGTTCTGGTTTTATATTGTATGCTAATGTAAGTACAGAATTTCCTGTGTAATGCTTGTCTGATTTTATTCTTTCTAATATCTTATTTAGAGCTCATTCATTAGGAGGGAAGTTTAAAATAGTGCACATCTTTAAGGTGATAAATGGAGTGACAAGATTGTCCCTCCCTGTCTTTTGAGGTACCACTGGTGCTGGTGTAAATCTGCACACCATACTCAGGGTTTCATTGCCTGCAGACTTCTTAAACAGGATGATGGCCAAGTCTTTCTCATTTTCCTCGTATTTATGGTTCCAGCAACTTCAGTGCAGTGGTTTTTGAAGTCAGTGGAATTACTGGCATCAATGAAACTTGAACAGTTTGGACTATATCTCTTACATGCAGATTTATTCTTTACTTAGGTAAGGTTGTTCCAATAGATACAGGTTTCAGGGAAGTAGAAGGAGAGAAAGAAGCACCTTTTGAAGCAGAAGACCCTGGGCAGGGGGTCTCTTGCCAGACACCTGTTTTGTAGTGAAGCAGCTCCAGCTCAGAGTTGTGCAGAGCTGTGACTTTGACAGCAAGTGTGCAGGGAAAGAGGTGATCTCTCAGGAAAAGCAGTCACAAAACAAGAGTCTTGCTAATTGTTGTTTGATGTCAGGAACATACCTTGGGAGGTCTGTGTTTTCCTCAGGTAATGTGATCTCTGGGTGGAGACCTGGTTGCGTGCCCTGCTTTAGTACATTAAAAATGTTTTGTATACATTTTGTAATGGAGTTAGAGCCTGAAATAGATGCACAAGTATGAATAAATAATGCATCCTAATGGCTGGGAGAAGCTGTTTATGGATGATCAAATTTTGCAAGATACTGAGTATGCAAACACACCCTGTAAAATCATGTAGCTGAATCACCAAGTGTATCTGTCTGGCTTATTTTGAAAAGTAGAATCTCATTTTAATTATTTAGTATAATGCTTTACATATTCCAGGAAATGGCCTGTAGCATGTTGTGTAAAAGTAATGAAGTCTTAGTAATATGAAACCTCCTCAGCAGCATCTGCTGTTAAATATTTATTGAGAAACTGGGGAAGACTGCCTGTCTATCTTTTACTGGCATTGATCACAGGAGCACCCGATGGCCTTCCACATAAATTACATTGGCCGTAGCCAAACTGCTAGAGGAGATTTCATGGAGCATCTTGTTCTGCTTCCCCAGATGCTACAGAAAACTTCCCTTTGGGTGTAAATTTTCGGTGGGGCAGTAGAGGGGAGAAGCCTTGGTGCTGGTATGGAAGTTGTTTTTAGTTTAATCAAATATGAAGACTTCCAACAGTTACCTGCCGAGATTCCTTGAGTGTCCCTTGCAAGTTTGATCTAGAGCTGGAACATAAATGATACAAAAATAAATGTGATTTAGCTGTATTTGTTTCGAGTCTGCCATAGAAAAATCAAAGAAAGCTGTGTGTCTTTAGAAGTCATTGAATATATTCCGTGTTAAAGAATACATGACAGATAGGGAAACTAGTATATTTGGCAAGGATAAAAGAGGGTTTTTTTTCTCTTTTTTTTAATTGAGGTTGAGAATTGCAGGTTAGTTATTGCTGACAGCAAGAACTGCAGAGAAGCTGTGTCCAATGCAGAGGAACTTGCCATTACAGCACAGCGGCAACAGGAAGGGAATGAAGGTCCTAAGAAAGGCTTCTGCGTTAAACACAGGCAGTTTTGAACTGAAGGGGAAAATGAATGCAGCAGGGTGTTTTAAAACGTAGCATCACTTTTCTCCTGCTGTGGTGAAGTGGCCTGCTCTCTGGAGTGGTGGGATGGGACTGGTGCAGAGCTGCAGTGCATGAAGTGAGGGGGTGGGAAGGCACTGGAGGGAGTCAGACTAAAGCAGAGCTGGGGTCTACAGAGGCGCAGCTGCAGGACTAGAGACAAAGAAAACTTGTAGTAAAGGCAAGGTAGAAGGAGGTGGTGATGAATTCAGGCTTAAGGGTAAGACCAGTGTTGCCCACAGTGGAAAGAAGTGGGAGCAGATGAAAGGAAAGTGGATCCAAGTACGTTCCGTGCACTCAAGGAAAGCACTTGGGTGAAGGGATGAAGGCACATGCTTATTTGATCATTGTGCCTTTTTCTGGTTTTGATGTACAGTTTTCCCTTTAGCTTTTATGCAGACTGTTTTCACAGCAGTTACATGTTCACAGAGCATTTAGCAAACAATTAAAAAGGGCACCCATTTCAAAATACGCAGTCACACCCTGGAACTTCCTATGCTTACAATGCAAAACTTGGGGAACGTGCAACTTTTCAATTTTTGCTTTTTCTTTAATGACTGCAAGAAGCAAACATCAGTGCATATACTTCCTGCCAGCCTGACTAAAAATGGATAAAAATGGTTGTGCTAATAAACTTCAGGCAAAAATTAGTGACTGTTTCCTTGTGTTTTGAGCTCAGAGGAAAACAAGTATTTCTGCGACTATCAGATAAGAGGCTTCTCAGATTCTCACTCTTATAGTAATGCCCATATTTTTTCCTGCATTAATCAATAAGCAGCAGCTTCTATTGAAGGGTAAGATTTGAAACAGGTGCTTTGTCTTAATTTTTGCTTCTGCAGCAATTCTATATATTGGTTTAGTATTCCTCTGCCACTTTGAATTTTGATCTCGTCAGCTTTTATGAATAAGAAGTGATGGATCTGGTTTGTTGGGAAACTATCATATAAAACCAAGGTGCTTAGGAGGAGACTTGAGAGTATTTTATAAATGACCTCCCCCTTTCGGCTTTTGTAACAGAGTTGTGCCCTTCTGCTACTCAAGAAAATATTTGCCAAAGTCCAGAGCACACTCCTTTGTGTTGCACCTGAAAGACTGGCCAAAAGCTGGGGACAAACCCAATTGTTTGCCAAGGACTTTGATTTAATGTTTATTTCAAAGCAAAATTGTAGTTTAAAAAAAAAACAACCTCAAAACCATCCATAAAATATGAAGCAAAATTAATCAGCACAGTAATGTCTGTCTGTGGTAACGGAGAGCTCAAGAGAATAGTTTTGATGTGTAAATGTCCCCTTTTGTTTCAAAGGGAGTGAATTCATGTGCCAGAGATGCTATTTTTTCAGGGTTAATGCTAACTTTCTCTCTTCAGGAGGGAAGGAGAGGAAGCTTCACTGCCACATTTTACTTGCGGGGTGCAAATTGGGACAGCAGGCAAGGGCAGTGTGGGGATGTTCTGGCTGGCAGCAGAAAGGGGGGCTGGTTCATTATCTGCTGAGTCTTTGGAAATGCTGTTTGGGTCTGTAACTTTATGGGATTTCTGTTTCTCCAGCAAACATTCAAGCAGGAGTGTTACCCACTGCCAAAGTTTGTTTTGACTTCAGCCTGCTGGCCGAATCTGTCTTCTGCAGATTATGGGGTAGGGGGAAAGAGCCTGCTTCAGATATACTCGCATTAGACACCTGAACGAAGAGGCCGTGTGAGTTTCCCTATGCTTCCTCGCTGTTGTCAGCAGACAGATGAGTCGCCCCTGCCCCTGGAGAGGTGCCCTGCCGCGGGCACGCTGCTGCGCTGGGTGGAGCAGTGGCCCTGTGCCAGGAGCTGGTCACGTTCCTTGTGATCCTTTGTAGGAAGGGTGTTCTTGGGGTTTTATGGTTATTTTCTCTTGATCATTTGAGTGCAGCTGTGTTTAATGAGCTGGAAAAGAAGTAGGTCAATAAAACATGTGTTCGTTGTTAGCAGAATACCTGTTGGACCATGTGTGTGTCTGTAATTGACCATCTAAAGCTTCAAAGCTTAGCACAAAGACAATTTAATAGGGAATTCATACCTAAATAAATTAATATTAAGCAGAAGCAGACAGCTAGCAGGCAGTATGCCCTGCCAAGGTGAGACTGTGGGTATTTAATGCACAGACAAGTTACGATTTCAAGTCAGACCTATTTTTAAGTCTCTCATTGATATGCATTAAAAAACAGCATGCCAAAAATAGTTTAGAAGCTGTGTGCTCTAAAGACAACACAACTGATAACATAGCCATGTAAGTAGGTTAAAATTTTAAATTATTTCAACCTAGGGGCACACTATGAACTTGATGTTAAAGTACTGTCACTGGCAGTGTCTGAGCTTGGGATGTTTTTAAAAATCTTTTCTTTGATAACATCAGTGTTAGAAATAGTGTGTTTACTGGGCTTTAATAAAAGAAGAGAAGGCTGTGTCTCTTCACGTGACTCTGAAACCTGAAGCTTTAAGACACGGATCAAATAAATGAGTTGGAACCATTATGGAGCTTTACAATAAAGCAGTTTTGGTGGAATAAAGGTAAATTTTGTAGTAGCCAAGAATTTGGTCCAAATTTTCTAGACCAAACTTTTATAAAGAATTACAAGGCAAACCCTGAAAACTGAATTGCATTATTTGACCTAAGCCAACAACTAAACAAAGAACAGAAACATGCAGAATAATGCTGTTTCCAGTAATTTTACCATGATCAAAACCCCAAAGTACAGATGTGAAGAAGAGTTATGTTGCAGACCTTATTCATCATAGACTTTGAATTCTTTCTGTTCTCTGGCTTGTAACAAAAAAAAATGCACCAAAAGCTGATGAGACTAATTAATGTAGGATCTATTACGATCTAATTGCTCATCTGCTTTTTGTGAAAAGACCTTTTATTCATGAAGGTATTTGTTTGCCTAAGAAATGCAGCTGCTGCTTTTTCAGGGGCTTGGGCTGGTTAAAAGTAAATAGCAGCATTAAAATTCTCAGATTGATTTCCTGCCTTATTCAGTCAGCTGGGAAATGGATTAGGCTCCTCTTTCCTTGGTAGCTTCAGGGTCAAAATATTTTTCCTGGTGTTTTTTGAGACCCGGTACCAAATTCAGTTCCCGCTGTGAAATCAGATTTACTGAGGTGCGAAGGCCTGGTTGGTTTCTCATTCATGTTTGAGATCTCGACTTCCAGTGAAACTGCTAGGAATTGTCCTCAGATCCTCAAAGCTTATTAGAGGCTTTTTCTATACCAAGTGGTCTGAACCTGCGCAACAGCAGCGGTGTCCTGGCTGTTCCAGGGCAAAGGGCTGCGTTGCCCCAGCAGGTCCAGTGCTGCCAGGTGGCGTTCCCTTTCTGCCACCAGCCATCAGCTCCATATACAACTGAACCCGCGGTATGGAAAATCCATCGCAAATTGGGAAAGTTTTAGTAGGCACTAAAAAAAGCAATCAAACCCGATCATAGTGCCTTTTGCCAGGAGGAAAGGGAGAGAGGCTGAGGTGCCTGGCGTTCCCTGGGGAACCAGCTGTTACTAATGAATCTGCATGGAAACCACTGGGAGCATCATTAGAGACAAAGAGGTGCCATGGGATTTGCGGGTGGGGACTTTCAGTGGAGCTCATGGGAGTTAGGCTGCCGTTTGCTATTGAACTGTAATGGCAAATGAGAGCCTGTTACCCTTGAATTCCTTTGAATATCCCAGACCCGGTATACTTAGCACTGGTTTTTAGGTGTCTGCTTGTGCTTTGCATTATGCATGAGTGCCAGTGGGGCGATTAAATACAGCAGCTCTGCCATTTCAAATAGGTTTGGCCTGAAGTTGATGTGTCAGCTATCAGTCCAGATGAACTTAGTATAAAAAACTGGTACCAATTATTACAAGTAAATGGTAAAACTAAAACCTAACTCTGCATATTGTTTTCAGAAGAGTAATGGTTTTGAGAATCTTTAACATACTTTTTGCTAAAAGTGGCATAACTGTCTCTTCATTTAATGAAATTTTATTTTGTAAGGAGGGCCAACGTGTGACAGATCTCTGAAAGTCACAGCAAATTAATTCAGTGTATATATGCAGTTTCTGCAAAATCCATGTGGTGAGTTCTCCCCAAACCTCCCCTCCTTTTTTTTTTTTTTTTTTTGTGTGTGTGTGTGTGTAAACAGCTGGGAAGGAAAAAAACGCTGCGTATCCAACCCGGCCTGACCTCAGAGCTGACCCAGCTTTAAGCAGGAGTTTGAACCAGAGGCCTCCCAAGATCCCTTCCAACTTGAATTATCCTGTGATGCTGTGAAATTAGGGTCAGAGCTGGAGGAGAAAAACTGAGGGCTTTCTGTGAAAACCACAGAGGTTTTTTTTTTTTTTGCCTGGAGTGTTTCCTAGTGCCTTGATAAGGTCTTCCTGTCCTTCCCATAATCATCACTGTGGGCACTCCAGCCTTACCTGAAGAGCTCTGATCCTCGGGGGAGTGAGAGGAGGGGTGAAAGAGAAAATCCGTGGCATTTATTTGATGTGGAAGTGCTTACATCCTATGACAACAGACAGAAGGTGAGAATCAGTGTGACTAATGAGGAGTTTACTTGGCTTTTGTATCCCCCCTTCTCCCCCCCGGAGCACGGGCTGTGTTTGTTTTGGTATGTATTGATCTCAGATTCCTGCAAATGCCATTGCTTTGTCCTTCACCTTCCGAGCAGTTTATGCCATGCCGCTAATCCTGTCTCTTCGTGCTACAGGATGGGTAGGGTATGGTCGTTAGGATGCGGCATGCTGCTTTTTTCTGTTTCCCGTACAACATTAGCACATTTTTAGCCAGGAGCCGTCGTTTCTGTGAGTTTGGACCCAGACCCCGTTTGGAGAGCTGAGGTCCCCTTAGAAACTCCCGTGAAAGCTGTCTCCACGTGCTGCAGGCCTGCAGTCTGCCGTTACTGTTACATTTAGGTTGCCTAGAAAAGTATTTTTATTTTGGGGGAGTAGAGTGTCTCTCTGCAGTTTCCTGATGCCTATCCTTATGGCACCGGAGCTAAACTCATGGAGAATGGGGGGAAAAAAATCGGATTTGTTTTTAATGTTGGATTTGGCAGCATGTGTCTGTGTGCATGAGACAATTTGTGATTTTTTTCCAGAATTTGGTAGAAACAGCCTCTAACTCCTTTTGAGAAAATTGGTGTGGGAGACAGCAGGGAATGTCTGGGTTTTCTTTATTTAATGAAATGGTCTCAGTTGAGATAAAAAGGAGAAAAGCTGGATTTAAGCGGTATTTTATGCTGCGGTGTGGCACAGCTGGGCTGAACAGGCTACATGGCCTCAAAATGTTGAAGTGCTGTCACAGGTCACCTAATAGCTGGCCTCCAGCTCCAAGCACATCCCTCTTTTCTGGGGAGCTTGACCAGCCCAACATTGAAAGAGCGGATTTTTCTGGTCTGCTGTTCAGTTTTGTCTAGGGTATATGTGGTGTGGCTGAGGATCTGGCTCTGGCTTTTTAGGAAAGAGTTGCCTGGAGTGTTGTAGGAGAAATAAATTTTGCATAACTGAGAAGCAGTTAAAGGGTGTTTCAGTTTGCACATAAACTGCAGGGGCTGGGATGCGGCAAGATGCCGACAGCCCTGGGCCGCTGCAGAAGTGTGCGGGAGCTGGGACCTGGGAGTCTCGCAGAAGACCCTGTGGAAGGGTCTGAGCTCAGCTTCATTAAAGCTTTGGAAATCTGAAAATATTTTCTGCACTTCTATAAATGTGAAGGAAACATTTTGTTCCTGAGGTGTAAATGAGCAAGAGGAAGGCTGTGGCCAGGTACAGTCACCTTCACTTGTCCTTTCTGTGCAAGGATCTTCTGTGCAGAGCCCAGCAGCGGGAGCACTTTTGCTGGGTGCTGGTGATGTGGGTGCCGGTCTGGTGGGCGCGCTGTTGAGCTGAACACAGCGTGCCCGAGCATCACTCGGCAGGTTGGAAGGGAGCAGAAGAAAGGATAGGTAAATGCTGAATTTAAAGAAGGGGACTCATTTTGTGACTGATGTTGGCAGGTGGGTTACAGTCACAACGAAGGAGACTCATAAAAGGCCGATGGTCCTTATTTACCTGGCTTTTGATCCATACTGACTTACGACTGTCAGCTGTAGTGCAGCAGAGAACAGGCCTGGAGAGGGGCTGGGGAGGTTCCCGTGGGTGCCCCGGCTGCCTGGGAGCACAGGAAAGCTTCCTGGCTGGCGCTTTCTGGTAGCAGCCCACTTCGCCAGCCCTCCTCTGCCTTGCTGTCTACACAGATAATTGGCTTGGTTTCCTTTTTTTTTTTTTTTTTTTTTTGAGCATCCTCAGCTTTCAGAGTTCTTTAGTAGGCAGCAGCTGATGCTTTTGAGGCTGGTTCTGGAGCATTCTTCCCTGTTTTAGGACAACATTTAAAGAGGAGGATTTCTCCCACCATTCTCCTCCTTGGGGCTAAGGGCAGCCCATTTCCCTGTGCTGCACCCAGGAGTTTGTGGGAGGCTTCTTGGCAGCTGTTGCTGCTGTGCATAACAAGAACCAGTGCTGGCTGGCGGAACAGTCTGTTTTCCCCACTCTCCCTTCACCTGAGGATGTTATTACCAGTTCTGGCAGTTCTTTCACCCTTCCCGAGCAGCTGCTCTTGGGGTGCATTGCGCTGCTGCCTGTGATTCCAGCTGGTCTCCTGGCTCTGCTGCTTCCAGCATGGCACAGGGCAGGGAGACAGCCAGCACCCTCCCCGCCGGCAAGCTGAGTATGTCGGCCCAGGGACACATTGTGCTTTTATTAGGCAGAGGCTGTGTTGAGTGCCATCCGAAGCGCAGCCAAAACCAGCCCCTTCCCTCCTCAGTTGGATTAAGCACAATCTTTCCAGCCTGAGAAACGACTCGTTACCCCAGTGGCAGCTGGGCTCTCACCTCCTGGGTGCTTTCCTGCTGTTCAGGTTCTCTGGATGCAACAGAATTTTTTTTTTTAAAAAAAACCATACTAAAAAAGCAGCTAAACTAGCAATAAATCATTTATTTCGGTAGTGACAGAATCTGATTTGTTTTTCTAGAATGCTAAGAGTTTTCACTACTCTGCTTAGAGTTGTAACAGATAATGAGAAATGGTTTGGAAACAGCTACTGTTTTAATGGGCGAAGCAATTACTGTTTAGTTTTGATGGTGGAAAATAACTGCACGTAAGGTGTTTCTTTTCTGTTTTTTTTCAAATTTGTAATTAGGCTTCTCCAATTATGTACTTCATAAACTTTGGAAACAGATCTTTCAAATAAGTGCTTACTGCCTGGTATTCTTAAGCACATAACTTTATTAAGGTGAATAGACTCACAGGACTTAAAAGGAATATTAATGTGGGCAAAATTACCCCGAAATAGAAGTGTTTAGAGGTTGAGGACCTTTCACTGGTAGAGCTCTTTTTAAAAAATAAATAAAACTGAAGTATCCAGTTTCCATAAAGAAAAGCAGACGTAGGATATTTCTGGTTTCTTCTGTTGCTGCAAATTGTCATCTTTTTCTAATATAGCTATCAAAAAGAAATAAATGCAAAAGTCATCTGTAACAAAGCAGGGCTGTTTGAATAAGCTGGGGAGTCAAATCCTGCTGTTATCTATTGCAAATAACTCACCTGCAATCAAGACTTACTCTGGATTTTCACCAAGACGGAAACTTGATCCTTTAAATCCACTGTAAATCAGTAAAAGAAAGGGAATTTGGGATGAATTTTCTTAACATCCTGTGTCATCCCACTATGACCAAGCACCACTTGTCTATAAAAACCTTGCCCCTGCCACTGACCCTGCAGTCTCAGCAGCAGGTGTAACATACATGTGGCTTTCTCTGGGAGCTGAAACCCCAAAGCCTGTTTGCTCCCCCCAGCTGTGTGAATATCAAAGAGGAGAAGATGCTGAAGGCAGAGGCAGCGATACGATGTGTTCCCACATGCCCATCACATAATCATTTCCCACCACTCCACACACCCCATGGCAAGGAGCAGCCGGGGAGCCTAGGCTCTGCAGGGTGCCAGCAAGCTTGTTTTGCCTTAAACTCCTGCCTCAGTGAACAAGACTGGTGAAAGCCACATGTGTCAGGGAATGCCAAATGTGGGCAGGTGTCATTTTGAATTGCCACAAGTTAGAGTGACACAGTGTGTAAAAAAAAAAAAAACCCGAGTATCTCCTTTATAATAGATTTTCATTGTGCATACATGTGAGAAGGGGCAGGGACCAGAGCAGGCATGAAATGTCTTTTTAGCTCTCTGCATGAATGACCAAGGCCCAAAAGACCCCAGTGCTAGGTTTGCTTGCTTCTAGTGTTGCCCATGCTGTGGGAGGGGTGCCAAGCTCCCCTTCTTCCTGCAAAGTCCTTTTTGCAGAGGGAAGAAAGAAAAGTTAACTCTCCTGATGTAATAGCAGAGGCCGGTCAGGCCAAGATTACAGTGAAAAGTATTGCAGCCTGTCCATTGCAGACTTCTCTCATCCCTAGGTACGATGATACATGCTCCCCCATTGTGCAGCTTGTTTTTATGGTAAAAATTGCTTTGCAGAAATAAAGATGTAGGAAAACCAACTACTAATGCCTGAGGGCCTGAAGTGGTACAGAAAGCTGACTAGGGAGAAAACCCAACTGCGGTTATTTTTTTTTTTTTTAAGTAGTGCACAGATCATCACAAAAGCCTTCAGAGCTCAGTGCTAGAAAACAGGTACCCAATTCTCTGCATTTGCAGGAGAAAATTGGAAAGATAACAAAGATCCTTGTGAAATAATTTCTTAGTGTTTGGGTGCAAGTATTTTCTCCGCATCATACCTAAAGGATTGAGACAAGAACAGAGTAGGTAGTTTATGCAAATAAACACAGATAAACTTGGCAGAAAAAGCTGAATGGTTATACATCTGTTACAGACTGCAAGTGCCAGTCAAGTAGACTTCTAACTGGGTTTACTCAGTTGATTCCTTTTCATCCATAAAGGGAAGGTTTGCAAGTAAGATTCTGTGTAATTATGGAAACTGTATTAATTTTACAATTGTATTATTACTAATAAAGGTACTAATTATGTGCTGTATGTTTCCCTCCAGCCCAACTCTTGACAGCATTTATGCCTTTCCCTTATTGTGTGTTTGGTTAGTTAAATATGGGTATAAATTTCTTCTATTGTAAAAATAGTGACAGTGATCATCCCTTGGATGAGAGTGGACAGACTTGAACAGATTTCAGTAAATTTGGGTAAGGTACCTCTCACCAGGCTGTAGTATAATTTGTAATACAGCAGTGTTTTCCTTTCTAGACAGATGCAGTGAACTAGAAAATGGTGTTAATGAAAAAGTCAGAATTTGCTCTTTACGATGGCACGGGCATGGCAGAAGAAGCATTGTCACGTCCTTCTCTTGTGCGTTACAGATCTGAATGCATCACAGACTCAGGGTCCCCAAACAAGCGTTCCAAACCAAGGATCCATCCAGCTGCCACGGGTAGACGCACTGCTGCTGAACCAACAGCCTGAGACGCCGCAGGACGCAGAAAGTGGAGGCAGAGTAGAGGAGAAGATTGTTTACCTCTGATGGCTCATTTTCTAATCTCAGTAGCACTTTGGAAATATAATTGTGTTTGCTTTTCTAAATGTCCGTAGTTGCTCTCTGTATGACCAAATAGCTTTAAGGATAGTATTTAATATTCAACGCAAGATTTTCCCCATGATAAATATAATGATTAAGTTATTTTGAAGCCTTTGTTTTATAATCTTTAATTTATGACATGATTTCAAGTGCTTTGTAAGAAGCAATGGGTAGCAGGGGAGACGTAACGTTTTGGAATTGTAAAGATGCCACCAAGAGCTGTGAAAGTTAGTGTTGATTTTCTCTTGAGCCCTCTTTTTAAAAGGGCAAGCTAAGAGAGATGGGCCTGCTATTTGAGATATCAAAGTATGGATCAGTAACCTTCTAACAGTTGTGATATGAGAAGACAGCAATGTAAGAATGATGGCTATAGTCTTTGCTGAAATGTGCTATGTACCCTGAACTATTGGGTCATTTTCCTTATCCCCTGGCTCAGGAACTGCTCAGAAGAGGATGTTTTTTATGATCTCAACATAATTGCATAATTGTAAATGTTTGTTCATGTCCCAAAGCTTATCATCATTTTGGTACTACTGCCAGTTTCTGTGTAGAGATGCTATAAATCAGTTTGTTATTGTATTATAACTGTATCTCATTTCAGTAAGTGCCCTTATGCATTAAAATTTACCAGATGAAACCATCTCACTGGTCAGAAGAAAAGGAAGGGGAAAAATAGTAGGCTTTTAGTTAACTGAATCCTTCTGAAATTCTGCTGCTTTCCCACGTAGGAGCCAGCTAGCTTCCTGCTTTTCAGGTTCATGGGATCATCTGTGCGTTTGGCAGTAAGAAACCAAGGCCCATTGTGTGCCTTTTGTCTTTCAGAAATATTTGTACGCTTATGTCAAATTGAATAAAAGTTCTGTGCATTTCTGCAAAACTGTAACTTTGATTCATTATGAGGTCCTCCAAAGAAGTTTGAAAACAGGAGGAAAAAACAAATAAAATCTCCTTGCCTGGTTTGCATGCTGCCCTGCTGCAGATGTGCGTGCCTTGGTCCACTGCAGCCAAAACTGTGCTGTGGGCACCTCAGCTGGCAAAACCAAGGACATGCTTATTCGAGCAGGCGTGGGCAGCCCTCTGGACTGGCCAGGTGCTGCTTAGTGTGGCTGAGGGTATCGGCAGCAGCGCAGCAGGGATGCAGCTGCACAGCTCCTGGATCAGAAGTGCCTCATATCTGCCCAGCTCACAGGGCAGAGGAGTGCAGGATTGCCCCTGCCTGTTTGTCTGGATAAGCCCCAACAGTCATATGGTTTCCATTTTACCCTAAGCCTTGTGTTGCGCAAAATCTCTTGCAGGGGGCAGAGTTTTAGATAGTAGACGTTTGTCAGCAAAGGTTTCCTGATGCGGAGGATTCTCTTCCAGGGACTGGTGTGCTATTGGGAATATTCAAAAGCAGAGCTTTCCGAGTTGCTTACTGGGCTACCAGACTAGCTGTTCAGTTGGTATCTTGGGCTAACAACTGAGCAACTGACCTTGATGAGCAGGACCTGATTCCCAGCTGGTATTAATTGGTGTTCCAGTGTCATCAGGGACAGACTGGGCCTGCAGATGTGTTTTCTGGTTTCTATTTTCAGCCTTCAAGACTCCTGCTCACCTGACAGCACTTCTTTAATATGTCTCCTTGTAAGAGAAAAAACCTTTTTAGAATTTCTGGAAGTGTTTTACTTTCTTTACATTTCACAGTTGGACTAAAATTAACATGAGAATCCAACCTCTTTTAAGGGTCCTACAGTTAAGTACAGTCCACAACCTCTCTATTTTACCGGTCAGCAATGAATTCAGGGTTGCCATCTGGACAGCTTTTTGGCAAATTTCTGAATAGCCAGACCAGTTTCTTGGGATGCAGTATGTCCCAGGATACGTGCATTGCCCAGGGATCAGTGGGAAACTGGGAAAAACTGAGTAGTTTTCTCCACAATTACTCTCTCTGCATTTTATTATGCCTTCACTGAAACATCTGGTACTGGTTACTGTCAAATCCAAGCTGCTGGATGGATAGCTGCTGTCCTAGCTTGGTGTGGGAATTCCCATGTAAGCATCTTGCCACTGGGAGAGGAAGAGAGGATACTGCTTCTCTCATCAGTTTTAATTGAGGAGCTGGGAGTCGAAAAGTGGCTGACTGGGACTTCAGCTGTTGTGCAAATTCCTCGAGTCCCCTAACATCAGGCAGCATCTTATTTTGCTCACCTGTGCTTACAGTAAAACTTCTGCCACTTGAGGAAAGCAAAGGCAGGAAACAGGTGGCCTCTAGATTTAGGTATTTTAATTGCATAAAATGTTTAAACTATAGGCCAGTATGGTTTCGGCAGGTGCTCTTTATAACAAGATGTATTATGCACCCGTGAACTCTGTCCATTATTTAGGCATTTCTTAATACTTAGCAGAATTTAAATGCAGCCCCAGTGAGACTCAGCCATTTTAGCAGGCTGTGTTTTCAGTCATTGTCGGGCATATATTAAGGATTTTTCTTCTTTTTTAATTAGAAAAATATATTCAGAAGTTCTCCCCTTCACCTTTATTACATTATTTTGAAGTGGGCTTATTTGCAAGCCCTGTTGTTTTTATTTTTAACTCATCCCATGTATTGTGTTTTCTTTTTGCCGTGCTTCTCAAGGCATCTTGCCTCTGAAAGCTCAAAATCAAATTTAGTCATTCATTTCAGTGTTTAAATTAAAGGAGCAGTTGCCGCACCGCAAATCTCCACTGCACCAGACTGGGCTTTCTCTTCGTTCTTTCTTTTTTTTTAACTTTCTTCCATCATTTAACAAAAGGGAGATTTCTTTACTGTAATACCTATACTTTGTCCATCATTTTATCCTTAATGTTATTGTATGCTAGTAAAGCTCTCATATCTTAACAACTTTGAGAGATTTTTAAGGGAAACTTGCAACAAAGCTTTTTTCAGCAAATCTATAAAAACAGTAAAGAAGGAATTCATGAAGGGCTCAAGCTTACAGTGGGCTGGATCCAGAACCTTGGATTTATGCATTCAGTCATTTACAGAACAAGGCCAGAAGAGAGCAAATGCTTCACCTGGCTGCTGTTTGAGTATTAAGGTACAGAACACAGGTGCATTTTTAAGAGATTTTTCACAAAGCTTGTCCATGTAATTTTCAAATGACTAAATTAAATACAGATTAGGCTCTCAGCAAAACTCCCCAAAGATTGTTTACTAAAGTGATTAAAAAAAATCTGTTAATGTTTGCCATGTAAGGAACATGAATCATTTTACTTAGAGTGCCCTGTGGGCTGCATTAATTTATATGCCACCCATTTAGGTTAAAAAAGCGAGTAAGATTTTTCACTACTTCTTAATCAAGTAGGTGCAATTCTGTAGTATTGTGCCATAATGCTGGTAAAATCATGTTCATGGTGGTGTTAATTCAGAGAAAAGCAAAGAGGCTGTGCTGTCGTAAGTAACGTGTACAACTTGCTTTGACTGAATTTTTAAAGCAAAGGAGAGTTGCAGATGAAGCAGTTTTCCTTATGCATTTGATGACAAATGGGGAAATAGCGTGACTGCTCAGATACCTTCTAATGAATATTCTCTTTGAAAAGAATTCCAACCCCAAATCCTTCCCATCCAAAGCCTTCACTATGCCCAGTTTGTATTACAGAGGTAGAAACAGTATAGGTGGTGGGGCATTAGCATACTGTAACAGGTTGGTTGTCTGCTCTTTCTTACGGAATTGCAGTCGCTTTCTGACTTTTTTGCCAAGGTAAATGGATGTATTTGTTGTTTTCTCATCCCTAATAAAGATCTGTATGTAGAAGCACTGCAGAAGTACCTGTGAATATTCGTGGTAATCTTAGTCATAAGGACAGCTACCTGTTAACCTCCAAAAAGGTTTTTCTGTCTCACTCGTTGTCAGGTTCTGAGATAAGACTATGAGGACAGCCTGAATTCAATGGCTTGAAATTTGCATAAAGGCTTCCTTTGGCAGGCTGATGTGAAACCAGAGTGTTTAATTTCTTTAATATAAAGGAAAAACCTCGAAGGATAACCTTGCTGGCATTAATCTGAAGTGTTGTCATTAATACAGCCCTTTGTAAAAGTGCATCAGACAATAGGCTACTAGGCTTCTTTTATCAGGAGATCACCAAATTCTAAGAGGATTGTGGAGGAACGTGCAAATGTTTTGTGGGCCATGGTGGTAAAATGATCTGGATGCGTCATCTGGGAATGTCAATGTTTTTCACTGACGTGCAGAGCAGTGCAGGCAGCAGCTCTATCCAGGTCAGTAGTTGGTTCCCAAATTCCCAGAGACCTATGTTTCCTATCCTGGGGATCAACTATGCAGAAGTTTCTTCCTGTTCTCCTTGCTCACTCAGTCTCAGGCTCAGATAAGGATGTTCCCACCCCTTACATGGAAGGGCTCTGCCACAGGGAGGTCTGCAGCACCTGCCCAGTTCTGAGGTTGGGTCTTGAAATATTCTGGGTGGAGACCACAAGGAGAGAAAAGAAGCATGGAAAAGACACTCTGGATATAGAGAAGGCAGCAAGAGTGTCCCCTGCCATGTTTTCTAGGCTCCATCATAGAACAAGCATTTTCATTTGGAGAAAAAAATCAGTAATTATACTACTTATTGTTTGTTAGACTGATAATCTGAGAACTGGTTAGATGCCATATTTTTTAAATCCAGTGCCAGATGGAGCAAGGATCAGATATTTATGAAAGTGACAGTGAAGCATGCAAGTTGAAACACAGAATTTCTCCTATGGAGGCTGCTTAACAGACCCAAGGGAACTTTCTTATCAGCTTTCTATAAAACTGCCAAACCATGCCTACAGGAGCTATGCAGAGGTGTGAACCTTTTGTTAACTCAGGTTACCACTGCTAACAACAAAGCCCTGCATGGATGAACAATCCCATGAACTGAAGACGTCTTGTCAAAACCAGCATGAGTCCCCTGCCCTCCTATGCAAGTCAACAAAGAGGACACCTGCATTCCCTGTGTTCAGCTCATCAAGGATGCTCAGGTCAAGCTGCAGACCTACTTGTGCTCCTCTTGAGTAGTGTAAGAAACATGAGAAATTGGTGCAGCTGCTGGTTAAAGTAAGCAATGCCTCATTTGAAATTAAAATTTTCCTCTTTTCCTACATGCACACAGTTGTCCTAGCATTGCTGAATGAGTGCTACAACAAGCATTGTAGGTCAATTATAAACTCATCAAACCAAGCCCAATTCAGATACAAAGGCAGCCAAGAGGACAAAAATAGCTGTAATAGCACCGACTGAGCATCTCCTACTTTCTGTCAATGGAACGTAACCATTCTCAACCTCTGGGGCCTCTCTCCAGCTTTTGATGCTGTTGACTACGTTACTGATGTCCTGTATGTGTAAAGAGCAAGGTTTCAGTGATGTACACAAATTGTCACTAAAAAGGAAAACATCAGAAGTAGTGATATTGTCTCTCTGCTGACGTTGCTTTCCTTTGCAGAGTCCCACATGACCAGATGTGGTCTGATTTTAAACCTGTGTGCAGCCACTAGGTGAACTGATAAGGTGGCATGGACTTCATAAAATTATCTCCAAGTGCCCAATGCTTGAGTAATGTCAAAACAGCTTGTATCTCAGTGAAGGCTGGACAATGTCAACGCTGCAGGCAAAGGAATGACTTTGAGGATCCAAAGCTAAGGTGTGGCCTCCTTTGAAACACACATCAAATAAGTCATTGACTTTGAGATCTTGCCGTGCTTCTAGATGCCCTATGGACAGAAAAAGCTTGCACATAGCTGTATCTGTGAGTAAGATTCCCTTCATTCTTCCAGATGGTTTGAAGACTCTATGCCACCATGGAAATGATGTCCTGGCCTCATCTGACCTTCATTTGATATCTGGACCACAGCCATGCAAAATACCTGGGCAGTAAGTCATGAGACTGTAGGAAATCCTGTTGCTGCTGTTGAATGTTGTGGAACACATCTTAAGCACATCAGACTACCTTCCAGTTGCTGTCCAGGCTTTCTGTAGGAAGATTTATCACGATAATTTTCTTTAGTTTTAAGTCCTCAGTAAATACCTAAAGCTCCAGGATAGAGGGCATGGTTGTTATTTTTCTATGTCTGGCACAGCAGAATTTTTTACCATCAGGTGAAACTCAGTGGTACAGGAGGCAAAGCTTGCTTGTGGCTGATCCATGGATTGGGAGTGAACTCCCTGAGAAACTACAGGTGCTTGCTAATGTTGCAGGTGAGCTACAAGGCATGTTCCTCCAGATGGCCCTTAACAGGAGCAGTCAGTGTGGAGGGAAGGGTTCCAGCTCTGGGGCTGGTACCTGGCTGTCAGCTCTATGGTGCTGTCATCTTGGTAATCCAGAAAACCGAGCTCTGGGAGGACCAAGCCATTTGGTGCCACTGGAGCTGATGTGACAGGCTGTGCTGGGAGCTGGCTGCACGTTCAACCCTGCTTTGCCACACAGCAGAGTGGTGGGGCCCCAGGGGAGCCCATGCATTGGTCAGATCATCCCCCTGTCTGGCTCTCATCCCTGTGGTACCTATCTTGAGGTTGAATGGTTGTGTGCAGGTTGTGAAAGGTGGCTTACAACCCTGGGAAACCACTCTTGGCATGTAAAATGAATGCTGAGCGCTGAAGGGCATTTCACAATATGAAGTAATTATTGACAAAGGGTAGGGCTCATCAGCTGTTTTACTGGAAATCTTGGTTTGCACAGCAGAAACAGTTCCTTTTCTAATTCTGATTCCAGCTGTTCTCATGTGATTTACAGCACAATTCTTCAAAGAGATCAGGATAACAACTTTCAAATATATCAGCATTGCATGAGACTGCCAAAAAGAGGGGAAGCAGTGTAATTTATTTGTAAGGGGTTAGTCACTTCTGCTTGTCCTGCAGGCAGGACTGCATTGGAATCTCATGAACTAAAAACCCCGTGAGATGGCTGGGACTCCAACATGCTTCTTGAGTATTCTGAACATGACTAACAACATGGTTTACAGACACCGAACTCAAAATATTCTTCCTTCTGGGAAACTGGGAACTCAGAACATCTGGGCAACTGAAATTCCCCAAATGCAGTCCTTCTGTCTATAATTTCAATTAAATGTAATTGAATTAGTGCTCACCACTTAATTTCCCGATTGCCTTCTGATAAGCAGCAACATTTCCCTAAATGTTGCTCAGGTGTTTCCAACCTATTATTTCTGCAACTTCTGTCAGCAATTCTGGGGTAATTACAGAGATGGGCCTGAAAATAAAAGAGATCTGAAGGCCGTCACATATTTGGAACATGCAGACCTGAATCCAAGCTTGAAAGACTCAGACAGAATGCTCCACTTCAACACAATGTTTTTTGAACTCAGTTATGAACTGTCAGACAAAGTGATAAGGACTCAAAAATAAGTGACTGGGGAAATAAACAGCACAAGAAACAGTGGAAACTGCTTCTTCTGTACAGTGTTCAGGGAGTTACTGATGAAAAAATCCATGTAGGCATTCTATGAAGTTACATTATCATAGCAATAATTTGTTATTTTTTGACTGGGGGTTTTGTTAACTGGGGTTTAGTATATAATTATATTACTGGGTAGCTCTAGTGCTGAAAGTAAAGCTGAATATGATGGACTGGGTTTAACACGATGCAAGAATTCACAGCCAAGTAGCAGGAAGGATTATCTCCATCCATGGAAAGGCTTCCACAGGATCCACACCGAGGCAGAGGAGGAGTGTGACGTTGCACTCTCTGATCTCGCCGGAGCTGCTAAATTCTCCTGGAGGTGCCAGGTCCTGCTTCTACATCCGTCGCTACACTGTGGTTGCCCCCCAGCACAAAACCAGGATCTCTGGGCCCTTTCCAGCAGGCATCTGGCCAGGCCTCTTCTCCCCAAGGGCAGATGTGTGAGCATGTGGGGAGCTAGCCCACAAGCCTGGCTCATAGTGGTGAGGATGGTTTCCCCATGCTGCCAGTGTCCCATCTGTGATAAAGTGAGGATTTCTTCTGTATTGCAGAGTAGCTGTGCACTACACATATCACACAAGCAGCTTCTCATATATTTGGTGCTCTTGTTACATTGCCATTTCAGCTACTGTTAAAAGACATTTGACAAGGATATGAAGTAGTGCCTTCTGAAATGCAACATCTCTGTGAAAATTCAAAATTCATTTAAATTTTAACAAAGCAACAAGGGTCAAGTATGGTTATAATAACTAACAACATGTGTGTTGTTTAATCTTCAAAGCAAGTTTTACCTTTAGAGGTCCATAATTTACTCAGTAAATATTGTTCCTCTTACTTCAAAAGGAAGCAATAATTACATTATCCCTGGACTCAGATTAACATTTAACTTGTACATACCTTCAGAGCAACATAGTTGTCTACATACAATAGCAAAATAATTCTTTTCAACTCTGTGTGTATGCTGTCGGTGTTTGAAGTTGTAATTTAATACCCAGAGGAAAGATATGGCAGTGTATGAGATGCAAACACGCAGAGGTTTTCCAAGCCAACGTGCCCTCCATCCACTTGTCACTGGTGCACAGTCATGGCCTGAAGCTGCCTGTTCCTGCCTCCTCCCCACCCGCTGTTATACCCAAGTCCCTTCTTGAGTCACTTGTCATGCTTGTTTTGTTTTGTTGTGTTTTGTTTTGTTTTAACACAGGGATAATCTGTGGGTTTACAGGATGATAAATGGCGGGTGTTATTCTGGCCCCCATGCAGCACCCTGCTCCAGCCCCACCTGGAGCAGGCCCCAGCCTGGCCTGGGGGCACAGGGGTCCTCTCCCGGCCCCTTCCCACAGCCATCCCTGGGGAAGGGGCTTTCTGGGCACATGTGAGGTGGAAAACAGCAGGGACAGCTTGTGCTTCCCTCTTTGAGGCTGGCCTAAGAGGTTTTATCCAAACAGCTTCCCAGTGCCTTGGTGGCTATGGGAGAGGCTGGGTTGGCAATGGGTTGCTCCTGGCCTTTGGCCATCAGGACTGCCTTCTCTGGGAGGCTAAGACGAGCTTTTCATTCCTGGGAAGCATCCACTGGGCTGGCAGAGCAGCCTGACTCCATCGTGGTGGAGAAATCCAGCCCAGTGCCTCGTTCAACATAGCTAGAGACGGTGCGACCAAAAACCAAGAATGGGGGTCCCTTGCCCACCCAACAACTGAAATAAGCAGCTCTTCCATTAGCTGTAACAGCCTCTGTTACTCCAGCCTCCTTTAAGATTTAAATAATGGGGATCATACCTTGCCAAAACACATGCTTGGAGCCTAAGCTGGTAAGATAGCAGGACTGGAGATACAGGAAATATACAAAGGAAATACCTTTTTGCTATTGTTATTTTCATAATTGCCTTTATGATACGAGTTGCAGGCACAGCACTGCAAAATATTCCTATTCATTTTCTGAAGCCAAAGAGTTTCTTTTAAACATAAAAAAGTGGTACTGGGCTTCTTTCTAGGCTTTAAAAAAGAGTGTGTCTGCTTTAATGTGACTTAGCTTGAACACCATTATACATTTTAATGAGGTGATGCATGAGGAAGGGTCAAGTAGAGCAAGGACTCGTTCTGTTCCCATCAACACTGACACTACATTGCTAACACAGAAGTAATTCTGTGGCCATAATTTGAATAAAATATGTAGCGTAAGATGCTCTATTGAATATTCCAAGTCAGGGGAGTCTGTTGAGCATCGTTGCCATGGGGACCATGTGAAGGTTGGATTAATTAAGGCCTGAGCAGATGCTGTGGAGTATGTAGTGTCATTTGTGCTTTCTGCTTGTAATTAACATGTGTGGGGGGGAGTGAGAAACAAGGGAAGAGAGAGATACCCACTTTAATTTGTGTGTGAGAGCTTTTCAGGTAAAATGGATTATTGGTATATGAAAAGTGATGCCTCTACACATGCTAAAAATACAGATTAAAAATGAAAGAAAAAAGGGACTATCAAAATCAGCATCTAGCTGGGTCATCATGTTTCACATGAAAATGCTAGAATCAAAGACACAAGCTTCCCTCCTTGTTCCTACAAAATTCAGGAATTCAGAAGAGCCGGTCCACCTGTGAAATAGATTAAGATTAAAGAGTAGCATTTAATGTTAGCCTAGAAAGCTAAAACATATCATAGCTTTTGGAGGCATTTATATGCATACATAAATTCATGCATGCAAAGAGAGAGGGGATAGCTTATACACATGCATGTGTATGTAACATTTAGGCCTCCTTGCTGTTTTACTGAAGTCTGTCGGGTACTGTAGAGCTCAAAGGAAGCACTGAAACATCATTTCAAACCCCTTTCCTCTCCCTGTGCTCAGTGAGCATTTGCTCTATTGCTATAGCAGGGCTTGAAGTCTTTAAGATGTTGTTAAATTCTTTCCTCTTTGCCTAATGGTGAGGGAGTAGTGCCCAGTTCTCTACTGGTGCTTCAGCACGTGCCCTGAGCTTCACAGGGAAGGTTTTTTGGGACCACACATAGGAGGGAGATGGACATGGCGGTGGGCATCTGCTCTTCCACCGCTGCTCCTGTTCTCCCTCCACCTTCACATGGGGAGGTGGACAGTCACAAATTTTCAAAGCCTCATCCAAAAGCAAGAGGCGGGAAAAAAATCATGAACTATCCCATGGAAAAAACATTCCCTGAACTTGGTCTTTTGAGCCTTTAGGAAGTGGGAATACAGTACTGCAGAGCAGCCGCGGTTGATTTGTGAATAACTGGTTGCATTGGGACTGCAGTTGCTTGAAAAAGAATTGCAAGAAGTGCTCACAGTGTTTTCTAAGAGTATTTCATTGAAAAGAAATCAGCTTCTCAGAACTGCACACGTTTTCTACAGTGGAGGAAAAGTCTTCGCAGTGTTTCCAAGTGAAATTTTGCAAAAGCCCAACAGCTCCATGTTTTAAGAGGATAAGTGTCCAGCATTTCTTGATTAGAAAATGTGTTCCTACCACTCCTAGTAGTAAGACAAAATTAGGCATTTTTACCTAAAGATGTAGAGGGCAAGAGTAAGGATATTAACTTCCTGAGAGATATTAAATAAAATATTTCTGTGACACAATTCTCATCCTGGATCCTACTTCTAAAAATTATTTTCTAAGCAGTTTTGGCAAAATTTTATTCCCAAGTCTGCTGCTCATATAACAATCAGGTACTTGAAATACTTATTTTTTTAAATAGAATTATTTGTAGTGTAAAACTCTGAATCATCTGTGTGACTGAGGAATGAAAGGTGATGGATGTTTTTTTTCCAGATTGTGAGAAATAACAGCCAGTGTAATGAATGCTGAAGTATGTCTCTTTCCCAGGTGCTCAATCCTCTCTTTCTCTCTCCAATTTGCCTGCTAAATCTGCTGCATTTTCTGCTTATTTCTTAATATTCAAGGATTATCTCAGATGCTCTCTTGGGAAATGTGGCTTCCTTAGGGTTATGGAAATAATTAGAAAAGATTACAGCCTGCTTTTTGAATGAGTCTAGATTTATTTCTATTTTTCTTGTTGCTAATGAGAGGCTTGCTTGTTCTTACTTTGATTTAGAAAACTTTTTTATAGAAAGAAAAGTACAATGTAATCCACAATGTGAAAAAACAAATCTTTGAGAGAAAGTTGAAAAATCAACAGAAATGGCTGAATAGTTTTGATCAAATGAATATGCTTAAATTAAATATAGATAACCTTTTAAATAGAAAGGATTGAAATAGACTGGAGGTATTGATTCAGCTACCATGTCACTAGGAAAAGTCAGAAATGAAATGAACTACGTAGCAGGAATATCCCCAGATTTGTGATGAAATTCAGGTGAATTTAGTTCAAGTACATTTGCTCTTGTCTCTGCCCCAATTCTGAGCCTTTAAGCAAATGAAACCCATACCATTTCTATAAGTACATGTAGACTTGTCTCTTTAGACACATAGAACAGTTTCAGCCAGAGTATACTTTCCTAATATACTACTCCAGACTTTCCTTATAGAAATAGTTTCTGAACATATATATTTAGTTACTGGCTACTTGATTTCAATGGCAAGTTAGATGCTTTCTCAGTTTTAGGTAGATGCCCAAATACCATTTTGCCCCGGGTTCCCGCTCCTTGGCTCTTTGGTTTTGTATGTTGTTGGCTGATCTTACAGTTATTTGGCATCTTTTTCTGTCAAGAACTAATTTTTCCCTTTCATTAGTAATACACAGTGAAATATCGCTATGTTTTTACAATATTTACATGAAAGCCTTCCTACAATTCCTTATTAGATCACTTTCACATACCATTCTCCTTTCCTGGCCTTCAAATTAATCTTTATTTTCCCTAGGGTCCTTAATTGTCTGTCTTCCTTAATGAAACAGTAACTAAATGATAACTCTTGAAATGATCTTTTGTATCTGAAGGTTCTTAGAATATGCCTACACCAACCAACACCATTAAGGACCTTCAGCTAGGTATAAATCAACTAGCTGGGACACTAGACAAAATGTAGCTGTGACAACCTCAAGCCCCACGTGTGCTAAACTCCTTCACAGGAAGAATGACCTACAGTGAGTGCCATACAGCTGTGTCTGAAGTGTTTGTGGTATTCAAGCTAACTTGCTGAAATAGAGCTTGGACATTGTTAAGGCATTTTGTATCTTCCATGTCAAAAAAGCCCAGGGATTTATCAGTAGTAGTTTGGTGCTAAAATTATTGAATAGGGCAGGGATAGGCATTCATATTCTGTATTTATGTCTTAATTTCTTTCCCTAGCACTTATTACTGAATTTATGACTCGACTTCTTTAGTAAGGCTTTCGATACGGCTTCTCTTATTATTCCTGAAACCAAATTGGGCAGGGTATTTGTCAATAAAAATAAATCAAAAAGTCTTGCATCTGTGCTGGACTAATGCTAGGCAGCAGCACAGGCTGGAATCTGGGGGATCCAGACCCATGGACCTGGAGACCCAGAAAAGGAGTAGTGGGACCCAGTGGACCAGCTGAGTCAGCAGTGCACCCTTGCAGTGGGGAAGGCAGAGCTACAAATTCAGCAGTGTTACTAAAAGCATAGGCAGCAGGTCAAGGGAAGCAATTATTTCCCTCCACTGGGTACTTGTGAGGCTATTTCAAGGACACCATGTCCAGCTTGGGGACTCAGTACAAGACAGTTATTGGAAACTGGAGTTTGGGGGTCCAGAGGAGGATGGAGTGCATGCCATACAAGGAGAGTCTAAGGCAACCATGATGGCTTAGTCCATGGAAGAGAGAGCTGAGCTGGGATCTTACTGCTGCCTTCACCTGCCTAATGGGGAATATAGAGGAGATGGAGCCAGACTACTCTCAGGGTTGCCTGGTGAAAAGACAGGAAGCAGCAGATGCGAACAGCAGCAAGGGGGATTCCTACTGCATTTAAAGGAAAAACTCTTCACCATGGCAGGGGGACACATACTGGGACAGGTTCTGCAGAGAGGCCGTGTCATCACCATCCTTGGATATTTTCAAAAGGTATCTAGCCAAAACCCTGAACAACCTGACTTAACTTGGAGTTAGCCCTGCTTTGAGAAGGAGGTTGGAACAGCCACTTCTAGAGATCTCCTTCAACTTAAATTACTCTCTGATTTAGTAAGAATTACTATTAAAACTATCCTGTCCCATCCTGTCTACCAACATATAAAAGCTTTATTGTCTGCATTGCTCCACTAGAGCCTTGATGTTTCATTTGGGTTTTACCACCTCCTTCATTCTGCTTCTGACTTAGAAGGTGTATAACAGATATTTACTGCTGTGAACAGACAAGTTTCTACTCTTATTTCAAATTCCGTACTCTGCAATTACACGGAATTATTTTCTATCAATACAATTCTAGTGGTCGCAGTTCTTTACCCTGGATTTTATTACACACTCACTGCTCTCTGTAGGGGACGATATGTAACTATGTTACCTTAAGTATAACGCTGAAAAGGAGTTTTGCTTCTCTGGATTATTTGTTTTGTTTCACCTTCAATTTAGCTGATCTTCTGCAGGTGGTAGGTTCAGGAGATGGGCTGGAATATTTTTTCTTAAAATATTCTTCTTGGACTGAAGAACACAAGCCTTGGCTTCACATGATGTCTAGAAATAATACCTAAGGCAACTGAGGATCTGAAACTTGATAAACATCAGTCCACATTGTTTCAGTTGTTTATCAAAGCTACAGACTAAAATATTAGCTAACATAGAATTTTCTGCTGAAAACCTGTGATCTTAACAGGTATTTTTGCACACAACCTATGATACATACTCCAAGCAATTTGTGTCTCTTTTTTATCATTTAAATCCTACTAATTATTTTTAAAACACAAAAGATTGAATTTCAGGTTCTTTCACTTGCACTGATGTATAGTTTGAGGTTACGTGGGGTTTTCTTTAAGCTTTTTAAGAAACCCATTGAAATGAAGGAGAAGATTTGCATTGGTTTTAAGGGGCCCAGGACAAATGCCCTTGTGAGCGTTTGGGAAAGGTGCCAGCCAGACACACACATGTCCCTTTATTTACCAGGGACAGAACTGCTAGCAGTGCAAAAGCCATTGTCAGACCACACGTTATGTCACCCATGGGGCTGACGGAGAGGGTAGGGGCGTTTGGTCCTTCTTCCGTTGACTTCGGTGGGGCTGCTTGGAACTGCTCCCTGCAGCCACGGTTCGGGGGGAAGGCGAGCATCTATCTCCCAGGAGCAGCATGGAGATCCCTGTCTCCCATCCAGAGCTCACAGAAAGGGGTGGAATCTTTATTTAATGACCAGCTGGGCAGCATGTGAGGCATTTCTTTCTCAAGGAGGTTGAAGTGTTTTGCCACTGCTACTGGGGCCAGTTCAGATCCAGCCCGAGAGCTGGATCTAGCACCATGCAGCAAAAGGAATGCCATATCCTGCATGCTGCATGTTAAGAGAGCTTCTGGGGAGAAATTTTTCAGACTCCTCCTGCCACAGTGTGCACCTTCTACACTGGGAGTTAGCACACGGGCATTGGGAGATGCTGCTAAGGGTCAGGGCATGTCAGCAAAGACTTCAGCATTTGGGTACTGCACTGTTTTTAGCTGATGGTTTAAGGACAGGCTGTAGGAATGGATGCGGCTGATTAGTAAATAATAGCAGAGAGGAGATAATGAGCTTTCTGACAGACTGAGAGCAATTAGTAAAACTTCTTGGAAAATCAAATCACCTCTGATATTCCTTGGTATGAAGAGCAGGATGTCAGGGCTGTGATGACGTGAGATGATGTATTATTTTATATTTTCAATATGGTTTTTCTCATTAATCATGAAACTTGGGTTTTTTTTTTTTCAGCCTTGCTAAAGGAAAGAGCAAAGGCTAAGGGGGGCAGGTCTGGTGTCTGTCACATCTGAGGATGAGGTACCCATTTGTTCAGTTTCTTAAATGTCACTGCTTCATTTGATATTCTAGTATCGGGATCTGAGTGACTTTCCCTGTTGACAGCCAGGAAAAATTATTTGGAAAACAAAAGCAAATGACAAACTTTAAAGATTCATAGGAGTCTGGCAAACATAGCTGCATGCCTCTCCCCGCCAAGCCTGAGTGAACTAAAGATGTGCGAAAGGGAGAAAGATGGGAAACCGGTTTGGTGATGGGGTGTCATTCAACCGTCCATATGATAGGGGGAAACAAGAGACCTCATGGTTTCAGTCTTTCTGTGGCTGCAGAAGGGCAGGAAGGGAGGAGCCTGCCTCATTCCTGACTCATCCTGGCCATTCCTCATGTGACCCTTCTCCCACCACCAGTGCTTGCTGTCTGTGAGAAATAGGGGATATGATCAATCCCCCTTCAGGTCGCAGGGTTACCTGGATGTCTCACTGCAGAGCTAAACTGGGTGCAACTGTAGGAGCAAGGGAAGCTCATTTCCATTTTATGGGTGGGAGTTGAGGAAGCACTGATTTACTAAACCAAGCAGTGACAAAGTTTTCAGCAGCACCCATGACCAATCTCAGAGGTCTGGTTGTATTCATCACATAGCCATGCAGCCAACCCTTCCCAAGCACAGAGCCATTAGGAGGCCACGAATGCTGTATGCTAGAAAAGCAAGGGCCTGGGAAAGTTGTAATGCAGTTCTTGAGGCCACCGAAAGGCTAACAGCCAGGGACTCTTCTAGATGGATTTCCCAAGACTCTCCTATCTGCCTGATCACAGCCAGGCCCTCTGGCATGCCAGAGTGCATCAATTTTTCAGGAAGCACAGAGATAAGGTACACTCTAGGAAACAATGAATTCAAAGTCCAGACTGCAGAAGTGCAGCTGTGTCTTTTCACAAAAACCAGGTGCATTTTACTTATATAGAGAGAATACATATAAACAAACAAAAAAATCAGAAAAAAAGCAGGCTTGCAGCCAACACCAAGCCTCCTGTACCTCCACCAGCTGCAAGGATTTTAACCTGCCATTTGCAGAAGAGAGCTGATGCTCCTGACTATGTGTTCACCGCTCTGCTAATTCAGATCAGCATGGCACTGGGTCAACTGGACCTGCTGGCAGAGAGGGGGCATGAAAATTCAGATGTATTGCTCTATCTATCTATCTATCTGTCTGTCTATGTCTAAACATATCTATATTCACTTGTCTGACCGTATTTCACTGAGCAGCTGTGAGACCAGAGTCTTGATTATGCTGATGTAAGCTCATAACTGTATCTTTGACTTGAATGAGTTCATGCCCATCTACATCTCTGGAGTTGAGAGTGAGATTTTTATCCCACTAATTAACCACTTCTCAAGCTACTTCCTGTCACCTGATGTGGAAGACATGAAATAGTAGACTAGTATCTCTGCTGTGCTGCTCTCCCTCAGTAGGATATCACTTGGGGAAATTATCTCAGGCTGCAGAAAAAAAATTAATGATAATTGTTTCTGTTTCAGCAGTTTTTAGTTTTGCTGCCTTTGAACCATGTCTGGAAACAAATACCTTTCTTCTTTATTTTCCTCTTGGGACTGTCAGTAGATCTGCTTTCAGGTGGTTTAATGAGAAACAAGCCTCTGTCAACAATGTTTAAGGAACATGATTAATTGCTTGAGTTGAGGGCTGCAGCATGCCTCCATCTAATACCTAGAAAAGCAGGAGTCAGGAGCAGGACTGTGCCCTTTCAGCAGTGGGGCTGTTCCTGGGCACACAAAAAGCCCAAACATTCCCTCCTACACCACCCCAAGCTGTAAGCTGTGACACTGCAAACAGGCAACTACTGCCTGTTAGGGTCCCATCCCCACAATCTTCTTTACAGATTTGCCACCTGGACGTTTCTTTGCCTTGCAGACTTGGAGCCACAAGGCTGCATACGGAATGCCCCGGGGAGGGTGTGCCAGGCGCTTTGCAGCAGCCTAGCCACAAGGAAATGAAAAGCAGCTTAAAAATCCTGTCTGCACAGAGAGGAGACAGGGTTCTTGGCTCTTCCAGCTCATCTGAAAGGCAGGAGGGGAGGCTCAGATCAAGGGCTATAAGTCTACATGGGTTCAGGGATGAGCTGAATAAGCTCGTGGTCCTTGATCACCAGGATGCGAAGCCGTGTTTCTGCTCAAGACTGGGACCCCTCAGCTGTGGGATCATTTCTGTTTCCTAAAGCGGGGCTTGGCACAGCCCTACAAACAAGTACCATGGCAACAAAGAAGCCTAGCGCTGGTTTGCCCTCTTCACCAGGGTAACTTAAGCGACTAAAAAATTCTGGAAAATACTAACTGTAATTTGACTATCTTAGGGCCTTCAGGGCATCTCTTCTGCTACTCTTGCTTTGTTGATGCATGATTTTCTTGATATCCCTGAGGTGGAGGAGATCCTGTGAGAGGCGTAGGAAGGGTCCTCAATGATTCAGGGGCTTCTTTCCTCTAGGAATCAACTCCCCTCAATCTGTAACAAAGATTGTCCACATACCAGGAGCCAAGTCAAAAGCGCTGGGATGTACTGGCAGGGCTTGAACATTTTCTGACCCATCTCCTCACAGCATGCATGCCTGCCCCGCACCTCAGCATTTTCTTTCCATACGGGTGAACGCTTTTAAAATCCATTTATCAGTTTTCCCCCTCTCATGACAGCATGGCAAAATGGCTTAGTTTTGGTATTCAATTGCTGGCCTAGAAAATGAATGGCTGGTTATGATGCTGCTGGTTTAAAACTGTGGCCTCAGATTGTCAGCAGAAATGTTACCACTCATTTCCATGGGGATCAAGTCTTTGCCATTGCCTGAAAGGGAGTGATAAAGCTTTGAGCTGGGTCCGGTTGGCTCCTGGTTTTGCAAATCAGCTTCCAGCCCCTCAAGCCAGGCCAGGTTTGTTCCAGCCAGAGGAAGTAAGTGTCCCTCTCTGTGCTACTTTGAGAGCTGGGACTGAATCAGAGCAGTGCTTTCCAAGCAACAGGAACTCCCAAATGAGGTGGATAGATTGAGAAAATGGTAATCCCCCTTGGAAAAATTGGAGAGACACACGTTTAGGGCAAAAATCTCTGTTTAGTGCTCTGCACATGGTTAAATCATTATAAGAGGCCAGGACATGAGTCTTTACTTTTACCATAACTCTGTTTAGTTTTCTTAGGGCCAGTCTGAAGTAATTATTTAGTTGTTGTCACCACACATATTCTGCTTCAGGAAAAAAAAAGCAAGCAGTAAGTCTGCAAAGATTTGCTGTTATTCACATTCGATTACTGGATGGACAGCATAATATGGTGCTTAAAATGAATCATCTTGGCCAGCTTGAACTGGGGAAACTTGCTGTAAAGGGGCTACTGAAAGGGCAACATTTTCTCTCTTGCCAGATCTGGCACTCACTACCGAGGAAAAACAGGGATTGTTATGAGGGAAATGCAAAGGCTGAGAGCTGGCATGAAGTAAGCACGGGAAAAAAACCCCAAGCATTGAGTCTGAGGGAAAGGTGTGGCCAACACACTGTGTGTCTCAATTGTGCTGGATTAATTCACCCTAGTGTCTTATTGCGTGGTACTTTAAAATTAGAAATTATGTTGCAAATGCTACTGAAGCAGGCAGTAAGTTGTTCCGAGCCAGCTATAGAGTTTGCTTCATTCACGGGGAACTTATTAAGACTTAGGCCTGCAGCAGTGATTCTTAGATATTTACATCATCTGATTCATTCACGTGGTTGTTTCATACAGAGTTATTTACACTTTTGGGAAGAGTGAGCTCTGGCTGTAAAACGTCACATCAGGTCAGTGAGGTTTTACATTAATTCTCTTCGTTCATTGCATATGGACTGCAGAAAGCTCAGAAATCAAATCCATGAATATATATATTATTTCTGTATGAATTATATCCCCTGTAAATGTTATGGCATGCTTACAAAGCTTTGATTACTCATCCCACCCCAAGCTGAGAAACTGCTGATCCCCACAGAATAAAGGGAAGACTTTGAAGTCTGCCAACATTGGCATGTCATAGAGTGAATGAACCTGAAAAAGAAGTCCAAGCCCTTACTTCTGATATAGTAGAAAGCTGGCAAGTTCTTACAGATTTTTACTCCTGGATGACATCAGTTTCTCTCTGACAACTTGCAGCTTGTCTAGCACTGCAAGATAAATATAACCATGCCACACAGTGCTAGGACTGCACCCATCACCTCTGAGAGCGTCTTCCCGTTTTCCCATTCTTAATTTGGGAAATCAGCAAACTGCAGAGCGGATGATGTATGAACCTGCAAGGGCAGATCTGCAACCAGTGTGCATTGGCATATCTCCTATATAGTGGAGACAAAAGTTATGCTGATTTATACCCTTTGAGACTCTAGCCCAAGGTAATGGCATGTTCCCTTCTGACTTCAATAGGAGCAGGAGCTGGTTTCAGGAGTGAGGCTTCCTTCCAATAGAGGAGAAACACAGCTAGAACATGAAGTCCAAGGGAGAGAAGCATCAAAAGCTGCCTCAACAGCAGTGGTTAGATTTAAACACTGTGTACACCTTTAATGTTCCTAAGAGCCAGGTTTCAGATGTGTAAGTGCATTTTTTTGTCTGATGCCAAGAAAACAGATGTGAGAGTTATTTCCTAATAGCCACAGGCAGCATCACATGACTAATTCAGCATCTCCCAAAACTGGGTGCCTGCCTAGGCGTGTGATGGAAAGGTGGGAGGAAATCGTCTGGGTATGTACATTCCTCGCAGTAAGGCAAATTTAGCTCAGTGAAGCCCATGACTAACAAATACCAAGCACTCAAGATCTCAAATTATAAAATCACAACACCTTGAAACCTGTTGATAAACTTTTACAAAGCTTCTCATGTTTGGATGAAAAAGGAGCATTATAGGGCTCAGAAAGAAAATTTCATGGTGGCCAATAGGTGTGTACCTTAGATGTTCTGTTTTGGGGTTAAGCCATAGCAAAATCCCTCTTAGGGAGTAAGTACATTCTGCTGTTCTAACTGATCTAAGTAGTAATGCTAAAAAAAAAGTAACCAGCCTCTCTCTGCAGGTTATTCTTTCTTTTGTAATTGCCCTGAAACTGATGTGAGAGTATCTGATGGTACTGCCTGCTGGCATGGAGCTGTGTGAGGAGATCACACTCAGAACAAACTACCTCATAGACCACTGAACTAAATTTTTTCATTTTAAGAAAATCTCTTAACACTAATGATGGAACTAGAACATCCTCCTCTGATTCCCTTGTAGTTTGTCATCCCCTAATTACCCAGTGAGGTACATCCTTAAGGGGATGCTCCTGGTGCCTCCTCAACTTTCTGTGATACCCTGTACAGCTCTGGTGTTGGCTGTCTTCTTGTTTCTCCCTACCTCTTATCTCTGAGTTGTCCTAGCCAGGAACATAAGTTTAACCCTGTCAGCTCTGCAATGTTTCCTGAGCTACGTCTTTGCTGAAGAACCACCTCCAAGCTAAAATTTTGGCTACACCTTATTAAAACTCCTTTTTCCTATGGTGTCCTGCAAAGAGGTGACAGCTGCTAGGTTGCCAGTGGGCCACAACTAGTATACGTGATGTTGACCAACACTGTCTTCTGGTTACTCTGTACCCAGCACCTATTTCAATGTCTCTTGTCTCTTGGCTTGCCGGGTCTCTGGGATAAGGCTTGTCTGTGTTAGCTGTGTCCACCAAATGGCTCTTGTTTTGGGATTGCAGCTTACAAGTGCTACAATAACACAAATAGCAAGTAACCACAGAGTAATACTAACAAGGCAGCTGAAGTATCTGTATCATCTAATTTGTATGTCAAACTCACACTGAGAAAGTTTGTTGATCTATGTTTGTGTAAAAGACAGAGTACTTTTCACTGAAACTCATTCCTGAAAAGTGTAGTCTATACAGAGTGTTATATTATGCTCACAGGGATATGGGCAAAAATATCTCACCTTAATGCAAGAGTAAAGTTAAATGCTTTCCCTTTGCCTTTTTTCATTGTGCAATAAAAATGAGATATATAGTCACAAATCAAAAATACACCTGATATCATCTGGCAGATCATGCTTTATAAATATTTTTGGTCTCATAAAAAAAAAAAATCCCATGCAAATAGCTGATAAAAATGTTGCAGTGGCTTCAGTATTTTTCACTGATAATAGACTACAAATTCAGATTCCTGTAACAGAGTCTTTCAGTCAGCTCACTGTTGAACTGTGTGTGGTGTAGAGCTGTGCTATCTTTTTTTTTTTTTTTTTAATTTACCTTTTAGTTCTATCAGTTAAGCTATGTAAGGCCCACTTGAGAGGCAAATGAAAAAGGCAGTCTAAGAAATCCCACCCATGTCTGGAGTCGATGGCCTTTTAGGAAAAGATGCCAGGACTGTTGCAGCAATTTGGGGAGCCCCTTTGTACAGCTAGTGGATCATGACAGGTACAATGAGATTTTTGCCCTGGGAACTGCTGTACTTGTCACTGCCTAAGTAACCTGCACAGACAGGCAAGCTGGGCCAGGTCTGCACCAAGCCAGAGGTGATGGCATGAACTCTGTCATCACCTGCAGATGATGAAGGACTTGGGGATGCTGCATTTGCCAAAGCTGGGAGGAGGTGGCCCTTCCTATTGTCTGAAGGACTGGAGAAAATGAAAAATTACCAACCTCAAGACGAAGAGAGGCAAACTAAAAAATTTCACTGGGAGGGACACAGGGGAAGCTAGCGACATAGGCAGCTGTGGTCTTGGTGACCATGCAAACTTGGCTTAGAGTATTATTCTAAGCTGGAGAAGCCAGACTCTGGTAGAGTCCAGGGATCTCTGAGGAGAGGGTCACTGGTTGGGGAATTTTACTCCTAAGGTATGTTATTTTTTCTAATGACATCTGATCTCTTATGTTTTATCTTGTAAGGAAACACAACAGGTCTTTACAAGGTCTCTGCAAGGGCTATTTGTATTTGCATGTCTGCTTGCTCCTCTCTGTCCAAGGCTTCACAAAGGTATTTTGTAGGACAGAAGATTCAGCCTTTTGGGAGAGGATGTGCTTACACTCAAGAACCAGGACTGCACCTGAGGAACAGAGAATAGGAAAGGGGCTGCTGGGCAGATGTTGCACTGTTGTCATATGCCAGAGGCCCCAGGATTAAAAGGCAGGTGCCTAGACACCTTCCCCAGGTGCAACGAAACAGGGGTTGGATCTCCTAGTAGCTAGGTGATGAGCATTAGGGACATTTGGACAGATGTCATCACAGCTGCATCATTCCTTGCAAAGCTGAGTCATTACCAGTCTCATTTATGAAAGTGGCTACTTCAGGAGCATGCACAGCTTTACCTCATTTAGATAAGCAAACTAGCATTTGAAACAATTGTAGCTGCTTGTGTTCTTGCCCTGCCACACCATTGCGTACCCAGCGGTAGATTGTGCACAAGTTGAGTGGTCACTTGTGAAGAAACAGACTGTGCTGCTGTTCAGCAGCTGTCATCAGTTAGTGGTATCTTGCAAGAGAGGGGAGACCGAAAAGCAAAGCTTGTGAAAGGAGAGAGGTGAACATGGCATTAACATCCTCTGTGACTCCCTTTCCTGGCCTTCCTCCTGCAGCCATCTCCTCAGAGCTGCCATGTCAGTGTGGATGCTCTGCAAAGGACCATGGGTGGTCTTCTATGTCCTTCCCAGCTCAAAGCCCTCCACACCTTTCTTGGAGCACTGATGAGGGAGGCAGCTCTTCTCCAAAATAGCCAAATAGGTTTACTTAGCTCCTGGTTAGTTTAGCTCCTTCTCTCTTAAGTCCCTTTTAAAATATGTTCATGGGTGATAGAATAGTAACTCACACATGTTTGTTTTAATCCCTGATGGTCTAAAGACATAAGCAGGGCTTAGAAGAGATAATACAGTGAGGCTGCCTTGTAGGAGACTTTCAAGTGAATAATAACTTTGATTAAACACAGAGATCATATCCCACTGGGTTTTACCAGTGAGTCTGTTTTAATCCTGAAAAATAATAAATCTGTAGAGAAGCCTCTAAGTGGTCTTTGTTGTATCTTGGTCCAGAAGCACGTCGTTCTTTTTAAAGGATGTCTTTATTTTGGATCAAAACTCAGAAGTTTCTTTTAAAAGTACTGCAATGCCCTTGTTTAGGTAGCAGGTTTTTTTCATGCAGTGTGTTTCATCATTTCTGCTCTCATGTATCATTTTTCAAATCTTCCCTCATTAAATTACCACAGCTCTAGGGGTCCTGAAGAAATGAGAGTAATCACTCACTGTAATTAAATGTTTCATATTTTATTAGACACTGCATGCAATATGCAGCATGGAGATCTCATATGAAGCCTGTCATATCTTTACGTATCTCTCTCACATACCTGATTGAATCAGTCAGGGCAAAGATTTATTTCCCTCACAACTTTCCTGTTGCAGAGATCATGTATTGTATTGTGTCAGGGAGGCTTTGTCATCAAAATCAGCAGCTGCCAAGAATGGCCTCACCTGCATCTGAGCATGAAGGGAAGGGAGACAATACGAAGTCATGTTGTACTGGCAATGGCCAGCTCCTCATACCAAGATGGAGATCATAAAAAAGGACTGAAGAGATGCCCACAAAAGTGCAGACCTTTGCAGTGCATCCTGGTACGACTGGCGGTCCTCAGTCAAAACTTTGAACAGCTCTAAAAGGGAGTTTTGTTTCTTCATCCAGGGCTCAGTTAGCCAGGCTAAACAATTAAAATAGTCCATGTAAGTCTCAGAAAGCTGTCAAGAAGTTAGGAGTTTGGCATTAAATTGTATCACTGGGAGGATTTTGTGGTCTCAGCTTTCAAAAGCTGAGGTGTCATTAGTGAATTTATGAGGGTACTTCAGACAGCAATTTTCACTGTTGAAACATAAATTATTGAGAAGCCTGAAAGAACTAGCTCAGAAATAAACTGAATAAGTGCCCACAACCAGCAACTCATAAAGAAAGAGAGAGTGATGCTAGCCATAAATGCCTCATCTCCTGTGCTGGTCCTGAAGGACCTGCTCAGGAGTTGCTGGGAAGTGATGCTGTTGCTCCAGAGGGAATGAGGCTATTTCCCACATTCACTTATCTCTTTGGATGTGTTCTTTGATTTCCAGACCCATTTTTCTTTATCTCCTGTGTAGAAAATAAAAAAGGAGAAACACTGTAAGAGCCATGTGAAATGTATTTATTGAAGCCCTGATCTCCAGAGAGAGATAGAGGAAACCATGCAAGCTGCCCTAAAAAGAAAAAAAGAAAAATTTAATAAGTTGCAACAGAGCAGGAAGTTCAACAATAACAAAAAAAAAAAAAAAGGGAGCCACAACTATAAAATTCAGAATGAAACCAAAGAAACCACATGAAATACCTATTCCAGCACAGAAGAAATAAAAAGGGAAAGAACAACCATAAAGGACATATATTAAAAATGACCTTAAATATACTGTTGAATCTATACCACCACACTAGGTTGCTTGGGACCTGTATTTTGAGACATCAGCACATTAATCTCCGGATATTGCCTTGGAAACCTGATCTAGCGCTGTGTACTCAGACAACTGTGTCCACATCATTGCTCCTGAGGTCCAGTGTGTGCTAGCAAGACGGTGAGCATTTTCTTCTTTGCGCACTGCCAAAGTTCTCAGTCCCTCTTTGTAGCACAGGAGACAGTCGTCATTTAATGACAGTGGGCTGCTTGAGTTGCAGGTTGCCAGTATCGTTAACAAGCTGGTTTCCCATGATACTAAATAATGTAGTCCTGAGGACTGTGCTGAACTGGGAAGCAGGGAACCTGCCTGCTCTACCCAGGCATGTCCTTGGCCTGTTGGGTGACTATGGGCACATTGTGACACCGCCTTAACAGGGTATGTGCTGTTACTGTGCTATACATGAAACACACAGAGACATATATAAATATGTTTGTGTGTATGTATGTGTATATATATATGAATACATGAAGTGTTATATTTTTTGCCGCCTTGATGCTCAATGCAAGTTGTATGAATGGAAAACCAAATTGCATAGTCCATTTTAATTTTTATTTTAAACTTAGTAGCTCTCTTGAGATCAGCAATACTCAGGAGACACCACACGGCTACAGGACATCCCCTAAATCTTGCAAATCTCAGCAGCCATCAGATCACGCCTTCCTGCAGCCCTGATCCACACTCCTGCCTGTGCTAGTGCTGGCTGGAGGGGATGTCATGCTCCAGAGAGGTGGCACTGGGGCCCATCTGTGCTGCCATGCCTGGGTGCAGCAGGAAACAGAGCTTGGTTATCTCCATCGCTCACGCCTTCATAGGTTCTTCACCCAGAGTGAGCAGTTGAAGAGGTCTTTCCCAGGTAAGAAATCCCATTTCCAGTGTCAGTTCCATAGTCAGACAGGGGAAAAAATAATCAGTCATTTCACAGCTGAGGTGCGTACATGCCATTATCACTGCCAGCAAATCCACCATGGGCAGAGATGGGGGCTGGTGTTGGGAAAGTTGCTGGCTCAGCAGGTAGTGACAAAATGCGAATTTTAACAGTTCATCCTTTTTTTGAAGCATTTGAAGAATACATTGTGGCAGATGTCTCATTTGTGTGACAGAGTTTTAATAAAGTCTACAGCTTTGCAGCTCTCCCTCTCTGCTTTGCTGAGCAGGCTGAGACCCAGTCTGGCACGTTTCTTTCTGTGGGACAAGCACCTAAACCCAGGATATTGTATTGGAAACCTGAGCTGCCTTATACAGGAACCCTGTATAATGCTTTTCAGAAGAATAAAAGGGCAGCAATGGTGAGGCAGTACAAATAATATGATGGATACATGGGTATCTTTTTTCCTCTATGTTTGTATCACAACACATGCACAGACAAGTAACTGTGCTAAAGCACATTATTAAGGTTGCTATATCAATTAATCAAAATGTAGGACATGCCAGAATGAAGATTGCCTGTAGTCTCTTACTTCTGTTGCTTTCATACCTTATGCAGCATGCACAGTTTTAAGACCACATATTAATTTTCCCATATACCTATGCCTCATTAAGTGCACAGGACAGTTGAATCCCCTTAGTGAGGAATTATTCAGTGTTTTATTCCATCCTTGCTATTTAATATGAGGCTTTATACCTTATTTATTACTCATCCCTATAAGTCCTACTGTGAGGATGAAGTTATTAACTGCTTTATAGGCTTTTCTGTGGTACTTACCATTATGAAGCCTAAATGTTTCACAAACAATAATGAATATGTCCTCCCACTAGCTCTGTAGGATGATGGTGAGAGTTATCTCCATCTTAGAGCTGGCAAGTTGAAGAACAGAATGATTAGGATCAGAAGTATTCCCTGAATTTAGACACTTATTTTTGAGTGTATGGGATACTAGGCTATTTATAGCCAGACTTTTTATGTTTTTACTGGAAGAACATATGTTTCATCCTTAAGGTTGGTCTATCTTGCACACTGGATGCTGTTGAAAAAAACCAGATAGTGACTATCTACCTGAAGTTTGTACTATGCTATAGTTGCTCCTCAGATGACAACAGCGTGTTCCTTACAGTCCACTGCTTTTGGGTTAGATTTTTTTTGGTCCCCTTAGGTGAAAGATGAAATATTTTTGTAGCTAGTAGAGGACGAACAGTGAGCACTTCCAGCTTAGGACTTAGACCCTGAGCCACTCATCCCATCTCCACTTTGGAGTCAGGGCTTTTTCCCCATACTGAAACTCTAGTCTCTCCCTTTGAGCTCCTCATGCCGACTCTGTCTTTTCTCAGTCTACCAATATTGCTGCAGCCTACAAACTTAGCCAAGAAAAAATACCTAAGCAAGAAAACCACTGTTAAAAGGGAGCATTGGCATGAGAACAAATAATTACAAACTTCCCACAAAGACATTTAGGCTGTAATTTAAAGGAAGATGCTTAAACATCACAGAAATATGCAGTGGACTTCTACCCAGAGAATGGGCAAAGAAAGGCACTTTTAAGATGCAGGTGAGTGAGATCCCTGGTGAGGAAGCATATATGTGGTACCTCCAAGAGCCGGGGACCCTTTCACTCCTATGGACACTCATCCCTTGCTCCTGCCTCAGCTGAAGCAGGTTCCTTGGTCTCATGAGGTCCCTCCTGTCCCAAGCAGGGTGAGGGGAGGTGCTGGGGTGAGTGTAGCACAGCTGAGTGGAGATCGGCTTTTTTGGCTTGTGTCTAGCATTCAGGGCTCTGAGTGCCTGGACATGGCAGGCAAAAGGGAGAGCTTTTTTTCCACACCAGACTTGGTCACTCAGCTACTGAAGGTGGATGGACAGGGGGCCCAAGAGCTCTGCAGGTGTGTGCAGGGCAGGTGTTGCTTAAATAGTCTTCAGGATTTCAGTCGATAAAATCAAGGTGTCCACTCAGTAGGGGTGAGTTTTTAAACTTACAAGCTGGATGAAATTGGGATTTCACAGCATGGCAGAAGGCAGATGCATAGGGCGAAAGCAGTCTTATTCAGCTTGTCAAATCTTTTCCAAAGTGACAGGACACCTCGAGATGCTCAGAGCAAAGGCCTCAAGAATATTTTCCTAACAAAGGCAAAGCACCATATCTTCCCTAGTTCTGTAATTTTAAGTACCTGAACTACAACTTTCTGCAATTTCTGCAACTGCAAACGTCTGGCGCACGTAAATGTCCAGGCAGTCAACATTTGGTGTATAAGGAATTGAAAACAGGGTCTTACAATGGGAAGTGACTGGTAAACTTAAGAATGGGTGGCACTACCAGACCTACCTGTAATATTTAATTTCATAGCTCTGAAGCATATTGCAAGTGCTCTGTGTCTTTGCTGCATGTCCCGTCATGTTGTTACACACCAGGAAGCTCCCTCATTCCCTGTACCATCAAGACACTGAAATGGGGATACACACCTGTATTTCATTTTTGGGGTGTACTCTGGCTACTGGGGTTCACCAGCTGTGCACTGGATCATACCTGTATGTGTACAGAAGGAAATGTGTGTGTGTATGTAGGTACATGCGAGCATGTATGTGAAGGCATGCATGTGTGCAAGGATGCTGGAGATATTTACCACATGACTGATTTCACTTTGGAGCTATATCTGTGTCCTGGCATTTGACAACAAGTTTCAGAGCAGAGGGTTTTGCCCTGGGGCCCCACTCCCCAGTGAGGATGTGCCCCTTGCTGCTCGGAGCAACTCCTCCGTGGTGCCCCCCATACCAAAGGTGGGGGCAAGGCCTTGGGGTCCAGATATTTCCTCCAAGCAAGGAGGCACGGCATGGCCAAAGCAACAATGTATTGTATGTGGCAGAGCCCATCTCCACACTGGCTACTGTTCAGACAGTGTGCCAAGGGACAGGGGCAGCTGGACCACATTTTGGCATCACAACCCGTGTATCAGAGATGTAGAGATGTGGAAATCCCTCCTATGGGCTGCAGCAAAGAGAGGCAGGACAGTAGCATCATTCAAAGTGGTGCAGGATCACTGCCAAGCTGAGGACATGGGCTATGTACATCAGTGGCTGCTTGTTTGTCTGGCCCCAGCTCTTTTTTGGGCCTGGGGGCAGGAGCAGCTGCTCTGCGCAGGTCTGGGGCAGGAGCTGTGGGGTCCAGCAGCCACAGCCCAGGGGAGCTGAGGAGTGGCTGGGCAGGCAGAGCATCACCATGTGATTGAGTCCCTGCAAGGCAGTGGTGCCCCAGGCTTTCAGACACACTGTAGAAACGGTCTCAAAGTGTGATCCCACCTTTAAATGACAAACTTGCTGAGAGCCAAGTGGCAAGGACATTCACACAGAAAGGAAGACGTTTAATACTTTTTCACAGGGATATGAACCCTCATTTCCCACATCTCAGGAGACTGTCCCAGTGATGTCCCCGCTCTAGGCTATAGGAAAACTGGTGGCACTCTCCTCTCCCCTCCCCTGTGGCTGGTGCTGCTGCAAGGTAAAGAAACTGAGCTTCACCTGGTGAGCAAGAGAAGGGCCATGTGGTGAGGACTCAGGGAAGGGAACATCCCAGCCTGTGTTGCCAGCACTGCTTCTATGTTTCATCAATGGTTGTTCAATGTAAAATGCAGGAATAATGCAAATTTTGCTTAATTTGTACTTAATTAAACTGCACCCCTAAATGCTTTTACTGGATGTGGCTCTGAGTCATATTGCAGATTCTGAGCAGCTAGCGACTGGGTGAGGAGTCTTTGACAGTATCCTCTAAATGCCTTTTTAAGATAAAAATCAATTTTTTTCTACAAGCAGAGTAAATTACTGGGCTTTGTTCCTGGCACAGTGAATATAAAAATAGCCTGGCCATAGTCTTAATCTATAAACCTATAGCAAATGACAAAAAGAATTGCTTTAAAGTAGATTTTTTATAAAGCATCTACTTGGGATGGCCTGAAATGAAAAGGAAGTGCTTTATCTAATCTTGCCAGGAAAAGCATTTCAGCAGAGGAGTATGAAAGTGAATACTTGACCCTCCTTGGAGGCCAGTTTCCATATGGGGTCAGGCAGAAAGACAGCACCTGATGATGGCTAAAGATAAATCCAGGATAAAACATGGAGGCTGACTGAGAGTTCAGGCTTTGTGGTTTATACTTGAGCCTTATCACTGCTGAAGGAAAATTGAAGTGATTATATAGTACTTTGAACTTAATGGAAAGAAGAAAGATAGCGAATAGTTGATTACATCTCTTCTTGAAGTCATTCAAGTATAGGCCATTGCCCATTAAACTGTTGCCAAGGCAGCATTAGCTGGCAGCTAGATAGTTCAGGATCCTCTCTCTCTAGCCTTCCCTGGTAAAGATGAACCATATCATCTCACTTGCCTTCATCCTCAGAGCAGGGCACAACAAAAAGCACTGTGGGAGGTGTCAGCGCTTCTCCGTTGCCTTCAGCCTGGGTCCAGAGCAGGCTGCAATGAAAACAGCGGGATGCTTGGGCTCCCATGGGGACGGGGCAGCCTGATTCACGGGAACATAAGAACAACCCTCCTACCTTTCCCTAAAACAAGTTGCAAGCTGTAACTCCCCAGAAGTTCCCTAAGAGTAAAATTACCAAGAATTACTGGGTTTTTTTTGGAGACTCTCACACAGCGTTGAGGCCTGACTCATGATTGTGAATGCTCCTGCTTGGCAGGATGTGGCATGTAAGGGAACAGCCAGAGACAGGTGTATGCTGGGTGCCCTGAGGTGCTGCAGGAAGGCATTTGCCTGGGACCTGATGTGAGGACATGGCTAGGAACAAAGGTGGCAAATTTTAGCCACTACTAAGAATAAAATTAGTTGTCACACAAATTATGTAGCCGTCACTAATTCAGACCAAATGGGCTACAAACTTGCCTATGGTGGAACTTTAAAAGTCATAATGAAACTGTAGTAGAGCGGAGAGACAGCAGAAAGAGGGCCAGGATTATAGTGACATTGTGACTGTGATCAAATCACTGAACCTTCCTTTTGCAGATTCACCCTGTAGGGTCAGCTCAATGCCTAATAATGGCACCTATTGTCAGCATTAATTACGTCAGTGCAGAAAATGCTGCAGCTGGCCATGAGGTGTCCTCCATGGCTCTGCAGAAGGATTGTATATGTCCACAGAAAACTGTTGTCCTGCTGGGAGAAAACAAAACAAGCTTGCGCTGGACTCCACATGACTAAGAGCAAATGTGCTCAGGGTCCAAATGATGGAGAATAGAATAACTTTGTGCTGAAGCAGGCAGAGCACTAGTGCTAAAACTGATGCCTAGATGTGTATCACAGCTTATGAGGGGCAACAGTAAAGATTTGAGCCCATCAATCAGAAAGAACAAGTGTGAATGCACCCACTTTCACAGAAGGAACTAAAAAGTAGTTTTGATTTTGCTAACATTGGGTAGTACTGTTTGTAAAAGACTTGACCTGGAGCTGATCTACCAGTCAGCAATGTCCTCTTGTCCTGTTTCAAAAGAAGGGCACAAAAGACAGTTGCACTACATTTCATTCTAAAAATAATTAAATCAGGGAACTAGTGAGAACTTTATTATTCTTCCACTGCAGAAATAGATCAAAAAGAGAGAGATTGCTGGCCTGCATATAGTTTAATTCCAGGTTTAGCCACAGGAATTAGGCACTTTTATGTGAATCCAATCAACCAGGAAGACGTGGAAGAGGCAAAATGTCTCTTCATTCAGAAAAAGAACAAACACTTCCAAGTGGTACATTCTTGGTCTGCTCCCACTAATGCTGAGATAAATGGGAGTTTGTTTGGTGGAATAGAAAGAGTGTCTGGGAACTGTTTAGGTACACTAGCACTCTCTTTGAAGGAAGTGTGGTATAATTTTCTTTGCACTTTTACAATGTGGCTAGACTGTTGCATTTTTCTTACTGAATTCAATGAGTGGCATATGCTAAAACTTAGTTTCATCATATGAGAACAGCCTACCCTTGCCTCAGAGCAACACCGCCAGTGCCTCACAGTCATGTCCCCAGAAGGGCTCTAGCTCCTTCTTCTGCCCTCCACATTCCCCCCCAAGTCCTCCCTTCTCAACTCTTTGCTGCACCCCACCAGCAGATAGCTGGGGGACTTGGTGTTCGGGTGAGATGTGCCGACTAGTGGAGGAATTGTTGCCCTGAAAACTTGCCTTCACTGAAGAAATTGTTCTTCTCCTCTAAGTAGTTACTGATTTTAGCAAAACAAGGAGTTAAGACTTTCTGTCCCTCTGTCAAATGTGGTTGCAACTGGCAGTGAGCTCAAAAGCTCAGAGGAAAGATGGCCCAAGAGAAAGGTAGTGAAATCTTGCTTTCTTAGAAGACTGGTGAAATAGGGATAAACATAACCAGTGTGCCTGCTCTTCAGTTGTGAGCTATCAAATGTGGGCATACATCCTGATTTTTAGTTATGAAAAGATGTCAGTTCTTTAAAAAAGGTGGAAAAGAAATATATATGTGCATGTGTATGCATAAGCATATCATGGAAAAAAATGCTGGAATAACTTCAAAACTGAGTTTAGACAGTGAAGACAAAGAACAAGCTTTCTGGAGGCAAGCTCAAACCAAAGTCCTAGTTAGAATCTTTTCTGGACTTTATGGAAAAGATGATGCAGATCTAGATCCACATTCAAATGCCTTAATTCAGTAATGAACTCAGCGTGGCTCACAGAGCCAGACATCCCTGATGTGTAGAAACCCTCACATTTCATGCCAGACAGAAGCTAAAAGTCACAGAATTAAGACTGTGGCTCCTCTCTCATTATGACCTTCTTGGTCTTACAGTCACACTTCCATTTCCAGAAAACATTCACAGATCTTGACTCCTAGAAGCCAATACTTACTATCCTTTCTGAAAAAAATTAGGTGTTTGTGAAACTGCCATGGCCCTGGGCCCTGTTCAGTTAAGCAACGTGTCATAAATACAGAGGTGTTTCAGGGTGTTGTTCATATAGCAAGAGCTTCATCTTGGCACAAGAGCCAGAGGAGGCACAAGAGCTCTGTTGCTTAAAACAATCTTACAAGTATTGCAGGGTGAAAAGTTGAAGAAGGAAAGGTGAAAGATGCTTCTTCCTTCTCCGATGGCACCTTTGAAATGCTGTGTACATCTGTGCCTACACAAAAAGGATTGTGGATAATCTCTTCCCATCCTGGGTGTTGGGTCAGACTCCGACAGTGTGAAACCTCTGAAGCTGGTACCAGAATTTCCACCTTAAGTGCTGCTGAGCCTTTGCTATTGCTTTGCCCTGTGAAGTGTTTTGAGGTGGGCCTTTTTCAATCAAACTCTGTACTCAAAATCTCTCTACTACCTTGGAAAATGCTCTCCAGAGCAGCCATGCTTCCCACCCTATCCCATCCCACCCCACCTCAGTGGCAGCCTGCAGACACTGCCTGTGGGTAGCTTGTACCGGGGGTGTGCATAGGCAATGGACTCACTTGCTGGATACGTTTGAGTGCAGGGGTGCCACATGCCCAGGAGGCTGGTTTTAGCTGCATCTTCCCCCAGGACTGCTGCATCTGTGCTGTGTCTGGCACACCCTGCAGCAGCCGGGGCTGCCCTCTGGATGCAGAGTAGGCATAGCCCCCCCATAATGCTCCCTCTCAGCATTTTCCTCGTTAAGGTACTTCAGCTCCTTCTAAACCATTGATGTGTCCAAGGAGCTCAGAGTTATTTGGCAATAAGGAGTTAGCTTGGCTTACCTGTTTCTTTCTTTGTACTTGACTTATTCCTGGACCTGCAGGACTCTGTTTATCTACACATGCAGAGCCCTGTTACACAAATGCAAACAGGAGAATGAGTAGGTATGTGGTAAGTGAACTCCTGCATCAAACTGGCATTCTTAATTACTTTGTCAAGTAATTTCCCAATTGGAGGGTAATGAAAAGCAAAGCATTAACGTTAATGAAAAAATTCAGGTTGAGAAATCAAGCCCTGAAACAAGAAAGATATTCCTGAAGTGAATGTTGCCAACAGTAGAACAATGATAATCTCTGTGGTCTTGCTACATGTTGATGATAAATACTTCTCACAGAAAGCTGAAAGATAAGTGGGACAGAATTATTTCTGCAGTGGGATCTCTGATTTGGGAGATTTCCTGTGATTTGAATGCTCTATTTCTTAATCTTAATGGTAGTTGTTTACTTTTATTTTTTTTCTGCTTTAAAGGAAGAAGGAGGTAAAGGAACATCTGAACTACTTGGCACTCATAACACATGTTCCATTGGCTTAATCTGATCACAAAGCTTACAAGCTCCACCAACTGCGCCAGGAGAGCTTGTAAATTTTCTAAGTTAAATGAAGAGATTAGGTTTGCTGAACATGCAAAAATTTATCATCTTTGCCAATGGAGCTATTAAATTCTTTGATCCACAGCTGTTTGGCCCGAAGTCTCTCACAGGCAAGCTGATCTTCATTCCCCATCCTGCCTTTGGCCAGGTATAATTCCCAAAAGCATCTGAACCCCAGAGGAGCTCAAGTCCCCGTGACTTAGATCTTTGTGTGCTATGGTCTGCATGGTGGGATTTGTCCTACCTGGTGTTAGCTCTCAGACACAGGGTATGTCATCTAAGCTGGCTGTCCAGCTCTTCCTGTAACCAGCAGAGATACCTGTGAAGACAGCAGGCTGGTCTGCCTCGGTGTGGGATGAGCACACCAGGTAGGAATGCTGAACCACCTGTCTCCTTTCACTGATCATGGGGGCACCTGGAGAACTTGCTCCCACTTGATGCCCCATGTTGATCAGGCGAGATGAATTCCACCCAAAGGGCTAACCCAGATAATGGACAGATAAGTTGGCCAGATGGGCACCCATTTGAACACCCGTGTGTGTCTGGGATTCACTAGCTGTGTGTCTTTACATGTAAGTCCTTTGAGGGACGTGATCCAAGCCTCATTTCACCACATGATCTTATGCATAAGGACACATGCATTTCTCTTTCAGGTCTTTTAAGGAATTATCATCTCTTTATACCAAAGATCACATGACAGGTTGCATTTCTGTCTCCAGGAAAGGGCAAACTGTTTACTTTAATTACTGTTTATTCCAATTTCTGAAGGGAACAAGGCTCATACAGTTTGTTCTGCCTGCCTGTCTTCCTCTCAGTCAAGCCCTCTTAATAAGCTGCATTCCCTCTTGCTTGCTCCCTCCATAGCCTCACAAATATTCAGTTTTCAGATGCCCAGTGGCATGGCTTTAACATGGAGGATGGACTGTCTCTATACCCCAGATTCACCTACAGCTTATAGGTTAGGACCCTCTCTTATGAAACACAGAACAACACAGGTTTGAGCTTTCCAGGCTGAAAAGGGTACTCAGCCCACCTCACCCACTGCCTGAACAAGTACTTTAGACATTGAGCTATTACATCAAAAACTTCTTAAAAGTCTCCCCACCTCAGTTTCTTAGAATAAGAAAGCACAACCTTGGATCTAGCCCTTAATGTAGGATTTATGTCTCCTACCTTTAGTGCTCTATAAGACAGGCCTCTGGTTACCTGTACCCAGAGGGATGTTCTAGGTACCCAAATCCAGGTATGATGACTGATTTCAAAGCAACCTCTCTGATTACTGCATCCTTTTATCTTAAGGGTGTCTCTTCATCCCTTCCCAGGTGTGGTAGGTGAGGAAGTCCAAACTCAATAGAAAACAGGAGATGCCTTACCAGAGATGGAGATAGGCACCATCAGGTATACACCTTCCCTCAGGCTGGTACCACCCCAGAAATTTCTGAGGAAACTAGGACTAGAAGATGAGGGCTGATCCCTAGGAAGCCACATGTGCAAGGATACCTGTTTTTTGAACCCAAAATGCACATTGGGCTATACATTCTACTTAACCAAGATGTCAGTATTTCAAGCACACTAGAGCCCTTGATTTGCTAAGCAACTCAAACTCTTCCAGTTTCTTAACACAGAGTAGGGTTTTTCATCTTCCCTCCTCCATATGAGAGTTTGTCTCTTCTGAATGTGGGTTACTGGTCTTGCTTTTGATATTCCAAGTAACACTGATTAGTGTGCTGTGCAAAGCTGTGAACACTTCCCTATGTCTATTGGGAAGTGTTTCTTTTCGTACTTTCCCTAACAAAGTCTAGGATGACATTTGCATTTTGTACAGCCGTATCACCATGGTGACTCATAGTAGCTCCTGCAAGTGAATGAAGTTCCCTGTTCTTTCTCCTTCTCTATCACTTCCCCAGACTCCTGCAGAAATGTAGTAGTGAATCCCCTGGGTGAATCCCCAGACTACTGCAGAAATCCTCCTGTTAGATACTAACAGCATGATCTTGAAAAGGGTGTTAAATTTCACAGTACTACTATTATTCCAGACTTGCAGGTTATCTGTTTCTACCTGTACCATGTTCAGATGTCTTTCTGTGCCAAGTTGTCTCCTGCAAGTGGCTAATGAGCAAATTTCACTAACACACACCTACGTTTTCAACCATAGTCCTTGATGGAAACAGCTAAAAAGATCCTGGTTCCCTTGGGAAATGTTACAAGTTCTCCTTCAGCAAAAGCCATTGCCACCTCCGTTTAAAGTAATTTCTTATTTTCTTGCTACAGTTTATGTGCTTTTCCTTTTTCCCCCTCCATTTTAACTAATGATTTCCCATATCACGAGTGCTTCTCTGATGCTCAGGCAGCTTCGCTCGGCTGCAATTACCTTCCTTAAAGCAATCAATCAGCTCTCTTGCAAGGAAAGCCGTTAGGCTGGCCTGGTACCCTCCAGCTGGCAGGCCCAGGCTGTTGTTCTTTCTTTGATTTTTCATTAATCGTTACATCATTAATTATTCCTTTCCTTTAAAATTTGCCACATACTCCTGCATACTATTACAATCAAGCTAACGTGCCTTTAGATGCAAGTTCACTTTCTTAACTACAGTTACTATATTTACTGTTCTCAAGTCATGTGGATCCCTCTCCTTTGTGGCTTGACAAAATTACTTGGAGTGGCTGCCAGGTCTCTGAGCATCCTGTGGTGAGGGATCTGCTCCCCACTGGCTGAGTGCATCCAGCTCTCAAAGTTTTGTTTCTCCCCTGAGGAGGTATTTTCAATTTCCTGAGACTCATCCCATATCTGTCCTCCTTTTCTCCAGATTTTAATGTTCTTACAGAAAACCAAAGCTGAGTTCCATTTAGTGTTTTCACACACCTATGCCAGCTCTGATCCTCTCAGTATAAAAAAATAACTTATTTTCTCCTTTAAAATCTTTGTCTTTCAATAGCTAAATAACTTTTTACAATTTCCTTTTATTATTACTATTTAATTTCCTCTGCAAACTTCTAACTCGGTTTGACTTCTGGCAATGTTTACCGCAGCCCTGTGCTTCCTGGCCTCCAAAATGAAGTTTTCTTTGCTGATTAGCTCTTTCCTCCTTTCCAAATGAATGCTGTGCTGGACTTTCTAAGATGGTTCTCCATCCATTTCTGTCTGTAGTCCCTTTCTGCAAGTTTTCCTTCTTTCCTTGTGAAGTGAATTCTAGAGAGCTCCTTGCAACTTTTATTGAAAATAGATTACACGTCTCCTTCAGCCGAAGTACCTTACAACTCTTTGGCCTGACTGGCTTCACTAATCAGTTCACCTTCTGAAATCCATGCTTTCAAAACTGAAAATCTGACTTGTTTTTGTATATGCCTCTGTTTCACCTAAACCGAATCAACTCGGTTTGGCTAATGGCTCAGTTTAGCTCTGAAATTAATGTTAGTCTTTCCACTGGCTGTAGAAACTTGGATCTGTCCTGTTTAAATGTTCTCCAGGGCTGAGGGTGTAAACACAGTATTATGGGCCATGGTTTCAGCTGGTTTAAATTGCTAAAGCTCTGCTGGACTCTAGCCAGTCAAGTGGAGTCTCCCTTGTCTAGGCAGCTGAAGTTTTCATCAAAGTATTTTGGAAGCAACTACAGTCTCTTAAATTACTAAGAAAAGAGACATTTTTGCCATCTTTCCACAGATGAAACTGCAATAAAATCTATGTTCTCACACTGTTTATGGTAGTCTCCAAATTAATTTACTATACCTGTCATAATATATTATCAATGCCTTCCATGTGCATTACCTCATTTGAGAGCCTCTTCTTGTTGTATATAGAAAATGGCAGGAAAAATTTAATGATGTGATACAAATAACCTTTGGATTCATTTAACTCTGCATGCCCAGACTCTCCTAGTCCTCCTACTTGCGGTGATTGCAAGTTAGCATTCAGACAGTGGCAGCAGTAATGAGAGAGGGAGAGACCAGTGCCAACCTTCAAAGTCTCCAGTGAGTTAAGCAGAGCAGGCTAGAAAGGGGACAGAGGCTAATTATCATATCAAAGTTTGACTAAGTGGTATCTCACTGAATTGGACAGCAAGATTACAGTCTGAGAGTGTTAGATCCTCATCGCTTCCTCCCCTCTATTACACTCCACCACATCCCTGTCACCAGGCACGTCTAAAGACACACCAGAGGACAGAAGAGGATGACAGAGAAGTCAAAAGGACCGTAGCACAAGTAAAATGTGCCAGTTACCTCCAAGGGCATTTTGTATCTTAGGGTGAAATAATATATTTCTGTAAGGCTAAGAGTGAAGTTGTTCAATGCAAACTAATAACAACAAAGACCGTAATGGCTTTTTACCACTCACCACCCAATGTTAGTATTGCCTGATAGTGTGCTGTTACTCATTCAGTAATAATACAGTGTTAGCTGGTCCTGAATAGCTGCTCATACTTGACATGCTTTGAAGTATTTGCATGGGTAGCTCCTCTGTACTGGGATTTAAACAAAGGGAGGCATGAATTTCAGCATTCAGCTTGTCCTTTCCTTCCTGCATCTCCCAATTTATACCTGCTCTAAAATACATAACAACCTTATCATGGGCTGCTGGGTTCATTGTAACAGGTAGGCTAAGAGAGAAAACATGGGTTTCAGTGATTACCTGCCCAGTACACGAACACAGGTTGGCAAACATTAGCCTAAGAACAAGCCACTTCGGTTTTGACAGGTATTATAGACTACTGAGGAAAACAAACAAACCAGCTCTCGTTCTATTTTTAACTCTCTGATTGACACAGTGGCCACTTCAGACTGACTGCAAGCCTGACTGTTGGATGCTGTGCCCATGGAGAGGAGGAGTGCTCACACCTCTGACTGCTGCGGGGCAGGAGGAGGGAGCCAGAGGCAAAGGTGAGTCCCTTGAAGGCAGGAGCAGCCCTTTCAGTGGTGGATGCCTGCTCACGCTCTCTGCATGCTTCATGATACCATCACTGTAGCCATGGATGAGCTGAGGCCGGGCTGAAGAGAAATATTTGAGTCTGAAAATGCATCCATTTTGCTTTTTTTTCTTCCCTCCAAATCATTCCTCTCTTAAGGTATTGAATCCAGTTCAATGTTAGGCTAGTGTAACTCAAACTACCTGGACCACTCCAACACCAAGCTAAACTCTCTGTGGTCTAGTAACCTGTCCATCCCCTCTTAATGTACGCTGTCTCCCTGAGGCACAGGTCACACATAGTTTGCTAAACATTGAAAACCCTCAAAATAAGTAGGAGTGTCACCAAAACTCAAACACTTCTTGATCCTCTGTAGTTTATACTGCACTCATTTCTGACATGGATTGTAGATTATTATTAGCTTTAAAGAGCAAACAAACAACAAACCTCACCCTCTTTTTCTCCCTTGTGTGCAAAACATTGTTTCCTCTTTGGAGGAAAAATCGAAGTCCCGGATGCATGCACATTAAGGCAAAAAAGTTATTGTAGTTTATAGTTGTGCTATACCAGTTGTTCTCTGGTTTTGGGGTCCTTAGTGTAAAAAAGTACCCACTACACTATGCAGCAGCACAGAGCTGAGGCTTTGGTGCACTGTGGTTCTGGACACTGCTTTTGCAGCAATGTTAGAAAGCTGAATTCTAACCTCTTTGGGCAGAGGAAACTTTATTTAAAAGCTGAGAAGGCTATTGTAGTTAGAAGCTTTTCCTTTCCTCACCAGGAGACACTGTGGGAAAATGGAGAAAGTGATATCATTAGGGTTTATTGAACCTAGATAATTTAGGATAGTGGAAAAGTCTGACAAAATCTATTGCTTAATGTGTCGGGTTTATGAGCTTGGCTACATGAGGTATTTAGGGGACTGTTAGTGTGTAAAAGGTGAAAGTGGGAATTTAAAAGCCTAGTAGATCTTTGTGCGCTTGTGTTGATCCTGTGCTTCTTCCCTGCTGTGCCATGTTATCTGTATATAGTTTAATGCATGTAGTATTTATGCATATTCTATAGTATGCATAGAGTTTAATCTGATGATCTGCTGCCATTTAGCTTAATCCAGTTTGGAAAGGCCAGCAGAAGACACTGGAGCTGATACTGTGCTGGCTGTCCCCCTCCAACTATCATGCATTTTCCCCACTGCTTTTCAGCCAGAACAAATACATCAGTTCTTCATTTTCCCACATTGCTGCCAGCTGTGGTGTCAATGAAATACGCAGCTCTCAAGGGGAACAAGTGCATCTCCCAGCTTGGAGGCTCACCAAGCGATGATGGCTGGACAGTGCTACTCTGAAAACTTTGGGGAAAGGTTTCCCCTCCCACCAGCTTTGGGAGGCAGTGAGGCCATGGGGCCTGTCAGTGCTCTCGGCAGAGGCTGAGTGGAGGACGTAGCAAGTCTTGGCTAGCTCAGTCCTGTCATCTCCTGCCCGTGAGCAACTTCCCAACTGTTCTGTTCCCTCAAACGGTTGCTTACGGTTTGCAAAGACATGACAATGTTGGTATGCTGCTCACGCGGTCAGCAAACAGCCTTCGTTGTTTTACAGTTCACACTCAGAAGAAGCTCTTGGAGTGGGAATAAGAAATTGCAGTGTAAGGCAGGGTGTGAGCTTGCAGTGCATCATCTGCACTGGGGAAACACTGCATGCTCTTGCCTGGTGGCTCTCTACAAAAACTGGGAGGTATCTTCTCACCCTGGGGAACAGGGTGCTTCTCTGTCTTTGTATGCCATGATGTGGGGTCTGGAAAGCTGTCTGCAAGCTCATCTGGCCATAATGGCAGTCTGAAACCTTGCAACCAGTCTCTGATGTCCTTTATTGTCCTTTTTGTATAGCTTGCTGTGTTGCTGTTATGCTGCTTTTTACATGAATGGTGTCAATGTGAATCTCATTGTGGAAACTTCCAGCTGTCATGCTCGATCTTGATTGTTGTCTCAAATTCATATTCCAGTGCCTCATTTTAATCACCATCTATTGCTAGAGGGTTTTTTTAAGAACAAACAAATATTTAGATGCAGACATTCACTCACTTGTAGAATAATTTATCTGATAAATATTTGGCTTGATATTTTATGTCCTTCTTCCTCATGAGGAAGGGTATTATGACTGTAAAATTTGCCATGTGCCTACTCCCAATGTAGAAAACACAGCATCTGAAAGCAGTAAGAAATCAGCCTTTCCTATCCATCTGCTTAATGGCCCTGTGTTTATTCACAGGTCTAAGATAAAGTGATAAAAATTTTCCTTTGGAAAGTGTTGGCTCTTTCAGCAGACCAATTTCTTTCAGCATTGTAAACGATGTACACAGAAAGAAAATTGTGCACACTTTTTATTCTGCTGGTACCTGGAGGAGCTTCTAATCTTTCTTGCCATTACTAATGCATGTGTGTTGTTTTTTTTTTAACAAGAACGTAATAATGCTTAACCAGATCCACAGCTCCCAAGCTGGAAACTGCAATTCATATCAGTGATGATTAAGCCCTTCTCACACTGTTGTCATGTATTTGTCCCTCCAGCTCACCACTAGAAATGAGCGCTGAGCTTACAGCATTGAGGCCAGGTTTAAAATCTGACATCACAGTACTTTTTGCTGTGATTGGTCCTGGCTAGTTAATCCTACTGGTGCTGATGTGATGTCAGACACTAGAAAATGAAGGGTTCACATATACTCACTGTTGTTAACAAGTCTTCAGTGGGATGTCAGCTACGGAAGGAGTGGAAGAACTCAGTCCTGGAGTGATTATTCCTCTGCTGGACCAGTATGTGTGACTGCCTGAGAGCAGTTTACACTCACAGGACCTTACAAAGATCTCACTCCCATGTAAATTGTGTCTGCTTTGAAGTCAAGGAAATTCCATTAGCAGGGAATGAGTGTGAGATCAGACTTAAACACCAAAGAGTTGTGATCTTCCTACTGCTAAGAGGCAAGCATAGGGATTTCATTCTTCAGAGGTTGCTGCTGTGCAGGCTGACATGTTTGCTTTGCATAATTATGCTTGACTACAGCCATACCCAGGGAAGGGAGTGGTGAAGTTCAATGCAGGCACACACACACAAAAGCCCAGGGCAGGCGCCTGCAGAATATTGATAACAGAATAATGCTGGTTGGCAGAAGAGTGAATGTGTAGAAGCAAATATCCGAATCTCATTCACATGCACTTTGAAGGCCATTGGCACAGCGGGTTATGGAAATGAAAAGTATTATTACTCTATGGCTCTTGTTTCCTTCCTTCTGGGTTGTTCTTTCAGACCAAACACTGCACATGTGCCAAAGTATCTACATCAAGCAAAGAAATGCAGCGTGAAGATGTGGGTCACCTTTTCATATTTTATTCATACATGGATTGTGAGAGAAAACGTGTTGCATGAGAGCACATGAGGGAGGATCAAAGCCACAGCAGCAAAGCCAGAGACTCAGCATGGAAAGGTCAGGAGCAGTGCTGTCTGAACAGCCCATTTAAAAACGAGCAGCTCTAGGATGGTCAGAAATCTCCTTACCCATCACCGACTAGCTAAGCTTGAATCCTCTGCCACCCTGTTCCAGCACAGACAGCTCCTGGCATGTTTCCCTCTTTTATACCTGGTATCGGAGGCAGGAGCACTTCAGGCCGACAGCATATTTTCCAGACATTTTATAACTCTGCTCCAGGGATTCCCAGCTCCTGCTTGCTCTTCTCCCTTTCCTTAGCTGTCCTGTCAAATTTGACAGCTGGGAGATTGGAGCGAGAGCTTTGTTCTGCCTGCTCATAGTTTTTTCTCATTTCTTCTCCCCAGAAAGTCAAGAAAACTAAATGCTGAGCTCCTCTCTGTTTTCAGACAACCAGGGCCAATGCAAACACCAGGTAATGGCTTCCTCAGCTGGAGCTCCTCCATGTCGGCAGAGCTGCGGCTGCTCGCTGACGTTCCCCTGTGGGGAGGGACCTCTCCATTCGCGGGATGCTGGTAAAGCTGTTAGGAGCACCACGTGCGCCTCACTTTAACTCACCACAAATAGTTTTTCTGTCAACATGGGTAGTGGATATAGATTAGATCATTGCTATATTGTTATAGGGCTCTCTGGGGCTCCGGCCAAAATAGCCTGTTTCAAGAATCATTTGACCGTAAAGAGCTTTTTAAATATCCTTTCTTTTCCCTGGGCTTTGCTGGGGGGCAGAGACTGTCCTTTAAGCTGAAGCATCTGCTTCTGTGGCAGTCTTTTCAGGAATTAAGAATGGAAATCTTTATTTTATCCCAGTAGTGTGATGTAGGTTATCTTGCTAAAATGGGCTCATTTTTTTCTGAATTATGCTCTAGAGCTCCTTATGTTTTCTCACTGCTAAACAAAACAATTGTTCTGACCCCCACACTTGGCATCCCGCTGGAGTGGGTACGTGCCATTGCCACCCCTGGTCCAGCCCCAGGGAGGTGAGGAAGTCCTAGCACCTGCCGGGGGTGGGGGCCGTGCACAAAGGGCAGACAACAGCCCTGCAGCTGCGGCTACTCATGAGGCTTCTGCCTTCCCCATTTTGCAGCTTTCACAGGCAGCAAGATGCAGTAGGTTGCCTTGCTAAGAGTCAGTAGAAATACTGAAGGGGCTGAGGATGGTAACAACACCATACAGCATGAAAAACAAGACTGTTAAACGCACTTGCAAGTGCCGTGGTGCATCAGTGTCGTTCTGGCTTTGACATGGGTGATGTTGCAGAGTGGGGCATGTGCTGCGAGAGCTGGGGTGAGCATCCCAGGGCAGGTGCCGGCAGCTCTGCTGCTGTCCTGCCACTAGCCAGAGGTGAGGACTGGGAGGGGGACAGCGGGTCTTGGCATGGCCCACAACAGGGGTCTCACCCATTCGGGCTGGCTGCATTTCTCTCCAAGCTGCATGCAGCATCTTTTACTGGGGAAAGAGCTGCTGGTACAGTGCTAAGGATCTCCCTTTATTTACTGGCCAAGGGCTTTGTTTCATAGAAGCCACAGGAAGAAAGCAACATCTCGTGTTGAGAGAGAAAGTGAACAAAAATGATGGGTTGTATTGAATTTGGCACTGGCTTGCAGGGTTTGTCAGGAGGAGGGATCGCAGGGGTTGGCTGTGATTTTATCTCATTTTCTTGAAACATGGCACTGTGTAAATGATTGAAGGAGGAGGTATTGACTTACTCCTGCTGTCACCATCCAAAAATATTAGGTCAGTGAGAGGGCTCTCACTGCAATTTATGATCCCTCAAAATAAGATCAAAATGTGATTAAAAAAACTCCAACAAATCAGAGGAAAGGGAAGACTAGCTGCTTGAGCAGCAGGCAGTCTCTTTGTACCCATCTCCCTCCTTACAGTCAAATACCACAATCTGTGGCTCCTAGGCAAACAGGTGCATTAATCTGCAGAACTCAGCTTTCGTTGTGTAGGATCTTTGTACTTTTTTCAACCCAGAAAGTTTGCTTGCCATGAGCCTAGTGATCTGACATGCTAGTGAGAGAGGTTTTGCTTTTAGCAAAAGAGTTTCTTTTGACCAAACTGAAGGTTGTCTGTGTCAGCCCATTCCCACCCAGCATTTTCACCCTCCCACATGCAGCCTTGATGGCAAGAGGAGAGTTTCTCTCAGTCCATCTATTTGCATGGAAGTTCACAGAGTATCTCACAGCTACTTGGTTTTTTGACTTTGAGGAGATAAAGATGGCATCTTAATGATATCCACTATGATTTGCTGTAGAGCAAATGAACTCCTGTTCCTAATGACTCAGGTACAATTTTCAATTTTCACTTTGCACAGCCAACGCCGTGAGGGAGATCTGCTTCCTGTCCTGCAGAGATCCCAGGAAAGGTCCTCACACATCAGCAACAGAGCAGAGAGAATAAACCCAACCATGCTATTGCTTTGTGGCACTGGCTACAGCAGTTTGACATAGGTTGTCTTTTCTTTGAACTCTTTCTGAATAAAATCAGATCCTTCTCCCAAACATGGCAGTCAAGTGTCTTCAGTACAAGACAGCACAAATTTCAGGACAGTGTCAAATCATATTATTGTGTGATTTTATAAAGATCAGTGGTTCCCAAAATTTCTGGACAAAGAATCAGGATTCCTCCAAGGTCCCAAGACATTTTTATCATTAAAAGAGCTGTGGTTCTGCGGACCAGCTGGAAACCACTTGTGTTAACCCTACAGCACATAAAAATCTTTGTCTCTACTTTCATAATTGAATAAGGGACAATATTTACTTGCTGTACTTATCTTGTGAGTATTATAAAGATTAATTTATCCTCACATCATGCAGCAGTTTGGAAACTGAGGTGCTATGTCCACCTATGAAATACTTGAGTACTACCTTTATTTTTTACACAAGACAGATTCAGACAATATTTTTAATAGTAGAGATTATTATGTCATACAATGCAGAAGGTGAGTTGAGGTTCATGGAAAACCGTGCTGCTTCCTCTAAGGGTTCAGGACCTGAGAGTGGGAACTGTAGAAAAACAGAGTGAGGGAGTAGAAATGGAGCAAGTATAGATCAAGTGTAATCTTTCTTTACAGACACTGTCTGCTGAGGAGTACAGTAGGTATTGATTCCCCATCATTATTTCGAGCAGCACAGTTTATACTATTTTTTGAAACATTACTTAGATTGTAGAACACTTGGAGCAGCAAAGACCCTTGTGCTGTACCCAAGAACGCTGTGGAGCCCAGCGGGTGCTCCGGAGCCCAACGAGGTGCCTTCTGCTTGTTTTGACTCCCTAAGGACCACTGCAAGTCAAACACATCAAATTATGATAATCGTAATAGGATATGGCAGAAGTAGCAAATCCTGTAAAATTATTTCTATCAGGCTATTTTACTGGAACTCTTTTTCTAAATCTGCTATTTAGAGCTGTCGTGGTTTAACCCCGGCTAGCAACTAAGCACCACGCAGCCGCTCACTCACTCGCCCCGGGTGGGATGGGGGAGAGAATCGGAAGGGTAAAAGGGAGAGAACTCGTGGGTTGAGATAAGAACAGTTTAATAGTTGAAGTAAAATAAAATAGAACAGTTAAATAGGTAAAGCAAAAACTGCGCACGCAAACAAGGCAAAACAAGGAATTAATTCGCTACTTCCCATGGGCAGGCGGGTGTTTGGCCATCCCCAGGAAAGCAGGGCTCCATCACGCGTAACGGTTACTTGGGAAGACAAACGCCATCCCGCCAGATGTCCCCCCCCCTCCTTCTTCTTCCCCCAGCTTATATACTGAGCATGACATCATGTGGTATGGAATAACTCTTTGGCCAGTCTGGGTCAGCGCCCCTGGCTGTGCCCCCTCCCAGCCCCCCGTGCACCGGGCAGAGCACGGGAAGCTGAAAAGTCCTTGACCAGTGCAAGCGCTACTTAGCGACTATTTAGCGGTACTTAGCATCGACATTGTTCTCGTCCTAAACCCAAAACACAGCCCCATACCGGCTACCAAGAAAATTAACTCTATCCTAGCTGAAACCAGGACAAGAGCTGAAGGGCATGAAATATCAATTTCTTTCCTTTAATTTGAAGATTTCAAAGGAAAAGTTATTGCAGTGATGCCAAGGTTGTAAATATCCCAGCACGAACTTTCCTAGAGAGGTTACAACAGGTAGGGGAGACTTCATTCCATAAGTAACATGGCATCCCTCTCCCCTAGATAGGACACAGGGAAGGGTGGATAATTGTTCTCCTAAAGGTTGTAATCACAGTGAGACTGGAACCTAAAAATTTAACTTGTGCTTGTCATTTTCCAACAATCAGCTAATCCTGTAGGGTCAGGATTGATTAACTTCTGCATGTGTGTGCAGGAGAAAGCGAACATGGGAAGAATTTTGTCCTTGGACTTACATCTGTAGGGCTGGCCACAGCTGAAGCTTTGGTATCTCCAAGGCCTGAGCACTGCTGGCCCTTGGTATGCTCTAAACACAAAAATCCATGCCATACCCTGAAATTTTTTGCATTGGCTCTCGGATGTGGTTAGTGGAAAAGGCAGCATACGAAAGATAGTTCAGAAGCTCATTTAATTCTGCATTAGTTATGTCATTGCTCAGTCCTGTGGGAGTGCTACAGATCCTGTGGAAGCTCCTATTTCTATGTAGGGACATGCCTTTAAGGCACAACACCAGTTTTTCATCAAAGGTTTCCATATTTGGACACAGTTATTCTGTCAAAGCCAGTATAAATAAGGTTCCAACCATTAGGTAGTATTACTAATGTACATGGAAATTTTAACTTTAAATTGCTATCCTAAATTCTCATATAGGTGTCTAAGTGACCAGCCTGGGAAACTGCTGAGCAACCAGCAGCTCACATGGGATAACAGCAGATCACATGGGATGTGATCTGATCTGTGCTGTGAAATCAATTGCGACCTTGCAGCTGCAGTACCATCTGGAAAACACACAAGGATAAACTACTAGCGGCTCTTCCATTTTGCATCAGTATTTGGAGAAGTTCAGCAAGGTCATCTTCCTTGTGGTGCTGGAGGTGACAATATTTCCATCTGGGGTCAGGGGATAGGGTCATGAGAAGCAATGGCTCCTAAATTGCTGTGACATTTCCCTATCGCCAAAGTCAGGTGACTGATACTATTTAAAAGTCAACTTACAGGTCAGTAATGCCATGGTAATGCTTTAGGTACATGGAGAAGTGAGACATGGGTGTGTTTTCCTTTGTTCTATTAATAAACACTGAATAGCTTGAATTAAACATTTCCTCATACTGTGATCAACACTGTGAAGAAGCTATGCTGCTGGCCAACCTTAAACATCAAAGTGAAGGTGTCTTACCTTAATTGGCAGGTAAAACAGACATCAGGTGACGAGCTGTTGCCTGCTTTGAAGATAACGATTGAAAATCATAGCTCTTTGTGTCAAGCCAACGCCCTTTGCTTTACCTCCTCATGACTCTGGTTGAGATGACAAAAGGGAAGGGCAGGAGCCCTCTGCTCTGACAGCTACATCTGAAGAGCATCCCATCCTCCTGCCTCAGGAAGATGAGGAGAATGCTGTCCGGTTAGTATTGGAACTACACAGAGGCAAGTTCATCTCTCCTGCCTTGGGCTTCAGGTTGCTCTAAAGGCATAAGCTGTTTGTTTCCCCAAGGAGGAGAAACACTGAGTACTTTTATGTTTTATGACAGGAAGCTATTCTGTACTTTCTTATGAACACAGAGCTTAACCAAGAGGCAACTTTGATCAGTTAAACCCAGAGGGAGCAATTTTAAAAATCGCTGAACAAAGATGACACTCTACATGCAATTTTCCAAAGAATTAACTATTGATAATGAGTTATGAACATCACTGGCAGGATTAGCCATCAATTACAAGAGAAATAATTATTGATACAAAGTGAGTTAACCATGGAAAGCCCATGCCCCTTATTTACTTTGGATTTAATTTATCTCACCTCCAAAAACTACAATCAAAATTCTTCCTACTGTTTGGGTATTTGATTTCAGCTCTCTGCAAGACTGTTATGAGTAGCAGGTAAATACTGCAGCTTCCAAGCAGGCTCACACACATCTGGACTATCATAATCCCTAAGGTGGACACGTTTAAAAGATTAGTGAGGCACTGAACGGCACTTTCGCTGGAGTAGGGTTTTACTGCTCAAGGTTGCTTTGAAAAACAACCCTTTATTTTTTAAATTCTAGCTATATTTTACAGGATAACTCAAAGTGAAGGTCTTAGATTTGTGTTTTCAGGCATAGTTCGTTCCATATGATGCACTTTTGCTGCGGAGTTATTAGCAGCAATTAGTGTACAGGAATTTTGGCTGGACATGGTAACACTTTTCAGTTGCACACATGCCCTATTAAGGATCTGATTCAGTCATGAGGACAGGGTAAACACTTGCATTAACACCAGTTCAAGTGAACTGTCTTATACTTAGTTCTTATACTGTTGCCATAAGAACTAGGTAAGCATGTGAGAAGATATTCTGGTACCTTGTTACATAGAGTTTAACAGGAGAGAGGTACCTATGTCTATTTTAAAAATAGATCCTGCAGGCAACATATGGGGTACTTCTGAAAATATTCTCTGATCTTCACTTGTGCAGACCCTCAGATCCTACATGCAGGCTTCTCATGTTAATGCCTTCCACAAGCTCTGGTGTAGAGGTCAGGTTATAAACGCATGTCATTAATTTACTTGCACAGTCTCTGCAGCACACCTAAATCTGCATCAGAGCCTGAAATGAGTGATGTAAGTGATCACACTGTATCAAACCATGTTGGCAAATTTAAACAAAAGTTTTCTAAAATGAAAAATATATATTTATTTTGCTTTTTAGTTTCCATTACAAATTTGTAATTTGTTAATGCTGTTTATTTTAACTGCTGACTGAGTCTTGAGGCTGAAATATTCTTTGCAAGCCTGGAATAGTGAGAGCAGCAGCACAAACCTAATCCTGACAATGTCCAGTAGTTTATTTGATTTATACAAGCTATGTGGCATTTACAACACATGTAAGAAGACGAGCCTTGCTCCGTGGTAACCTAAAGCTGCCTTTGACTTACAGTGGATCTATGTGATCAAACCAAAGGTTGTTGTATAAAAAGTTACAGTGTAACTCATATTGAAACAAGCCAGAGATTAATGTTTCAAACACAGGAGGAAAAGACATAGCTGATTAAGAAATTTAATGTCCATGTAATTATGGTTCTTGCCAGACTGAGATGTCCCAAAAGAGTATCTCCAGCAATACTTCTTGTCTGCTCACTTACTAGATTAACATAACTAAAAAGGAAAGAAAATAAAAATAAAAATAGAAATGACTTAGTGGTTCTTTTTATAAATTAGGACTGCACAAGAGCTTGCTTCATCTGGTAATACCAACCTACCTGAAAGTGAGAATGTGTGGCTGTCACCCTCATACAGCAGGTTTGGTTTTCAGTTTCAGTGAAATGCGTCTTATGGTTTCTTATACAAAGTCGAGCCCAGGAGAATTACATATGACTGCTGTACCTGATGGCAGTCCTCTGGGGACTCTTTTACAATTAGATACATTTTCAAATGAACTCAAACAAAGAAATAAGGCAATTTGCTGATACTCTGCAGTGCCTTTCTTGAAATAAATGGAACAGATGCCACCTGAGGGTCTGAGTTTTATTAATTGCTTTATAAAGCATGCTTTTCTTTTAAAAATACACTCTCTGCATTGGCCTGCTGACCCTGGGAATTCAAACCTTATTATTCCAGTTTAAACACTTGCCAGTGCTTAGACAGTTAACAAAGCCAAAGCCTCTCCCAGCTGAACACCAGATTCCCTGGGGAATCCAATCAGGCTACTTTATTCTGGTCTTTTAAAAAGTCAGGTCAAATAGCTGTTTGAATTGTAATGATCTCCATGTGAATTCCGGTTTTGATAGCAATTGCTGGTATCCTCTTAGCTTCCAAACAGACGTACTAATTGCATATCTTCTGTCATATGCAGTGCAATGTTGCTGCTGATGATTTTTTACTCACATACAAGCTTTTAATTGGGTAAACAAAATAAATATGATAACTATAAGCTGTGCTACTTTGGTGAAACTGATACCTAGTCTCCTGCTACACTTACTAGAAATTTTAAGACTTGTGACTGGGTAGGCAGTTAAAAGGTGCTGTCTATATCCAGAAAGCTGCAATTTGGAAAGACCCAGAAGGAGCTCTTGAGTCATTTCAGCAGCAATTTCCCTAGGCATGGTGTGAAGAGCAATGTCACTGAAGAATGCTAATATGGCTATAGCAATCCTTAAGAGCTTCTCAACAGGCTGTAGTGGTGAGAAAGCTTTTCATCCTTCTTTTTTTTTAGTATTTATTATTTGATTATTTTTTACATAACTCCACCTTACCCTTTCAGCCAGCCACCAAGTAATGGAGGGTGAGCGACAAGAGGGCATTCAGAAACTGACAGTTTTCACTCACTAGGTCAACCTTACAGCCTTGAAAACAGGAGTAATCTATTTAAGTCACTATGGTTATTCCTGCTCCCAGCGAGGTTACATTTTGTTCACTTTTTAAAAATTATCTATCTGTCTCTTACAATATTTCCTTTAGCAGTTGTCACCATAGTAACATTGTGCTAGATAGGAGTCTAATCTGCTGCAAACAATGAGAATAGCTGCCTTTATTTACTCAAATATTCTGCAAATTAACTATAACTCCAGAACTATAATAATAATTCCTTTTTAAAGGGTAAAAATAGATATACTTTTCTCTTTTTGCTTTTTCATTGTACTTTGTCTAAATTTTTTCTGAAATACCTATTCTGCTACCTCTTCAAAGGAGTATTTTCACTAGGCCAGTTTGGCTGACTTTTACCCCAAATCTTTAAAAACAATGATGATATATGTCTGCTTTAAATTAAGTAGTTCCTTACACACTTTACTGAACCAGGTCCTAAATAAAATTGATCATGGTTAAAGACCTACTGGAGGAAAAGCGTGGGTGTGAAATTCTCCTCAGGTAGATTTTGTAGGAGTATAGCACAGTAAGCTGGAGAACAGCTATGCATCCCAAAGAGACCACTCCTCACCAGAAACTGGCACCTAAAGAGTTAGTTATTGGCCCTTACTGTACTGGGAACATCTATGCTACTGGGATGTTTGCTGTATTCACCTGCTTGGAAGGAAGGTTCCAGAGCATTCAATGGTTACTTTAAACAGCTGTACCCAGTTGCATACCAAGATTTGAAAGGCACTAACTTTACTTGTAATGAAATGCCTCATTTGAGGAACAATGTTACCATTTTCCTTGATGTTCCAGAGAAAACATCTAGCCAATGACATACAGCCTTACACTGAGACCATTGAGAGTGTTGATAATAAATTTATCTAGGAATGTACATGCTGACTGTTTTCCTAACTCATGGTGCTGCTATACCTTACTTGGAGTGCACTCAGTGTAATTCAAGAAATGTGGAGACAGAGGGCAAAATATATTGTAATGCTCCGTTGTTTCATTTACAGTGATCTCATATATGTTTAATGTGCTGAAGGGCCATAAAAGCAAAAGTCCCATACAGAAGCATATCTTGAAGGGCTTTCTAAGACTGAGTCAGTATCTGTTAAATGTTATTTCTCCCATCAGGGTACACCAGCACTGGCACTGCAAGGCCCCAGGTGCTACAGTCCCACCTCCCAGGGCAGTGCAGCCATACCGTACATCTCCTGCGATGGTCAGTAGGCACTGGCTGATGCCTGGCCATTCCTTCAGCCTACACACATACATGCTACACCTCCCCTTTCAGCCCTGGTGCTGGCAGACTGTGCTGTTCAGAAAACTCAGAGGTCCCTGATTCACTGTAATACCTGACCTAAATGTAGACAGGGTCATAATAGCTTTTCAGCTGGGGCCATGGCATAGTCTGCGTGCCCCTGTTTCCACCTACCAAAGGTCTGTAGCTCAGGATTCAGGGGTAGGAGGAGTGCAATGCATCCTGCCAGCCATCTGTGGTACAAGCTGTGCCTTGTCTCTTCTAGGGTTTTACACAAGTGTTTTACTTGTGCCACTGTTAAAAAAGAAAAAAAAAAAGAAAAAGGAAAACACCCCAGAGAGAATTACATAGTCCCCTGTCTTATTACCAGTGTACAAATGAATTTTGGCTTCCAAGTTAGCCAGTTTGTGAGCAGTAGAATAGTCTGGACATTCATTTTAGCAGTCATGGATTTCTGCCCTGAAGATTTTGTTCGTATTAAAGCAACTTACTTCTCACCCAGCTGTCTGTGCTGAATAATAGTGGCAGATGGAGAGAGAAAATCTGGATTTTTCTGCTTTCAAGGAACCACAAAAGCTAATGAGCTAATGTTAATTGTTCTGTGGCTGTAACTGAAAGAGGTCTCCGCACAGCAAGTACATTGCCTCCTCTTTCTCAGGAGGGTGAAGAGAATAGTGTATGAAAGAAATGCAGCTGAGTCATTATGTTAGGGTGTGATAAATCAGCTATTCTTGCGCAAGATTATATAGTGGGGTAGGAGGTAAGGAGCAATTTTACTTTTATTTGTTCCTGTTTGTTGGAATAGCTAGTAGCACTGTAAGTGCTGCTTGAGTTATGAAAATGGCTCACGTTCAAAAAAAAAAAGGGTTTCTTCCCAGATGACATTAGTATATTTTAGGTCTTTTAAAAAGTAATTAAAACATCTTCTCAGAGTATTGGTGACATAAAATCCAGTTCTCTGCCTGCTTTTCACTTGGAGCAATTTATGTGTGCAGTGCAGTATTCTAGTCAAACACAGCAGTGAATGTTATTTTGTGACAAAAATCCTCCTTTCAATAACCACTTTGCTGTCCCTGCTTTTTATCATGGCTCTGTGAGATGCAGGCCTTTACTTTCTCTAAGGATTTGACAAAACTTGTGATATGGTAAATAAGTAAGACTGATGGGTATGGGCAAAGTAACATTTCCTTCTACATTTCATCATTTTCTGATCTCTTTGGGGGCATGGCATTTTATAATGGATGAAGCTTTCACCATTAATAAGCATTTTGTCTGTAGTTTCCTAAAGAGGCATTCACTAGATTAACAAAACAACAGTTACGAGCTAATAAACGTCCTCTCAGCTCTACTTGAGAGAAGGACATGTTAATGCCCCCAGGCAAAATGCCATTGAAACCATAATGTCAGGACTGGTCACAAAGACTTTGACCTGTAATTGTGTCCAGAGAGTTCAAAAGTGTGAGTTTGCAGAGCAGGAGAGGGGAGCAGATTTGCCAGAGAATTCACCGCCTGCAAGTAGGGACGGGTTTTCAACAGAGAAAGCAGGTATCCACCAGCTCCTGATTGCTCTCAGTGGGAGCTTCTAAAAAGCCTCCCTCCAAGTGCTTTGGTGAGCAAGCACTGAAAGTGAATTTTGGAGACCTGAGGCTTGACTGCCATTCTCACATGTGCCTGCAGTGGCCCCTCACAGCTCCCCAGGGGATACCAGGAAACCAAATTAATGATGAGAAAGAGTAGCTCCTTCTTCTCTGTGTGCAACCGCAAAGAATAATGGCCCAGTGTGTTTCGGTTTCCTCAGTGCTAAAGGTTATATGGGATTTCTTATCACCTGGGGATTTAAACCCTGAGGGTTAAGACCAATGGTTCCCATGGAATAAGTGCTGACTGGAATTTGCATCCAAAATTCAAATCAAATTGAACATTAGTAGTATTTTAGCATATATTAGGCTAATGATCCTGCAGTTCTTTACTGTATACAATAATTTCATCATGAAAATGCAGCCAGTTCCAGCATAAAATATGGCACTACAGCAATATTACAGTTGATTTTAGGAAAAAAAAAAACAGGCTTAAACACAAGGGCAGAAGGAAGGTCAGGAGAAACTGGTGCTCAGTTGTAGTTTAGCCTGAACACTTCTAGTTGCATTGCAGGTAACAGACAAAATGACTACAAGTAAATAGAACTTCTGTGCTACTTCTTGTGAAAGTTGAAATATCCAAAAGCAGTCTTCACTAGGCCCATGCAGAGATAATGGTCCAATATAAACCTCAAGAGGAGACACCTATTTAACTGCTTCCTGCAGTAAGAAACCTAATCCAACTAAGTCTGTATTTTGCCACTGTTCCTTTAAGTGCTACTTATTTTTCTAAGGCTCTGCCCCTTTATCCATCTCTTACAATTACAGTTGGTTCAGACACATTAAACTTTGCTTCTCCTATTTGTATTTTCTTTACCTTGCTAGTTGGACTCATGTTTTTTTGTTGAAGGAGAAGTGAGTTGTTAAAACTCCAGATTTTCTTCCTGTGTAATTTGCAGCACTGAAGAAAGAGCTGTTGAGTGGTTTCTTTCATTGTGCTGCTTGGTGTCTCTGAGCTTGCCATGGATAAATCTGGACTCCCAGCAGCCAGCTCTGGTTGCACTACATTTTTGTCCCATTGCTGTGTATTTTTTGTGGCATGCAAGGCTGGAGCAATTGCAGTTCATCTCAACAGCAAACTATTAGAGGAAGAGGCATTACAAATACAAATCATAGTTTGTGGGGTTCCCCATAATGTTTCCAAGACATGCCTTGAAAAATGTTGTTCTCTCTTAGACTGACAGATATTACAGGCAACCACAGGCAACCACCTTCTGATAGGCCTTCAAGATTTTGGACAGTGCAGTGCCTGTTTTTCATTCATAGATTTGTGGATCAGAGTTGTGTCTCAGTAGCTACACTTGGGTATTTAGAATTACAATCTACAGCTTAGCAATCCACTAAGAAGAGTGATAGAAAGGGAAGATGATGTGTTTATTAATATGAAAAAGTTACAGACATTTCTGAGTGCAGGATATTACAAAATCGCAGCAGAGTCAGTTCAAGGATTTGCATTTAACCAGACGTGCCCTAGCTTGTAACAGAATCCTTTGTGTGGCTGTGAATTTTGAGGAAACAAAATGTTGAATATTGGTGATGATGCACACTGAAAAGCAAAGCCATAAATAAGAAGTCTCATGTTTTCCAGTTCTGACTTGGGAAGTGGTAAATGTGGTCATGCTCCAGCATGCTGCAGCACAGTCTGTATGCAGAAGTCCTGACAATGAAAATGTTTACATAAAACTTCATATTCATAAATATTCTAAGTGCAAATCCAAGCTTGGATGCAGGTTTCATTTTCCCTTTAGATTCTTTCCACTCCGAAATGCTCTGGAAGTTTTTACCCCCATTCTCTGCCCCTCCAGGCCCTGCCTCTAATGCACACAAATGACTTGCCTAGGATTTGCCAGTAATGAAAACAGACCATATTTTCTGTGGCATGCCAGATGGTGCTTGTGAAGACCAGACATGCAGGAGGTTCCTAATTAAAGCTTTAAACCTGGGGATGAGAAATGGCAGGCACAGTTTGGTGGGTGTGCAGATAGTGGACACACAGGCAGGCTGCCTAAAGACCTTTTTGAGAGCACCCTCACACCCATCCTCAGGGAACTCATAATGACAAGAGGCAGTTAATTTAAAGCTAATTGAGAAATCTCTATCCAGTCTTCACACAATAAAACAAGGTGCCAGACATCAGCTGGCGTTTGCACCCTGACAGGAAGAAAATGGCCAGAATGGGGCTGCAAAAGCTGCTACCTTGTTCTCACCCAGGCAAACAAAGAGACCAAACCCTTGAATGTTTATGGTTTCAGCAGCACTTCAGCCCATAAATAAGAACCACCGAGGGGGACTGCCTGTGGCTAGGAATAGAAATGAAGCCTGTAGCTCCATAAAGGCTGTTTCTTCAGCAGTAAGACCTTGCAGAGCTGAGGGGGTATGTAAGCGCAGTGCTCCGAATGGGTGCCCACTGGGACATGCTGATGCCAGCTCCCCTGTAGGTAGGAGGGACCCCTGGAGCCACTGTCTAGATAGACCATGTCTATTCCCTCATCTGCTGAAAGCATTGGGTTTTATCCTGTCCCTGCTGCCCTCTGACAACTTTCCTAGCTCTTCTATGGCAAACAGTGCTACATCAAGGACTTCTGCTCCCACTGCTTGATGTTTCAAGGCAGAGGAGGAGGAGGAGGGATACTTGCACTAGCTTATAACACACAACTACCATTAAATCCTGCAAAACCAATGTCAACCTCTCCACTGTAAAGCCAGTCCCTACACTGAGTGTTACCACAAGCAGCCAGAGGGGAGGAGATGCCAGCAGAAAGCACAGTGTCTCTATAGCCACCAAGCACGCAGCTGGTTTTGGCTGCCCAGGCATTCCTCACAATCTCTGCTTTGCCTTGAACTGCATTGCTGACATCTGAGGCAGCACTTAGGACACTGAACAAGTTGGTCCTGCTCTTCTACAACACTGCATTCTGAAGCAACAGGAGGGCCCTTGGTCCTCAGCCTCCCACCAGGGACCAGTTTATCTCTTCAGTTTGTACCAATTGAGCCTCTGGAAATCCAGGTTCTCCATGAAAGTCCAGCTGGGACAGGTGGCAGGAATCAAAGGGAAAACAGCTAAGGGACTAGTGCTGAATCCTTACCCCCATAAGCACTCATAAGTGCTGAATCCTTACCCAGTCTCCAGTTCCCCTGGAGATTATGAACTCCAGGGGAACTCACTGAAGAGAAGGTTGTTTAGAGGCATGTAGATCTTTGCTCGTATCACAGTGTAGTTTAGGATCCCATATAGACATGCTATGTCTTTCCTGGGTCTCTGGTCTGTGAATTTCTTTCCTTGATGGCCTTTCCTCAGTTCTGCCCAAAGTCACCAGCCCGCACCACTGTTTTGAACAAACTTTCATATTAGTTAGAATAAAGTATTCTTAATGGATAATAAATGTATTAGAAGAATTTCCATATCCTGATGAATTGCTAGCTTCTCAGTCCTCTATCCAAACGCTAATTTGCTTAAAAGCCTCAACTTTCAGGGAGAGGTTGCCCATTGACTCCCAAAGACATGGGCAAAATGTGAGGCAAAAGGGACTTCGGTCACAATTTTTGGAAGGCATGGCAAAATCTGAGCTATATCTCTGCCTTGTGCTACAGAGCAGTCACAACTGCTGGATCCTGGGTGTAGTTGAGCTAAATCACCCGTGCCTACTATAGCAGAGAAATTGCTCTTTATAACTACTTCCCCTGGCCTGACTGATGGTGTAGCTCCTTATTACATCAAAGTTGGTTTAAGAGATCCCCACGTTTTCCTGCCTCTGGCTGCTTATTACAATCCCTAAATAACACTTAGCCTCATTCCCTGCTGGGCCAGTGATACCGTAGGACTACGCTCAATGCCAGGTCAGGGATTCGGGCTGAACCTCGCAGCCCCCTTTTTGTTGGTTTGTTTTGGAAAACACAATATGGAGCAACACTTTGAGAGCAGGATTCTTCTCTTTCTGAGGAAGCCAAATGTTTCTGACTTGTGAGTGAGTCCCAGCTACTGCACACAGATAAAAGGACTGGCATTGCTTGAGCTCCATCTGCTTTCATTGGCTGCAGAGCTGACCCTCTGCTTCCACTGAAGTTACGGTCTGAACACCAAGTGTTTTATAAATCGTGAGGAGTAACCCAAGAAGTAGGTGAACGTACTCCCATCCTCATTTTCCCCAGACTCATTCTTTGGCTGATGCTGCAACATTATAGAATTATGGGTGTCCTATAAATACATATTACCACAGATACTCCTGCATAAGCGCACCGTAAAATATGCTATAGCAAATTGTAACATTTATGAAATTGAGTGAGAGAGAGGAGCAGTTTCATTTCTTGGAAGTTTGGAAATCCTTAAGAACGTGATGGAGAGGATTTGCAATGCAAGTAGATTCATAAAATTCCTATTCTAAGAGGGGAAAGTAAATTAGCCGTGAAACCTGAAAAAGAGCCTGTCTCATCAGAGAGCTGTGGAGATGAACAGCAAGCTAATCTGCAGGGTGCAGAAAGTGTGAGATTAATTCAGCAGAACAGGAAGATTTAATTAAAGACATATACAAACCAAATTGCAAAGCATGTATTATTCTGCTTTTGAAGAGCTTGGGAAAGACAGCCATTAGCAGAAGGTGGGAAAGAAGGCATGAGAGCAGAGGAACAGCAAGGACTGCCAGTCAGTGGCAATGCTGAGGGTTGATTGCTCCTCCAAGGAAGGCTGAGACAAGGTGGAGGCAATTTAGGGTGGAAAAGGGCAACTGAGGTAAAGGAGCCTGTTTTTACCTGAGTTTTACCTTTATCACTGTCCCTATAGGGCCAACTCAGCTCTCTCAAGGCTGAAGAAAAGAAGCCACAGGGACAAGTAGCAGAAGGCAGCAGAATAGCATTTGGGCCAAGAAGAGAAAAAGGGTCAAGGGTTGTATTTCTTAGTTATAGAAATGCAAGCTCATTGATTTCAGCCCAGTCAAGAGCAGTATTTGTGCACTACAATACAAGGAACTGATTTGTGCATTCAGAGAACCTAATAATTAGCTGTTAATTTTTCCTGGTCTGCTAGGATCTGTTTGTGCAGTGTTTTGCAATCATGATTTTCTGGACACTAATGTTATGACTGCTGTAACAGCATTTCAATGACTTTCATACATGGAATATGCAGAGGGATCAATGCCTCATTTTGTGCAGTTTTACTAGCAATATTTTAAAATGCTAAATTCAGCAGACTTCCTTCATTCCTAGAAGCTCAGCTGTTTCCTAAAAGGAATGGCACCTTCATCCCCTCCAGCTACAAGACCCAAAGCAAGCACCCTGCCATTGAACGTTCCTCCAAATTTCCTTTGAGGAAAGGGGCAGCATGTGCCAGCTGAGCTACATTTCACGGTGCAGTTCTTCTTTCCCCCTGCCAGCTTTACTGGTTGTTTAGCAGCAGGAATGGCCCATAGGTCATCGCAATTGTGTCCCGTCCAGAGAGATGATGGGAGCTCAGTGAAGGACACTGCTGCCCATTCTTGTGTAGGAAGCAGTGTGTGGGCAGCCTGTTTGTGCAAAGGCTTTCCCACTTTGCAGTGAGTCACTAGCTAAGATTACTAATTCAGCTCAAATAGTCCTTCAGATGCCATTCTCTTTCAGGAAGAAAAGAACTATATAGTTTCTTTATTAGTGAGGAAAGAAAATGCTTAGTGGTAGCCAAGACAGAAATCTTTCTGGAGTGAAAAAAGATTTCTTGTTTTAGAAACAAAAACTCACAGCTATTTGTTTGAGCTGTGAAAAACAACCCACCCAGAACAGAGAGCAGAGCATGTAAATGCTAAATATCAAGAATACAATGACTATAGAAAATGAATTGTTGTATACCTGAGTCAAATTACTGAATGTGAATAAAGGACTGAATAACTTACTGATGGGGAGGTTAGCTGTTTTTGTGCTTTGTTGTTGGTTCTTTTTTGTTTTTTTTCCCCCTTCCACTCAGGAAGGCAAATTGGATTTCTGCACATTTTCATTTTCCAAGTGTGTTGGTCCCCAGTAATCTTAGCTTACCCAATATGTAAAAGGTTTTGTTCCCAATCTGTTATGTTATCTTGCTGTCACTGCTTTCAGTTCAATAGATTCTACTCATTTAAGCCTGGCAGATCAAAATGGGCTGTGTTTTGTCTGGCTGCCAAAGTTCACCTTAAGCTGATGTTAATAGTGGTTGTAAAATTGATGTGTCTGTGTGTATGTGCATGAATGCAAATGAGATCAGGAAGAATAAATATACAGCTAGATCAAAAAATGCAGGATCTTTTTGAAAACAACTCAGAAGAAGCCAGAGAGAATTTATACTGGTGATTAACAATTTGAGGAGATGGTGCTCCATGTGTCAAGCAGAGGAAACGTGGAAAGGGAGTAAAATTACAGTGTCAGTCTCTGTAAGTAGCTGGCACATATTGGAAAGGAAGAGAATTTATGCCAGCCCTGTGGGTATGGTCTGTCCCAAAGGGCATCAGGAAATGATGATTTCCTGCCGGGCAAGTCCCAGCTACTCTGCTTAGGGCTGGCATCATGCCCAAGGGCAAACAGCTTCTGCAGGGATGCAGAAGGAGCAGGGAGGCAGCAGGCTGGGATGGAAATACCCATCAAACTTTCACAGAAAAATCATGTTTTGGTGCACTATTCATCCTCGTCCCCCTCCTCCTGCTCCTTCCCTTTCATTCTGTTTGTTATAGTCACCTCCAGCCTCAGGCTCATCTCACACACATCATAACAAAGTCCTGCTCTGAATGCATTCAGTTTCAGCAGCTTTGTTGGCTTATGTGCTTGAAGACATTTGAATTTCCTGTCAGTGTGGGTGCTGCCAGAAATTTTCTTTGGCTTTTTTTTCTAAACTTGTAATTAAGACAGCACAGCGGTTCTTTGTAAAAAGGCTGCTTTCAAGATTCTCAGCAGAAGAACAATAGAAATGGTACAGATGGTGCCCTGCAGATTTTGGTTCTTGCAGTATTCTAGGAATTCAAGACTATGCACTGTCTATATATGGCCCCTTTGTATTTCCAGATGCTCTCGTGAAAAGTTACACGCAAGCAACAAATTATAATCCTGATAAATACATATATAGGCTTATTTTTTGGTAAAACGTTTTCTAACAGTGCAAAATGTTTTCATTTATTTTTGGTGTATTGCAGGTCAGAACTGAGTCCTTTCTGATAAAAGACCTCAACTGAAATATCATACCTTATGCTACTTTTTGTCTCTTGTAAAAAGATTATTAAGAAGGTCAGCACAACACAAAAACATCATTGATAAAATCTGCCACTTCCGATCATCAATAAGATTAAAAAAATCCATTATGTCATCCTTATGATGAGAAAAGAAAACCTGCCTGAGGTTGCACAGCAAAGCAGGTTCAGAGGGTATTCTGAAATGGCTGAAATAGATGGTTGGAGAGAGAAATTAGAGCATTAATGAATATCACAGTAAAAGTCTGTGAGATAGGATGGAGTAATGTCCTAAAATAGCACTGGAAAACATTTCTGTTCCTCTTCAACATTAGGCAGCATTTGAATGAGATTTTGTGTGAAGGTTGGTGTAGCTTAGAGCTCAGATCTGAATTGGGACTAGGGCCTAATCCTGTCAAAATTTCAAAATCTGTGTTGTCAGATTTCATCCCAAAATAAAAACGCCAGAGAAATTGTTGAATTTGTGAGAACTCTGCCATCTCGAGAAACAGAAAGCCTCTTAAGCTTCCTTCCATTTTGGTCTGTATCTAAATGAGAGACAACATACAAAAAGATTAAACTGAAGCCACAAACTCAGGAATTTCTGACCCTGATCCAGGCATATTGTTGTGGGGGGAAACTGTATGGAAAGAGCATTTAAAACCTGGTATTTTGGATGTGCTTACTGAAGAAAACTGACAGCTGTGAAGTTCAGAACCGCATCTGGATTTTGTCCAGATTAAACTTTTTCTGGCTGGTGTGGATCAGAACATTCTTTGAGATTAAAAGAGGTGTTTCTTTTTGCAAAATACTATATGGGTGCAAAAGTGCATATGTTTATGCATATTTATGCATATAAAGAAACAATAATAACAGACATACAGACATTAATGGCATTTCATATAGGATATTAATTTCAGCCACAATTACTAGATAAATTAAACCTATTTCTTACACTTTTGTAATATGACCCTTCCTTATACAGCAATTTAAAAAAATGTAACTCCTAGCTCAGGACAGAGCCTGTAACAGTGAACGAAACCAGAGTGCTGCTGGGTGCTGTGGAGAAGTGATTAGGGAGGAAGGTCTCAAAAAATTAACACCAAGCTTCATGTGGCTATGCAAACATAAGCATCGAACTGTGACACACAAGCCTATATTGCTGCTTATAAAGAAACTCTGGTGTTTTTACACTTTATTTCCCTCAACTTTTGATGTAGGCAGAACAATAACCTCCACACAGCTAGATAATTGCTTTCACCAAAAGCTCTGAGGGCAATGTCATCTCTTAAAGACACTCAACTATTAGTTCATAGATGTTATCATAAAATTAAGTATGTTCCTTACAAGACACCCTTAAAGTTAATTTTGATGGCTGTCTTATTGATTGGCTATTGAACTCCTCATTGTGCTGGCTTGCCAAGGTCTCAGCCTGACTCTATGCGGAGCACTTTTACCCTGGGCTAGCTGCCAATCTCCCCGACAAGGCACCTTGAAAAGGTCAGGGCTACCAAAGGCTGGCTGAGGGTGTACTGCCTTTAACTCACCCAAAAAAAGACTTCATTAGGACAGAAATAATATGTTTGCTGACTTTCTTTTCATGAGGCAGTTATCTAGCTGATGATGAGTAAATTCAGGAGACAGGCTGTCTGTTCTTACCCCTTGTAGGGATTAACACTGAAATTTCATGGCTTGACAAAAAAAAACAGCAAGCAAGGGAGTGAGAAGGCTGCTGGCAAGAGGAGGTGAAGGCAGAAAGAGTGTTCCCAGTCATTGGGCTCCATAACCAGACTTCTCCAAGGAGGAAAGTGCTTGTAGCTCCCTTTCTTCAATAGCAAGTGGCTCTAAAATGGAAAGGAAAGCACATGAACATGGTTTCCAACATGTCAGGCACAGGGTACAACTACACTGTGAAACCAGGGATGGTAGGAGCGGTGCTGGGGAAGCCTGAGCAGGCAGGGAAAGCACTAGGGGAGCAGAAGGCAGCATGGCACAGTGCAGGCTCAGCTGTCCAGGGCTGGAGCTCACTAGCTCTGTCAGTCTGGAGTTCAGACAATAAGCCCCAATTTTTGGAAGCCTTTATCAGCCGGGGCCATTACTGGGCTAATGGTCTCCTCATCTGAGCTGGTGTTTAAGCAAGAGCTCCAGCATCTCTGCTTCTGATGCAAGCATCTGCCCGTGATCCCGGGCACAGCCTGGCCCCATATTCTAATGCCTGGCCTCTGCCTCCCTGCTGGACAACACTGGCTTTTGATGCTTCGGCAGGCAGCATCTTGATATTGCCTCTGCACAGGGGTAGTTTTACCTCCTCTACACTGAACATTGATACTCAAGGGCAAATAGCAGAGCATTATGTCAAATTTTTTTTCGGCCTCAGGACCACACATTAACAAGATTAAGCTATCACTTAAAAGCTATCCTGTGCTTTATATCTCAGCTTTGTATAGTATCTGGGGTGTTTTCCACATTATAATTTCAAGCAGCTTCTTCACAGAAAATTCCCATTCTAGCCATGGCACATCCTATCGTCAGGTTGCTTCACAGAAAACTCCTTATGACCCTCTGACTGTTAAAAACAGCAAAAACATTTATTTCTTTGTACATAGTCTGTCAGCACTCTGATTTTCCATTACCACTGTGGATTGGCTTTCACAGTCTGCTGGAAGTTCCTGAATGAGCAGAAGACCACAGTCAACCTAAAAGCCAAACAGAAGCAGATGCCTACTTGATTATACATGCTGATGGCTGTCAGTAACCATTTGTCCACGGATTTAGCTGTTTAGCTGTGGTACCTTGCAGGGTGGTTTGGGCCAGAAGGGTGGGTGCAGAAGGCATCTGAGTGAGAGGCTGCAAGGAGACGGGGTGCAGGGGAGGTGCTGGGGGCTGCCGCAGCAGGGGAAGGTGCATTGCTCCAGGCGGAGGGGATGTAGCAGAAGAGGATTTGCTCAGTGCCAGGAAGGAAACAAGGGCTGTGTGTGCCCATGTGGGTGGGTGCAGGGGTGGAAGGGAACATGTCACACATATCCTGTGCCAGGAAGTAATTTCATTCTTTTCCTGGAGCAGCAAAAGGCAATTTTTTCTGTGGTTCAGAGACACTCGAGCCCTCTCTGCTAGTGTAACATAATTCAGTGACAGCAGGCTGAGAGTGAGGTCTAGCTATAACAGCAGGACAGCCAAGTGTCGTCTTTCCTTTGTCAGCTCTACTGGTATGTTGAAGACTTTTGTGACACCTATTGGTCTCATTTGCAGGAAGGCAAGAAAGTTATTTTTGTAGCAATCCAAGCAAAAGGGAAAAGGACATCTCCTGCTTGGCTGCCCTTCCCTAGTATGCAGTGGTCATAATGAACAGCATGGGGTTTTTATTCATCCCTGCATTTCTGAACTTTGACCTTCATTTCATTCTGTATGGAGAGTCCCCGCAGCTCATTTTTCTCTTTACTATTGTGGCATTTTTTCCCTAAAATTAGAATATTAATTGAAATCTGAATTAGAATCTGATTGCAATCTAAATTGAATAGGGAGCTGTGACTTTCCAGTTTTCCACAATCATAAAATGACATGGCTGAGAGAGCTAAATCTAATTGTGTGGGGATTTTTTTTTTTAAATCTCTTCCTGCTTCTGCACTTGCTTTTGTATTCTAATAAGCCCAAACTCAGGAGGCATTTCTAATCAAATAGCTAGAATTTCATGTCTGATTATGGATGCATATTTGTAAGAAGAAATAATCTGGGAAACAACTGAGGTTGGAGAAGCATTTCTAAATGATATATATCTAATTTCTCCCAGCTGATAGCGTTTTCAGCATTTCTTGGGTCTATTAGTTTTGTATTCAGTGCACAGCTTCAAACTCCGGTGGCCCAAGAGAATGCATTACTGTTCCTACAGCAGAGCAGTAAAAATGTCAGCAGCGGGCTTGATATTCAGTGCTATAAAGGGTGCTTCATGAGGAAGCCCCGGTGATACTGCTTATTCCAGGCACCAGTTTGGTGAATCCTGCCTGTTTTTAAACACACATATAGTCCTCTTCATTTTATGGAAAAAAATGTGCTGGATAAAATCCATAGGAAGGCCCTCAGTAGTGTAGAAGGACTCATTTTTAAGCAGCTGCTGTATTTTGTAAGGTGTGAAAGACAGTCACTTTACAAAGACTCCCTTATGTGTGCTTTCCATTTTGTAGCCTGATCTGGACAGTGTGGCATTGGTGACAAAGCTCCTCCTGATGTCATTGGTAGCAGATGACAGTTTAGGTCCTCATCTGAAGTTCTTGGAAAAAGTTTTTGTTGGCTTCAGCAAGTAGACCAAGACTGATCCTCCTTTGCTTTGGTCATTTAACTGAGGTGCCTATTTCGGGAGTTTGGTGACTCTCAATTCTCTCTTTGAGCAATAGCAAATGTGAGAGGGACACCTCTGGAGGCTGCCTGACCCTGCAGCTGAGATAAATATCCTTCCATCAACGCCTCTTTCTCTTGCCTGGGATGACCGGGCCAGCTGTGTACATTACTCAGGTGCCTTGGTTTGTGGGTACTGCTTGAGGCTGAGTGTGGATCTCACATGGGAATCACCAGCTTCACTTGCTATTCAGTCAGTGAGAGCCCTGAGACTTTGGCACTTTAAAAGGGATGTACAGAGTCCTCCTGGAAGAAGCTATGCTTGATTTCTGAAGGGGGTACAATAAGGATTACTCAGACAGGTTCTTCATTAATTTTTGAGCTATAAGCTTGGGAAAAAAATTGCCATTGCCTAATGGCACATACGATATGCACATATATATACAAAAATTGTCAGTTCCTTGCTATTTGTATGAAAATTTGCGGTACTTTTATTTTGCCACATCACAAAAAATTATTAAAAATAGAACTGTATAAAAATATTCTTGGGATGCTGTCTGCATCAGGTGAGAGTTTCACTTCATGCAGGTTACAAAGCCACAGAGCTACCTGCCAGTGGAGGTGGAGAGTGCTGTCAGAGTCATTTCTTTGCCGAGCAAGCCTGCTGGTGGTCACAGACTCTGTCCTGCCCCAGTTGCTGTTCCATAAGGCTCTAAATTGGCTGCTTTAGGCAAAGGTCACATTGTGGTATCAATTACTGGCTACTACCTGGAAAATTTAATTTCATGCCCTGCAGTGGGTCTGCTTTCTTCTCTGCTATGATTGGCAACTGTTTTCCTGTTGGTAACTAGAATAGCTCATTTACTTGAAGTGATTAAAACGCAGAAGTTCACTGATTTGGAAGGGCAGCTTCGGTTTGCTAGCATAACGCAGAGAGCTCTTGCACAAATGCATTTGGATGAATAGAACAAAAGCTACTTCTTGCCCTTTACAAGGCCTCTTAAGAAATTGTGTTGTTTATGATTTGTGTCACGTCAATCTGTTCCTTGTCATCCAGTTGGTGTTTAGCTAATGCACTAGGTATGTTTCCTGCAGGTTCACTGTACAAAATGAAGACCAGAGGAAATTAGTGAGCCTAATTTTAGATAATAAGACATCAAAGTCTTGTTAATGTTACTTATTTTTTAACCTAAACACTTTTGCTTTAAGATCAATTGTCAAATCTTTTCTGTGCTTTAGAAGCCTCTGAGGAGCTTCTTAAACAGCTGGTTTGCATTGTAACAGATCTTAGTGCTATTTCCAAGATCCAGAAAGTTAGGCCTTCATTTATTCTCAGAAATTGTTTCCTTCCCAAAGGATATATTATGTAATTGATTTTAAAGTGGAACTACTAATCAAAGTAAAGGGGGATTTCTGCTTGAAAATTGTTTATGTAATATAGGCAGTGACAGAGATTAAAAATAGGTGCACAGGAGTGAATCTGATGTTTCTCCATGTGCCTAGAAGATCTTGGTTTATGTTTTTCCTTACGTGTTTTCTTGAGATATGAGGAGCTGTTCCAGCTTCATGAGGAGCAAGGATTTGAAAGAAAATATCTGTGAAGAATATAAGGAATTATTAACTATTATTTAGGTGAAGAGAGGCTTATTTTAAAATAATTAGTGGTTACTATGACAATGGAGTTTTGCTAGTCCGAGTACTCCAGGACTCTTACAGTTCAGATTAAAGACAGTTCACACAATCACAGCATGGTCAGTGGAGTGCCAGTCAGCAGTCTGCAGGTGCACTGCAGAGGCCTTCCTCAGAGGACACGTATTTTGGTCTAACATGAAAGAACTAAACATTATTTGAAAAGTATTTATGCCAGGTACAAACACTTCTGTGGTGGCAGCAGGATCAGAAGCTTTTGATAAGGCAGCAAGTTGGAGTTTGGCTAACTAAAGGATACGGGACACTGAGTTGTGGGACCCAGTGTTTCTTACTAGCAGCCAAGAGGTTCTGCTTGTCTTTGAATCTAGATCAAATTGTCTAATCACTTCCCATGCACTCTTTAATCCTATTTGCCTACAGTACTGCTGGAGTGGCTAGTGTTGCACGACAGGTAAGGTTTACTAAGTAGGGGATACAACCCTACCCCAGGGACTTTAGAATACAGAGATCTGGACATCATTAGACCTCTTTAAGAAGACCTGGGAGATCCAAACTAAAATTTCGTTTAAAAACATTTTCAGTACAAAGTACCACAGAGAAAGGAATGAACAAGGAATCCAACTCTACACTTTATCTCTTTTCTTAGAAGTGTACTGGTCTGAAGGGTAACCCAGTTGCTAGCACAAGATCCTGAAGCTCTCCAGTGGCATGTTGGAGGCTAGTGATGATAACCTTCCATTTCATAACTCTGCACACTTGTCCATGGTAAGTCACCAGAGGAAGCAGTGACACCTAGGTCTGCAGAGTCCTTTGGATACTTGGTTTGGTGCCTACCCATATGGGGCTTAACTTCGGGCTTTTAGTTTTGTAAGCCTGGCCCAGAACCGCCACCCTCAGTAGGAGCCATGAAGCAGCTCCAAGGTGGGAAACAATCAGAGGAGATCAAGTTTTACATTTCCTCCTCTGCCCGTAGGTTACACTGAGCAGGTAGACTCCATACTGGCCATTTCCCAGCAAAGCTGTGCTCTGCCTGTGGCCCTCTCCAGCCCTGCTTCCAGAGGTAGGGGGTGCAGGCATGCATACTGTCAGCCTTCACATGGCAAAAGTTATGGAGCTTACTGTCTACTCAGGATCTCTCCAAGACAGAAGATTTTAGGGCAGATCACCAAACATTTTTGCAACACTCGAGATAAAAACCAACAATTGTAAGTCAAGTAGTAATCTAAATGCTAATACGAAGGATGTATGTTTGTCCTTCGAAGCAATGAGATTTTTCACATTTGAAAGTACATATGCATGTATGGCAACCAAAATACATCTTTTGCCTTATTTGTTATTTTAACTTGTTAATGAGATCGGAAATGTGTCTGGCACACCCCTGTTACAAATAGTTTTACTTAGGATAATAAGTTAATATTGGCTACTAAAGCACTGAGTTGCCAGAGCCAGACTTTTCTGGTAGGAATGTAATGAGTTGCTAGTGGTTTGGCATTGCATTATCATAGACAGCCTGGAAGAAATTTGCAGGTCTCAGAGAAATGCCATAGCTCTGATTCCAAAAAGGTGAGGAAATTCTCCCTCCTCATTCCTTTTGGGGAGGCCACCCTTCTGTCACTTCCAGGAGTTATTCTCATCCAGTAATGCTTGCCATTTCTTGTTTCTTTGCAGTCAGCGTGCAGCTGGAAGATATTGGCTCTGGCAAAGCCAGAGCACTACCACTCACAAAGCAATTTGGCAATTTCACCACGGATGCTTACTCACTTCAAAACTGTGAAGCATTCCTAGAGATACCTAAACTGCACATTACCACTGTGCAGTGACTGAGATACAATGCCTCAGAAAATAACAGGATGAATAATGATATAATTTAAGTACAATGCATTAAACTGCATTTATTTACTGTAGATGGTCAAAGAACAGAGATATAAAGCAGGTCCCAAAGTGTATCTAGTTTTAAATCCTTGGTGCAGCATGTGCCACATCTCATTAAAGATTTAAAGAAACAGAGGCTTTTCGTTTTCTCTGTAGGATGAAATGACTTAGACTTCCTGCAAAGTGTGGGCTGGTACTTTGGGAACACTCAGCTTTTCTAACATTTCATAAACGTCACCAAAGCAAATGCCTGCAAACCTGCGGGCACCTGCAAATCACTCCTCAATGCTTCTCCTCATCTTAACTTTTATATTGATTAACAGGGAAACATCCAACAAAATTCTAGCAAGTGAGACTTTTTGAAAGAATCCAAACATGAACTATAAATTCAGTACTTTGCACTATTGAGAATTTCTAGTATCATAAATCCAGCTTCACATATGGAAATGGGCTCTTCAGAGTTCATTGGTTATTTGTCTAAGGCAAGGTCTCCAGTGGCACAGAGAGGATTTAGGTACTGGGTAGGAAGTAAGTACCCAATTCCCTTTTGGGTCTTTGAAAAGTTTTCCTATGGATGCCTCTGATGAAAAGCATTGGAATAGCAGGCCTTACTGCATGCACTCTGTTAGGATACTCTAGGCACTCCCCATATTTTTAACATCCTAAGAAGAATTTCAGGTGGAAAAGGAATTCTTGAATTGTGCATCCTAAATACTCAGAGAAGAACAAGGATTGTGCTCATTTCCAGGGGGAGGCAGTACAATACTTTAATAATATCTTTCAATTCTAGTCCTGTGCAGTCTCCTAACTCAAGAGTAGGTATTGACAGGCATCCTGTGGTTTTATTTTTTCCAGTCCTTCTTTTACCCTGTCTTTCTGCCCCCTCTTTCTAGCTGAAAGTCAAGACCCACAGCTGGAGGAAATAAAATGGCTATATTGCAGTGCTTTAAAATTAGCATGGTTCAATTTCAGCTCAGAACTAATAGAGCTCTCTGCAGAAGGCATTGAAGCTCTTGCTCTGTGCATCTGTCTCTCTTATAATGGAAAGAACATAAGCAGCTGCCCTATTGAAAAAAATCAGAAAAATCCACCACCTACCTTTTCCCTGCACTCAGCAGCTAGTGTTTGTCCTAGCTCAGTAATGAAAGGTGATTCCATCCCCTCAGCATCACATTATCAAGTAGCTTCAGGTTGTCCTTAACCACCTTATTATTTTTCCCTTTCAAAGTTTAGATTAAATGATTTAACAACGTCCATGTGATTTCCCCATAAAGACTGTGGAATTGGTGTCCATATGTTGTAAGTTAGGACGCACCAGAATGGGAAAGTTGAACATACTCATTCCACTGCAGCAGTAACAACCACCTCCCTTCCCTCCCCCCTTTCCCCTGCCCTTTGCCAAGCCCTCTTCTCCAAAACCACATAACCATATGGCCAGGGTTATAAAACATCAAGGCCTCAGTCACAATAGCAATCCCAATAAAAAAGCCAAGGTAGAAGCCTTCACAAGGCTTAACCTTCATTTACGGCTGATCCCTGGAGTGTCTAGCTCTGCAGCTTTTAAACACTGCTCATATCCCCCATTAAAAATGTTTCCTATTTAAATAATAAAAGATTTACTACATGAACATCCTTCTCCCACACCCCTGGCTTACACCTCTCCAGGGACAAAACACCAATTTGGCTGGGTAGAACACCTGCCTTATTAATACCGTTCATCAAGAAACAATGCTGAAGAGCCTGACAGCATGCAAAAACCCGGCCCCTCTTTGTAGCCGAAAGAGTCCCTGCTGGGCCAAGCAAACTTCAGCTAGGAGGAACAGGTGCCTCTCCCCTGAAACGATGCCTTTCTGCCTTAAGATAGCACAAAAAGCCAGAGAGCTGCAGTGCTCTGAGAGCCGGTATCCCCCCTCACGCTGTCCTGGTGCCAGCAATGCCAGCCGAAAGCATAGCCAGCTCCAAGGAGGTCCTGAGAGCTCTGTCTGATGGGGCAATATGGGCTCATCTTCCCAGCCCAGATGGTCTGGATTAAGGAGGCTCTTTAGCACCCCGTGAATGCACTGCCATCTCCCCCAGGCAGGGCAGCAGCCTTCCTTGGGCAGGCCAGAGTGGCACTGCTGACTTACTCTGCTAAGGCCAGACCATATGTCTGGTCTGCACTAAGCCTGGCTAAGCACGTGCTGTGTCTGCGTTAGAGGGTGTTTCAGGCCAGCCAGCATTTTCCTCTGCCACAGGCTCCCTCTGTTACAGGTACGCTGACGGGGTTAAATATTACAGTGCTTAAGACGCCCAGATGGTTTATATGGCACAAATCCTTGTTCCAGGCTACCTGCAGAGAAAGGTGGACAGTTATATTTTCAAGGTGTGCTTTGTACCAGCTTGGGCTAGAAACGGATATTATATCCTAAACACTAATGAAAGTGAAAATTAGACCCTTGTGCACGTGAAGGAGCTGGGGTCCTGTGAAGGGCATTTACAGCACCTTTACTTTAATCCAGGTCTAAGCACAAAGAGGGACCTCCAAAAGTATCAGGAGGACTGTAGAAAATCTGTGGTTTTACATGTCGGCATGAAACTGTGTCTCTACTGAGGCTTACTCACTACTGCTTTAAAAGACTAGTTGTCCATTAAAATACATTTTAACGATCCAGTGCCTTTTTTCATTGCATCAACGATTATATTGTTCAGTCTACAAAATCCTCTGGAAATCTGTGACATGATTCAGTAAAAATCTAGCTGTAGTTGCAGACCTATTTTGAAAACTTCCAGAAATGAAGCTCACCAGTACAGCTATAATCTTCCCCCTCATTCCCTTTACTGTAGGCAGCTTCTGCTATTTCTGTACTGCAGTAGCATTTGCTGACATTTCCATGGGGATGTCATATATTAGGTAGCACTCTGGGCTTTGGTTAGCAATACCTGATACATCTTGAAGCAGTTAAATTCCTCATGCCATTTTGGAGTTAAAACCCTGTTTCATTTAAAAGCTGGACTCCTGGCTGGTAACTTGTCTGGAATAGTGGGTGGCAGGTCAGTGCAATTTGAAATGGCCAGGACAGAGTAGGAAACCATGAAAAATGGAGCAATTACACTGCAGGTCAAGGTTTGTTATAGGGTGGCATGGTTTCAATTTGGCACTGAAGCATGGCAACAAGGCTACTAGACATGTTCATGCATTTTTGTTATCTGCCATTTGCAAACAATATTTGAGAAGGGGGAAGGGGGAAAATGTAGGAGGTCAATGCATCTATCTTGAAGGGCTAGCTGCTTACAAGGTCTTTTTTTTTTTTTTTTTTTTTAAGGAAACCATTGTTAACTTAAAGTTTGGAATAAAAACATCCATATGAAACTGAGAATTGTGAGCTGCTTGCCAAACTCTAGATCAAAGGTGCTTGAATGGATTGATACAGTTTTTTTGAAAATAAAAAAAGCACATCTGGCCTGAGAATTGGTCTGCCAAGTTTTAGCCTAATGAACTTTGAAATCAGCCTCCTACTAGCAATCCTCTAGACCCAGGTTTCTAGTAGAGTTGCTGGACAGTCATTAATAGCCAAAAGGCACTTGTATAATGACAATGTTCTGTGCTAGCACCTAGTTGACAGACTCCTGATACAGTGTTGTTTCATGCTAAAGAAACTGTTTTTAATTTTTCCCCTGTCATTTATCAGCTGGCACATGAAGCCTGGATGTTAAAATTTTATCGCATCAGAACAAGTTAATGTAGCCGTAAGTCCAGCTGTGGAACACACATCAACAGCAATCTGTTTACACAGCACAGCTCTTCACATATTGTACCATTCCCTTTGCTTTATGATGCAGACCAAAAATTGGTTGAAAACTTAAAAAAAAAATTTCACTGAAGCTGGTGTTTGTTGGAAACACCATTTTGTTCTGCACTTTCCTGATTGCCAGATGGGAGGAACTCTGACAGTCTGAAAGAAATAAAAGATTCTTGCTATGCTCAGCCCAGAGAGCTGAAGCCCACAGAGCCAGGCACTCATGAAGAAAGAAGTATTTCCTGCCATGACTAAAGTGCAAAGCATATTAAATAAACCCATTTAAAAAAAAATCCTTCAACATTTGAATCTCCTCTTGAAACTAGATTTCATGATGAGATGTAGTGACAGTCATGACAAAAGCAGGTTGCAAAAAACTGTTGACACTAGCTGACACTTGCAAAAGTCCAACCAGAAAGGGAGCATTTATGTGCACAAAGTGTCTTTGCCACCAAGCAGGTGAATATGTACTTGTCCAATAATCCTTTTGGCAAATGCCCCTTGTGTGGACCAGCAAAACTTCTTTGGAAAAATATATATTTATCTCAAAACCACTTATCTGTACTCTGGCAAACTTCAAGTGAGCAGGTAATTAAGCCTCAGCACCATTTGTTTTGGACCCAGAGGGGTGATAGCACACACAATCTCTATTATGAAATGATTTCTCTTATTGCTTCTCCACCATTGTTAAGGCTGGAAATGTCTTCCTCCTGGCTCATTTGATACTAAAATTGTATATACTCCTAGCTAATCATGTTCCTGAATTCAGAGAAGTTAAAATTATCCTGATTCGGTTTAGACACCTAGTTTAAGAAAAGTTGACAAACACTTGAGACTCCCTCAATTGTACTTTCCAGATTTCCACTGACTCTAAAGACCACATCCCCTCAGTCAGATTCCCAGCTCAGGTGCAGATCTATATCTGGAGATATCGTTATGAATGAATTGCATTCAAGGGATTCCCACCCACTGTCACTGATACAGGATCCCCACAGTGCATGGTCCTTGTGTTGACAGGCAGGATCCACCTCTGATAAACAGACTTCTTGAGCACAGCCACCCTTCTCAGAGCTCCAGCACTGTAGTAATAAATTCCCTCAGAGATTCCCACCTTACCGTCTGTTGATTGACCCTATGTCTTAGGATATAAGCTCTCACAGACAGAAAGATTGGGGAATGAGATAATCCTGTGTTGTCCTAGAAGCACTGTGCACTGAAATCACTGCACTTTGTTTCTGCAGAGTATTTAGAGCTTGTTGATAGTGTAACATGATGCTGAGCCTGTGCAAGAGAGAAGCTGGGATGTACGTACTATAAAGGAAGCTAAAGTACTGCATCTTGACATGCAAAATGCAGGCACGCCATGCATGTTTTACAGTCACAGCCTTTGCAAAGTGCTGGGTGCCTAAATGGGTCACAGACCTTTACACTGGCACTACAGTATATTCTGGCTAGTGGCCTGGTGGCCAGATCCTGTTCAGGTGGCGCTTTCATCCAATGTGCTACCTTTTCACGAGAGAAAACAGAAAACAAATATCCAGACAGCAAATTCATGTGGGTGGAAAAGGTGGGGGAAAGCATCTTTCTTTCTCAGTGTAGACAACACAGCAGAGAATGGCTCAGAGATGCTGTTTCTACTTTTTTAACCCAAAAGGAGAAGAGAAAAGGAGTGTTAGGAAAGGGGTCCAAAACCTGTTATGGTTATACTGTCCCGACTACAGTAAAGAATTTATGACAGTGATTTCCAGATTTTAAAAGGTTTAATCAGAACTGATTCAATTAAACAGATACTGTAACTTAAGCCAATGGCATTCTTGTATAAACCCCTTTTGTTAATCGATCTTTTTCTTTTCTGAAATGCTATTGCCCTGCTTCAGGGTTTGTGCACCCCAGTGCTAACATCCACTGTTTAAAATTTATGCTCTTGCCTTTAAATCAATTTTTAAATGAGCAACACAACTGAGCTCCCTGGGTAGAGACCTGTGGGAATACATTTTCCAAATCTCTGTATGGGAGGTAGATGCACAAGTCTTGTTTACAGGTAATGGGATTTGTGCTCTCTCTTTTACACACAGAGAACTATGGCAAACTATATTTTTATTGAGGCAAAATAATTGAGTTTCATGATCGGTTGAAGTGACAGCGATGCAACAGCGGGCTATGGTGAGAATAATTCAAGCCCTTTACTTCTCTCTCCAGATAATTATATTGAAAATAAAAATATTTGGCTCCTTTTATCAAAGTTATAAATTGTGTGGACACCAGATGACCAAATACATGTGAAAAGGAAAAAAAATTAAAATTAAAAGTTGTCTTAAAGAGAGAAAGAATGCAGTCCTGCTGCAGGCATGTCCATCTTAGAATAGCTAACATATTAGCATCATACAACAGCATTTCCTCCTCTATATACTGGTGCTTACTGTGCTGAATGGTAATCTTTGTGCTTTGCTAGCGCTTTGAGTATTGCTAACTGCCAAGATACTCCTGGGCAAGACAGTGGGTGCAAATGGAAAACATCCTGCTCATGTCAGATATAAAATCTTCCTTGTTCTATATGGATCTACAAGAATGGGCTCCTTTCAGCATCAGTCACTCAACAAATTTTACATTTAGAATACAGAGATATACCTATAAATATTGCGATAGAAATCACAGAAATCTGAATGGCCATATCTTGCTATATATTGCAGAGTATAACCTACTGTGTCAATTGAGTCTGCACCCCACCATGCTCCCAGGTGTACCAAAAATCCGTGGAACTTCCTCAAAGAACTTACTGTTGCCCAACAGATAAGAGAGGCAGATCCTCTGTAGGTGCAGACTAGAGGGCAATGGAGAAATGATAATCTGAAAATCTGCCTACACAATTTTTCCAGGCATTATAAAAGAGAATGATAGCAAAATGAGGGCTGGCAACAGTGGTTATCATTTTTGGAAACACTTATGAACAGCTGTAGCAAGCAGCAATAACATATTCTTCAAGGGAAAACTGTTCCTATCTTTCAACAAATATTATATCCGAATGCATTGAAATCAAGCATCTGCAACAGCTGTGATGATCATTTTCCAGGTAGTGCTGGACTAGTTCATGTCCAGAGAGCACTGATCTGCTTAAAATCATCTCCATTTAAACTTCTAGTCAAAGTGTCTCCTGAGAATGGAGACAACCAGTATATGCAAGAAGGGTCTTGAGTGATCTCTCAGTCTTCCAGCCCTCACTTCTTCCAGCCCTCACTTCTTCCAGCCCTCACTTGCAACTGGGTCATTCCCATCCCTTGCTATGTTGTGTCTGGTCCAGACTAGAAGCCATCTCTGGTCCAGACCTTCCCTTTTTTAGTTATCTGTAAATCAACATGCACACCTCTGGCTTTTTATCAAGAACAATTAGACAGTTGCATAAACTGGCCATCTGGCATTTTAAAGAGTAGCAAGAGATTTAGAGTTGGAAGTATACCATTTGCTTTTAGGCAGCCCCCTGCCTGCAATGCTGCTGATATCAACCTTAAAATTTACGGTGACACTGTTTCACAACAGAAGGCAGTTATCAATGGTTTCCAGGGCTTTAGGAGGAATTGTGCCAGCCTGCCTTGGAGACACAGACCTCCCTTAATGAACGTGTTGAGGCTCTGAGCTCCCCTGCCTCAGGGTTGACTCTACAGAGGTGTTGTCCATCCCTTGCTAGCAAGGACCCCCCCAGTTTCCTGATGTGGAGAGTAAGGAACTACACTTCCATTTCCCTCTTGCATCATTTTGGGAACCTGCCTAGTATGAGATGCATGTGTGAATGGTGTCTGGGAATGCAGCATGGATGGGAGCAAAGGGCATGTCTCAGCTTTCTCGTCTCTCACCTACAAAACACGGTGTCATTCCTTCATGTTTCAAGTGTCTTTGAAAAAGCTGGTGAGATGGAAGTGTTTGCTACTCTGCAAGGATACACACGGCACTGGGAATACCTGCTTCAAGAAATTCCACCTTGTGTCTATAAAATGAGCATCTCCCAAGATGAACTCCCCATAAATATCTGGAAAATGTCACCATCAACTTACAGTGAAGTCAAGAAGTGAACCTTGGCTGACCTGCTTGCGTAGTTCCCTGTAATCCCTCACTTCCTGACAAAGCTGGGTGAATGGTCTGAGAAACCCATGGACCTCTCGGTAAATCATAAATCCACTGGGTTGTTGGTTTGGGGGATTTGAGGAACAGATTTCAGGAAGTAGTGAGGAATAATGATGCTCTGGGATGTTTCATCATTTTCCATCCGCAAAAGAATTTACACATGTCTGTGACTTCCCCAGTGGATTTGAATTTCCTTCTTGGAAGGAACTGAACTATCTCAATGTTTAATTTTTGAGTGATGTTAATCAAAATTGTATTTTAAATGATAGTGCTCCGTAATGTGAGAATTGCCATATCTCCAATAAAGAAATAGGCTGTTCATACAAATAAAAGTCAGACCTGCTTAAGAAACAGTTCAGTAGACACATATTCTTGTTTGCAGCATTATTGTACTCTTTCATTTTGTCTTCTGACACATTCATTTCTATACTTCCAAGCTGCAAATGGCTGGCCTGATTTAAAGTATGTGGGAAATCTAGAAAGATATACAAGGATGGACACGCTGTGACACTCTGCACACATTATTGTTGGAAATGTTCACACATTTAGCCCATGGTTACCTGCTGTTTGCAACCATTCCAGGCCTCCGGGTACTGTGGTTGTTAAAGAACCCAGCTAAACAGCTTTGAAGGTTTGTTAATATGCTATGGCACTTTCAGGCATGTATTTGATCAAAATGCAGACAGGGAGAATGTGAGAGTGTGTCTTTTCAAAAGATATCTAGACAGGAAGAAAGGGACAGTGCAGAGAGTCTGAGGTAGCTTTAAATTAACTGTTTTGAAGCTGATAATAGCCTGGTCATGGAAGCTCAGAGCTCAGTGCAGGCTACTTTACCTTGCTAAAGATCAATCAAGATGCATAATAATAATCTGAAATTATATTCACCTTCCAAAAGGGTCTCTGAATTATTTGCATCTGATTCAGTATAATTTTGATCAACGGACACTTTCTCACCACCTTCCAGAGAGCAGGGTCCAGCAGTGCAATGGCAACACTGGGGAAGGACTTCTCCCTTCAGCATTCACAGCTAATTAGAAAGGATCTGCTGCAACATTTCATCCCTGTACTGAGGAAGGATTATTTCTGAGGAACAGCAACTGAGTGGTCCTGCCAAAATCACACATCTGTGGTGCTAGAATTGTCTGGGGCCTCCTCTAGAGCTCAGGAGAGGGTAACACATACAATAAACGATGTGGAGAATAACAGATAGATGACAACTGACTACAGAAACACAAAGGGATGTGCTAAAGGAATATCTATCATGCCTCTCACTTAATGAGGTTATAACAAGAAGCAACGGATTTAAGATGCAGCTGGGAAAATCTGTCACTATTATTGGCCAGCATTTACAAAGCTCAATGGCTAATGCTAAGCTCCTAAATCTACTTTCAGGCATTTAGAGAAAAATTGTTCAGATTTTCAGAAGTGGTGAAAAGTTCCCTTTCCAGCCCTCCTTTTCTACTGCACCAAGCACAAATCAGCCTAATCAAAAAACTTTCAAAACCATCAAAACCTTCATCTCCTACAGACATTTCTCTCCTTTACACTGGTAATATGTTTCTTGTTCTGTCAACGTTGTCTCATTAAAGGAACTTGAGTCCTTTTTAAACACCTGGGCCAAAGCTTTTCTTCGATGGCTCCTGCTTGCTTCCACAGTCTCTCTGAAGCAGGAGCATCGGCACATGGTGACATGACTGGGTCTGCTCTACCATTAAATTGCACTATGCGACACCCTAAAACCAAGGGCTGTAAAACTCTCTCCTCTATAAAGCTGTATCCTATAACGATGTGCGTACAATTAGTGTGTGCTGCCAGGTTGTTATAAACACTAAGCAAACACAGAGAAAAGTCAGATTTTGGACCCAGCTGGGAGGTGAGTAGGAGTGTATAAACTAAAAAGACATTCTGAGGTAAAACTGGTGTTTTTGTCCGACGTAAAAACTGCTGGGCGCCCTTGGCTCCAGATCATAATGAGCAGGGAGGCCCATAAATGAAGAGCTGCTTTTTTTTTTTGAAAGGTGGATGAATCTTCTCCTTAGGCTATGTCCTGCGGAGGTGACATGACAGCCAGGTGGGTACATGCTTAAACGTGAGGGAAAAACACCTCTTGACTGAAAGACCCCTCTTGACCCATTGATACTTTGCCTGAATCTAGATTATAACATGTGTGAAGAAGTTGATACCACCATCTGGTAAAAGTGATGAGGTTTACTCATAGCATAAGCTACAAGGGGGAGCTATTTGCAGAACTGGTAAGCAAGAGGGCACAGCTTTCATCTGCTGGGGTGGACAATCCCACCCCTCATATCACAAATGGCTCTTCTGTCCTTCTGGCCTCTGCTAACCCCAGGAAAGGTGCCCATGCTGCTTTATGACCGCTGGGTGAAGAGGCCAAGGACCTGTACCCTTGTGCTGCTTTCTTCAGTTGGCTTGCTTTTGTCTGCCTCTACCTGAGAGGTCATAACCCTCATTCAAGGGCTAGGTGATGCTTAGGAAATGGAAAAGGCTGTTTCCCTTTTCTACCCCCAGACCAAAACCCAGCTCACTGCTGCCTGGGATGAGGCCTGCCCTGGGGAGGGAGGGGACCCGCTCTTGGGAAGGCCCCGCAGCATGGGGGATGGCTGCAGGCTGGGGTCTCAGGCAATAGCCCATGGTGGGAGCTGGCTTGCACAGTCCTGGTGCTCACCAGGAAACCAGGCCAAAAAAAAAAAAAACGACCAACAACTCTCTCCTCTCCCCTCCAGTGTAAATCCAATTGTTTTTAATTTTTTCAGATGCCTGTGCCTAGTCCCTGTTCTTCCTTCCTACTGTTTTAAATGGGGCCTGTTGTTCTCCACAGCTGCTGGGTTGCTGGGGTTGGCAAGGAAGCGGCATTGTCCAGATGCAGCAGGAGGTGGAGACCTTGGGGAGGTGACATGTCCTGTCCTCCCTTGATCCCCCTGCAGAAATGGTCCCACTGGTAGCACTCGTGCTTCCTCCCAACAGTATGTGCACCCCCCCCCACTGCCTCTGCTCTCCCTTTTGGAGAGGAGCTGCAAGGGAGCACACCCTGTGCCCTGAGTCATACCTCACTGGCAGAGTGTTGTGTATGTGGAGAAAATGCTGGATATCGGGAGCTCGTGAGATTGGGGTTAAATTCCTTGTTCTGCTTCTCACGAGACTCCGGACCAGATAGCAACGGTCTGAAGGCTTTTATAAGCTTGAAGATACTCATCTATGCTGAGAAAAATGCCTGGCTAGGGACTTCTGGATAATCTCACCAGGAAACTATCAGCCACTTTAGGGGCTGAAATGCCTTTTTAAATGCCAGTCTTTAAGTCTCTGCTTCAGCTCCTTTTATGAGGACGATTGTAGCAGTGGTTGTAAAACCCTCAGATGCTCCGTAATGAGAGCCACATAAACGGAGCAGCATGGCTTTGTTCCCTTACCTTGCCCATTGTAATGAAGGTAGGAATGTTGGGGTTTTTTTTAATTTGGACATTTTGAGTTTCCTTGCTGTAAAAGGGCTGATTTGTATGAAGGGCTGCGGGGTTATACCAAAAAGAGCCGGAGGTAGGTCCCAGATCCCGAACCTGCGGCTATTCTGCAGACCCCATGCCCAAACAAGTGAACCAAACAACATGCAAGGTGTGTCGTCTCCATCCATCTACCATCCATCACCTCTTCCAGAGCCTGGCACAGGAGCCAGGTTCTCCTGTGCCGGGAATTTCCCACCTCACCTATTGGGAATTTCTCCATAATCTGCCAACAAAAAGCGCATCGTCTTCCTGCTTCTGTTCACACAGAGTGTAACGGCCTGCCTCTGCCAGCAGCTGCTGGCAGAAGCCAATGATGATGATCAAGGCAATCAGCATGAGCTCAAACACTACATACCTAGCCATGAGAAATCTGCATGTATTGGCCAGGTGCCTTTAACGATTCCTGACTTTTAGGTAATCTTCTTTGCGGTCCTGACAATTAGCACCTACTATATGGGTACAAGGAAAATCTTTGTGATAGACGCGAAGCGTTGCGATAGACGCGACGTGTTGCAATGACTTTCTATAACAAAACAAATGTAAAAGCTATTTTGCTCATAGAATTAAACCACACTTTATTTTTTGTAATCACATTTTTATTAAAGGAACAAGTACCTGGTTTTAGTATCCTATTCAGTCTAGTCTTTCATTTTACCAGCCTCAATAATCGATTTTAATAAGGGTGCTATAAAAAAGGAAAATTCTGTTTATGGAGATGATTATAGACAGAAAAAAAGTTAGGAAAACATATACCTGCTTTGGCCTTGAAGTATGAAAATGTACTATCTTAAGCAACATATTTACTACAAGCAGAAGAAGGACAAGCAAATGTTTATTGCTTCTATCAGCACTAATGCAGAGTCCCTTTGGTTATTTCTTTAATCCAAACAGCTTCCTGGTAGATCCAAGATGTGAGGCCTTTCTGTAATGACTTGGCAAGAGAAAGGGTCCAGAACTTCTCTGCAAACACAATTAAGTTGTCAAAGACAAGTCCCGTATTTGAATTAAAACTATAAATCTTTCATCTGCACCTACTCTACATCAAATAGCAGGAAAAGAGACCCTCCCATCTAACAGTCTTAATTACCAGAGCACTGCAGCCTTTGAGCATGACAGAGCCAATGATAGCTGACCTTGTGCTCCAACCCCAGAGTGGGATCAACGTGATGAATGGGAATTCCTGCCTGAAATATCACAGCAAAAGGAACAGCCTCAGATGGCAAATTAAGTGCCTAACACACTGTTGGGGCTACACAAATATATAATAATGCCCTTTGCTTTGATCCACTTATACTGGAATAAGCAGTATGTTGAAGGCTTCAGTGTAAACACATCAAGCTTTGCCTAGTAATGACCAGCCCTTGCCACCTCCTTTCCCACACAAATGCACAGTGGAGTGGTGACTTTTCCCCTCTCGATGCCACTGCTAGTTCTGTTGCACTTGGAGTAGGAGAGATAGGTGTCATGGGTTTGTTATTTTTTTTTTGCCAATACTCCCACATAATTCCCCATGGCCCAGAGCAGGCAAGATAACTGTGGATAACTGTGGATATGAGGCTTCATTTTCCTTTTCACAATACTCAGCTAGCAGGTGAGTCAAATATTGTGGCATCCTGGGTGTTCAGTTACCTTAAAGCAACAGTTCCCACACTGTCTAGTGTGGGTGGTGTGCGGCCTCGAGGTCCACAGTGGGGTTTTCTCTTCAATTTTGAATGTTTTCAGCTCGAGGTTTATGAAGAAGAGCCATGGTGGTCCATGAGAAATGCTTACAGTAGTTTGTTGACCCAAAACTTGGCAAATGAATGCCTCAAGGTGTCACATCTGGTGTGCTGATGCAACCTCTTTGTCCTTCTGAGACATTTCTGAAACTCTTTGTCTCTAGTCAGTATATTGACTGCTACTGAATATTTCCTTCCTGACCTTGTTTTTATTTTATATCTTAAGGCTTTCCAGTATATTCCCTCCACTAATAGGTCTTGCTAGCTCAGTTATTAACTCTGGCATGCAGAAGATACCTTGCTGTTTGACTAGTAGTACCAATTAAGAAGAAGCTGCTTAGGCATGGTAGAAGAACCCATCTCAAGTATAAAATGTTTTAATTGAAAATACATAGAAATGCCCCTTCCTTTTTTTCCTTTTTTTCTGCAAAAACCCTTCGCAGGAAAGGTATCATGAATTTGCACATTTGGTATCACAAAGCTACAAAAATCTGCTTGTGGAAAAGTTATGTACCAAATGGTAGTGGATTCTTCAGACAATATTTTCCAGACCAAAGTCTAGAATGTGAACACAAAAATTTCTTAGCACAGAATATATTTATGCAGGTAAACCAGCTACATTTTAATATTAAAATCTTATTGTATTAGGTTTCTATGATAAGTAGAATACACTATCTTGTATTATATAAAAATGTGTCTGTGTGTATATGTATATATATGTATATATGTGCTTGTCTTTTGGTAGTTATATTTGTTACATTTCACAAAGAAATAAGGCTGCATTTAGTCTTATGCGTGGTAGTGACTATGCTTGCCACAAAAGCATTTGAAATTTCCAGCAAAAGGACATGAAAGCAATAAGGAAAATAAAGAATATTAACCCTGAAGAAAAATTATTTGAGGTATATTTTGAATCTGCAAGGCTGCCAGATTACATCCACAGGCATTACCCCCATGTCAAAAGGGAACTATTCAGCATAAGAGCAGATGGGAGTAAAAAAAAAAAAAAGGTGATGGGGAAGCCTGTGCTGTCAGATCTGCATCCTTCACATATTCTTCAGGAAGTGCTCTGTTCACCTGCTATGTGTTTAGGCAGTGGTGGGTAGGGGGTTGGTTGCTCCAGAGCTGTCCTGGAGTGAGGCATCTCCTGATGGCTGCTGCATGTCTGCAGCCAGAGGTTAAAAATGCTGGAGAGACTGAGAGATTCAATGGATGTAGCCAGACCTACTTGCTTTGAGGAAAAATGATGTGACTGTGTTTTAGGGTTATAGACAGACCAGGCTTTCCTCTCCAGTGCAATTAGCGGAGATGCTTCATTAGCTTGACAAGCAGAAGGGTGTGGTGGGAATGCAAAAACCCTGATGCAAACATAGCCTTCCTGAATGCGTGGGAGGCCCGCCACTGACTTTATCACAGGCTGAATTTCACCCCGTAAGCTTGTATTCTCTTGATACGTGAATAATAAGGATGGGAACAGAGTATACATAACCACATATTGCCAAAAAGGGACACAATCCTATTAAAAGCAATCCACTTCTGGCAGGAGAATAGTTACTATGGAATTTAAAACAGGAAGTTGTGTAATTAACTGTACATTTCAGAGCAATATTACACTAAATACAATAAAAATACAACATGAAATAAGTGGCCCAGATCCTCAGGATATAAATAAGTAGAAACCCAATTTACTCTAATGCCCCAGTGGAACAATGTATATTTATATTAACTCAAGTGATTGCTGTGTGCCCTACCCATGCGGCATTTGCAGGACATAAAACTTGCTCTGCTAGGCACAGTTTTGCTCTCATCTGTATTGTCAATACAGAAAAAAATAGGCTTTTCCCAATGTTTAAGATTTAAGGGCTGAAACAGGAGAAGAGTAGTAACTGAACTTTGAAAGCAACTAGCAAAGAAATTTTTAGAGAGAATGAGCGTGACTGAAACTGTAGAGCACAAACAGTCCTTTAGCATCCCTCAAACTCTGTGCATGGACATGTTTTTGCTTGCACTTCTTGTCCACTCTGCCTCTGTACACAGGTTAGCAGAGTCTACCTGTTGTGCATGGACATGGTCAACATTCAGTTTGTATATGTTAGATGATGTTGTTTGTGTACACAAACAGTTATTAAATGGAAACTGAACTGTCTGGGGAGAACATCCCCAAATCTGTGTGCACTCAATTATGAAGAGGTTTGAGATATCGCAGTCAGCCCCAGTGGAGCTTTTGTGCAGCATATTTACCCAGGACTGCTTTGATGACAGGTGCATTTCTAGGGTTATGAATATGTATGTGTCTGTATTTGCAAATATTTGGAGCTGCCATGTATATAAATCGTCTTGCATTATGTACTTTTCATGAGGATGAAAGTGTTCTCCAACATAAAGGAAATTTCTCTCCCAACCGTAGCTCTGAGCTGTCTAATGTATTTTGCACAGTATACAGAATTCTTTCACACAGATGCTGGTGAGCTGCCATCCTTGCTTTCTGTTTGCCTTAGGGAAAAATACCCAAGTAGCTGTAATTATTAAAGGTTATAGTTGCTCCATAGGGTATGAAAAATGGTAGTGGTGAGGCTGGGCACTGAAAAGTTACAGAGAGGATGTGAGATAAGGAAATCTGAGAGGACTGCACAGAGAGGTACTGGCACTCATAAAAGGGCAGGCTTTGCTGCTATTTGACTGCAGTCTGCACTCCTCTTTAGTTTCCATGTGAAAGAATATTATTAAGAAAGAAACTGGAGAAGGGTTAATTTGTTGCTTATTTAAACCCTCTCCTCCCCTATGCAAGCCCACACATGCTAAGTGTTTGAACAGGGGCCAAGACTCTAATCCAGGCACCCCTCCCTGGGCAGCATGGGACGCGCAGGAGGCTGTGCTCACGGGGCAGCAGACCTTGGATCCCCCCTTCTCCTCCCCTCCTCCAAGCAGCTGGCCAGGCTGCAGGCATCAGCTCTGCCTCCAGTCACACCAATGCGCATGGCACAAGTAGCCGGCTTGTGCTAATCCAGCTCGCATGGGCTGAAATGTTGAAGGACAACATAATGCTATCAGCTTGTTGGGTGGGAGCAAGGGGCCAGTAACTTCCAGCTGCCGCAGGGAGCAGCAACCAACAGGCAGAAATGGGAGCTGGGGTCGGGTCATAGAAAGAGGATGTGCGACCACAGATGGGATGAACAGCCCTGAGGAATTTAAAGCTCTTTACTAGAGTATTGAAGGAATATTTGGTAAAATAATGTATCAGAAAGCTGAGGTGTAGCAAGGCTACAGTTCAGGCTGCCTAAAAAGCCTTCAAAAGGCAGGAAGAGGGTACTCTGGCTTGTGTGAACAGCTGGCACACAGCATGGAGACCCAGTCATTGGCAGTCATGGCAGATAGAGCTGGCAGTCATGGCAGATGAACTCCAGGAAGAATGGGGTCTGGCCTATGCTAAAGTATCCTGTTCCCTAGGAGTGAAATGGCTGGAACAAACATAAAAGCAATGATGATTTTCACAAAGCTCCAAGCAAATTCTTTGGAGGTGGGGAATGGGACAGAGAGGGGTTAAAAAATAAACCGATCTTAGCTATCTTTTTCTTAAAACTGGCTATAACTGAAACTGGAAACCCAGACACACCATCGCAAGGATACTACTGTGATATTTCCATTTGCAACAGAAGGTAGAAGCTTTAGAGAAGTAGGATTGTGTGCACACAATTTCCAGCCTATTCTGTATGCTCAAGAGATACTTACAGTTTGGCTGCACATCAGAAAAGCAGTCAAGCTGTACAAGAAAACCTTTTAAGTTTCACTCAGCACTGTATACTGTTGCGTTCAGTGCTCTGGGTAGAGGTTTTATTAGAGCTACACACTTAGGGAAGCAAAGTTTGTCTCACCTCTTGTCTTTCACTGTGATTGTAGTGGAAAAGGCAATGGGCGGCCAGCAGCAGAGCTGCCCTCCTGTGCTCCTGGGGACACACTCTTCTCCTGGCTCCCCAAATCGTCACTGGTAAGGACCGAGTCTGAGCAGGAAATTGTGAATTCAGCACTGAAAGCCCTTTCACTGCAAGCATTTCTTGGGCTTCTCTTTGACTCCTGATGGAGTTCACATGGTCAAAAGGATATTGTCTGTAAATTAGAAAATGGATAAGGCTCACTCAGTTACTCTTAGTCACTCCAACTTCTACTGCCACACCAAGAAACTGCAGAAACCATACTGGCTGACAGAAAACTTAGTGAGTGAAGGGAAAATGAAAAGTTACCTGGCTCTGTATTAAAAAAGATGAGTTACACTGGCAGCCTTCTTTGGCTCTGTTCTTAGTGAGACCCATCTGTTCTGAGGAAGCTGAGAACATTTCAAGTAAAAGCATTTGTAATCTCAAAAACTCCTTTACACTTTTAGGGCAAAATGTCAGATCTTACTTCAACAGATCCCTGTCCCCAGAGTCAGAACTTGAGTCTGCCTAAAAGACATTAGTCACCTCATACCAAATGCCCATAACTCAGCAATTTCCACCCAAAACAATTGATTAGATGCAATTGGATCCAGGTGGAATGGGCAGATCACCTGTGATTTCCCTTTTCCATTACTTTTTGCTTATTGAATCTCTGAAAATAAAATATTGTTTGGTACCTAAACAAGCCTTCAGCTACAGCTGGTAGTTAGATTTCAGAATAGATGATAAAAATGTGATATGGTCCCTGTTTCAGTTGACAGTGCCTGAAAACTATTCAAAGAGATATGGGTTTGTATTCTGATGTTATGTTAATATGATTTACAGTGTTATATTTCTAACAGCAACTGTATCTTGGGTGCCATCTAAGCAATTAGACACTATCTAATCAGAGCATGGTAGTCTCAACATTCATGGCAGTATGCCAAGAAGTTTTGTCTGGTCTGCAAGAGTAAGTTCAGTAGACAGTTGCTCCGAGATTTTCCATCAGGACATGAATAGTAAGGATTCTTCATTTTCTTCCTTAAGCAAAGAAGGAAGAAATCAATAGGGGAAAGTTGTAAAAGAGGAAAAGGAAATACTTTATAAAAAGTGAAAGATGAGAAAATTGGAAATTACTAAACCTGTCTACTGGCCATTCCCACCAAGCTCTCAGAATGGCATCTGCTGGTCTTGCTGGAGCTGGGTCCAAGCTGACACTGCTGAGGGCTACAGTAGTGAAGCTCTACAGCAGCTGAGCCTTTAACACTAGCAGGAATTGAAACAGAGGAGCTAAAGCAAGCTGAAACCGTTTTGGTAAAAACACAAGGTGTAGGCACATGAATCAGTTATTGAAGGGTGAATTAGAAGGTGAACTTACAGCATACCCGCTGACCCACTGTAATTGCTTGTGTACCAACTCTCTCTCCTAAAACACAAGGGAGGCATGCTTCTCTTCAACTGAAAGATAAGCAACCTGCAATTATCTCTTTCACCATGGGATAAAAGCCCACACACTGGCAGTTAATGGGGGTCATTCTGATGCTCTGTTCATGCAGTCTCTTTTTACCCTTACAACCCGTTCACATGTTTGTACCCACAATCTAGCCATATCCCTGTGCTGAGCCTTTGAGGTATTCTAGTCTTGTATACTGCAAAGCTATAGTTCCCAGCCTGTTCTGCCCCCTCAGGTTGTTCGGAATTAACTAGTCCTTTAACTGTGCACTAATGGAGCAGGGAAATCCTGGTGGTGCTCATTAAAGTAGCTACTTTATAAACAGTGTCCCACTAGGCACTGCAAGGCACTGGCCATTTCCCGGGCAAATTTATTTCGCTCCCCAGAGGACAGAAGCTAGAGCCCCTTGAACAGGGAAAGCTTCTTTCTCAACAGGCCAAGAGCTACCATGGCCTGGGAGAGGGGATGAGGTGGGAGCTGTGCTTTTGGCAGGCCCTCTCAGGCTTCATCCCCTAGCTTTCTGCTAAGTGATGGTGGCTGTCAGGGAAGCAGGATGAGAGCAAAGAGCGCTCTCTGCTCCTACCACAAGCCAGTCTATAGTTTTTGTGAGTATGTCCCGAGCCCTTGTTCCCCAGATGCTCTCTCACCTGTCGTTTTTTTTTTCCTCTGGCTGCAAAACAGAGGGGAAATAAGCTATAAGAACAACTATTTCCCTGTGAATGAATGCTGTGTATTGAAACACAGGCCCTTCCTCCTTTGCTGAGCAATGGGTAAATTCACAGCTTCTCTGCAGGTAAAAATGCATCCTAGAAGAGGCTTTTACTTTTTCACTTGGAGCAAATTATATCTTAGGTTAAACCAAATGATGTAATCCAAACATGAAAAGATTGATTTCCAGTAAGTCTCAAGTTTCAGGAACTTGTTTGTAGCATGCTATCAAATGCAGGACACAAGGTGGGCTCATTATGTCAGCACAGGACACTTGAAATGGACTGATGTGAAATAAAAAAATTGGTAGTGAGGGCCTTTTACCCAAAATATCTCATGTGTTTAGATTCCCTCTTCAGCATGTGTCACACGCCCTACAAAAGCTCAGCAGGTCCTAAAAACAACATTCAGTCATAAGACAGAAAAAATATTCTTTAAGACAAGAACATGGATTAGAGTGACCAAGCAGCTTGCTAAAAGGAAAAACATCATTCTTGCCCAAACAACCTGTTCCTTTATGCACAGTGAGCCAAATCATGAGATCTTTACCTGGGCCCTGCACAAGTCCCTCCTGAAAACCCATCTCAGGATTAATTAAATCACTTGCACAATTGATACTGTGAAATCCCAAAGAAAACGAATAAAAACTTTCCAAAATGCAGCCACTCTGCTTTTCAGAAAGTGATGGGATCTGTGTTCCTACAAAAGACTTGCTTTTCTCAGTGACTGCATAAGAAGTCAGGGTTTGGCAGTTTTGGCATGTATGAGGGCTGAATTGTTGTCTTGAACTTAAATGCTATAGTAGGTGCATAAATCTGTCTGAAGCATCACACTAGTCTGAGTGTCTTCACACCCTGACCTCTTCGTCACCCAGCTACCTCAACTGCGATACATAACAGAATATCTAAACTGACTCCTAGTCAGCTTAGAAAAGTTTCCCTTTTCCTTCTGAGCAAAAGCCTGCTCTTATTTGACAGTGTTGCATTGCTGACGATGCACTTTCTGGGAAGCGTTTTCTATTTTGAGTAAAGATGTCAGGCTCATTTCCAACAGATTTTTTTTCCGGCTCTCTCTCTCCTTCTGACTCTTCTAATTCTGTGAATCTGTCTGGTTTAGTCATACCTCTTGGTGGGAAGATCTCTGAGGAGCTGAGCCTCTGGCCTGGGAGTTCCCATGCCCCCAGCTTGTTATCCCACCCAAACTCTGTGAAGATTGTGCTGTACTCTGTTGTTCACTGCAGGAGAACAGAGCTTGCTGCTTAATTACTGCTTCTAGGAAAAAGTCTTTCAGCACTGTTTAATTACAATAGTGTTTCCGTGACAGAGCTCCTACAATCATAGAATATGCAATATGGACAAAAGGATAACAAAAAATGAGCACTAAATTCCCACCTGAAATGCAAAGTGACTTCAGCATCACACTGAGATTTATGTCGACCGCAAAAAGCCGGAAAATGGATACCATAGTCTCTAGCTGTCCTGCTGTGATGTTGCTCTGTCAGGGCTGCCTGACAGAATAAAATACAGAACTGAAAATTCACATTTCATATAAAACTGTGCCATTACTTATCATTCTGCATTTCAACATATTGTCTTGCCTGAGTGTGAAGGAACAGGTATATAGTGCAGGAAAGGGTATCCTCACAGGCCTATGGAAAGATAGGATTATCCAGATGTACAGGCATGGATATACGCTTTGCCTAGAAGCAAAGTCATTTAAAAGTCTTGTACACAGTAAGATTCAAAATAGGCACACACATGAATTAGAGCACTAGATTTTTTCCACATGAACAGTAAGGAAATATTGTTTGTTCTTCATCTTTTGAAAGAGATAGACTTTCACTGGAGACTGAAACTGAGATTTGGGAACTTGTGATCATCAAGAGTCTCATGGTGATCTGTCATATGTGAAGCCTGGCTGAGCCAAAACCCTGCTATGAGCTTGAGTAATTCACTTTGGACTAACTAAAATTCCCACTGCAACTTCAGATGGAGGTCTTGGATATCTTCCTCTCACATCAGTGTGAATGCTCATCATATTAGGCAAGACTGAAGAGAATTTTTTTTTTTATTTTATTCTAGGTGTGACTTGTTACATGAGGTGAAAAGTCCTGATCTGAGTTTTGTTTTTTTGTAAAATCAGACCTCAAAGCAGGGAAACTTCAGATCTGGATTTCACTACGGACAGTGAATAAAAGTTCAGAGTGGCTCAGATACAAAGTTTTGGCTTTCTAACATAATGTGCAAACCAGTGTAATAGTTTTGAAAAAATTAGTGCCTTGACAATCTTGGAATTGGAAATAATTTGGATCTTGATCCTTTTTAACCCAAATCATCAAAGCTTGAGTCAACAAATGGGAGGTGTTAAAGAACAGCAAGGTCTTTGGACATGGTAAATCTGTAAATGATATGATTAAAGACAGCAAGATCAGAGTGCAACACAGGGAAGAAAAAGTTACCTGAAATTCAGGAAATGTTTCTTCAGATTCAGATGCAGTGCCACAAACCTTGAAATATGCTTTCTCCTTATGTCCAGTAAGTCAAGAAGTAATGATAGCCCATTTCATACCACAGCTACTTCTGGTCATGACTAGCAAGTGCCAAGATGCATAACAATGAAAATAAAGTGGTAAAAAATGTTCAGAGATCTGTTTCAGCTCTTCAGGAACCTTCAGTCTCATTTTGAGACAGAGACTAAAAAGTGAAAAACAATCTTATTTGAACTTCATCCCAGCATACTGGTCTCATTTAAAGAGCACTCTACTGTGAAATGGCTGCCCGCCATGATTTGTTGTTTGCGCTTAAACAGAAAATCTGAAATATTGAAATAATAACTAGGCCCTGAGATGGTCAGTCCTCTGATGAGTCTAAAAAAGCCAGGGACTGCAGAATGATAATCTGTTTGGTCAAAACCAAAAGCTAAAATATTTCCACAGCTCTTTCTAGATGCCCATCTTCTTCATGGCAAGCTTGCATGCTGTTGACAGCAGTCTGTTTCTAAACAAGTTGTAATCAACACCTTTGAGGGACAGCCTGTACCTGAAGAAGAAATGGAGATCAATTTGCCATGCATAAATATGAAGTTCAAAATAATCAGTTATCTGAACCTGCCAGCCAAGTATTTAAGTTATTGTGGTCATCCGAGCAACTGTTTCCTCTTTTTAAGAGGACGTAATGTTAAAACAGAGAAGTAATCTGGAAGTAAGAGTCTTTGCTGATGATGTAGAAACTTAGATTTTGGAAGGTCAAATCATTTTTATTTTTGAAAGAAGGCCAACACTTTTTTGTTCACCTAAAGCATTTAATGTCAGGGGCACAGCACTTTCCAAGCCCTTACAGGATAATATGTATCTTGTCTGATAGGACTGAATTACTTAAAAGGTATGGTTTGGAACGAAAGAGTATGGTAACACAATACTGAGATGCTATGTTGATCCATATATTTGGCATATAAGGTGATTTTACCTAATCCAAGATTTTTAATATAAAATTCAGGAAGTTTGAGTACACATACCCACATTTAACTAGATTCAACTTAAATTGTGCCATATGTTACACATTGGAGTCAAATTCATGAGAATACAGTGAGAGAGGAAAAGCCATTTTGTTGAACTGTTCTTTGAAGATCTGTGCTGAGAGAAGCTCACACTATCAATGATCCAGCAGCTAGGGCACTCAACAGAAATAAGTCTGTTTTTTCATGAGTGAATAGCTCTTTACACAGAGCAGAACAATTGCAACAGAAAAGGTGATGGGTTCACCCCCTCCTGTCCCAGCAGCCCAAGGCATAGCGTCCTGACTGACAGGAGATGAGCGGATCCTGTCCAAAGAATCCTGAGCGGATTCTTTGACTCAGAGATCTCTTACAGTCCAGCTGAAGAGCAGAAGCTGAAGCTTGAAACTGGTGTGTCAAAAAAGATGGGTCAAATCTAATCAAAGAGGCCCTTCGTCTTTCTTAGAGTTTTCTCAGTTGCACAGTGTCTAATTCATGCTTATGACAGTTATACTAATTTACTACTCCCATCCTTTTTCTAACCAATTTGTATGATATACGAATCCAACACAGATTTTATACACAGGAATTCCCTTTAATTTACATAGGATTAGCCAGCATATAAGCCAACCCAAAATGTGTCCCAGTGTCTTTTGTAGCATTTCTTACAAGACTTCTTGAATTTTCATGAAATTCTAGTAGGCCATGCATTTGCTTATGTAGATTGCATGGAGGATATCAAAGGAATGTATTAGTCACACTGACTTCGGCCTAAAGAGGAATGAAAACACAGGATAAAAGCAGAAAAGCAACCAGTGGGACACAGAAGTGATGGCTAACTTGGCCAAGGTCCTCAACTTTCCAAGTTCACTTTCCTTTTATCTTTTAAGCTCTGAAACCTCATGAGTTGAAGTATTTACAAGCATTACTTCTAATCTTGTACACTTAAAGGTTTGCAAGACATTGAATATCAATTAAGTTTATGCACAGGTGTAACACTTACCTTTGCTCGTTTCTTCCACTTGAATCCTTCAGTTCACTGAAACCACAAAATGCATGTACCTAGTTTATTTGCATATTATTTCAATCACAGTAATGTCAGGATCTGGATCCAGTTTTCCCAGAAAGTGCTTACATGCTTTTGTCAAGCAATCACTTCTCCAAACAACTCATAGTACAAATAAGCAACACAGCATATTTTTCACATTCTTTATACCTTTTTTTTCTTTTGCAGTGAACTATTCATACCAAGTGTGCATAGAAAAACCAATTTGCCAAAAGTAGTGTGAATAATTTCCAAAAAATGGATGAATTTGACATGGCTTACAGATAGTTTGTGGACAGAAAGGAAAGTGAAATACACTTTTGTGGAATGATTTTTGCATTCATATCCTCTTCATACAGACCTGCATAGCTGCTGTCAGAGATTCAGCACCAAATGTTAATTTCTAACTACCGTAAATTACTTTGAAGGTGTTTTTCTAAAAGATTGTATGCTATCACACTTATTGTATTTCCTGTTTCTCACTAGGCTGACTTAATTTTACTTGCAGTGAGCTTCAAGCTGTGATTTATGTTACCATCAGACTTAGGAAACCAATTGCCTCAAACTGAATTATCTAAAAACAGTGTTGTAAATTCCAAGTGAACACTTGCAATTGTTTTCTTTTTATTAGCTGCACAAACCTGTTATTCCCCTGGCACGCAAATCCTTTGTAATGGGCTGTTAGATGTATTCGTTAATGCATTCACTCTCAGCTTAAGCAATGTTCTTCAGCAAATCCAATAGATGAAGCATTAAAAATAAACAGACAAGGTCTTTGATAGCAATGACTTGGGTCTCGTATAAAAACAATTTGGATACTTCAGGCTGGAAACAAGCGGTTTGTTACAGAAGCTGATTGTTCCCTGCTGTAACTCATGCTAGCAATTTCTTTCAGATGTGTCCTCACTTGAACATTCTCCTCAATCATATTGCAGCTCCGTGGAGCCCATATTTCCTCCTGAAAGGCATCTCTCTTTGACACGCTGTCACGCATTAGGTATCAGGAAAGTAGTCAAAATCATGTGGTTTACACATGCTCATAATGATATGCCCCAAGTGTGTCAGCTGGTACCATCTGCAGTGCCTGGAGCAGTGTCTGGGAGACTGTGACAACTCAATTGCAGGCTGGAGGTTTTGAAAAACAGTGGATAATTACTATTCCCTCTTAGGCAAGAGGACTCCTATGTGCAGCGTTAAGAAGGCCACATCTGTTAAAACTATTACTAAGTCTCTGCCGATCATCAATATTACAATAAAAATAGTCATCAATCTGGATAAATATCACCATTTCTTTTCAGTTCCAGCCCACTGATCTGATCAAGCTGTAACTAATAAATTGATGCTCTGACACCCTTTCCTTTTGTGTACTTTTCTTTGTACTCTGATTGTTTCTGGAAGCCGTGCAGGATCCTGCCCCAAACAAATACCAGTAAAATAAGATGGCAAGAAAGAGAGCTGTAGTTACTCTTGTGGAGAGGAGCAGGGCATATGAGAAGAATATTGAATTCTGAAATCCTAGTTCAAGAATTTTCTGTAAAGCCACTGCTTTCAGCTAAGGCTGGTTTTTACTTATCTTGGATAAGATCTTGGCTCTTAACTATCAGGATGATAATGGCTAGTTTGTATTTTTAGAACAACTATAGGTTGTTACCTAACTTAAAATTGAGAAAAGTATTGCAGGACCTTTTGCTCAGACGAGTTGCCTGTGTTTTGACTGTGCAAATTCAAGGCTGATTTTAATCAGCGTCATTTTATCCTAATCTAAGACTTTACTGGCCATTCATACTTCTGTCTTGGGTCTTTCTTAGTACTAAGCGTGAGGTTTGAGAAACCATGCCATGCTTCGTGCTTTTTGTCCAGCAGTGATATGTGGAGACTTGATACTGTGAGTACTAGAAGACAAACCCCAAATATTCTTACTGTGAAAATTTAAATATTGGATATGATACAGATTTCTTCCCAGCTGGTTCAGCTGGTCCTGCATTTTATGTTAAACCAGAAATAACATGACAAATCTAAGTTTCCAATCAGCAGAAATGAAATCTGAGCTCTTGGGACCATGAAAGAAGGTGCATCTTGAAATGGACGGTGATGGAAAACATGCAAGGGAACTTCTTACATGATATGATTCTGCATTGCCTGAAAACTGGTAATTCCTGAAGGAAAGTCTTCAGTGCTGTATCAGATATCTTAAAACAATGGTTGCTGCAGTATTCCAAGTTTTGTTTTCTTCATACAGTCTAACAACAGACATAACAACAGATAAATATCAAGACTAATTTGTTAATATTGCATTATTGGCAGACAAAAAAAGATCACTTTACATTGGAATGCCGAGCTCCTGCCAACCACCAACAAGTGGATAGCTCTGTTTTAGAACTTACTGCTAATGGGAAAAAATATATGTGCTGCAGAAAAATAGAAATAATTTGAAGGCATTTGAAAAGGTTTAGGTTCCACTCTGAGAGTCCCTCAAAAATCAGCCCTGCTGACAGAATTTGAAAAATACAGCTTGTGTAAAGGCAGTGGCATTTAATTTTTCCATAGTCCTTTACATCTCTGCAGTGCTCTGTGAAAAGGAACCACAGTGAAGCTGTTAAATATTATTAGTCTAAGTTAGAGATGCAGGAGCAAATTCAGACAAAGAAGGAGTGACTTACCCGAGACCACCCAGAAGATGGTCAGATACCAAAAATGATGGGTTGGGAAGAGACAACATAAAGTAGCAGAGCTGGTTTGAGAAGCATGAGGGGCTGAGATGGAAAATCATTTTCAATGTATATAATTAAAGGCTATAAAAACTCTATAAATATGCCTTTAGAAATGAAAAATGTTATAGCAATATGATTTTTATGTTGCTGCAAATATTTTTGGGCAGTGAATAGGAGGCCTTAAATACAGGGAAACTCTTAATAGTGTGTGGATCAGGTAAGGGCTGAGATTTATGTTCATGATGCTTCCAAGAAGCCTGACCCTGTCAGGATGCTGACAGTGGTCCTGTAGACAACAGAGTTGGGTTTTGTGGCCCTCTATTTAAGCAAAGATCTAGGAGGTTTGCTGAGTTCTTGTAAGACTGATATTGGAAAGGGAAGAAGGACTCTGGAAAGGCTGTGTTATTGCCCCCTCCCCGCAGGGGTCCATTCCTCTGTTTAGGGAGGGAGACTGTCTGCCTTCCACCTCACAACACCATTTTTACAGCATGTCCACTGTGTGATGGTGGCCTTCATGGAAGGGGTGCCATGACTAAAACACAGGACTTCATGTGCTTCCTGCTCTCCAGGGTTCTCTTCGTTTCCTTAAGTTGTTTTTCTGTATCAAGTTACAGACAGACCTGTGGATTAGGCACACTAACCATAAAGATGATGAGAGAGATCACACACCTAATGCAGGTGCCTGCACAAACAGGAATAAGCTCATTTCCCTGCCTTTGTGAGGTCACTGGTAAGACTGTGACACGGGTACCATGTAAATGCTTTGCTGTATGAGCTTTTTCCATGGCACACGCACACACACAGAAAACTGTCGAAATAGGTGCATTTTACAGCAACAAATGTATGGACTGAATCATGAAGGGCCTGAGCCCACCTCTTCTTTGGGATCTTCAGTCAGGAGACTGGAACAGTGCTCTCAGAGTGATCTCATCATATGGAATGAATAAGAATACATCTTATAAATTATTAGATTTTGGCTGGTTTTTTTGTTTTGTTTTCTTCAAGCCACCAAGGGGGAAAAAAAAAGGAAACAAAAGGCAGATTTTGATTGATCTGGTAAATATGGATGTGGCTGGAGCCAGGAAGAATGCATTAGAGAAGTGATTGATGGCTAGTGAGAACACTGGCTTTTGCTGTGGCTGCAGGGTGCAGCTTGCTATTCCCTTGCTTTCTGTCTGGCACAGCTTGTGCTTTATTCTAAACACGGCTGCAGAGACAAATAACAATAGAATTGTGATCACACTGATTTCGCTAATGGTCAGTTGGCATTTGCACTGTCAAATTCTCCTGTCAAAGACCTATCTTTTACTGGAGTTCAACGTACTCATATGTCAGATCCAGATGGCAATACTTGTTTGGCCATATTTGTTTTTTTAAATTGCTCCAGAAAAAAAGTCAAGATTAGTTTCTATGGATACAAAGGAAGATATTTTTTGATCCACTGTTATTACAAAATTTGATTTGCTTTAAATTTGCCTGCTGTACTGTTTCCTTTGGGTTTTCAGCTAACTTCACTCTAATATAATTGCTTAAAAGAACCTCCTGTCATGTCTCACCATAACCAAAATACTTGTCTAATGCTGGAGCTCTGTACCATAGGAGAATATTGCTGTATGACAGGAATTCTCCTGTGGGAGTCTTTGGCCAGGGAATGCAGCACACTGAAGAATATTGTCTATCTATCTCCTCAGACAAATGAATATATCTAGCATATATGCAGCAAGTGAAGGTAACAGGCAGGCAGACTAGATGGGGAAGAGAAAGCACAAAGGTGACAATAACAAGACTAGCAATAGCAAGGCATATCGATGGCTCTTTTCATTGCTTTTCTTCACTCCCTTGAATGCTGAAAGTGCCAGAAGGAGGTGGCTGTAGGAGCAGCTTTGGTGAGGACAGGGAAAGAGAGGATGGAGGTTTTTGTGGAACAAGGGAGGTAGCCAGTATGACTGAGTGGAAATAACAGGGTAGAGAAACTAGGTTAGATTTAGCAAGAGGAGCTGCCCAGCAGAAGACCTTCAAGACTAGAACATTAGACCTCTTTAGAGAGCACTGAGGAAACAGGCCAACATTCAGAGAGGCAGATGCCACAGCTAGAATAAGAAAGACGGCTTTGGCAGCAATGTCCTGACAGCCCAGCAAAGGGAGAAAGCAGCCCTGTGAGGAAGACTGCAGTAGCTGAAGAGGAAAGTGATCAGGTGTGTGTGAGTGGTTTGGCTGCAGGGATGGAAAGGAAAGGCTAGATGGCTAAAATGCTGTAGCAGGTGTGGCTCATTTACTCTACTTTCTCATAGGAGGTGGGTTGGGAGTCCACAGAAAAGGATTGAAGCGCAGTGGGGTAAGGACAGTCAAACACACTGCAGGAGGTTTACACCAGATATTATGTTATGCTGTTTTGTTTGCTGCCTGTGAAGGCCATCCACAGGGAAGGAGTCATTAGGGATATTTATCAGACTGGGAGCACTCTGTCAAAGACTTTGTAGAGGCTCAGCTCATTCACTAGGCTTGTCCACCTCCTTCATCCTGTGGATGCAATGTCACATTCACTACATTGTTGCACAGAGTAAGCTCCTCATTATTTGTGCAGAACACGTACAAGTTAACCCTGCAGTGGCATAGTAGGTATCTGACATTTGCACATAATTGCTGTGACCTGATACTTGTGTAACTAGAGGATGAAAATGCTTTGCTTTATCTGAAGTGGATTTTCCATGTAATGACCATATAACTAAATTAGAGATGGATAAACTTGCTGAGATTTAATATGAGCTCATAGCAAAAAAATGTGTTTAAATAAACTTTATGTTCAGATAGGTCTTGACAACCGGCAAAAATGCTATTTCTCATTCTTTGCTAAGATATGATCTCATTACACATGAACAATCACTGCAACACATGCAGAAAATGGCATAAGAAAACCCCCTTTCTGATATTATCTCTGGTTGTCAAGTGTTAGATGCAAGGCTAATGAGCTTTGATCCAAGTGCCAACAAGTTTAATTCTCCCCATTATCTTGGCTGAATAGGGATATTTATTAGGTTTCCCCACACGTGCTCACTGTGGCACAAGGGCAATGAATCATTCTTATGCCACAATAATAAAGCTGGGCTTGACTCTATCCACCAAGGCCCAGAGCTCTGATTCGTGTTCTGCGAGAAAAACTCGGAACATAGCAATGCTCCTAAAAGCAGGTGTCCAGGGAGGGCCACAGCCAAGGGGACCTTGTGCAGGTGGCGTTCTGGTTCACGGAGAGAAAGAAACTTGACTTACTGAGGCTACCAGCGTTGCTGCCACAAATCTGATTTTGTTCTGGTAGGGAAGAAGATGCAGTGAAACTCAACCTTATCTTTGGATCATGATTTTTTTTTCTAGGTATGGAACTGACACCTTAGGCAAGGCTGCCTTGTGATCCACACTGCAGATTCATTAGCTGTAGCAGCAGTTTCTGCTGCACTGTGCTGATGATGTACACAGAACTATCACTGATGGGAAATCAAAGCAGGCAGTGCAATCCAAGTCCAAAAGGAGGGAAAAATAGGAGAGGAGACTGTTACCCAGGGCCACCCAGAAAGAAGAGCGAGAAATGGCTTGTGTGCCCCAAGACCTTCTTAGAGACTGGAGAGGACCTTGGCTCAGGAGGTTATGAACCATCCTAATTCATACAAAGTATCAAGCTCAGCTGATCTGTCATGGGCATCCCGAAATACTTGTGTCTGCTGAAAATTAGTTGGTATCTGCAACCCATGGGTTCATGGGGATGCATGAGCAGGTTCATTGCTGCAGGAAGAATCTCAGAATACAGTCCTTTGTAACTGGTACAGTTGCTAACTTTTACTCAGCTGGTTTGTAATTTTGGTTTTATAAAAGCAAGTGTGGTGAGAGTGGGAGTCCAGGACACAAAAAATAAAGAAACTGACCTTCCCTTACTCGAACCTCTGCATTTTTGTTATTCTTCACAGAGCCATGTGATGTCTTGGGGATGGAATGCCAACCCCAACCTTGAATCTCTCTTCTTTTCTCAGCTTCTGTCAAGTGTGTCTCCTTAACATTATTTCAAGATCATTTAGGTATTTAATTCATTAGACTAGTCTGCTAGTTTAGCAGGGCATTTCCCAAGCTATTAGACATGTCTGCATGTAAGTTCACACCCATTTGATGTGCCAGCTACAGTTCACAATGATAAAGGTTTATTGGAGGCTTTTCAAATATATTCCATTAATCAGATTCAAGGCAAAATCGTTCTCAGCCTGTCTCGAATAGACTTTACAAACAGCACGTACCACGTTCTCCAGCAGGTAGAAAATATCTGATATAAAAAAAAGCTCATCAGCAAACCATGCTGTTATAAATGTTCCTCCACTACACTGAAGAGATAAAAAGCAGACTCTGGGATTTTCAGGTCCAGCCCATCCCAGGTTACAATCTCTAGCCTCCACATTTTCACAGTATTTCATGAAGTTTTATCAGTACACTATGACTTAATGAATCTGACCTTTAATAAGAGGCATAAAGCTAAAAGCCTGTGCAATTCTTCAACAATTAATCAGAGAGAATCAAAGGGAAGGACTTTTCAAAAAGAAAGAGACAGAATAACAAATTGTAACAGGCCAAGTATAGAAGAATCAGACAATTTTTCACCTGGGAAATTCCCCTGGAGGAGGCAGGTTAAAGAATTACCCAGCCATTGAGGGAAAGGCACCATATCTTTCCACATACCTAAGATCTTTCTAAGACCACAGACTAGACACCTTTTTAATATCCTAAGCTTGACAGCAGGTCTAATGTCTTCAATACTGAAATATTGTTTCAAAAAAACAAAATAGAAACAAAAACAAAAACCAAAAGCAGAGGATTCTACAGCTTACTCATTAATTTCATGAGACTTGTCACTTTCCAGTTGCTTAGGGTTTTGTATGGAGGCAGGGAGGAAACTCAATCATCTCTCATGCATCCTTATCAGACTGTAGGCAAACCTGCCAAGTTTTGGTCACTGAAAGGAGTCAGATTTGAAAAATGCACTCTCTGAGTGATGGTTCAAATTTTCCATTTAAATGTACTGTGAATCTTCAGAGTTTTATGTGAGACTGCTTCAGATTGCAGGAAACTCAAGCCAAAAATGAGGAGACACACTGAAACTCAGTGAGACTTGGCAGTGCATTGACTCTGCTGGGGCAGGAACAAAGGCTCGGCTAACAGCATATGCTATCTATTAAACTTTGTTCTTTGTGTGTGCAGACAGAGAGAGGGAGAGAGTGACAGAGGTAAGAACTCCAGCTCTCTCTTCTTGATTTCAGACAAAGCTTTTGCGCAGATTATCTGATAGCTGAAGGAGTCTGGAGAGAGCTAGACATTTTGGAGAATCATTGCACAAAGCAAAGTTTTAACTTGATGCTCTCTCTGCTTTGTAGGAAACTTATTAATCAACCGCAATCTAAACAAATTCAGTAAAGCATACATGAAAGCAGGCACTGTTGCAGCAATTGTCTGCTTTGTTACTGATGAAGAAAACTCTCTTTTTTCAAACCAGGAAATCTTTTGTTGTTAGGAGACAGAAGATGTTTCCAATTAAGCAGTTCACCTGCATCCTAGAAATGTATGGGTAACATAAATGGGAACAACAATGATTCCTCAAATCCTCCATGAAAATTATAACGGGTAGGCAAAGCCCTGGAAGAAAGCCATTGACCTTAACAGTACTACAGCCAAGTATGCCCAACAACAAAGGGCATTTGACCCAGTGTCCTTTTCTCAGGGATTAAAGTCCTCTCTCCAACTGTCAAATAAAAAGAGTTTAAAAGATATGCGTGACAGAAGCAAAAAGCAAGCACGTTTTTGAAAAGAAAACCTAAAAGCCTGGCCTAGTAGGAGGCAACAGTAAAACCACCCCTGATTTCAGTGTCACCAAGATTTTACCCTTGGTTTCAGAGGGTTAAAGCTTAGACAGTGGGGTAGTGAGGCTGGTCTTGGCCTGCCTGATCAGTCCCTGAAAAGCCTCCTTTCCTCACCTTTGTCCCCTGGCCTTTTGAGAAGCACTACAGACACCAGTACAGCTACAAGAAAACTGGAAGGATTGGCTGATACACCAGAGGGTTGTGCTGCCATCCAGAGGGACCTTGACAGGCTGGAGAAATGGGATAACAGGAACTTCATGAGGTTCAACAAGGGCAAGTGCGAAGTCCTGCACCTGAGGAAGAATAACCCCATGTACCAGTACGTGCTGGGGGTTGACCAGCTGGAAAGCAGCTGCGCAGAAAAGGCCCTGAGGATTCTGGTGGACACTAACTTGCCCACTAGCCACCAATACACCCTTGCAGCAAAGAAGACCAACAGTATCCTGGGCTGCATTAGGAGAAGGATTGCCACCAGGTCTAGCGAGGTGATTCTTTCTTTCTACTCAGCACTGGTAAGCTATATCTGGAGTACTGTGTTGGGTGCTGGGCTCCCCAGGATGAGAGAGGCATGGAGCTACTGATGCAAGTCCAGCAAAGGGCCACTAAGTTGGTTAAGAGACTGGAGCATCTGATATACAAAAGGAGCCTGAGAAAGCTAGGAATGTTCAGCCTTGAGAAAAAAAGGCTTAGGAGGTGCCTTATTGATATCAGTAAACATCTAATGAGGGGACTAAAGAAGACGGAGCTAGACTCTTCTCAGTGGTGCCCAGTGGCAAGACAAGAAGCAGGAAATTCTGTCTTAACAGAAGCAAAAACATTACTCTAAGGTGGTCAAACACTGGAACACGTTTCCCAGAGACACTGTTTCCATCCTTGGAGGTGTTCAAAACTTGACTTAGAATCATAGAATCAGAATAGTTTGGGTTGGAAGAGACTTTAAAGGTCATCTAGTCCACCCCACCCCACCCCCGCAATAAGCAGGGGCATCTTCAACTAGATCAGATTGCTCAGAGCCCTGTCCAACCTGACCTTGAATGTTTCCACAGATGGAGCATCTACCACCTCTTTGGGCAACCTGTTCCAGTGTTTAACCATCTTCCTTGTAAAAAATTTCTTCCTTATATCTAGTCTAAATCTACCTTCTTTTAGTTTAAAACCATTACCCCTATTGCAACAGGCCCTACTAAAAATTTTTGACATGGTCCTGGGCAACCTGCTCTCAGTGGCCCTGCTTTAGCACAGCGGTTGGACTAGATGATCTCCAAAGGTCCCTTCCAACCTCAGCCATTTTATGAACCCTTGCAAATTCAGTAGCTGCATCACCACTACCACATGGAGGCATGTCTGGGCTTGCTTGTCCAAGAGGCTGAGCAACTGACTGATGAGCTTCTCTTGTAAAAGGCTGACTTTTGGGAAAAGAGTTCTGCCCAGTGACAAATTGAGTAGACCAGACATGAAGAAGTTCAATACAGCTATTGAGCCGTGCAGTAAATTGTGACAGATAGTCCCGAGTGCCCATAGAACTATTGTTCCATTTCTTTGGCAAAACCTGTGATTTTTTAAATAGTATTTCCATACTGAAATGAAAATGAAACTGCCTACTGTGTGCACAGGCATGCTGCGGCACTGCGAGCTACTGGGGACACAGGAGATGATACCCTTGATTTGGACTGGAATTAGAATGAAATGCTACATCTCAGGCAAATCAAGGACTTGGATTTGGTTTCCTGTAGAACACAGCAACACTCCAGAGAACCCAGGTAGAAAGCATTTAATTTGGCATTTTATAAATGTTCCAGACAGAATTTTTATGGAAACATTTCCCAAAATATCATTTTGTTGGGGGAAGAAAGTTCCAAGCAGTTCCAGTTAACATATAACTGTACTTCAGAAAAGGAGATTATAAGATTGACAAGCAACTGTTTAACTTCCTGTCTGGAGCAAGACAAAAGATATACATCATCTCCAGTTATTGAACAAAATTATTCCACCAGCACATCATCAAGAAATGCTTCTAGGTTTTTAATATAAACAAGTGTGTGTAGTTTATACAAGGACGTCAGACATGGTAAAGTGATCTTGAACAATTAGTTGCTGCACTACATCTGCTAGAAATTTTTGTCCTTACTCACTTAGAAAACTCTGAGGATGCATCTCCACAGATGTCTGCTCTCAGTAGAGTACTTCAGCCCACACAGCTCTCTATGCAGCCAAGTCTAGATAAGGCTACCATGCATCCAGCTTTTCCAGATGTGGCTCCCTTGTCCATTCAGAAATTGCTTTCCTCTAGGTTTTTGGATGCCTGGTTGGATCAAAGGCCACCACAGAGCTGAAAATCTTGGAGACTGAACCTATTGTCTATACTGCATGGATAGCCTATCAGCTATTGCCCTAAGTGGGACAGGCACGCTATGGCCAATGCCTCTAGACAGCACTGTACTCACCATGCACATCCACAGGTGTTTCTGCCCTGGGAATGCCAGATGTGGCACCTTGGTACCTCAGCTTCTTTCAGTGTCTTAGTTATGTTGCTTATATATGGTGCAGGCCTTGCTATTCCCCACCACAGCATGAAGTGGGAACACAGCGGCCTTCAGTGTGGGAACACATGTGGCCTGTTAATCATGGTACCCTGCTTCAAAGTGTACCTAAATTCTTCTCAGAAAAATTGTTCATAAAGGCTATTAAGACTATAACCTGCCCATAGGGGTAAACTGCTCCTTAACGCTGTCATTTGGTTTAGCCCTCAAATCACACAGAGGTAAGCCCTTTCCTATTTCTTTTCTTGTCCAACAAAATCTTTCCGTTCCCATTGCTCATGTAGATGTCTAACTCACCCATTATACATTATATAAATGAGGTTGTTTTATTGGTTGTAAATGTCTTGTTATTTAGTTTCATGTCCCCATGCTTTTGTTTTGTGGGAAAAACAACCTTCCTTACAGCATTAATTATTTTGTACACTTCTGTCATGTTGTCACTTCTTTTTCCTCTCTTATCTAAGCATCTCTACACTTTCCATGCTTTCCTTACCAAAAAAAAACCCCAAAACCATTTCTATTCTTCTAACCATTTTTGTCATGTATTTCCCTGAACCCTTAGTATTTCTGCAGTGTTATTTTCAAGCTGGGTGACCAGGAAGGAACAGAGAGGACATGTCACTGGTTTGTATAATTATATTATTTTCAATATTGTTTTCTATCCTTTTCCTGATAAATTCTCTCAGTTTGCCAACACTTTTGCTGCACACAGAGCATATGGTTTGGCTAAGATGTCTGCTGCGACACTTTTTTTTCTGTATGGTTGTGATTGATTTAGAGCCAAGAAATATGTCATTCTGATTTTTCCTTCCAACTTGCATTAATTTGCCTTTGTCTGAAAGGAATTTAATCTACCATCAAGCCACCTAGCTTTCTTTGCTCCAGCATAAGTTCCTCACAGACTTGTCTCACTTGGACTATCTTATCTATGTCCATGTTATTTCCAAATCTTACCTCCTTGCTGTGTTGCTTGTTTTCTAAGATCATTCCCAGTGAGGCTCTTTTCTTTCTTGAAAAGCTGAAATTTTGTCCCTATTTCACAGTTTCTTTGAAATTTGTCCGAATGAACAGAAGCACCCCATGCAGTGCCACAGACACAGTAAGTTAGTGCGACAGCCTTTTTCCTGAAGGTAGAGTGAAAGGGAAACAACAGTCAGCACAAATTAAGCAATTGTGATACTTTGACAAACCTTATCTTGCTTCAGCCCATGGAGTTTTAGACTCTGGTGCTGGTTTTCTCATGAGGGTGAGAATTTTCCCACTCTGTTTTTCAAAATGGGGGGACGATCTTTGTCCCCCAGCAGAAGAGAGACTGCAGGGTCTGGAAGCAACATGACACAGGGTTGCCAGGAAGGATGTCACTCTCAGAGCTACAAAGTCCATAGGACTATTGTGAATGTGGCAGTATTAAATCTAAGAGACCAATGTTTTATATTGCAAAGAGGAACTGTGGGCACACAGAAACTTAGAGACCGATGGCAGAGATGCAGAAACAAGAGACAAAGCCATATGTGGTGACAAGCAAGGGGCAGAGTGGTGAGAAAGAAAGGGAAGCTGCCAATATGGGTCCAGCTGGGCTCGTTCCCTTCTGAGACATGCAACTGGAGTTTCTCTGTATTTCCTTGATTTTGATTTGCCTAAATGAGAAATAATAAAATGGATTTGTCCCTCCCAGTGTAAGCAGTCCATCCTACAGCTAACTCGCTTAGTCTGGAAGGTGAGAGGGGAGGTAATCCCAAAGCAAGCTCCAGCTCCCTGCACTGTTCTGTTACCTCGAGCTCCTCTCCAAGCTCTCTGACTGCTCACGCTAGCCTTTGCCTCTGTCTCTCAAGAGTTCAGGTACTGCTCCAGGTGGGTATTCCCAAATAGGACTGGCCAGGTGGCAACAGGGGTAGTTAAGGAGCAAGTCTTTACATGGGTGTGGTAAAGAGCAACACAGGCCTGATCTTTTTATTCCATGTGACAAATAAAATATACATTGCCATTCAGGTCTCCAGGATAATTGCTGATTTCAGTGAAGTCTTGGTTAGGATTATCCAAATTATATGCCATAACCTATTTCTGTCCTTGGAGTAAATTCTGCAAAGCTTTTAGACTTCAGCAGAGCAAAGTTGCTTATCACCGAACATTGTGGTAATCTACCCATTGCAAATGTTATTGCTAGAAGTTCAGTTACATCATTCCTTAATTCTTTTAAATCTCTGGACGTCTCCAGTCCCACCCTGGAGATTTTACTGCTATTTCACATTTCTTCCATTTTACATTTTGACCTCTCAGACTCTGGCATATATTGTTACTTTGTTACTTGGAAAACAGTAGGTATTTCCCTGGTATATCAGTGATTGACTTCAGCAGATGTTTTATCAGAGTTAGCATGAGAACAGAAAAATTGCAGTATCCAAATACTGCGATCGGTTGCCTCTGCCCAAACCTCTTTAGCATCTGGGAGTAAAATATGTCTCTGTGTAATCTGTTTCACATTGTGGTTTTAAAGGTCTGCAACATTTTTATAGGCTCAAGGACCAAAGTAACTCAAGACTAAACTGTGTTGGCTCACCCTGGGGTAACCTCTATAAATGACAAACAAATCAGCATTTCACAGTTAAAAAACAACACCAAGTGTTCTACAAAATCCCCCAGAAGTTTACTGCAGTGATGGTAACAATGCTAGACATTAAGGCAAGGAATTTCCTTTTTGCATTTCAAGAGAAAAAACACCACAGCTGTTTCTCAGTGGATTCCCAGCCAAGTTGAAAAGGTTATTGACGCAGCCATGATGTAACACCAAATACTGCGAATGGTGACTCCCCCAACCAGCATTTCTCCAGAGCACTATCCAATAATAATTTTCACCCCACAAAGAAGTTATTTATCTAGTGCACTTCTTGCACTAAAGACTCACCTAAAAATGGTGGCAGAAGTCTTTGTTTTTCCACTGGTTGAACTATCTGCAGCAAATGTTTGTTAACAGACTGGTAGGAATAGGGAAAATCTGTTCCTGAAAGTGATGTGCATTATCTTTAAGTACTGGGAAGTGTGAATGATTAAGAGAAAATACTATCTTAGCCTCAACGCTCATTGCATAATCTATGGTGTGCTTGATTAGAAATTGCAAGTGTAGTAATTTCATATTCCCAGCAAAATATCAAAGTTACTACATAGCCTAAACAGGAAAGGCACAAGCCAGGGGCTGGAGCAGCTTTGATGCTGTAACTCACATGATGGGGCAGTAATGGAGGCCCCATAAGCGAATGTGTGAGCAAAAACCTGTGTGCAGGTCACCCTGTCCCCTCCAGTGGGGTGGGAGCTGCACCAGGTGGCCCAGGCAGCATTCTTATTTCCAACATGCTGGGGAAAACTGGAGGCCAGGGAAGGTCTGAGCAGCAGGGGAAAGGTTACTGGGACAGCCAACAGCATTCGTACAGGCATCCCCCATCTGTACTGGACTGGCACCAGTGGGAGCCCATGGAGAAGTGGCTTACTGGGAAGAGAAGCACCTGGGAAGCAGTGCTGGGAGCTGATGGGAGAGGACAACCAAGCTAATGCCTCCTTCAACAGGACAGTGAAAAAAAGCAGTCATCTGCAGTTATTTCTCCTTGTTCACTAGGCAGTGAGAAAATATGACTCTATTGTTCACAGAATGAATATTTCCCAACAGATTTTCTCTTTTTAGCATGTATTCATTTATACAGCCTGCATTTTGAAGGGTTAAATTATTGCATCCCCAGGTGGGCATCTACAGCCATGTATAAGATTACCTGAGACTTGCTCTTAGCTGTATGGCTAGATTCAAGCTGTTAAAGCCATTTAACCTTACCTTATGCTTATTCTTAGCTATTGCATATGATATTTTCTACTTCTGCAGCACTAGTCTTCCATATACCCAGGCACAGGGATTTTTGGGGTGCAGCGGCAGGTAGGTGAGCAGGCATGTTTCAGAGCTGACTACAATATGCTAGTGTGCATAGAAGAGGGAGAAACCAGCCACCTTCATAAAAGAATGTCTGGTTCTGGAAAGGATAGTGCTTAACTGACCATGTTGTCATTGATAATAGCAAAGCAAAACAGCCATTATAATGTCCACATTTGCACATAAGGAGGGAGGGAAAATGTAAACCAAACTATATTTGCTGTCTTTAAGGGTTATTTCCAAATGTTCCCCCTCTGCTGCAAGCTAAACAAACCTTGTGTACCTTTGCACTTACTTCAGGTGTTCAATGAGAAGCTTTTATTTCAAGTACATTCACATTGACTCTCCTTCCTTACTCAAATGACAAAAGATTTTGAAGAGGAAGCATGTGTTGGTAAACAGAATATCAAAAGCAAAAAGAAAATAATTACTTCTGGTCTCATTACATTTGCCCTTCCTCTGTGTCCAAAGCATCTAGCTTGCCCAGAACACATCTTTATGGGGCAGATGGCAATTTTTATCTTTCTCATTTATAATGAATGAAGAAAGCCAGAAAGGAGTTTGTCTGCCAAATTTTTGCATGAAACTCATGCTTTCTTTTCCTGTGTAAACACTATAGAGGTGGAGAGTCAGTCAGGGCACACTATAAAGACAGAATTGAAAAAAAGATCTGGAGAGACATTTAAAGGGAAAAATGTCTTTAAGATTTAGCTGGTATGAATCTAAACCTCATTTTTGACAGGTCTTGGGAATTCAGAACCTGTTTACACTGCCCACTGCAGTGCTGAGCAGAGATGCCAAAACAGGTATCAGCAGACTGTCTGGGTACCAGCTGTGATAAAGCTCTGCTGACACAGCACAAACACAGCTATGTGGGTCTTCTCAGACCAATGCAGACTAGAGGCAGAAGATTTTGTGCCTGTGCATGCCTGCCTGTGTAAAGACAACCCAAGTCACTCAAGTGTTTCTGATACAATATCCTTCATTTCTGGAAAGCCCTATGTATAGATATATGCGTATACACAGGAAACATTCCGTAACTCACAAAGCTCTGAAGAATGAGCATCATTGTTAATATTTAGGTCATCCATTTGATAACTCAGACAGAAAATCATGGAATAAAAACCATCCACATGAAAAAAAAGTTAAAACCGAACCAAAATACACTTTCAGGCCCTTATTTTGTTTGTCAGAAAAAACAACGTACAATTCCAGTGGGGAAAAAAAATCAATTTCATGTCATTTAAGTGACTAACTTGTCACTTCATTGTGAAATTGGATTTTTTTCTGTTTGCTAGCTGCCCTCCTTTCTCAGGTACTTAACTTTTCTAAAGTTTACCTTTCCCACAGTTTGTCTATTAATAAACCTTTCTTAGTGACTGATTAGGAGCCACTTTGTCGTCATTCATATATCTGGATTTAAAGCTGGGAATCAAAAAGGAATCTACATAGATAATCCCCATCACATTTTACTCCCTTCTAACAACCAATTAAAGAAGGAAAGACCACTAGATTACCTTTTTTTTTTTAAATTTTGTGTGCTATAGAGGATAACAATGGAATAGAAATATGTCACATTCTGAGAAAGAACAAGGTCAATTGTTTTTTTCTTGCAGATGGAATAAAATTTTGGAATAAACACAGTCACTTCTCAAAAATATGCCGGCTTCACATGGAAAGTAAGTTTCGTGATTAGCAGCCTCACTTCAAACATTGATATTTCCAATTAATACATTTTTGTAAGCCGTAGGAATGCAGTTGTCCTTTTTCTGCTTCCTGGGCTTAAAATGACTGAAAAGACTTTGAAAAAACACACATCTGTTCTGACGTTTCTGGTCGTGGAGAAGAGACAAGCCCAGAATCTTCAGTGGAGTTACCTCAGGCTTTAAAAGTTGCTGATTGACCTCAATCTGGCAGTGCATACTGTCACTCAGCCTTGTGAAAAGGGAAAGTCAAGGAAAACTGGTCAGAATTTTTGACAAAGTAGGTTTTTGTGAGAAAAGGCAGCTCCAATAGACTTCCAGCAAGCCCTGCGCAGGTTTCAGGTTTCCCCTCATGAAGGTTATGTCTGCGCAGGATGTGTGCTGCAGAGCAGCCCCACTATTATGGTCATGTAAAATGCAGCGATACCTAAGCTAGCTGCAAAGACAATGGCTCTGATACTCGAAGCAGCCTGTCTGCAGCAGCACCTGGGTTATTAACCACCCAGCTTGGAGCTCTGTGCTCCAAGCTATGTGACCACTGCTGTAAAGATGCTAGTGAGCCTGAGCCTCTGTGCAGCAGGTAAAGGACATTGCAGGGCTTCCAGGGTCTGCAGCTCTGAAATAACCTTGCTATGGAGCTATTGAAAGCTGGGGTCAATAGGACTCCTAAAACTTCCATGTTTCATGTTTGGAGCCATCAGATCAGAAGTTTTCGCATCTCTGGGAATCATGGCTGAGCTGGGGCATTTAAGCCTAGGAAATTCCAAGTTAAGACTCCTTTTGAAAAAAGACCTTTTAATTTTGATTTTTAAAATAATTTTTGTGGGAAATGTTCCTTCCCACATTCACTTTTTAAGCTAACAGTGAATATTTTCCCCCAAAAAATTCCATAAAATGGAAACTTTCTGCCAAACTTAGTGAAATGCTACCAAATCCATTTTTGATACTGTACACAAATTAAAATCACTGCCAAACGTTAAGGCTGAAGAATATCCAGTCTTTTTTGCAAAATGCTTTTCTTTGTTTCCAACACTTTGTAAAACCATCACTGGGAAAGAGCATTCATGCTGGTTTGGATGCATAATGCCTGTGTGCTGTGTAGAGTGCCATGAGGCTCTAGAACCAGTCCACCAGGAGACAGGAACCTGAACAATAGAGAGGTATGAGGAAGATTTGAAACCTTTTATGCTTTTATTTGCTCATTTGCTTTTCAAGTCTCAATCTTTTCAACAACTGCAACAAAACTCACTTGTGCCCATGTCAGTTTTTGCCCTGCACGAACCTGGAAAAAACCCTTCTCGCAATTGTTTCAGTTTCACCCCAGTCCTGCTGGAAGGTGTCTGATGGAAAACCCTGCAGTAGACAAGCCTGCCCACGGCCCGCTGCAGGTCCACGGGGTGCTTCTGCCCATCTGCAAAGTCAGCAAGGCCCCGTCCAGCCCTGCTCCAGAGGCAGTGCAGCTGGGCATGCCTGGCACTGTCCTTATGTCAATATTTCTTACTGCATATTAGCATGGCCATTGTTTCTAAATATCTCTGAAAATGAAATTTTCAGCTCAGATAAATAGCTGACTGTAGCTGGCCATATCATCACATCTTCTAAATTTTTCAGCCTCAGAGCCCCAAAGCAAAGATTTGACAATGACATCTTTTATATCTGCAGGGATTCCAACAGGCTGAATTCTCCCTTGAGCTGTCAAAGCTTCAGGTACTGCTTGCAAGCAGATAGGAAGTCATCTCTGGGTTGAAATATGGCAGCCATTTAAGGATACACAGCAGTAGCACAGAATAATTTGGCAAAGGAGGGTGGAAGAAATGCTGCATCCAATTGAAATGGCAGGAACATTCACAGGTAGGAAGAAAGCAATTATCCAGGCTGGAAGCAGGCCAGGATGCCATTCATACTGCAGACTTGGCATTTCTCAAAATGAAATAACAGATGTTTTTGTGAACTTCTGTCAGGCATACATTTTATTAATTAAATCTGCAAGAACTACTCTGCCTTTGGCTCTTTTTTTTTTTTTTTCAAATAAATGCAAGAAACCTGAAATGTCATTATATATAGATAGATATATGCATATATATGTATATATACATGTATTTATACACATCCATCTTTTGGTTCAGAACAGATTAATTTTCTGAAGTAGATGAAAGAGGAAAAAGTTGCTCTCTGGGGCCTCATGATCATCCCTAGCCTCCAGTTGCAAGAGAGACCCCGGACAGACAAAACATGAGAAGATATGCTGGAGGCAGCAATTTAGACTGACAGGGTGATAGACTAGGTGATCATACAGATTTTGCTACTTTTAACCTCTCAGAGGTAGCGAAATAGCTACAAGGAGCAGGATATTGTAGGAAAGACAGACAGGAGGAGAAGTGTAAGTAATACACTGAGCAGAAGCAGGTGTACAGCCCTGCAAAGAGGCAAAACTTGTTTCCCCGCTCTGCAGCTGACTTCTGCAAAATGCACCTGATGAATGGAGGTACACATCACTGTTGCTGGCTAGGGACTTTGTAATAGGTAACACACACACAAAAACTTACTCCCTATTCAAAATTCCTCTACCACCCACTTCTTTTAAAAGCCCTAACAATGGGGAAAAAAAAGGGGAAACAGACTTGCTGCACTGCCAGAAAAAAAAAAACAAAAACAAAACAACACAGGAAGGTTTTTTATGTATTAATTTTTTTTTTTGCAAGAAGTGAATAGAAACCACCTACAAGGTGTAATATTGGCTTTCTTAGGCACTAAGCAACAGAGCTGACCTGCTCCCTGTCCCCAGGAGTGGTATGTTTGTGTGAGATTTAAGTGCTGTGAGCCACTATTGCAACAGAAAACTGAAGTCAAATGTCTCAGTATAAGTCTCCCTCCAGGTCTCAGTGACTCGAATAACTACATTAATTGGTCTTTCTCCAGTGACATGGGAAATTCAGGTGACTATCTGCCACCCAACAGTTCAGTCCCTTCCGCTGATTATAATGGCTCATGCACTTTCTCCTTTGCAATGCAATGGTGTTGGGGATGAAAGCAAGCTCTGAGTGCAGTAATTCCTTCAACTTGAAAAGAGAATTCTTCAAGCAGCACTAAAATGGAAAGTCACCATGGAAGATCCCATGTCCCTGACCCTGCCTCTCCAATTAAGATTTCCGGATTTGCAGAGCAAACTAAAACACTCATTTACATTTTTTTCTCAATGAAGAATGAGCTTTTTTGAGCCAGAACAAATGAAGCCAGAACATTTATCGTTTTCTCAAGTCTTATTTATACAGGTGTCTAGAAGTTAGACAAGTTCTTTGGTAAATAAAAATAAGTGAATTAAATAGCAGTAACAGTCTTATTCTTTCAGCCAGGGTCATTAGTTTGATTAGGCTGAACATGAACATACGGAAGAAGCAGATATTTTATCTCTAAGCCACTCAAGCTAGCCCGGTTATTGTTGTAACTTGACATGAACAAATGCAGTAGTATGTCCAAATCCGGTGTTCCCACTTAAAATTGATGTTGAAAAATGGGGAATAGTTCAAAAGAGCTACATGACTCAGTGAATGAATGATCCATAAAACACGCCTGGTGGTGGGAAACTCGATACACTCAATCTATCTGCTTTATCTGAAAGAAAATCAAAAGGGAAATGTCTGCTGATAGCAGAGGATTCTTTAGTGAAGCAGAAGAAGGCAGAACATGATTTCAGGGTAGAAAGTTCATCATGGTTGCAAAACACAAAATAAACATTTTTCACAGTAAAGGTGATTAGCACTGAAGCACCTCTCAGAGGACAGGTTTACCTAGTTCAGTGCAGACTCTGTCAGGCATTCCCAGGAGAGCTCCACGCACACTGGCTCATTTATGTGTCTCAGTGGCAGGCCAGGATGCTCCCTCAGGTGCTGCAGTGCATTGACATGACACTGGACTAAGGCTCAGCAGCCTGGTTTCTCCTGTCTCTCGTGGTCTTTCTGCCCCCACTGCTGTGCCTGGCTGGTCCTCAGGGTTGGGAGGCTCTCTGCTCAGCTCTGCTTTGCACCGTGGATGCTTGGCCTGAAGTTTTCAAGCCAAGATGGATACTCTTTGAAATAGTACCAATCCACAAGTCAGGCTGGGGTTTGCATTGAAGTAGTTTTCAGTTCAGGTTCAATTTGAAAAACAATGGTTCAGATTAGTTCTTGGTTCAAGCTCAGTCAAGTTCTCCCATGAACGCAGAGGCTCTGACTCACCATCTTTGCTGGATTTAACTGAGGATTTAACTGGAGATGACCTAAACCATCTGCAACTGCCAGTGTCTCTGTAGAGGGGTAGCATGGCGGGGGATGCATATGGTCACAGTGAGCCAGGGCCCCTGGGCTACATGGTGAGGGTCAGTTCCTCCTCTTCCTCCCTCTCTCCCAGCCTTGAAACACAGGAAAATGAAGTAGGGCCTCCAACACTGTGCCAATTTCTATTTGGTTCTCTTCCACAGTGGTGAGAACTATTTGGGTCCACCATCAAAAATCAATGCAATCTCCAGCTGCTGGGTGGATATAGGCTTTGTATCTAAACAGGAAGAAAATTTGTTTGGAAACTATTGAGAAACCTAGCTATTTACGCCAGGCAGCCAGGAGGTTGCCCAGCTGAAGGGGACAGTGCACATTCCAACAGACATGGGAGATTTGCAAGATTAACCACAGACTAAATTCTGTGTATACATCTCAGAGTATATAACTAGACTGAAATAATCTGTTCATGTTTGTTTTCATCTAAGCAAAGTCAACAGATTAAAATACTCCTAATTGCTAAAGAGTCAATGCTGCGTTCTAATTATCCCGAGATTGGATGTGGACCTAGTGGTTGTGTGAAATGTCTCTCTCCCAAACGTGCAGTTTCCTTGGAAGCAGAACTGAAAATAAACTGTTTCAGATGCACAACCATTAATAAGAAGAATTTGTTCAGTTAGGTAAGTGCCTGGGACACATTATGAACCACAGAATCATTGAGGTTGGCAAGGACCTCTGGAGATTGTCTCACCTAACCCCCCTGCTCAAAGGAGGGTCAATTAGAGTAGGTTGCTCATGGCCATGTCCAGTTGGCTTTTGACTGTCTTTAAGGACCGAGACTCCACAACCTTTGTGGACAACCTGTTCCAGTGTTTGACCACTCCCACAGTTAAAAAGTTTTTTTTTTTTTTCTTACACTGAAATGGAATTTTCTGTATTTCAGTCAGTGCCTGTTGCTCTTGCCCTTTCACTAGATTCCACTGAGAAAGGTCTCCTTCTGATCAAAGTCAGTAAGGAGACCAGTGCCTGAAGTATCATCTGATTTAGAGGAGTACTGGAGTAGGCTGGGGACAGCCACAGCATGGAAGGACCCTGCACTCAGGAGCCCTTCCTTTTCCCCTCACTGACTTGGTGGACATCCACTCCACCCTCTCTTGCAAAGCACCATGAGACCTGTCCAGTGCCTGTTATATATTATTGTCAGGCAAAGCCTGTGGGAAGAGGTGATGATTTCTATCAAGGCAGCAGATATAGCTGAGAAAAAAAATCACAGATTTTGAGCCACCAGCCCTTTTACAGGATTGTTCGTTCTCATTGGAATTGGAAGTGAGTGGAAGGTTTTGCCCTTTCTATGCATTGCAACTGCTTAACTCATACCTGAGCCATTCACTGTAAAAAATCTACAGCTTCTTTTTCAACATAAAACAAGCAAAATTGTTTATTGTAAGAAAGCATGAAAAGTGCATTCAAAGTAAAATAAAGGCATCAACATGCTATTCATGGAAAAATAATATGTTTGATCAGACTTGCAAGAACTAATTCTGGATCAACCCCATGGGCAACCTGAGTTTTCCAGTGCAACGCCTGTCCTTGTGAATGCTGATATATAGCATTTTTGTCTCTGACGGCTGAGTGAGACTCAGAGTGCTAGAGGGACAGTAGAACTAGTTCACTTTGACTGTTATGAAATGTAAGATGGAAATCAACACAGACCACTGACATAATTTTTAGTCTTATTTGACATTGACTATATTCCTCTGTTCCAGTTATATGAAATTGTATCTTAGATCTGTGTGTTGTGCTGGCCCAGTCCTATAGTTCTTGTTCAGGTAAATGGTATTGATTTCAATGAAAATTTTGTCTGAACTTTACCTTGAAGCAGAAAGGCTTTAATACTGAGTGTATGCAACCTAACACAAAATCACCCACAGTTGAGCAGACATCAGGTTAAATTTCAGTCATGATGCGTTCATTGGCATGATAACAGAATTTCCTGTTGATATCAGCACAAATCATCTTCAGATCTGAAGCACTGGTATTAAGGAGAGTTCAAACTTAAGAAGAAACATATGTCTTTGAAAGAAGGTGATTCCAGAATCCTACGGTGACTAAGTTTATTCTTGCTTTCTTTAATTTAACCCTGTTTCTTCATATATCTCTTCTGGTCAGAGTTAAGCCCAGAAATACCAAGTGAGCCATGCCTGTCATCTAATCCCTCACTAATTCAGATCTTCAATAACGGGACGCATCAGCAGAAAACTGTTCAGTCATGTTTGTCACTGCTAACAAACACATCTGAAGACATACCCTAAATGCAATTTCAGTTCAGTTCAGTGAGATTAACTGCGTGTGGTGTTGACCCTGGCTTACAGCCTGGAGACACAGGATCTCAGAAGGTTTTGTCCAGTTCAGAGAACCAGGCAAAGTACACATTTCTTCAGACTTTGTCAGAATGTACAAGATTTGCAAATTGGGCTAGAAATCTCAGGGGACCAAGTTTGCATGAATATGTTTTGGCAGCTGTCTGGAAGAAATATAGGAAGAGAATTGTCTACCATGGGCCAGTTCCACTTCCCAATTCCAAAATGGCAAAGATGCCCAGAGATGCTAAAATGGAGCAGCTGACCTCCATTCTCTGAGTTACAAGAGGCATGCAAAATAAGACTTGCCTGTCTTATTTTACACAGGCAAGACACCTGATTGAACTCAAGAAGTTATTTACATAAAAGCTGTTTACAAGACTGAAGCATAAATGCCTGATCTTATCAATTGTTCCTCCAGGCCTGAACATCTTAACTTCAATCAGTTAGGAGCAGAGATTTGACTGCTGGGGTACAGGCTTCTGACTTTAAACAGAATATAGCCTAGCTCATAATCATGACTGAGGATTTCAGGCAGAGGAGGATAAGTTAACAAAATAGAGAGAAATTATTACAACAGGCCAAGCAAGATATAGTACTATACCTACTAAAGGAGCCTGGCCTCTGCAGATTGGTGTTTATTCCCAAGCCACATATGCTTTGCAGACTTCTCAGCCTTCCATTAGAAGCCTGACCCCCACATAAAGAAATGCATAAAGGGGCAGCCCCAGAGCTCAGGGAGCTCCTAAGTTAAGCAGGAAATAGCAAGGTAAGGAACAGAGCCTGACACCAATGCCTCAAAAGCAATTGGTACCCAACACCTTCCATTCAGATTCAGAGCCGGGAGCTGTGGCTGGACCCCAGACCAGACTGGTCCTTTCAGCAAACAAACATGAGAAAAGCTTCGGCTGGAGTCCCACTCCTGCTGCCAGCTTTCCTAGTGGTTTAATGCTCTTACTCTGGGGAACTCAGTTGAAATCCTACTCTGCCTATATGAAGTAGGAATATGCACTCTGGTTTCTCTCTCCCACTCTCAGCTCTCCGAGTCTCAACTGCATTTTCTGCATGAGCAGCATGGCCTGGTTATTTTGTGCAAGAGCCAGTTTAGTAGGCAAGTTTCAAAGACACTGACCAAGGCAGGGAGGATGCCTGGCAGGCAGGGCAAGAATGGGACACCTTGTGAGCTAGCCTGCAGGACTGACTGATTGCATATATACCTAGTGTGTGGCAAACATGTAAGCACCCTGGAGATTTTACTGGGAGAAATAAAAGGGCAGAGGAAATTTGGCTTCTTCTCAAGTTAGGCAGTGGCTGAGCAGGAGGCTGAAGGATCAAAATTTTGGACACAGAAAATTAAAGTGTCAGTCTGTGAATGTAGCTACTGGTGCCTAGAAAGAGATTAATTTAAATCTGCATATCAGACATACACTAGAAGAAAGGTGCTTTCAGTTCAGAGTAGGGTTTAGCAACTGTGCATAGTCAAAGAAATGTTAACAGAGTGCAAATATTTTTTGAATTATATTTTAATTATACTGGCGATGCTACTGTAGGTATTAGTGAAAATGAAAAGCATATGGTTTAGAGCAACAATAAAAAAGGCATGTCTTGTGAGTGAGATGGGGTCATATTCTATCAGTAACACTACAAATATGGGGTTTTTTTGAGAGTCAGAAAAAGCTTGGATACTTGACACTGAAAAAGAAACTAGCTTGCATTAAAATGTAGCTTGGGCAAAAGAGATAACATTTTTTACATACTTTACACTCTTTCTGCGAGCAGATTACAATATAGTGAACCTCTTAATAGTTTTACGATAAACTAATCATCAAGTTATTTTTACATTTTCCACATGATGCTAATCGTGTTTGTAGCTTTATGGTGCTGAGTACAATGACTTTTTTATTTCTAGAATTCAAGTAATGCTTTTATAAACTTGTCTCATGCTTATTTTTTTACAAAGCTGCACAGAAAGGTCAAAGAAAGGGTTGTCTTTTATATTATGACAGCCCCCAGTGGGTTAAAGAATAAAAGTGGTTTATAAATAAAAGCCTCTTTCATCTGTCCTTTGATCCCCCCATAACAAAACCTCCTTGCAAGTATTTTGCTTGACATAGTCGTCATTTCTTATTAGTTTCAAAATATCTGCAAGACAATGTCTTGATCTTCAGTTATCGGTACACTCTGCTGGGAACAGAGAAAGGAGTTTATTGTGCAGGGAGGGAAGAGTCCATACACTATTTCTGTCCATGACTTTTGGCTCCCTGACCTTGATAAACTGGGCTGGTGAAATTTCAGGGGAGGTCCATAGCTGAACCCAGCTGGAATTACCTCCAAAGCTGTGTATCTTAGCCATATCCTTCACCCCCGATTTAGCTTCCAATGTGTCTCTGTGCCAAGAGGTGTGAAAATGTCAGGGCAGCCCTGGACATTTGTGCTGGGTGATTTAAGAAGTTTGTGCCACCAACTGTCCTCCTGGCCTCTCAGGCAGAAGGAACAGGAGGTACATCACATCCACGCCTCTGCCTCCATACTCCCCTGCACAGACCATTCCCAAAATCCAGCACAGATGTGGGACGGATGGCCAAAGAGGGGAACATCCCACATTGGGCTTTGTGGGTCCCCAACACATAGGCAGAGAGGGGCTCCAAGGAGAGAGCCAACAGTTTCAGCCTCTCATTTCTGTGGGCCTTTGAAATGAGGAGAAACCCCTCTGTTTTAGAACTCTAACTGGGCTATGTGAAAGAAAAGTAATTAATCTTACCCAGTGAAATAGATGAAAATAGAGGTATTTTAAAAGGACCATCTTTAACTCTGTCAATAAATTATATTTCATATTTAGCATTTGAAATTTTAATCTGCTTGTAGCTTGTTGCTTACACTTAAACTATGTGGGGTTTGTTTTCTCCCTTTTCTCTTATAAAATTAAAGTTTACAAATGTATTGTTAATTTTCATTTATTAAAAACAGTTTTCCTGCATAAAAGTAATTCCAGCTGATCATTAAAAATGTACTTTAAAAGGCAAAAAAAATATATTGATGGCATAGAATGTGAATGGCAAGAAATATGTTTTTCATTATTGTTATTTTATAAATGGACAAGCACTGTCTTATTAAATCTAAATTGGATGTGCATTGAGGAACACTAATGCAAACCATTCCAAAGACAAAAATTAAATACACCTTGGTACATAATAAAGCCCTCATGTACAATAGAGGTGGTTTACAAAAAGATCTTTCAACTTTTGAACAGACCAACATGCAAGTATTTCACCATCTGAGTTCACGGTAAGGTCCCTAGAATAAAGTATATTGCTTAAAAGAGCCTGGCTACTGCTTCCAATTTATAACAGTTCAAAACAAGATTTGAGCTGGAAAAGCTGAAACCATCCAGCTAAAAACTAGTAGGGCAGACATAAACTATCAAACATTGACCCCAAAAATGCATTTCAATGCAATTAAATTCCTATGTACAGCAGAATGCCACTCGTCTTGACTCCCCTTTCCTTCCCTCCCCAGGCAGCCATTCAGTTGTCATCAGGAGTCAGAGCAACTGGAGGTGGTTGTGGTCTGCATCATGGACCGAAGATCACCCTCTCGCCCTGTCCTGTGTTTGACTGCACCTGGGTTTCCAGCACACAGAAAAGTCTTCTTCCTCTTAAATTTGTTTTTGGTCCAACAACATAATAGGCCAACTAGAAGCAGTCCAAGCCTATCCCAGCTGTTTCTTCTGATACTTTCACACCAATAAGCAGGCTCTCTAATCCTGTCTTTCACCAAAATACCTAGCAAAGCCACAATACCCACATATGTGTTGCAGATTCCTTTTTTCTGAGCAGGGACAGTTGCTTGGGCTTTCAGTGTAACTCTGCTGTTGTTTCACTCATCTGGTTCCAGAAAAAACACGAGCATATTTGGTTATTCTTTAATTAAGGGAGGTTATTAGATCACTGATCTGAGCACAAATACCTCAACCCACAGCAGCAGTGCGTCTGTTCAAGACATATTGGAATACCAAAAAGGAATTTCCTGTATTTACTTGGAATAAACTATTTTCTGCAACAAGTCTTAAGAATATGAACACTGTTTAGAGTGAGAAGCTGAAGGCACATAGACACAACAAAGCTGAATTTTTTGTTCAGAAGGGAAGTTAATGACTTCCAGTTGTTCAATGTTTCAAAACTGGCTCCCTCAAAACTCTTAGCTGGAGGTTCAGCCTTTCTGATGCTGGGAATTAGATGCCAACACCAGGGCACTTGTGTGGTCTAATGGGAAGATCAGTTAAAATTATCTTAGTGTCCTATTGGCCATGGGGATATAGAAACTTCACTGGAAAATAGAGTAATTGCATTTGGCTCATGGGTGAGAGGATCAAATGGTGCACGCCCAGGTCCTACTGGCTTGTCATGGAGATGACAACGTGCAGTGGTGAGGGCTGCTATGGCACAGAAAGGAAAGGGAGATGGTGGCATGTCTTCACAGCTCAGCAAACCCGCTCAGTCACTCCTTCAGCAACTTTTTCTCTTGCTGCCCAGGAAGCTGAGGAGACAGGTGGGCAGAAGGGAGTTACTGCTGTGGCAGACCTTTGCTACGGTAGACCTTTGCCATAGCACATTTTTTACATCCTTGGGAATGTGAGTGTGCTGGTTTTAGCTGGGATAGAGTTAATTTTCTTCATAGCAGCTAGTATGGGGCTATGTTTTGGATTTATGATGAAAACAGTGTTGATAATACAGAGATGTTTCTGTTATTGCTGAGCAGTGCTTACACAGAGTCAAGGCCTTTTCTGCCTCTCACACCACCCCACCAGCGAGCAGGCTGGGGGGTGCTCAAGAAGTTGGGAGGGGACACAGCCAGGACAACTTACCTCAACTGGGACCAAAGGGATATTCCATACCATATGAGGTCATGCTCAGCATATAAAGCTGGGGGAAGAAGAAGGAAGAGGGGGACGTCGGGAGTGATGGAGTTCGTCTTCCCCAGTAACCATTACACGTGATGGAGCCCTGCTTTCCTGGGGATGGCTGAACACCTGCCTGCCACTGGGAAGTAGCGAATGAATTCCTTGTTTTGCTTTGCTTGTGTGTGCAGCTTTTGCTTTACCTATTAAACTGTCTTTATCTCAGCCCACAAGTTTTCTCATTTTTACTCTTCCGATTCTTTCCCCCAGCCCACCAAGGGGGAGTGAGTGAGCGGCTGTGTGTTGATTAGTTGCCAGCTGGGGTTAAATCATGACAGTGAGACACGTGACAGTATGTTCCCTGGGCTCCTTTGCCACAGTGCCAAATCTGATTCATGGGCTGGAAACTGGATGACACTGCATAATGTACTGGAAAATTCCCTAATTCTGATCCATAGCCTACATTTTTCAAGACATTCAGAGAATTGGTTTTTTTAATATCTTTTTTCTTTAGGTATATTTGAGAAAAAAAACCAGTTATTACGCAAAATAAGCCAAATTATGATGATTTCATGCTGGAAAGCATCCTGTGAAATCAGTGAGAGCTTTTCCCAAGTTAAGGCCCAGAGGATTTCGCCTTAAAATAGAAAAAGAGCAAAGTAAAGTAACAAACCTTCCAAAATGCCAGTTGACTGGCTAACGCAGCACAATAAGCAAATTGTCCCCAGTTTCTTCACTTTCAAAGTTAATTTAAAGAGTCCAGCTGGTAAATAATTTAGAAGAGGTCCAGTAGCTTGTATGATACTTGCATACAATTGACCTTTCTATCTGAAAAAAACACAAATCATTTGGTAATCGATGACCAACAAAAGCTCAGTTTAAAGATGAGTATGCTAAAATGATCGATACTGAGAAAACCAAGTCATTTCGTTGTTGCTGGCCTTCACACCATACCTGAACAATGGTACACAGATGACACACTATAACAAATCTGAATTCCAAAAGACTATACCTTGAGATGTCTTGGACTGCCTGCCTGAATTGAAGGCATTGAACTGAAGTTCTTTGCAGAAGGTATTCTACCAGTAATTACAGAGCATAGTTTAGTTACTGAGGTTAAAACTGATAAAGTTTCTAGGACTTTGCCTAAAAAGGCTTATTATTAATACGGAGTTAGACTCCTTTGCCATTAGCTAACAAAAACCCTCCTAGACTTACAATGTTCTGGTTTCATAGATCAAGCATTTTCCAGTATCAAGAACACTTTTTCAGCTAAGAGAAAACAGCTTTTCAGATGTTGTTTGTATTTTGCTATATTGGGAGTGCAGTTCAGTCCAGAACTTACCATGCTCAAAAAAGAAAAACAGAGACACAAGAGATCAGCCCTGCATGTAAGTAAATGTATGTCCATTTGAATTTCATGAAACTACTATTATCAACAAGTGAACCACTACTATGACCATTATTAGAGTCCTAAGAAGGGTTTATGCTAGGATGAGGTAGACAGCGAAGCTATGTAGCTAAACTTCTCTAGCATACATATCCTTGAAACCTTCTCAAAATAGCTGGTTAAACAGATTACTGTTATGCAGAAGCCAATGTCAGGGTATTGAAATCTCATTTTGAATGAAGTGTCCCTCTGTCAGGCTCCACATGAAGAACGAATCAAGCACAGTCCCAGAGGCTGAGCAAGATATAAAAACCCTGGGAAGAAGATGGAGCCAGTACAAGAGCCACCAGAGTTCAAGGTGCAGACCCACAGAAGGCTACTTCAAGTCATGGGCTCTTCATTCTCTGTGTTCTGTCACTTCATTAGCTTAACAAAGCTTAACAAATCAGCACGCCACAGCTGAGCTGCGGTAACCAACAGCTCCTGGGAAGCACACAGGAAAGCACAGAAATCTCCACCTTGGTGCATGCATCTGCATCAGGCAGCCAAGAGGAAGGCAGTTGGCCAATATCTTTGTTGGTTATAACATTGGTGGCCAGGGCACATGATGTTGTTAATATTGTTGGTTTCAGGCAGAAAAAGGCGACTATGAAATTGTAGTCCAGAAATCTCAGAAGTGAAATAGAGGAACACATCATTTTTAAACAGAAGCACAGAAATTGCTTGAAGTCAAAAAAGCACAAAAGAGTTTAAGGTCACAGAGCCAGTCTCGCAAATCTAGGGCTGCATCTCTAGATGCAGGGCTAGATTTCAGGGCTAGATTTCCCTAGATTTCAGGGCTGCATCCCTGAAAAGAGAGTAGCTGGTGATTGGGAACAGGACTGACAATTCAAATCAAAGCTCCCAGGGGACGCAGACTTAGCTTTTGATAATGCAACAGAAGACCATGATCACAGGCATTGGTCAGCTTTGGAAAGAGTTGCTGCTGTGAGGCTAAAGCTAAACAAATGCAGATAAGATGGTGTGATGCAAAGGGCAGATGAGAGAGAAGTGAACCCAGCAAAGATTGTAATAATGCTAATGTAAAATGCTAATGTAAAATGGCCATCACTGCGTAATTGCTTGAACAAAGAAAGAAGGGGTGCGATGATTTCTTGGAAGTGTACTTTACACAGAGAAATTTATGACTAAAGTAGTTGTCTGAACCAGCAGCCTTAGAGCATGACTGCTCAAAAACATTCAAAGAACAACAGATGCAAACCTTAAGAGAGCACTTGAGAAACTGGAGGATTTAATTAAAGAGGCCTCAGTCCTGAAATACTGTGACAATAAGCACAGAAGTAACTTGTTCATGGATGCATCCCAGGAGAGTATTGGCACAATACTCTCAATAATACAGTTGAAGCTGGAGACAAGTGGCTAATGCATCATGGCCACTAACAAAAACTGAATGTAAATATGGTGAAAGAATGAAGGAGGCTTTGGCCCTAAGCCATGGCTTTAAAAAAAAATTCCTTTATTTATGGGACACCACTGTTAGCTGAAACTGACCATAAACCACGTACTGCTATTGCCAAGATAGGCCTGATAAATACCTCCTGGAGGATTGTTTTTTCAGCTACAAATGTATGTTTTACAAATTGAGTAAGCCTGGGTGAGATGTGGTGGTTGCAGACAAACTCCCGATCATTTTACAAATCTTCCAGGCATTGATTGTGGATGTGCCAACCCTCCTAAAAAAAAAAAAGAAAACCCTCTCCACTTGCAGGCAAAATGTGTCCTCTGACTGCCAGTATCACTAGCGAGTTTGAGATAACAGGAAAGGTAATTCAGGCTTTGGCACAAAGCTGCCAGTGCCATATTGTAGCCCCTTATTGTACCTTGGCAGTGAGGCCTGAATAGTACATGTGGATTTTTAAAGAAGCTTGAATGGAGAATCCTGAATGTATCAAAAAGAGGTACATGAAAGCCATTAAGGGATGAGAATTCTAAGAGAAAGACCAGAGGCTGTTGAGAAATCAACAATGACATTAAAGCAATTCAATATTATTTAAAAACTTTGCTTATGCCAGCAATACAGGACAAGTCCCTCCAAAAAAACCCATGAAGATGGCAAAAGAAGTATGTGTAAATATTCTTGCAATTTTTATTTATTATATTAATAATAATTAAAATGTATTATTATTGTTGTTTCTATTGTTACTATTATTTCCTCAACATGGCCTTCCTAGAAGTTACTGCAGCCAAACAGAAAACCATATTCTCCATATTCATTTTAACTAAACATGACATACCAAGCACAATACCATCCAGGTGGGATCTCATGAGAGTGGAGTAGAGGGGGAGAATCACCTCCCTCAACCTGCTGGTCTCGGTTCTTGTGATGCAGCCCAGGATACGGTTGGCTTTCTGGGCTGTGAGTGCACATTGCCAGGTCATGTTGAGCTTCTCATCAACCAACGCACCCAAGTCCTCCTCAGGGCTGCTCTCAATCCATTCTCCACCCAGCCTGTATGTGTGCTTGGGATTGCCCCGATCCATGTGCAGGACCTTTCACTTGGCCTTGTTGAACTTCATGAGGTTCACACGGGCCCACCTCTCAAGCCTGTTCATGGTCCTTCTGAATGACAAAGCCCCTCTGGATCCCAAGTGCCTTGTTGTGGAGAGGAAAGCATGGAGGAACTTCAGTGGCTGCACAGGGAGACCTTGGTGCAGGCTTAGGGCTGGTTTGGCTGATGGTTGAGCACAACCTTTTCCCGCTCAGTGGGTGTCCGGGGCTGTACCAGAGGCTATCAGCAGGTCATTATCCATGATAAGGATGCCATCATACATAGAGGGAGCTCTTGAAAAAAAGCTGCCTGTCAAATCAATGGTGGGTGAATATGTCTTCAGGGAGAGCTGGATGCTCTCCCTCCCTTGTTTTGTTTTTGTGAGTGTGAAGGAAAGGAAGTGTTTAAGATACGAAGTTAGTTATTTGTTTTGTTATCATGAAGCTGCAAAATACTTAGGCAAGAGTTATTTCATGCTGAAAGTTGAGCTTAGAGGATTTTTTTATTTTTGGAAGGGCCTGATGGTTTGAGCCTACAGGAGATAAAACAGAGTCCATTTGTTGCATTTCCTTTCTCTGGAGTTTTATTATTTCCTCTGTATTTATCAGGCCACCTCTTCTTTAATATACATGCTTTTTTTTCCCTAAAGCATTTTTTAGAGGTAACCAATTAAAAACCCACAATGTGCATTCATTACACTAATTGATAAACATACAATTGTGTTTCCTATTATGCAGCTCATCTGGAGAGAGTAATTTCTGAATTTTCTTCTAGAAAGGAATGTGGCGAATGGATGTACTATCCTTACCTTTCCTGCCATTCTGCACTTAGTTTACTCATAGATATAGATTTTAACCTAAAATAAGACTGAGTGTTGCTGTCACTCATTAGCAGGTTAATATCTGAGACTAGCACACAAAACTAATTGCAAAATGGAGCAAGTTTTGTAGAAATCACACAAGTCTCCCTGGTCTCATATTAATAGTTGAGGAAAATGGACTTCTAGCCACCTGCAGGAAATTACGATAAAATGAGTTAACAAGTCTTGTACATCAGAGGTTAGCAGGAGGCTTGAGACTGCTTCAGCCCTGAACAGAGTGAGAGGAATGCCAAGCTGCATTCCAGCACAGCAGTAAGCAAATTGTGTGTACACACTTACACCTTGAATCGTCCACATCACTGCTGTGAAGAAACGGGAAAATATTAAAAGGAGATGCAAACTTTGTTTGCGTTTACTGTGGGCCAAATTTGTCTCTGGTGCAACTTGAGAACACTGTGGAGTTTGCTTCATTGTTACTGTTAACACATAAAATGCAGAAAAGATTTTGTTAGTATTTCCTTGGGAAGAATTTATCTGCTGGCAACAATTCAAAAGTTAAGGAAGATTTATACACTAGAGTCCCATTTTGTATTCCTTGGGTAGAATCCCAAATTTCCTCCACTTTCACCTCCAAGGAGTCATTAGCATTTATCAGGTAAATAATCTGTAAAAGGCAGATTATACCCCTATAAATCCATTACAATTACATTGATTTCAAAAGTGTTACTGAAGATTTATGCCCATGTAACTGAGCTGACAGCTGGTAAGCTTTCTAAGGAAGACTCTCAATATTTCCTCAAAAGAAAACAGCCCTTACCATGTGCCATTTTTTTCTGTTCTATATGTCCTCACCTTCCATCATAATGAAGTATTTTATATAAATACAACATGAGGTAATGACACTAACTGAGAAGAAAAATAAATTCACACTAGAATATCAAGCTGAAGTCTTCCCACCTGCTTTTCATTAACACAGACCACCAACTTAACATTATTTATCATCATATTCTTATTTAATTCAGCCCATCTATTCCATCTTTACCTTGCTTACTCGACAAAACCCTTTCTTCTCAGTGCATTTTAATACAGGCATATAAGTTCCAACCGTCATCTTCACAGACTCCTCAGACTAAATTCTCATAGAGAAAGTCCATTCATTGCCTATTTTCTATTGCATATCCAGACACTAATGCACACTTCTGTGCTGATGAACCATTTTGAAGCACCAGCTCAGCCTTCACTGAAGCTAGGCTGAAGCCTATGATGTGCTGTGGATACTGCTTTGGAGAGGCTCACAGGAGTCCCTGTCACAGACCCTGGAGCCCTTTGTGCCACTGCTCTATGGACAACATCAAGTCCTTTATTTCTTTCACAAAACATACACATTTAATGCATTGTAACAACATGAATACTCTAAATTAATGGAGATTGCAAAAAGCATTTATTTACTTATTGATAGAGAAGATTTAGCAATCCTAAGCATCTACATAGTCAGTCTCAGAAATGTCTTAAATTGTTATTGTTTCAATTATAAAGTTACCTCTTCTAAGACTGTTTGCAAAGGCAAAGAATTAATGATCATCAGTATGTTTATTCGTGAGAATGAACATCACTGTGACTTTTGTGGGAGGAAGTGGAATCATGTAGGGTCCAATTTGTTATAATTCGGGTTATTTATTCGCATAACGGAGGCACGTTTAGAAGCTGTGCTCCAGACCCAGGACCAGAGCTGTGGGAAGTCTGCAACACCAAAGGAAGCATGAGTGGATGCTCTGTAGGAACCGTGTTACTGGGGATCATGTCGTGAACCTCAGATCAGCAGCTTCACTTAAAGTGCCAAAATACTTAGAAGTGAAGGAAAACACCCCACATCATCTTAGGGAAAAGTAAATGGTTGGAGAAGAAGGACAACAGAAAGAAAAGCACATTATCAGGTACATCAAACATCTGCACAACCAGATGGTTTCAGACCATGGTTGGCTGTTTATTATGTAAATATACAGATTTCTTTTTCCTCTTCTCACATCTCAGTTGAAGTATCATTAGCTAGTAATTTTCTCATATATGTCACAGTTTTTAAAAAAATCTCCTTTTTATTTCAACAAGGTAGATGGGGAAAAAACATTTACAAAAATATTTCCATCTTTGACAAGATGACTTGCTGGCAGAGACAGGTCTCAAGACAGTGACTGGAGGGCATTGCCTGTCCTGATCATCATGATCAGTGAGGGAGAAGACTGGTTACAGCCCTTATCGCTGATGGATCTCAGGGGCAAGTGCCACCTGGGGGAATAAGGGCAGACAGTCCCCAGAGGATTAGAAGAGGTGGCATGATCAATAGTCTTAACCAGATACCTGTTGCCCAAGCAACCTCTAGCCTTTCCTCTCACAAGGCAGCAGGTTTACCAGTTAACATAGAATCATAGAATCATTTAGGTTGGAAAAGACCTTTAAGATCATCAAGTCCAACCGTTAACCCAGCACTGCCAAGTCCACCACCAATAAACCATGTCCCTAAGTGCCACATCTACACATCTTTTAAATACCTCCAGGGATGGGGACTCAACCACTTCCCTGGGCACCCTGTTCCAGTGCTTAACAACCCTTTCAGTGAACAGATTTTTCCTAGTGTCCAATCTAAACCTCCCCTGGCACAACTTGAGGCCATTTCTTCTTGTCCTATCACTTGTTACTTGGGAGAAGAGACAGAACCCCACCTCACTGCAACCTCCTTTCAAGTAGCTGTAGAGAGCGATAAGGTCTCCCCTCAGCCTCCTTTTCCCCAGGCTAAACAACCCCAGTTCTCTCAGCTGCTCCTCATAAGACTTGTGCTCTAGACCCTTCACCAGCTTTGTTGCCCTTCTTTGGACACGCTCCAGCACCTCAGTGTCTTCCTTGTAGTGAGGGGCCCAAAACTGAACACAGTATTCGAGCTTCAGCCTCACCAGTGTCAAGTACAGGGGGACAGTCACCTCCCTGGTCCTGCTGGCCCCACTATTTCTGATGCAAGCCAGGACGCCATTGGCCTTGTTGGCCACCTGGGCAAACTGACAGCTCATATTCAGCCGGCTGTCAACCAACACCCCCAGGTCCTTTTCCACCAGGCAGCTTTCCAGCTACTCTTCCCCAAGCCTGCCGCGTTGCCTGGGGTTGTTGTGACCCAAGTGCAGGACCTGACACTGAGCCTTGTTGAACCTCATACAATCGGCCTCGGCCCATCGATCCAGCCTGTCCAGATCCCTCTGTAGAGCCTTCCTACCCTCCAGCAGATCAACACTCCTGCCCAACTTGGTGTCATCTGCAAACTTACTGAGGGTGCACTCAATCCCCTCATCCAGATTGTTGATAAAGACATTAAACAGAACTGGCCCTAACACTGACCCCTGGGGAGCACCACTTGTGACCAGCTGCCAACTGGATTTAACTCCATTCACAACTCCTTGGGCCTGGCCATCCAGCCATTTCTCTACCCAGTGAAGAGTACGCCTGTCCAAGCCATGAGCAGCCAATTTCTGCAGGAGAATTCTGTGGGAAACAGTGTCAAAAAACATCTCCTTTAGGTTCTCTCTACAGAACAGGGATGGGTTTGTGTGAATGTTCTTCTTTAAATCATCGCACAGTCAACCTAGAGTATGCCCAGCCTCGACATGTTTCTTTCCTCACCTATCCCACGTAATAATTTTCCATCTTCTCTTGCAAACCTAAATGTACTCTCTCATTTACTAGGAAGAAATGCCAATGCTGGGCTGCCAGTGCCTGGTTAATGCCTCCAGATGTTCTCCCATTTGCATTGCAGGATGATATGGCAAGAAGGCTAAGTGTGGCTGGTTGTGCTCCTCTTCTCACACAGACCTCACTCCTCAAATTCCAGCTTGGTTCCCACAGGAAAACTTCCTGAAAAAAACTTTCTGAGAGGCTTCTCAGCTCCTTGCTAGCTCCTCTTTAAAACTACTGAGTCTTTTTTTAGAAACATTGGGTTCACATTCCAGACACTTCACTTTTTGAACTTGCAGATGTTAATAAGTGGACCCAGGATGTTGTTTTTATGTTGGGGCTTGCTACAGAGACTCTTTCTTTTCTGTGCAGGTGTGCCAGAGGACCAGCTGAAGTATGACAAAGAAGGAGCTTTCAGCTTTGGCTGCCATTCCTACCTAGAAGCTCACATAAGTGACATTATTATTCAAAGTTATTAACAGATATTCAGTTACAGGATCATGGTCTAGATGAAGAATAAGACCCATTTCAGTAGCAAAACTTATGGTCATGAACCTGCACACACCTGCACAATAACAAGACATACTGGTTTTAGGCTGACTCCAGCTCTGTTTTGGGAATGCTAATCAATCTGTGCAATGCCATAATTTTTGGATTTGCTTCATAGCACTTTCTAATTATCTACACTCTGTTTTTCTCCAGTTGCCTATAATGCATCTCTCTCTGACACAGTGAGGGACATCTGGGCTGTGCAATACACTGGCTATAGCATAAGTCTGCTGTGCTGTGGTAACTGTGCCACAGCAACTACTAAAACACCTCAAAAGTTTATGAAGTAAATGCAAGGAAATAAAGCATAGACACAACCAACAGTAGCACATCTGGGGCACGGAGCTCTTTACTGTTGCTGCTGTTAGCAATAGCTGTTCACACTTCTGTAGCCTGCCCATCCCACGGTTCTCAAAGCTTTGCATAAAGTACATATGTAAAGTGCCATGAAAATGCAGCTGCCTCTGCCCTCATTGGGTCATGTGACCAACTAGAACGAAATAGAGGACAGAGTAGGAAAACTCATTAAAAATTGCTTAGAACTATCAAAATGCAAACAGTGTTCTCAGGTCTTTCTGATGATGCCCTGATTTCAGCAGATGTGATGCTGGCTCTGGACACCCCCTGACAGACCAGCACTGCAGTTTCTAGAAGAGGCTGATAAGAGCGTGAGGCAGCTGGGACTGTACTGATGCAGCATCTCACAGCTCCAGCTTTCACCTCTGAGTCTGCAACTCTGTAGTTAAAACCCGCCTTTTGTCTCCTGTTGAAACCAGATTGTGTTATTCCTGGCTTATTTTGCATTCTCTCCCTGAGTGCTCATGATTTTGTTTAAGATATTCACACTTTCAGGGACTGTTTGACTGATTGTCCTGGTTTTGGCTGGGATGGAGTTGGTTTTCTTCCTGGTAGCCGGTATGGGGCTGTGTTCTGGGTTTAGGTTGAGAACAATGTCGATGATACACTGATGTTTTGGTTCTTGCTAAGTACTTGCTAAGTGGTGCTCACTCTGGTCAAGGACTTCTCAGCTTCCCATGCTCTGCCAGGGGCACAGGAGGCTGGGAGGGGGCACAGCCGGGGCAGCTGACTCAGACTGGGCGGGGGCTATTCCATACCACGTGACGTCATGCTCAGTATATAAGCAGGGGAGTTGGCCGGGGAGGGGTTCGGTCGCTGCTTGGGGGACGTGCTGGGCATCGGTCGGCGGGTGGTGAGCAATTGTACAGTGTACCGCTTGCTTTGTATTACTACTGTTCTATTTTTTATTTTACTTTAGTTATTAAACTGTTTTTATCTCAACCCACGAGTTTTCCCCTTTTGCCCTTCCGATTCTCTCCCCCATCCCGCCGGTGGGGGGGGTGAGCGAGCGGCTGCGTGGTGCTTAGTTGCTGGCTGGGGTTAAACCACGACACTGATAAAGCTGCACTGACACACTAAATAGTCATGAAAATATTCCAAGACAACAGTATTATCCTTGTTCTATGCATTCACGTAAGTTTGTTGGTGATTTTACTCCTGGTAAAGGCACAAGATAAAGTTTCCTGTAGAAGCTGAAGGCACTGATGGGTTCTTATTTTAGGTCCCTAATAATGAAACGAGGCAAATAAATAACTTTTTTGAAGTTTCACTCTCTGGCAAGGTTCGCACAGTCTGGTTTTGCCTTGCTCAAAAGATTTAACAAGACACGGATCTTGTGTGCATGTGTTTGTGGAAAGAGAAAGAAAGAAGGGCTGTTAAGAGCTGGGAAGCATGAGACAGTGAGAAACAAAATAGGCTTTGTGGGCTGACCTCAGGTATCCCTCACCTACCTGGGTCTCCACATGGAAAATAGGTGGTGCCAGAAGGCGGCAAACCTGCAGAAAGGTTTATGTGCCTCCAAGCTTGTCTCTTTCTATGACCAAAAAGCACTACCTGTCATAACTAACTTTGCTCTGCTTATAAGTGTTTTATTATTTTCATCCAGCCCTGAAAGAGTTTGTTCAGAGCAAATAGTACTCTGTTTTCCAGCAGTGGCTGGAGCACTGGCCTTACTGGTCCTGGGAGACCATACCCGCAAGTGCTTAAGGGATGCACAGCTTGCAGAAGCAGTCGCTGGGAGCAGCAGAGGTCTGCAGTGGAGGGGCTTCATTTTGGCAGAGAAACCCATGGGAAAAGAAGCTGGCAGTTGGGGGGAGGGGGGCAAGACCTAGCTGGGGTGCCCATAAAAAGACCTATATCCCCAATAAATTAAATTAATTCAAGAACTATGAGGGCTTCAGTCCATTGATTTTGAAGTTACTCATGTATGGAATGAGTTCAAGGAGTATATTATAATCCTAATTAATAATACCTTGCCTCAGACTTTACTCAGCCATCTACCCAGTTCCCTCTCTATTGCATTTCCACTTTTAGATAAATGTTTCCAATTCCTGTTCCACTGCATAGTCAAATAACAGTGCGTACCTCTAAAAGCAAAGAACAGTGACTCAACAGGGCCATTACTGAGTAACCGCATCTGTCCCAATACTGATACACTTGATGCACAACTTTAGTTGTGGTATTCCAGGCAACCACATGCTTAGCCAATGCCTAATGCTGCCTCTTAACAAAACCAAATCTGTTCCTCCTCTGGATTTGCAGACATTTCTTCCTTGCTATTGAATAGCTTACAGAAACTTTTTTCCACCACTTCCAAGCAGCCAACTGAAGTGTGTTAAAAAATTGTTTTCCTTCCAAGTCATTAATATGAGGTTACATTTTGTTTCACTAAGTTGTTCTAATAAAAGTTGCAGATCCTATACTACGAATACTAAGGAGATATTTCCAAAGTCCTGGAAAAGGGATTCATCTCAGTGATGCCAGCTCAGATTAAAAATTCATGATCCCAAGACAGATGTAGTGGAAGATTGCAGATACTACTTCTCTAAACTTGAGTGTTATAGCTCCAACTGAAGCAGCAAAGAAATTTGGATATTTACTTTGTATAATTCACTACCAGGGATCTTGCAGTTTCCAGAGCTGGACAAGTAACTAATAATGTGATTTCAAAAGTCTCTTTTAAACACAGTCTTCTAAAATTTGGTCAATGCTTGAAAATACTTTCAGAACAATTCTGTAAGGCAAACCTCATCCTACAGGCTGTAAGCAAGCCATTAGATATGAACATCGAATATACTCAAGACTTAGTTTCCTAAGCCACATGGTTTGTTTCTATGCTCTGACTGGATAAACAGAACTTTTCCAATGAGCTTTCATCTGCAGACATTCACAATCCTGAATTGGATTTCTACTTTGTACCTTAAGTCTACAATGCTTGCTTAAATTTTGCTGTTCTGGCAAATAGTCTTGAAACTACTTTTATTGGCTACAAGAGCCACTGCAAATGGAAACAAAAGAGATATAAGACCATTTTGAACAACTGAAAAAATGTGAATAATTCCTCTCAGATAATCTTCATAGCATGTTTTCATATTATTGTTTCAGTGAAAAGTAAGGGAAACTACGCTTGCAAAAACTCTGAAATAAATAGGCTCCTTTGGATGTACTGAATACTTTGATTCTATCTTAAAATTTCTTGCAAGATTATATATTTGGGAACTTATAAAAACTGCAATAATTAGCACAATAATTTCCAATATTTATTTTCTGTAAATCTACTGAGATTGTAATCACTTGGCAAAACACTTGCTAAAAAGGTGTCACATTCTTCAAAAAACTACCCCCAGTTATGCAGTAAATACTGAAAATAGCATCTATTTTAAAGTAATAATGAGGATTTCCAGCTTTGCTTGAGAATGAGAGCTGCTAGTACACGAATCATATAATATGTCTCTGGAAACATCCTCAAATGCTTCCTCTGGTGTTTCGATCCCTACCATCCAGCAAGTATATTTTCTTTATGAAACCAAGGCCTGATAACTCTTTACCCCCCACTACATTCTTTTTTGTATTGTCTTGCTTACAAATATACAGCCAGCTTGCCTCCAAATTTCCAGCAAGTCTGCTCTATCTGTTAAGAGCTCCTTTTTCTATTCAGGGGATTTCCTTTGTTTATTTTACTGCTGGCATCATGGTTTGGTCACTGTTTCCTTGAAGCCAAGGAGCCTCAGGTCTTCTGCACTTACTTTAATCATGTTCTTCTTAAAGGGGATCAGACAGCAGGGGCTTCTGCTGAGGCACCTCTACTCCTCCCTACCCCAGGGTCTCATTTTGAAAATGATTATTTGGACTTCATAGTAAAGAGAGGTTGCACACATTCAGCACTCCAGAGGAGCTCTTCCAATCACAATACATGGCCACTCAACCTGAAAATGTTCAACCTGATTTAGAGGTGGATCAGGAGGAAAAATAGTTTTAAAGGACAATGTTTTTCCTCCACTGTAGTGTAGTGAATAATCTGTATAATACTAGCACATAGTGAACTCACACCCAATATATTGCATATTTCTCTACTTGTGGGCAAAGCTTGCTATGTATTTGCAAATGCTTACTCCTTGTTTCAATAACATTACTTTTTCCCATTAATTGTAACACTTAAAACACTGTCATAACCAGCTTAATAGCTCATCCTGGAGATAAATAGTAAAGGTGACAAGAGAACAAAATGCTGCCTCGCTGCAAATTAAAGCATGTATTCTCTTACCTTTTACTGAACCAGAAAAAAATGCCACATCCTACAGACATTCCTACAGGGGCAGGTGCCTCACAGCTGAATACACATGCTGTGAAATGTTGTTTCACATACATGAGCTTTAAGTCTCTGCTCAGCCTCACTCTCCTTTACCGCTCTTGCATTCTGCCAGGACAGAGCAGCACAAATTTCCTTTACCTTTCTCCTTCCCTGACAATGTCCTGCCAGCAACATACATTTTCCTGTCATTTCTACACCACGGCAGAAGTGCAGAAAGAAAGGTGGATCAGCGTGCAGGCCTTCAAAAATCATGCAGTTCTTTCCCCACAATTGATTTCCTATATCTATACCTTGTAAAAAGCAGCATAGAAAAAATATATATACATATATTGCTATGAAATAGGAGATCAAAAGCATGTCCTTTACCTGGGGAGTGGGTTAACTGAGATGTTTAGTAACAGAGATGACCCAAGCAGCCATTTCAGCAGACTCAGACCTGATCAACACTGAAGAAATACAAACTATTGAGACTTGCCTCAATTCTTAGATCACCTCTCAATCAGTTGCTTCAAAGCTAATCTAAAGGCATTTTTCATTTGCAGATTTCCTACCCTGTTTATAGTGAGACATATCATGAAGTATCTAAAAATAACTTGCACCATACCCTCAATTTTGCAGCTGTCCCACAGGAGAACAGAGCCAGGGTTACAAGCTTTTGCCTCAAGTGAAAAAGATAATTGTGAGAAAAGCTGTAAGAGCTGCCAGTGTCTCTTTCTAATAATTGGGCAAAGTGGGAAAAAGCTGCAGGCAAAATGCCCTGCTAGTTCCATTAGGTGAGCTAATAGAAAATGTCAGCAGCTTTTGTGGTGAAGGGGTTATGTTTTGTTTCATTAAGTCTTTACTGAAGCTGGTAGAATAGAAAATATTTGCTGTCCAACATAGTGGAATCTGGTGCTCTGTATAACATTGGTGGATCTGTCAAATGGAAAGAAAAAAAAATGCCCTTATTACATACCCTATACATTTAAATAAATTCAGAGAATTTCAGGCCGGGGAAGAACATTATGATTATCCTGCTTGATTTGTGCAACAGCGTCCAAGGATATTTACTTGTAATTCCTCTGTAAAGTCCCTATCTTGTGGCTGAAATACAAAGTAATTTCTGCAATACCATACATTCTTCAGTTAACAGCTTTGAAGTAGCTGAGAATCCTTCATGTCCCCAGATAAACAGGACCAGCAGTCAACCACTCTCATGGGTATCTCTGTGAATTTATCCAGCAGCAGCCACCTGCCATTGAATCTTGTTATGTCTTTGTCTACTAGATTAAAGACCTCTCTCTCTCATATCAGAAAATTGTTTTTCTATGTAGGTATGCAACAACTGCAGTAAGTCACCCGTTAATCTTCTCCCTCTGCTTGATAAGCTAAGTAGACCTGCCTACATTTTTTGCCATAAAGCAGGCCTGCCAGCCCTTAGGGCATTTTGTTGATCTTTTGTCATCCCTTCCTAAATTTTCAGTGCTGTCCTGAAATGCAGGCATCAGATTGGACACAGCCTTCTGTTCTATAGAAAACTAACATCATCTCCGCAGTCCTGCTCAATACCACCATGCTTAGATATGCCCCGTTTTCCTAGCAAAGCACCAGGGAGGAACTGATGCTGGCTCCAGTACAAGCCCAGCTAGAGAGCAGGTGTTTTCTGGAGCGAAGCCCTCTGCTCGGCAGGCTGGGCTCCAGGCTCAGCTGCTCCATCTCCTTGCCTCTCTGGATGAACAACAGCACTGAACAAGCTGCGGTTTGTCCCTGATGTTCACATGTAAATTGTAAATTTACATCTAATTTACATTTACTAAACTTCTGCTCTGCATATCAGTATACTAAAGCTCATCTAAAAAATTGATATCAAAGCAAAAAAACTCAGGCCCTAATCTCTGCAAACACAAGAGCAAACAAAAGCCCCAGACCCGCATACTTCTCCCTACGGGAAGACTCTCATCATTTTCGATAGCACATGCTAAGGCCCATGGAGGTCTGCCCATGAAGAGCATTTGTAGGACAGCTTTACCTGGTAGTTACATCATTAAAATCAATTAAACTTTTGACATAGGTGGAATTATCCACATGAGTAATTGTTTGCAGTATCAAAGTCCACAGTGCTTACTCTAGACAAGTATAGAAAAGTACAGGAAAAGCCTTGATGGTTTTCCTAGCATGCAAATCCCTTTTTTTCATCAGTAGAATTTTTGTTGCAAAAGTCTGCCTATGCAAAGCCAATTATGGGATTGAAACAGAGATCAACAAACTAAATCAGAATATAAAGAGAGGTAATCCTCCTTTTCCAGTGCAGGGCCATCTTTGTGACAGAAGATGGACTGGCGCAGGGAGACATAGGGTTGCAAGGGGGAATTGCCACTGAGACACATATAGAACCACTACAAGGAGAAAATGCCATCTGGGCAGGAGTGCAAAGCCTACTGAAGTCAAAAAAAAAGCAAAACATAGTCTTTCCATTGACCTCAGTAAGCTTCAGACCAGACCCTGAATTACACCTTTGATTTATTGCAACCTGAAAAAGTAAAAGTGATACTATTCTGTGAAAGACTGATGCAATCCAGTGGGACATGAATTTCAAGACACTGCTAGGATTGTTTTACAGGTCTTCCCAAGTGCCTTTCAACACTTGAAAAGTGTTTTCTTCTGTAGAGGAGCCCTTGAAGTCCCATGTCATATTTTGCCATGGGAGAGTGATCACAGTACGCTTCACTCGGGGGCCTTGTGGGGCATTGGAGGCCATCAATGCAGCCAAACCCCAGTGGTTGCATTTCACAGCTGGGGATTTATTTGGAAGGACACAATAGAGTGATACTGTATGGAAATAGCTGTCATTTCAAAAGCATATGCTTCCATTATAAGAAAAGACGCTTGTAAGGGGTCTGTCACAAAAGTCGTGGAGGCTGTTATGTGTAGGATCAACATGCCATCCCATACATAGCATCTTTTGAATCACAGATGACTCTTCTCCAAGAAATAAATATGTCTAGCTGAAGTATGCAAGGCCTTTGGTCTGCTTATACCCTGTGCATTGCAGGGGGCTGTTCATCAGTGCACTGAGAGGCTCTCCCTGATGCTGGGGCTGCTCGGGTTGGGTTCTGAACGTGAGTCTCCTCACGGAGGCTATTCCCAAATAGACCTGTCTGCATCCTGCCACTACATATTTCACTGTAGGAAATTCCTGCAATAATGGAGTAACATACAACGGCTGCTACATATCTTTTCCAAGCTTTTATCAATTGCTGGAAAGAAAATTATTATTTGCTGAAACAATTAGTGCCATCCAGCTCTAAAATGAAAATTGCTGCCTATCCCACTCAGACTTTACAGGCTGGGAATTTCCTTCTAGCACCGAAGATTTTGAAAGTCCTGCTGCTCTGACAACACATTTCCTTTTACTATTCACACGTCAGAGCTTCAAGATAATGACTTGTGAAATCATTACTGTAGCACTCAGGGCATGTAAAAATGTTGGCGCCTACCTAGAAGTATGATATACAAATGTCACCTCCCTCATACTTCCCAAAATCTTGCTTCTGTGTTTGTAGGACAGGGACTCACAGAGGTCCCAGATATGATCAGGACCCCTTTGGGCTGGCTGCTGTAGAGAGAAACTCATGAGGACCATTTTCCTCAAGAGGATACACACAGAAAAGACACAACAAACAGGGAATCTGACAGATTTGTCAGATCTGTCAAGTCAAGCATAAAGTCAGTGGCAGACCCAGGCGTACAATCCCATGATATAACTCAAAAGTTCCCTTGCCTTTTCATAGCACGTATTTTTGATGCCTTCAGTAGGACCTTGCCATCAATGACCTTCAGCTTCCTCGTCATCTCAACTGTTAAATACAGCTCAGGACCCAAACCTTTCCTGAAGTGAGAAATTTAGTGTGGCATAGCAATCACTGATACCGCTAACTACTAGCTCTGAGGCATCCCTGTTTCTATGCATTAGTGTAGCAAGCCACATGGCAGGAAAGCAGAAAGGTTTTATCAATCACCCTCAAAGCCTCTCTGGCTCTACAGGTTACTGTAGAAAACTGCAAGGAGAAGAGAAAAAACAAGCATTATATTAGCTTTGCTGCTATGAAAAGAGATCAGTGAGCAGTAACTGCCTGTTATTTCTCTCCCCTTGCAGCCATCCCTATCAGTGTCGAGACTCAGGCATTCCCTCTAAAAGGATGCATCTCAGCAGGCTGATATTGCAGGTTCACAGCCAACAGGGAGGCCAGTAGCTCTGCACCTTTGCTTGTGAACATGCTATGTAGAAGAGAGTACCTCACCTACTGCCTGGTCTGCCCCAGCAGCATCTGTACTCCTGCCAGACAGTGCTCAGGACCTTCCATGGTGCATGCAGATGCTGTGCAGCACACAGGCAAGATCAGATCACCTCTCACGGGCCTTTTCCTATGTGAGCTTTCCGTCTCTCACAGGTATACCTCACAGCCATCTTCGAGTCACTTAAGGCACTAATTAGACAGTATTTTTCCAAGTGTCCTGGGATATGCCTCACTACCCATGGCAAAAGGAAATATGTAAAGTCATCACAGGATAATGATAAAAGGATGAAAGCTAAGACCATCATTATCTACATTAGCTGTGCCACAAAAAACTATTTGGGAACACAAGTGAAAATTGTAACACAGCAAATTTTACACAGCACTCTGCCACAGCATTAAGAAACCTACCACAATGTAGGAAAAACGATGTGGGTTACATTTACCAGACCTTGGAGTGCAGCAGATAAGTAATACTTCCTAACGATGAACTCTGAGGCCAGGTGCAGGGCGTTAGTGATAAGACTGTCATTTATGCCTATACAAACGCAGAGCACCACACACTGAAAGCCACCATTAACCTCTGGAGGTTTAATGAGTTACACATTCAACAACAGAACTTTTGAAATAGTTACACACTGCATGGAGCATGGCAGGAGTGTAAGGAAGGTCTGTCCACAATGTTCAGCAAAGTCCTTGGAAGGAATTGCCTTTGAGGAATGCCTGGGAGTAAAAAGAAAGCCACCTCTTTGTTCAGATGGCTTTGGACTGATGAAGAGACATTGCAAGGTGTTTTGAATGCCGTTTAACCTCCCTTGTGTGACAAGCTTAAAGAAAAAGGGATACAGGTGGAGGACTAAGTGACAGAGCACTTGTGAGACTAATCACGATTGCTGAGGTCCAAATTTACAAGTTTGCTCCTGAAGCAGCTTTGTAGCTTAGATTTTTTTCTAGTGAAAACACATCCTTTCAAAATACTCAGGACATAATGATCTATTTAATTAAAATAGTCCTTTTTGCCTGCAGATAATCAGTCAGCCAAGAGCTGGAGGTAAATTTGCTCAGAGTGAATTTGCAAAGTTTTATTACCCCTACTGAGGAGGCAATAGGTGTGCAGGGGGAAAGCTCTGCAGCAGATAGAAAGGTGGGTCCTGCTCACACAACCTACTGCTGCTGCAATCCAGTGAATGGGGTAAGTTGTGTTGCTGCCATCACCCTCAAGAGTCTCATTAAAATTAGTTGCTACTTTTCTGAGTCATTAAGGCATGCATTATTGTTGGAAAAAATCCCAATAATGATCAAGTGTGGTACTCAGCAAGCCTTGCCGACTAGCTCAGAACCATGTCCCCAGCCTGTCAGCACACAGGAAAGCACCACTATGGGCCCTCAGGTGCATTTTTTTCTCTTTCTCAGTTTTATAAAAGTTATAAAAGTTTTATATATCTTCTATATATAATCATATATATCATATACAAGATCATATATATCATATATATATCATATATATCTTATAAAAGACATCTCTAAAAAGTCAGTAAATTCAAATTTGTATTATCAACACTCAAAGTTATACTATAATTATCTTTAAATAGAACATGCTTTTAAAATTATTTTAAAAATTATTTTTAAAATGCGGTAGAAGGCATGATGCAAAAGTCCTATAGTTGGCAATATCTCTCTCCTACTACCCTGTGCATATGTGGCACATTTTAAAGCCTTAGTCTGTACTTTGACCCATTCACCTAGATCCTGGGTTGAACCCCATTAACACGTCAGGCTATAGGACCACTGATTAGGAGTTGGGACAGGGTCCTCCTTCAAATGGGGTCATGTATCAACTTGCAGCTTCCTATATTAAATCAATGGACCTAAGATTAATAGCAGTCCCTTTCAGAAATTAACCTCACATTGCTGCCACAGCTGTGTTGAGGAATGCATTAGCTTTGGAAGTCCTCTGGGGCTATTTTTTTGTTTTAAGATGGTTTAGCCTGACAGGCTACAGGAACCTAAACATTGTACCCCGTGTTGAGTTAGCATTTTGAAGGTTTCCCCTTTTTTGTGGCTACGCATCTTGACCTTTGACATCTTCATATGGAAGAGAACAATGGGTGAAGAAGCAGTAATTTCTTAACTGCTTTAGGCAGAGGTCAGGCAGGGCGATAAGCTGAGAGTCAAGGTAACAATGCAGCAGACCATCCCATTGTGAGCACTTTGTGTGTCAGTGAACTTGATTCATACTTAATGTGAACAGAGGGACTCCCAGCTATTTCAGGAATGTCAGCAATTTTGTCGTAAAGCAACTTTGATCTTGCTTCAATTTCCCAGGCTCATTCATTAGCTGAGAATGTGGAGGGTAAGATAGGCTCTCTCTTCTGGGAGACCGACTGCCTGCTACTTAAATAAATCAACTACTTTTTCTCCCTGTCCTTTTCATAATAAAACAATCCCTCACAGGTCCTCTTGCCATACGATGAAACTTTTGACTCCAAGGAAATCTCCCTCTGATGCATGGGCTAAGAGGAATGCCTTTGATTTTTGAAACTGAGGGTCAGTTTCTATAAACATACCACCCCAAAGCTGATCAGTCCCCATCTTCCCCCAGAGTAACATGAGACATGCTGGTGACCTTTTGATACTTCTGACAATGTGGAAGCTGAAGAAGTTTCTAGCTTTCAAAAAAAAAAGGGCTCTTGTCTTTGTCGTGCCACCTCTGTGCGTTTTGAAGTGTGGAGCACTCTGTTCTTTCTCCCCGGACAGGCTCTCTTACACCAACACTGTCAGGGTAGTCTCCGAGCCTCCCCCAGCAGCCCGAGCACCAGCTGGGGTAAACTTTCACATGCTGTTTTCTCTCTCACCCTCTCCACAGGGGTAGAAGCATGTGCAGAGGAACAGCTCTCTGGGCCGGGTTCGGAGCAAGGGGCTTTTTTCTCTATTCTGATTTGGGATAAAAATTAATATTCTTAGTTATCTTTCATTTGCACTGGTATTATAATAATACTTTTATTATAAAACACTTTTCTCTAAGTATTTTTTTCCCCCCAAATAATTAAAGCTCATCTCCCACCTCCTTTTCTCTCCTACCCCTGCTGTGAAGCAGGAAGTCACCTTTTAAAAAAATGTTAAGTGAAGTAGAGAGAGACTAATTGATTCATCCAAAGGTCAGAGGGTGTCAGCAGAGGAAGGAGAAAATGAAGCAGAGCATCCCAAGTCTCCTGTGCTAGCCTTCAGAAAACATGCTCTGCCTCAGGTTTGCTCTACGGCACCACCTATGTTTTTCAATTTCTCTCAGTTCATGTCATCTCAGATGCCAGTTTTTCAGTCTCCCAAAGTTCCTGGCTTTGCAAGCAACATGTTCATGTTCTCAAACAAACAACACTCAGAACTCACCAGCACAGTTGTTAAGTCTCCTAATCTTACACGTACTTACCTTAGGAAAAGAAATCACAAGCACACTTGTTCAAACAATCTTTGTGCCAGCTTTCCCCACGTTTTAATCTTATAAAAATGTTTCAACTACACAAAGGGATTCAGAAACATGTTTATGAACATTTTCCAAACATTTTTTAAGATTACAGTTAAAGCATTATAATTGCTGAGTGATGAGATTTTGGAAGCAGTGGGGGCAAGAGTATCCTGTGGCTCCATCTCCGCATAGCCCACTGTCTGCATCTCCTCTCATTTCAGCAAAGGCTTGGAGGTGAAAGTTGCATGAAGCACAGCGCCTGCTTCTGCTAGGCATTTTATCATTGCCAGTGCTGACTGGATGCAGAACATGCATCAGGGTCATCTTAAGCCCAGTGTGCTAGGATGTGGTGAAGGCTGGCTGTACAATTATCCAACTACGTGCAATATGGGTCAGTCCTAATGGGAGAGAAAGCCATCTTTTCCACTTACCTCCTTGGGTAAAATCATCCCTGCAGATGCCAGAGGCATTATCTTTTGTTCTCATTTTTATAGCCCTGCAGTGAAAACCATGATATCTTTTACTTGCTTTCAAGTCCAAAAAGGTGTAATATCAGAAAGCAGAAATCATACTTTGTGCTCCTAAAACCAGCCTCTCCCAGTGCTTTGTGTGTGTCAGGAGAGGTGCTGCAGGGAGGAACAAGGTTCTCTTCTTATCTGCACGCTGCTTTTAAGACTACTTAGCATGTGGCTTTGGACAATGAATGTATTTTCCCCTGTGAGGCAGGAGGATCTGCTACAATCTTGCTCTGCTGCACAATAAATCAAATCGCTCAAGTATGCTATAATAAAAATACTTGCTTTGAAGTGTAGCCTTAAATGTCTAATTTCCTAGTGGTAACAATGATGCCTTATCATGTTTTTTTTTGTTTTTTTGTTTTTTTTTTTCCTTCAGCTTGTTTTCTCTGTCTGGTTGTTTTGTTAACATGTGTGGCTGTCTAATGATTGGATTTTGAATTCCAGATGTTTTGGCAAGAGAGAGCACTAAATGGCCATATACATCCCAGAAACCTCATACCACCCAAGTAGCTGTTATGTCAACTGGCTAGTGTAAGCCTACCCAGATAATTCCCCCCCCTTTCTCCCCCTAGGTGGCTGCTAACCCTTTAGTCATCAATACAAAATGACAGAAATTCTTTTCCATGGCTACTATTACAGAAACATCCAAGGTGGGGGATATAAACCTACATGCTAATAAGATCCATGCGGTTTTGATGGAAAAAAAAAGGTATCTTACTTAAATAATGAGCTCAGGCTCTTTCCTGGTGAACACAGTGATCAGCTCAATGATTAAAGGTATACTTAAACACACAGACATGCATACATGAATGCATATGCACATAAGCATGCAAAAGTACCTCTCTTGCAGGCTGTTTATGATGCTACTGGTTTTGATCTAAGCTTTTTCCTGCAGGAAAACAGAAGTAGCAAGAAGAGGCAGTCACTAATTTTATGTATGTGTTGATGGGAGACGTGTCTTCTTTGAAGAGGACAAGGCTATGATTTACCATTTACTGCACAATACCTTTATCACTTGGTATGGACTTTACCAAGGTGTTCCTTCACTGCTTGTGGTCATGAATTAAAAGAGCAATAAATTGAGAGATCCTAGATTGCACCCCAATAGAGATTAAGCCCTGGAGCCAGCCATTAAAAATGGAAGCAAGAAAGGTGCATAAGAAGTCAGAGAAGTAAAGCATTACAGATTATTTTAAACAATTTTCTATGTCTCTTCTCTCGTGGGACATACTGATGTGAAAATTACTGGCCTATTTCCATGTTTCCTCCTACATTTTCTCCCACTCTGAAAACCTTATCATATGTTGCAGTAATTTTTCTTTCTTTTTAGTACTGAAGAGTTGCAGTTCCATCACAGCCCCAGTGCTTTGGATAAAATTGGTCTCACCATAGCTAGACTTTCTGCTCTGTATTTTTCAAAGAATCTATCAGTTTTACTCTGGATAGTAGCCACAAGGGAGAAATCAAAGACGTTAACTCCTGAAAAGAGTTGAACATAACGGATTGTCAGTTCTGCCATTGCCTATGGCAATCAGCAAAGGCAGATTTCTTTCTCTCACCTGGCTGTGTTACGCCAAACTTTTGGAGACCCTAGTGGAAGATCAGATGCTGGGTCTTGGAATTCTGTGAGTCAGAGAGAAAGGATTACTTCCATTGCCATTAATTACTGATAGTGTAGGGCTTTATGGGGGAAGACATGATCAAAAGATGGACTGAAACAGGCAGAACAGTGGAGTAGAAGAGAGATGGGTAACAGAAGCTAAGACTGGGCAGCGATCTTGGAAGTGAGGGGTGTAATCTGAAATCTGATCCAGAAGATGCCGATTCAAAGAGAAATGACTAAGTAAAAGTCACAGGCAAAGGAAATTATTTTAGACGTTGTATTTTTAATGGAGTAGAAGGGAACAAGACTGAGATCATCTGCAGAAGAAGAAAATGCATGATAAGAGGACAGAAGCAGCAGAAACTATGGACAAACACTTAACCAGAGAGACAGGAGGCAGAAAGACAGATATTGGAAGAAAGGGTCGGGTTTGGTGTAAAACAGCCTAGGCTGGAGTCTGCCAGCCCAGTACTCGTACACAGTCCAGCACAGCAGCATGGGCCATGGCAGCTCCTCTAGGCAAGGCTACTCTTGGCTTTATATGCCCCAGGACAGAACTGGCAGGAGCTCTATGTTAAGGTTCTCCCTTACATCATCAAGACTGTGAAAATGTGGGAGAGCTGAGGCACAGAGACTCTTCCTGCTCCCACAGGTATACCTCCTGTCTTCTGTACATCTGAATCTGGGGACTTCCTTAGCCCAAATGCCATGCTCCCCTAAATTTCATATCCCTTGACTGTGGCATGGAGATGCTAGAGCTTTTGAAGAAGAATTCCCCAAAATCATCTAATAAGGCAACTAATTAGACAATGCTAAAAAAAGAGACATGTAAAGCATTGCAAGTGACATTGCTGTTATTTAAACTACCGAGCAAAAATAGAGACTGTTTTTTCACAGGCCTTTTCTTTACCAAGATGACCACCACAGACTACCTGCATAATAAAAGGTATGATACAGACAATCTGTGAGCAGCAGGCTGAATGAAATTTATCCAGTTGCAATGGGGACTGTCTCCCAAAGAGCCAAACTATTTATTGTTAGACAATCTTTTTGGCTCAACTCAAATATTTAAAGTCAAATTCAACATTGTGAATTCCAGCTGCACATATAGGACCCCAAACGGTACCATTCTTGGTAAATTACTCAATATCTGGAATTCAGCTGTACTTACACAATTTAAAGCTAAATCCTGTATCTACACATGAATATGAATATGAGCATGAATCTTCCTGGTTAAGAAAATCTATGACCATGAATATGAATGGTGAGTATAGTGGCACTGTCAGTGCCATAACAGTAAGTCTACCAGATAACAGTCATGTCTAAGGCTAGAAAGACATCTCCTCTGCCTGATGGAAACTGTGTATAGGGGTCTATTCTTAAGGTCAAATTTTCCTTTGAGTCTTTTTGACTATTTACTGAACTCTTACCACAGTGAGGAGTGTTGAAATAAATGCCTCCAGCTTTATGCATTGCAGACCCTAGGACATAGCTCTAGGGCTAATGTTTAACAGTAATGTTTCAAGGTCCTGTGTTAGGTCCCCAGTGCCAAATTCATCAATCTACTTTCTTCAGAGCATTTAAAAAAAAAATCTCCTTCAGTTTCATTCTCTTTTTCTGAAAGTTTTTAGACCATCTGTAGTTTAAATTCTAGTATTTCTTTAGCCAGGGAGACTGACATGAGCAGAATGGGTATATGAAGTTCATTAAAAGCAAGTCACGTGAATAAGAACCTACAAAGAAAGCTATTAATAATGCCTGAGAAACCAACAGGGCTTCAGGACCTGGCCAACTTGTACAGCTTTCGCATTAAATCATAGAACACTGAGCTTTCTGAATGAAGGCCAATTCCAGGACGATAAGTGATGGTAAAGGACGGGCTATTACCTCATTACTCCTATTCCAGTTTGTACAGAAGCCATCTCATTTGTTTCAAACTGATAGGAGCTGTTATGAAGTGATCACAAACCAAAAGGGAAGACTAGTATTTTATTTTAAGTAAAATAAAACAGTATCATTTTTCTTGAGGAAACCAAGGTGACACTGGCAGGGTAAATTGTATTTTTTCATGCCAATAATTACAGAAATAACATAGGTAGCAATTTCTAGTCATCCAAACTTAGCTGGTAGTGTAGCATGTCACATATTCACTGAGATGCCATCCTTTTTTTCTTAAAAGAGAGAAGGAGAAAAGGTGGAGATCAGTGATGAGTGGCGTTCCTCAGGAGCCAGTAGTGGGACCAGAATGGTTTAACATCTTTGTTGGCGACATGGACTGTGGGATTGAATGCACCCTCAGCAAGTTTGCTGATAACAACAAGCTGTGTAATGCAGTCGACATGCTGGAGGGGTCCAGAGGGACCCTGACAGGCTTTGAGAGGTGGGCCCGTGTGAACCTCATGCAGTTCAACAAGGCCAAGTGAAAGGTCCTGCACATGGATCGGGGCAATCCCAAGCACACATACAGGCTGGGTGGAGAATGGATTGAGAGCAGCCCTGAGGAGAAGGACTTGGGTGTGTTGGTTGATGAGAAGCTCAACATGACCTGGCAATGTGCACTCACAGCCCAGAAAGCCAACCGTATCCTGGGCTGCATCAAAAGAACGAGACCAGCAGGTCGAGGGAGGTGATTCTCCCCCTCTACTCCACTCTCTTGAGACCCCACTTGGAGTACTGCATCCATCAACAGATTATCTGCACAACTGAAAATGACAAGAGAACAGAGGTTCCAGCTGGCAAGATGCCTGGGCAGAGGTTCAGACCCCAGCTTGTATCCTTTCTTATTCTGAAACAGAAGAAGATGCCCACTGGGACAAAGGGGGGTCCAAAATTTCCCCTCAGAGAAAGCAAACTCTAGACCAAAACAGTGTAAACAGCCAGTCAAATGTCTGTGAAGGACAAGAATGTGGAGGACGTCTCTGAGCCACTGGCAGCTGGAAGCTGGGAGAATACATCAGGGGAAGGTTTAGCCTATATATGCCTTTTGCATATACCAAGCACCTGTAACTGACCGCTGTCAGCAGAGATGGGATGCTGGGCAAGACAGACCTTTGTTCAATCCCAGTATGTCGACATTTACACTCTTGTGCCAAGCAAAAATGGAACTATTGTAAGGCAAAAAAGAACAGCATGATAAAAATATTTTATTTACCTCCATGAAAGGAACCTGCCATTCTTCTTGTCAATATTTATCTCCAAATCTGCCTGAAATTATTCTGAAGTGAAGAAAATGTTGGTGATGGCATCAATTATTGCTGAATCTTCCTTCACTGTAACAGTTAGTGAAGGACAAGATGGATGGCTTTAGCTTTTCTCCATGGTTAGACATTTCTTCCTGTCCACCTGCCACTCCCACAACAGTAACTGCCAGACGCTCTTCTCTTTCTTTGACTGCTCCCTGTGTCCTCCCTCACTTTTCTACCTGCCTCACTAAAATTATTTACTGATGTTGTGAAATTTGGTCCTATGAATAAAGCTTAGGTGCAGAAACATAAGAAATAGAAAGATGCAATTGCCTCAACCAAGGCCTGAAGTACAGTGGACTGAACCCACATATATACATGCATATGTACAATATATATAACTTCCCTTTTCCACATCCATTCTCTGTTTGAAATAAATGTTGGAATTGAGTGTGGATAGATCACAGTGGGCCCAGATCTGAAACTTGTCAGGTGTCTACCTCCCATTTAGGATCCTAAACTGAGAGTCACTAGGGATTTAGATACTTAAATGCTTGTTTGGATGTGGTAATGCAGAAAACAAGACAATATATTCATGTGCAGAAGTATTTGACTTTGCTGGGATGTACTGAAGATATCTTTATTTCATGACACTTGACAGGAGATATGCCACTACTTAAGGTCTCTTGTTAACCCTCCCTGTCTTGGAAGTTGAACCTCCCTAACTCTTCAGTTGCTCTGGGTGCAACATTTACCTTGCTTTATCTAAAGTGAAATGGATGTCTGCTTTACCCTGATTTTTAAAATTTATTTTGTTTCAGAGGAACATTAAGAAACTAGGATTGCCATCAAGCAATTTTGAACAATGTGGTTTCAACTCCATCTCCATTCTGTTGCATACAAATCAAAATATTTCAAGTGTCACTATTCCTTTTCCACTCTTCCCCCAGCCTGCTAAAAACAACATCATTAACTTGTTTCTCTAACTAGCTGGCTACATCCATTGCCAAACCAGATTGCTATGAGCTATGTCCTCTTACATAGTTTGCTTATTAGCAGAACTTATTGCAGCAAAATATAAACAGCTAAGAGATTCCCAATTACTCTGGAGCTGTCAGGATATTTCTAGGATAACTACTGTAGTGTCCATGCCTCTAGCAAGTGCTAATCCAGGCGTGTGACCACTGACGTTTATATCTACCAGATAAAGGATGGCTTTATCTATTTGGGTAACTAAGAGTTATACTGTGGAGTTTCTTTGAAAAACTCATGGGACTTAAACGCAGTTACCTTTCAGACAGAAGCCAAAGTAGTTGGAAGGCATCAATAGAAGACTCTTCCTTTTTATATAGATTACTAACATCAGTATGAGTTTTAAACAGTAACTACATCTCTTAGTTGGTATGATAATTAGCAAAATGAGAAGAAAAATAAAAACCCAGGTAGAATTCCCCTCCTTCCTGCCTTCCCTCCAACTTTTAGCCTGTCAGTACAATAGTCAAAGAGATTGCAGAATTTCTTGTGGCTCTGACTGGAACTATGGTATCACTCTGCTCTTGAAATAAATACAATATATATTTCCTATTAAATGGTAACCTGCTTTTCTCCTGGTTTCCTTTTCTACTCCTTTGTTTTTTGTAGTGATTCCTGGCCTGCACTATCAACAGCTTTACAAGATACTAATCTGCCTTCTATAATAAGACAAAGTGAAGCTGGAAATCTCTCCTGGATTTGGAAGAATGACCTGGACAGCTTAAAGAGCCAACAACATTAGAAAAAGTCAGTCAAGAAAGGCTTTTACTCAGATATTAATCACTACAGTATCAACCCAAAGATTAAAATAACCCACATTTCTAGAAAAGAAGGACACAGAAGCCTGCGGTAGATATAAAGTTTAGGACAAGTGCCAACAAATGTCAGAAAGGCTACTGAAGACTAAGTCTAAATCCTGTAGGGTAACTTTAGAAAAGCACTGTGCAAGGATTTAGCTGCATGACTCCTGCAGGACTCAAAGGAAATCATAAGACTAAAAAGTTTGTGAAGTACCTTGAAGATAGCCAGCATCTCTGATGTTCTTTTTTCTCCCCCATTCAACTTCATTAAAAATTCTATATTGGGTGTTTTTCTTTTACAGTTTAAGTAACAGCTTGTCTCCCATTGAGTTGCCAGCATGTAAATTATAGTTTGCATTTGTTTTCCTTCTGGAGCTATCAAATGGTAGTGGGAAGAGCAGCACAACAAACAGCAGGGTGAGTTCATCTCTGCTGCAAGTCCACTGATTTGAGAAGCATAGAACCAGTGCACCTAGGATTCAAGCCCCACCCATCCTAACTGACCAATGGGCTATATCATGGGCATGGCCAGTCCCTTCTTCATCTTTTTGGTATGCTTTGGAAGAACTCATGAGTTTTCCATGCTGCTCGTTTGATGCTCAGAGGGCTTTTTTCTTGGCAACTGTGGATTGGTGAATAATACAGGCCAGCAGCAGCATAAGTGCAAAGATGAGGTCAGCATCCTGTCAGATGTCAATGGCAGTCCAGCTGATGTAATCTTTCACCCTTTGTCCCAATGTAAATCTTCACAGTTCAGCTCAAATTGATGCATTTTTACTGGAGTGCCTGGAGCTCCATCTCTACAAAACTGGCTGATTTCTCACAGCTCTTACAGTCCCTGTAACAAGAATGAAACACAGTCTTTGAAGACTAAAATGCTGTTATGTACTCTGAATGCACTTCATTGGAAAACTCTTTGCATGACAACACAGTGCAGCTGGATGAACGGCTCCCTTTCCATCCGAGGACAAATGGAAACAGGAGGATAAAGCAATGCCTTCTCCAGCCAGAACATGCCTTGTACAGAAGCCTCATTGTATTCAGGTGCCTTTATAACTGTGGGCCCTGATGCAAAGTCACAAAGGAGGTACAAGCTGCTCCTTAAAATGGCCTGATGCATCAGCCATACACACAGAGAGAGCTATTGGCTGGGAGATGCTCGGAGCAGTCTATAACAGTGTTCTTCTCAGCTTTGGTGTGAGTGACATGCCTACTAATGATCTCACAGGCTAAGCCAGGGGTGGTCTGTGTGTCATAAAATTTCGAATGGCCCAGAAGCTCAAGGGACATGTTATCTGCCCTAGAGAGCTGGAAGGGGAGTGGGGGTCCTTTGGGGACGATTCACAGACAACACATAACAGCTCCCATTGCAGGGCAGGACTAGGCTGGATAAGCAGCTAAGACCTGAGGCTCACTTGCCAAGTCCTCTAGGCACAACCCTATCACAACTCTGGCCCAGCAAAAGGAAGACCACCACAACAGCTTGCAAGCAGCCCATGGCCACCCCAGCACAGCACTCCTTCCACCAGGTTAAACACTGCTCCCTCACTCACTTAGCTCCTGAGCAGATGACACTCTGTTCCATTTGACGAAGTGCTTGGCTGCATGAGATGATTCACACAGCCCACTGCTGTTGTATAAAACATAAGCACCTGCTAAAAGTCTCCCCAGAACCGTTTATGGTATCCAGAAGCACCACAACTGGAAGGAAATGAAAAAATGCTACTATGGGATGCAGTGAGAAACTTTAACTCCTCAGAGAGCAAATTAGCAAAGCTGGCATTATTTTGCTTGGCATTGAGCTGGCTCTATCTAAAATAGATGTGGACCTTGGATCAGAAAGCAGAAGCTGATTATTTTTTTCCACATCCTATGGAGATCTCAACTCTCCCGCTTCTTAGTTTAATCAACTCTGCCACATTAAACTTGGTTTCATTAACTGCAGATGAAATTCTGCTGACTTGCCCTTTGACACAAGCTACAGTAATGCCAAACAAAGTGTTGTTGCCACATGTTGGTGGCAGGAAAGCTTGAATGGCTGGCTGCCTGAGGGAAAGGTGATCTCATGAGGAGGGGACAAAGTCTGCATGAGTGATTTCTGGCCTCGTACTGAGGTGCTGGACCTTCCACCATGCCACTAATCATCCCTGACTAAATACCTTCTTTGCAGAAACTACTTAGCTGGGTTGAACTACCCAACTAGGTGATGATTCTGGCTGAGATGGACACCAAGGCACCAACAGAAATCCAGGAGCCCAGTGACAGCCTTTCCCTGACACCAGTGGGGAGAATCTCTGAACAGAAAGAGCCAAAAACATAAGGGGTGATTTGGTTACAGGAGAGAGGAACGTATCTAATTATGCAGAAAAGTATCCCCGAAAACGAGCCACCCCCACATCCTCTGTCCCTCACTCAGTCTTATGCCAACCCAGTATGCTTTAATTTGAATTGAAGTGTTTCATGGATGAATTTCAACAGCCAGCCTACCTCTGTCACCATCATAACATGAGAATGGATAGAAAAAAGCACTGACTTTCTGATGGTGGTGCTAGGAGCTGTTAACCCTGACTGAATCATGTAAGCAAAGGGTCCTCATACTGCTTCTTGTGACAGGAGGCCTATTAGTCTAAATGAAACTACCTGGCTTTTGTTCTGGAAATTAAACTAATATTGGATGTTTCACACTGAAACCTTACTGAAATAAAAATAGATCAAATACTCAATACCCACATACTGCAGACAGGCATCTGCTTGTATACAAAGCAGGAGTGGCTGTATGCATATTGATCTAATCTAAAAATGACAACTTATAATTGAACTGGGATCAAAGTATGTCATTAAAAATACAGCTGGAAATGGCAGTTTCTGAGAAAAGTAGATTATTGTATGACACCACCCCCACTCCCAAATCAAACCCCAAATGGCAACAAAGTGTTGAGTTTGCAGTGCTATCTTTCACTTTAATACCCATATGCAAGTACCCAAAGGTAAGACTAGCACTTTATATGTAAAACAGAAAAAGAAGTCCTTTTTTTTTTTTTTTAACGTACTCTATAAACATCCTCCAGGGCTTAAATAATGAGGCAAACTTTGAACTGTCTTTGTTCTTCTGTAGGAATCTGAAGGGGAAAAAATTTGGCCTTTGAGGTTGTAGGAAGTGTTGCTTTATGTTCTCCTGCGAAACTCATAATTCAATTATAAAAATGCTCTGGGCTTCAGAACAATTCAAAGGTGAGAAATGAGACAGAAGTTGTATTCCAGTGAAATCCTGAGATATGGCAGACTTTCCTAGGAAATCTAATTCCACAGCTGTGGCTTTATAAGAATTAGACACACCTAGAAGATCAAACCCAGACGCCAAGAAAATGTTCCCAGGACTGAAATGATAAACATGCTGACATCATAGTCATTGATTTGTTTTTAAAATGCAAAGGCCTGCACAGAAAGATTATGTTCAGATAAAAATCCCATCATTTGAAACATATAACTGTTTTCTATAGATTGCTTCTCAGAGCAGCTGGAAAAACACGATCTACTAAAGATAAAACTGTTCCTACAAACACAGTAAAAAGGACTACAGGGAATGAATTATAAGACATCTGAATTTAGAAAAAGATGTCATTAGTTATAGTAGTAAGAGAATGTTGTTCCATCCCAAACAAAGACAGTGTTCCAGGTTATAAGATAGATCCATGTGATGGTTTTGGCTGGGGTAGAGTTAATTTTCTTCATAGTAGCTAGTATGGGGCTATGTTTTGGATTTATGATGAAAACAGTGTTGATAATACAGAGATGTTTTTGTTATTGCTGAGCAGTGCTTACACAGAGTCAAGGCCTCTTCTGCTTCTCACACCACCCCACCAGCGAGTAGGCTGGGGGTGCTCAAGAAGTTGGGAGGGGACAGAGCTGGGACAGCTGACCCCAACTGACCAAAGGGATATTCCATACCATATGATGTCATGCTCAGCATATAAAGCTGGGGGAAGAAGAAGGGAAGAAGTGATGGCATTTGTCTTCCCCAGTAACCATTACATGTGATGGAGCCCTGCTTTCCTGGGGATGGCTGAACACCTGCCTGCCAATGGGAAGTAGTGAATGAATTCCTTGTTTTTCTTTGCTTGTGTGTGCAGCTTTTGCTTTACCTATTAAACTGTCTTTATCTCAGCCCACAAGTTTTCTCATTTTTACCCTTCTGATTCTCTCCCCATCCCATTGGAGGGGGAGTGAGTGAGCAGCTGTGTGTTGCTTAGTTGCCAGCTGGGGTTAAACCACAACAACCTGAAACAAAACACTGGATCTGAATTACCTTGAATGTTTCTCTTTTAGGGGCTCTCTCAAATTCAGAACCAGGTCTGACTCCAGATTTCACATATCACTTTTGACTACATAAAGTATATTATGTGAATGTCCACATAGTATGAAATTTAGATCCACTGAGAAGCAGAAACCTTTTCTTATCAGGATCAGCTGTATGGTCTATAAGTGCAAGGAGAACAACATGCTACAATGAAGTTTATACAAAAATGAATAAGGTGTGATTTCTTTTTGGGGAAAAACTTGTTAGACAGAAACTTCCCATTCATTTCCTTCCCTTCAGTAAGAGCTAGCTTCACACTAAGGTATTTGCACATGGAATAGAACAAACTTAGATAAATCTTGGCACATTTTTTGGAGAGGATACTGTAATCAGGTGTTTCTACAAAATTAGGCCACTTTTCAGTCCCAAGGTGACCAACTATTCACATTTCAAAGACCAGAACTCTTCATCATAGGTTTTTGTGTATCAAATCAATCAAAATGAAAAATAAAACACAACTTTAAGTGTACTCTAATTCTCAATGATTGAATTATGAGTGATAAAAATATCTGCACACTGCAATAAATAAATAAGGGATAATGGTTACAGTATATTATAATAATATATGCTGAAAGGTCAATTAAGAAGCACTATATTTATATAGAGTATAAATATTTTATGTGAGCAAAAAGGAAGAGAGTGTCTCAAGGTCATTGGATGAGACTTCCAATTGCATTAGTACAAAAGTGGCAATAGAGAAGATATGACATTTTAGCTAAACAAGTACTTTGTATGAGCCCAGTTGAATAAACTGTTTTGCAAAGGGTTCTTCAATTGGATAATGCTGTGGTAATAAAGAAGGGCAATAACTTTTTTACAATATACAGAGCTCCATTATCTACTCTGCAAGTGCTCCTTCTTTCCCTCTTTTTCCCAGAGGGTAAGGGGTGTGGAGTAGATTCATTCACTGTTCGTCCTAAAGAAGAGGCTCATAAAATTTAAAGAGATTATTTGGCATTAACTCATAGTAAAGAATTACAATGACTGACACACAACAGAGGGGAAATGAGCTCAGAAGCCATTTCCTGAACAATACTTGACCTTACCCTTGTTGGTCAAATAGCTGTCTTGCAATGAAAACCAAAGTTGTTTTACCAGGCAAATTAGCACAAAGAGAAGCTTGTCACTGGGATTACAAAATAAAGTGAGCTGATTTGATCATATATTTATAAATTACTACACTTTATCCATACAAACAAAATTCATTCCAAACAACATTTGTCAAAATATTTACTCCCCAGTGATCTCAACTTACATCTTTGAAGTAAAAAGGGAATTTGTTTTTCTCCTCTAATACTCACAAACACAGGTCCAGACTCCCTGAGATATGTTGAAGCTCTGGCCCATTTTGCAGACATCAGAAACTTCCCCTCCTCACCCCAGACCCGCAAGCAGCCAGTCCAGACCTGTTCTCATACCCATACAATTACTGACATAAATAACCACATGGATGTAATTCAGAAGTCTGTCACTCTGCTAACAATGTATATACAGCATGACTCCAAATTTGCAAGCCAGCCCACCCAACCCCCTTCTGTTAGCCTATGGCTACCTGCAAGTGGTTTGAGAACCACTGCTGAATCACAGAACCATAGGATGGTTTGGGTTGAAAGGGACATTTAAAGGTCATCTAGTCCAACCCCCCTGCAACGAGCAGGGACAGCTTCAACTAGATCAAGTTGCTCAGAACCCTGCCCAACCTGACCTTGAACGTTTCCAGGGATGGGGCACCTACCACCCCTCTGGGCAACCTGTTCCAGTGTTTCACCACCCTCATTGTAAAAAAATATCTTCCTTGTATCTAGTCTGAACCCACCCTCCTTCAGTTTAAAACCATTACCCCTTGTCCTATTGCTACAGGCCCTACTAAAAAGTCTGTCCCCATCTTTCTTATAAGCCCCCTTGAAGTATTGAAAAGCTGCCATAAGGTCACCCCGCAGCCTTCTCTTCTCCAGGCTGAACAATCCCAACTCTCTCAGCCTGTCCTCGTAGGAGAGGTGTTCCATCCCTCTGATCATTTTTTGTGGTCCTCCTCTGGACCCACTCCAACATGTCCATGTCTTTCTTGTACTAGGGACTCCAGAGCTGGATGCAGCACTGCAGGTGGGAGCTACCTGCATGCAGTACTCCAGGTGAACAGCCGTTATTGAGCTGTGGGTCTCATTGCCACAGGAGACCAAAATTACAGATGGGTTCAAACAGTGACTGGACATATTTATGCAAAAAATCAGTCAGGAGCTAGTATATACGTAACATTTGGTAGACCCTCTGACTCAGGAAGCCCCTAAACCACAGACTGCAGTAAGTTTGGACAATGCAGAAAGGGCAGGATTCCTCAGTGCCCACTCCTTGCCTTACTTTTTTCCTAAGCATCTGCTATTTCCCACTTCCAGGGGTGGGACAGTTTGCCAAACAGATCTTTGGCCTTAGCTGGTACAGCTTTGCAGGTAAGCAAGGACACAGAGGCTAGGTCTAATGAAATCAATGATACAAGCCTACAAGCTTCCAGCCACAGAAATGAAGGGCAGAGCAGATGCCAGGTAGTGTTTGCACTTTGGGAAATGCCAGTATTTACTCTCCTCACTGTGTTATTTTACCTTCCTTTATTCTTCTGTTTTCTAAATACTTAAAGAGGAACAACACATAAAATTTCTGAGTTCCATCCCCTAAGTGTTTCTTTATTTCACTTACTGAAAACTGGTTTTTGACAATGCGTTCATAGTGTCTCTCAAACCAAGGTAAATCAGGAGTAGCACCACTGATGTCAATGAGCTAGATCCACAAACTAGTCATAATAGATTTCGAAGGTTACTGTGACATTTTACAGCCCCAGAGTGCTGAGCCTAATAGTGTGTTCCTGGTGCAATATTCAGTAACTGAAAGGAATACTTTGCGTACAGATACCTCAGACAAAATAAATCAGAAAAGATACAAACTTATTTTTATCACTAAACCCAAAATTTTAAAAATCTTTGAACAATGCAAGTTAAAGCTACTGGGAAAACTAAATTTATTTTTCAGAGAAATGTCCCTTATACTTCCCTCAGCAGAGCAGGGCAAGGCACCCCCACACTGATGATCAGAAATGTCCAGTTCTATTTTGCAGCAGCTCTTCAGCTTTGAGATTTGGTTTGTTTCACTCTAAGTGAAAATAAAAGCTTTCTGAGCACAATCAGACAATGGGACTGACTCATGACTGTGCCCTGTCATTTGAGTAAAAGGGTTACCTTTTTATTTTACCTCATCTGACTCTACAAGTGAGCAGCGAGACAGCCCTAGATCTCAGGATTCCTTTTATCAATATTGCAGCAGTTCTGAGAAACAGGGTTTGTTTCAGCAGAGAGGTGTATTTCCAAGAAATGTGTATGTTCTGAAAGTGCCCAAGACAGCTCTGCTGAGTATTATTTGTTATATAAGTCAGCTGGAGAACTTGCACCTGCCAACAGCTCACTTTGCTTTGACAATCATTTGTTCCAAACAACTCTAATGAACATTTTAAGAATGAGCCCCCTTCTCCCCTCTCTGCCCCCAGGCCTCTTTGCCCTGTAAAATTAAATTTGCTCATTTTGGATGTGCTTAAGAAAGACCTAACTGCTACAAATAAACAAACAGATAATATGACACAAACAAAAGCTGAGCCTGCCAAGTCCCAACAAGTTGAGGAGATTACATTGTTTGTACACGCTTGAAACCATGGAGCAGTGAGTGATTCCAACCTGAAGCAAACATGTCATGCCAGCACAAACAAAAATCAGTATGTCCGCATTTCTGATATGCTTCATCTACACAGTTCTATAGCCAGCCACGATGGAAATTTACTTGGCATGTGGTTTGGATGCTTGATCGAATGGTTGAAAATAACTCCATAATGGGGTTAAGACGGGTGTGGGTTCAAGATCTTTTATTAGGTGGAGTGTTCCTTTGTAGTTCTCTGCAAATTACACCTTTGCATTTCTAAGCACACTTTCTTGTTGTGTAACATCAGGGACATTTTGTGCACTGAGCATGGCACAGATGGTCACTATGAATGGATACAACGTGACCTTTCTGCAAGCTCCCATTTCAAAACTCTTCAAGATTTGTGGAAATCATTCCACTGACTTCAGTGGGTGTGCATCACAACAACAAATCTGAACTTTGTCATCTTTCCATTTTTCTCAAAATCATAGGACTGCCTGAAAACGCATTTGGTTAGTCTGTGCATCGGAGAAAGGGGTTCTCAGGGAAAACAGCAACCAACCTTGTGTGAAAATTTTCCATGATTTTCTGATACCTTTATAGTGAAATCATTTTATAGGTGCCTCAGTGCTTTTATTACCATGTCAAATATACAGTTTCCTGCTGTCTTAAGGAAATGTTAAGTACTGTGATACCTAGTGACAAGTCACTGCAGTAGATAACATAATTGCCCATTTAATTCTCTGTGAGCTTCTGTAGAAAGGAAGAGACTTGGGGTTCAGCAGATAGTCTTTTGCTCTAGCATCATTGTTGCTTACTATTTACCTGACTGCGTTTTATAAATGAAGAGGAATCTGCTTCTGACGTAAAGTGAAGAGAAAGCTTATTACATTAACAGGAACAAGGGAGGGAGTTCCCAAAATGAACTCATGCAATACCATAAGCACCCAGAATTGCAAAAAGCTGATGTAAAGCACAGAGCACTCTGGTTTCTAAAGCTGTTGTTACTGTTCTGTGTGACTTTTATGCAAAGCTGAAAGTGAATTAGAGATACCACGCTTGGTACAATGTATGTCCAGTGAGAAATTTTTACGGTACACATGGTCTTAGGATACATATTGCCATATACACCATCATCATTTTGAAAGTGCTGGATCAGCAGGAAGACTTTTTCAACAAGAAGGAAACATAATTGTTTTAAGTATGAACATTTGATTTTTGAAGATGTATTGTATAAAACCCCCTGTGCAAGCCCAAACCCATGTTTCTATTGAATAAAGGAAACAAAGAAAGTTTTGAATCAAAACAGGAAAAAAAAAAAGCAAGACTTGAGTCTGCCTTTGAGGAGAGGAGAGAAGAGAAAGATGTATTCCTAGAAGGCTCCTCAGGCCAGGAAGTGGTCACAGCTCCCAAACTGAAGCTGAAGGTCAGCTCTGAGAGGAGTCATTCAGGAGGCCAGTGCTGCTCAGTCACTCCCTTGGCTTGTCAGCTGAGACATCGAGTGACATTGAGGAAATCAAATAAACAGAAATCCTATTTTTTAAACACTCCATTGTTCAAAGCTGGTTTGCAATTTTATCTTAACATTTTGTCTGGTCAAGGTAACCTTGTCTTCTTCCATGTCAGGTCTCGACAAACTTGTGAACTCTAGGAATCTTATGATCACTGTATTACTTCCTCAAAATGAGTGAATGCCTATAAAATGGTCCGTGCAGGCAAAGCACAGTGAGAATCCCACCAGTAAGGACAAGGTCAGCCCAAAGACTGGCATTATCAGGTGCCAAGCCTCAGAACAAATGGACACCAGTACCTGTCTTCCCTTGAGAGATCAGTGTAGCGACACTCCTGACAGTGGGAAACCCCAAATCATCAAGGGCAGTAACTGCTAAAACCGGCAGATAGACACAGGATTTTCTCAGGGCTGGCTGACAAGGTGCAATCTGGATCTTTGCCAGGAAAACAGGATAGGTTGCTGTTGTTCCAGTACAGGATGCTATTACACGTAATTTGAACATGAACCTGCAAGTGCTGTGTGTTAACCCATACAGAGTGGCCATGGGATTCTTGAGTGGCCTGTTTCTTTCAATGCTCCTAATTAATACTTATAAAAAGTTCTGATGAGGAAAACCCAAAACACACCTACAGGGCTATATTTAGACACAGTCTTTTCTTTGACACTGTATTTATATTTGGCCTATTTGGAATAGAAACATAATTAGAATAGGGCATAAACATGCTGCTGACTAACCATAAAGATCCTATTGGGAAATCAGCTCCAGGTATCCCAGGGCACCTGGAACTTCACTTCACCTGTTATTTGCTGAAAGTATTTGTTTCACCTTTGAAAGATAAAACCAGAACCTTTCACTTTTCCTTTTATCTTCCTTTGGTTATGAGTTTCCTGACATATAGCTCTTTTCTTACCAGTCTAGTGTCACCACAAGGCCTAAACAAAAAGGGAGAAGCATATATGAAGGGTGTGAGCCAGAACTTGTGATAAACAGTAGCAACACCCAGGTCATCAAGCAGATTATTAAATCACACTCATCCTCCTGATCTGATAGGATTACTCTCTCCAGGGACCAGAAAATGATTCAGCCTCAATACTCACTGAATAATTGGCCATTCTGTTTGAGACAGTCATGAAGGTGACAGCTACAGCGTATAACCATAGCCTGGCTTGGATTCACTCTTATTTGGTGATTTTTAACTGTGTGAGACTCAGATTCTAATTTCAGGTAAATCCACTTGTCCTGCCAACATCCATTTGTATTACTGATGGTTTGAAACCCCAGCCAAAACTTAACCTGAAGTTTGCTTGTCCAGCTGAGGGGTAACAAAAGGGTACAAAAATGAGGGTCTGTTCTAGCAAAAAAATGCAAAAGAATCAGTTGGGAAAACAGCATTTAAGGATAAAGCCAATAGTAATTTCAGTCCAAAAAGTATTTGCCCAATACAGGGCAAATATCTCTAAATTAATCTCTTTAATTGTGTGGAAGCCTTTAAAATACCTATTGTTGGTCTCAGCTGTGCTCTTAGTGGAATCAACAACTGCCAGGGTCAGTAGGAAGGCTTCTTGAATGCAGTGAAGGCAAGAACTGCCCATTCTCTACAGCACAGTTGTCCTTGCTGTTAGAAAAGAGAGCACTCACTGGGGAGCAAAGAAAAGGCTCTAGTGCTACTTCCCAACACATGAGTGCAAATAATATCAGTCACTCGTTTCTCTGAAATTTTGCTCAGTTTCCTAAAAATACAACTCAAAACCCTTCTGCACCCATATTCATTGGTTCAGGAAGTGCTTCTCACTGAGAAACCTTAGCCAGATTATTTCTTTTTTAGCATTACTAACCCCAATTAAACAGTTGGTCTTAGGCAGTTTGTTCTTCCTTTCTCCACCACACCTCCATCAAGGCCCTTTGCAATCACTGCTTATGCATCCTATCCTATCCTACAAGGTGTTACTCCATGTTGTGAACACAGGATCACAGAATCATTTAGGTTGGAAAAGACCTTTAAGATCATCAAGTCCAACCGTTAACCCAGCACTGCCAAGTCCACCAATAAACCATGTCCCTAAGCCCCACATCTACACGTCTTTTAAATACCTCCAGGGATGGGGACTCAACCACTTCCCTGGGCACCCTGTTTCAATGCTTAACAACCCTTTCAGTGAACAGATTTTTCCTAGTGTCCAATCTAAACCTCCCCTGGCACAACTTGAGGCCATTTCTTCTTGTCCTATCACTTGTTACTTGGGAGAAGAGACTGACCCCTGCCTCACTACAACCTCCTTTCAGGTCGTTGTAGAGAGCAATAAGGTCTCCCCTCAGCCTCCTTTTCCCCAGGCTAAACAACCCCAGTTCTCTCAGCTGCTCCTCATAAGACTTGTGCTCTAGACCCTTCACCAGCTTTGTTGCCCTTCTTTGAACATGCTCCAGCACCTCAATGTCTTCCCTGTAGTGAGGGGCCCAAAACTGAACACAGTATTCGAGCTTCAGCCTCACCAGTGTCAAGTACAGGGGGACAGTCACCTCCCTGGTCCTGCTGGCCCCACTATTTCTGATGCAAGCCAGGACGCCATTGGCCTTGTTGGCCACCTGGGCAAACTGACAGCTCATATTCAGCCGGCTGTCAACCAACACCCCCAGGTCCTTTTCCACCAGGCAGCTTTCCAGCTACTCTTCCCCAAGCCTGCCGCGTTGCCTGGGGTTGTTGTGACCCAAGTGCAGGACCTGACACTGAGCCTTGTTGAACCTCATACAATCGGCCTCGGCCCATCGATCCAGCCTGTCCAGATCCCTCTGTAGAGCCTTCCTACCCTCCAGCAGATCAACACTCCTGCCCAACTTGGTGTCATCTGCAAACTTACTGAGGGTGCACTCAATCCCCTCATCCAGATTGTTGATAAAGACATTAAACAGAACTGGCCCTAACACTGAGCCCTGGGAACCACCAATTGTGACCAGCTGCCAACTGGATTTAACTTCATTCACCACAACTCTTTGGGCCCAGCCATTCAGCCATTTTTCTACCCAGTGAAGAGTACACCTGTCCACGCCATGAGCAGCCAGTTTCTCCAAGAGAATGCTGTGGGAAATGATGTCAAAGGCTTTACTAAAGTCCAGCTAGACAACATCCACAGCCTTTCCCTCATCTACTAAGCAAGTCACCTTGTCACAGAAGGAGATCCGGTTAGTCAAGCAGAACATGCTTTTTGTAAACCCATGCTCACTGGTCCCAATTACCTGGTTGTCCTGTATATGTCATGTGATGGCACTCAGGATGATCTGCTCCATGACCTTCCCCAGCACTGAGGTCAGGCTGACAGGCCTGTAGTTCCCCAGATCCTCCTTCCGACCCTTCTTGTAGATGGGCGTCATATTTGCTAACTTCCAGTCACTGGGACCTCCCTGGTTAGCCAGGACTGCTGACAGATGATGGAAAGTGGCTTGGTGGGCACTTCCACCAGCTCTCTCAGTACCCTTGGGTGGATCCCACCTGGCCCCACAAACTTGTGTGTGTCTAAGTGGTGTAGCAGGTCACTAACCATTTCCCCTTTGATTACAGGGGCTTCATTCTGCTCCCCTTCCCTGTTTTCCAGCTCAAGGGGCTGGCTACCCCAAGAACAACTGGTCTGACTATTAAAGACTGAGGTAAAGAAGACATTAAGTACCTCAGCCTTTTCCTCATCCTTTGTCACTATGTTTCCCCCTGCATCAAATAAAGGATGGAGATTCTCCTTAGCCCTCCTTTTGTTGCTAATGTATTTATAGAAACATTCTTTATTGTCTTTGACAGCAGTAGCCAGATTAAGCTCTAGTTGGGCTTTGGTCCTTCTAATTTTCTCCCTGCATAGCCTCACAACATCCTTGTAGTCCTTCTAAGTTGCCTGCCCCTTCTTCCAAAGGTCATAAACTCTCTTTTTTTCCTGTGCTCCAGTCAAAGCTCTCTGTTCAGCCAGGCCAGTCTTCTCCCCCGTTGGCTTGTCTTTCAGCACATGGGGACAGACTGCTCCTGCACGTTTAAGATTTCATTCTTGAAGGAAATCATGGGTACATGCAATCTTGTTACACGGGAGAAACACCACTGTTGTAGAGAAGCCAGCATAGATTCACATGGTTGAATTGATTGGGAGAAATCTCTGTAAATAAACCACTAGAGTTCTCTACCTGAAGTTGGTTGTGGCCAGGCCTGGGATCATAAGGTCTATAGCCACACAGACCAGGTGTGGAACCCAGGATTACCAACAACTCAGCATGCACTGAAAGTCTTGCTGAATGCCACAGTTTGAAACTGATGCCATGGTTTTGCAGAACTCCAAGGATGCAAGAAGAAGAGAATTTTTCTCTGTGTGCTTTCCCAGAGGGCAGGCAGAGAACACTTCTGTTTGGAGGAAGACACTGGATGCCAGATGATTCCATCCCAGCTGCTTTGCACACTCTTAACCTACCCTCTGGGAAGCTCTTAAATGGCAAAACCAACCACTGTCACACGTAATGGCACTGGAGTCATCCTAGGACGAAAGAAGTGACATGAGCTTTCACTGAACTCTGATTAGGCAAAAGCCAGGGATAGGGGATTGTATCTGTCAGTGGATGAGCACAGGTGAAGAAATGGCTGAATGAAGAGCATCTACCTGATGGAGTGAAGCAGCTGAAGGATGTATCTCTCTCCTACTGGCTCCACCACTCTAAGGGCAGAACAAACACTGTACATCTTTGATTACAAATGTAACTACACTGGGGATTTGGTGCTGAAAAGTCTCCACATGGCCCTGCTAAACTCACACCTCTGAGCAGGTCTGATGTGTGTGTGTGTATCGGAAATACTTTGCAAATGATCAAAATTGATCATTATTGCCACATAAAGCATCTATCAGGATCTATCAGGATCTCTGTGCAGGATCTCATAAGTGCACATCTGCCAACATATTCACAGGTAAGCAAGTTCATAGAATTATAGAATCATAGAATGGTTTGGGTTGAAAGGGACATTTAAAGGTCATCTAGTCCAACCCCCCTGCAACGAGCAGGGACAGCTTCAACTAGATCAAGTTGCTCAGAACCCTGCCCAACCTGACCTTGAACGTTTCCAGGGATGGGGCACCTACCACCCCTCTGGGCAACCTGTTCCAGTGTTTCACCACCCTCATTGTAAAAAAATATCTTCCTTGTATCTAGTCTGAACCCACCCTCCTTCAGTTTAAAACCATTACCCCTTGTCCTATTGCTACAGGCCCTACTAAAAAGTCTGTCCCCATCTTTCTTATAAGCCCCCTTGAAGTATTGAAAAGCTGCCATAAGGTCACCCCGCAGCCTTCTCTTCTCCAGGCTGAACAATCCCAACTCTCTCAGCCTGTCCTCGTAGGAGAGGTGTTCCATCCCTCTGATCATTTTTGTGGCTCTCCTCTGGACCTCCTCCAACAGGTCCACATCCTTCCTGTACTGAGGACTCTGGAGCTGGACTCAGTACTCCAGGTGGGGTCTCACCAGAGCAGACTAGAGGGGCAGAATCACCTGCCTCGGCCTGCTGGCCACGCTTCTTTTGGTGCAGCCCAGGATACGGTTGGCTTTCTGGGTTGTGAGAGCACATATCCGGCTCATGTCCAGCTTTTCATCTATCAGTACCCCCAAGTCCTTCTCCTCCAGGCTGCTCTCAATCCCTTCATTCCCCAGCCTGTATAGATACCGGGGCTTGCCTCGACCCAAGTGCAGGACCTTGCATTTGGTCTTGTTGAACCTCATGAGGTTCACACAGGCCCACCTCTCAAGCCTGTCAAGGTCCTTCTGGATGGCATCCCATCCTTCAGGCGTGTCAACCACACCACTCAGCTTGGTGTCATCTGCAAATTTGCTGAAGGTGCACTCGATCCCACTGTCCATCTCATTGATGAAGATATTAAGCAGTACTGGTCCCAATACGGACCCCTAAGGGACACCACTCATCACTGATTTCCATCTGGACATTGAGTTGTTGACCACTACTGAGTTAACCACTTCTGACTTTATGAAGTAATTAAGCTTAAAAAGAACGAAGAATTTGTAGCTGTTATTTACTCATATGTTGCAAGCAGCTCTACTGTTAATATATATAGCCAATTATGTGATGAATGTGCCTGCATGCAACTGATGAACCAGCATCATTTGCTAAGACTGGACATTGATGAGCAGGATTTTTGCCACTGACTTTCACAGAAGCAGATCTGGGTCTTCCCAGAGCTCTGCTTTGTTGCTGAGGCTTTCTGATCTCTCATTCTGTGACAGCTCATGCAGTGTTCAAAGATGAAACTCTCACAAGATGAGAGACAGCTCCAGACAGCAAGAACTGGAAGACCCTTCCCCACGCTGTTGAGGAAATGTCTGGATGTGGAAATTCAAAGGCACATTGAACCACAACAAAGTGCCAGGATAACAAGACAGTAAGAAGCAGGAAATATTTCAGTTAAAAGTAATCACAAATACCACCAGAGTAAATTCCCAAATCAATATCTGCACTCATCAAAAGTCACCTTTATTGCACATTTTGTCTCTTTGATCAGATTACTTACAGCCCAGGAGCACGGCCTTGATTTATAATTCAATCCAGTTATCATCAATAGTGGGTCTGAAAATATATTTGCAGAGTGAAAGAGTCAATCAGATGCAGGAGGCAAGCTGCCAAAAGGCAGCCAGTTATTAATTCCGAGCAGAATTTGGTCTGATTTGATATTAAACAAGCTGACTCACTAGTTTCCAACAATGCAAAGAAGGTAGAAAATAATTATATTTGAATCAGAGAATGATGAAAGTATTTTTGTACCCTAATTTTGTTCCATGGTATTTATCAAAGCTTCACCCATCTGGGACAACTGTTATCTCATTCATCATGGGATTTAAAAAGGGCTCTTAACATTGACTTGCAGAAGATGATGTGTAATCATAATTTTTTTTTACTAGCCATTAGGGACTCACAGGGGTACTTTTTCCTAAGGCAGTCATGCAATTTTAGGATGTCTGCGCTAAGCTACAGAAAGACAGGGCAGAGATTCTTGAACTAGCAGCAATCTTTACCTGGAAAGCACGTGGAATAAAGTCTGTGGATGTTGCACGTTTTGTCCAGAAACAATACGAGGTTAGATTTCATCAGATATTAGGAGCTAAAACATTTTAACCACTTTCTTGGAATCACCAGTGGCTGGGTTATTTGGGGTCCTTCCCCTGCCAATTCACCTTGGTGTATATCACAGTGGATCCTACCCCATAGGCTTTTTCAGTTGTGTTGGCTCCAAAGCTTTACTACGAGACATATTGGCACAATTGATAGTCTCACTTTGGACTCCACCAAGGACTTGCAATTTTCATCTTAGAATCAGGCCCTTCTCAGCAAGATTAATTGTGACAACCTGAATTTAAGCACTTGGCTAACTGTTGTCTGGAGCCCTGCTGAGTTTCAATTTTCCTATTTGTCTTAAATTTAATTCCTTTTTTGTAAAAGTGTCAAATTTGATCAGATTAGTCTTTTCCAGTACAAACTTGGCAGAACCCAAAAAGTAGCTCCAGTGCCACCTAGGCTTTTGTCAGTACAAAGAAAAAGTACATTTCAAGTCATGTGTTTATACATGTAAATTAGATCCCAATCACAGTCTTTTTTGTTTAAAGTGTCAGATTCAATCCCTGAACAATTTAGAACAGCTAATGTTTGTATTGTTTCTCTAAGCCACGTGCAGATTTTACTGCCACCTGTGAGTGGAGATAATACGTTCAGCATTTCCTCCATCCTAAGTAGTGCAATTAAATAATAAGTACTAATGACTGCATTATTCTTGAAAATGTATTTGTTTTTTTTTTTAAGTTTAACATATTCTCCTATGATTTGAAAAACCTAGGCTTCTTGCTTTAAAGAAACAGTTTAGAAACAGTAGAGAAAGAGCCAGAAGCAACCAGAGGCACAATAGGTTCTCATCGTAAGAAACCTGAGAGAAACAGAAGATTGACAGTATTGAAAAAGACAATTAAAGATTAAAAAGAAATAAATCCCATTCCTGAGACATCAGCCTAAGCACAGACTACAATGACAATGGAGACAGGATAAAGAAAAACTGACCAGCATTTACTTCATGACTGGTGTTTTTCTCTTCCCTATTTCTCTTTTCTTGTCATTCATTTTCATTCCATCTCTCATGCTCTCTTTTGCTCTCTCTTCCTCTGTGATCCCTTTTCCTGCACAATGCTCTTTTCCTCTCTCTTGCCATGTAGATGTTTTTTTTATCCTCTCCAGAGCCACAGCCTTGCATCTGTGCTGTGTCACCCTCTTCCTTCTCTTTCTTCCCTCAAATATCTCCAAACAACCACAACTGAACTTCAGGCTTTTCTCTCCTACAGTTGTTTTTCTCTGTAGTTTCCCATACTTTTCCACCTCAACTATTTTTCCCCACTGTTTTCCAGCTGGCTTCCATTTTCTTTCCTCTTACTTTCACCTTATTTCTCCTATTCTCTTCTTTTCTTTCTTCAGGTACCTCAGATTCTTCTTTCTCTCACTTCCATAATTATCACTTGTCTTCTCCTTCTTCCTGCTTCTTTCAGATCTCTGTGTTCTTCAAGATCCATGGTCTTCCCAATTTCAGATGTCCTTCCAGTACCTTCTTCCATTTCTCCATCTTCTCTATTTCTTTCCAAATCTCCTTTCCTTCCTCTTTGCTTTCTCTCTACACCACCTCACTCTGTTCAGGTTCTGTTTCAGCATCGATGCTGTACTGCTTGTACAGCCACCCTGGAGACTAAACCAGAGGGAAGGAAGGAGCATGGCTGTCCATGGCAAAGAGCCAGAGTAACTCTTCACCTCAAAACTCAACAGCTGAACAACAAAGTTAGCTGAAGGTCCCTTGTTTGAAAGCTTCCTCCAAGTCCTTACACAGCACAGAGAGACCTGGCTTCGCCAAGCTCCTGCCATGTGCACAGCCCTTTGGACTGTGGCGCATTTCAATGATCTGTGTAGCCATGGGGACCATGTACTCAGGTGGCTTCCTGGGCTTTTTTTCTGGCCCCATACTGAGAATTTACAGAGAATCAAAGAACACTGCAGGGGACTTTACAAACCAGGGCTAGCCTTGAAGCTGGATCAGGCTGCTTGGTGCCCATTTGGATACTCTTATTCCACAGTAAGACTGCCACACTGAGCACTGTACTATGCAGATAAGCCCTCTGCCTTGCCCCATGCCCACTTGTAGTGCTTTCACTCCTTTCTCAAATGTTTGTCCCTCTGTTAGTCAGAGATGTGCCTGCCCATGATCTGGAGAGATGAGCTTTATTCCCACATCTCAGCTCTGACAGGACTTGAAGGGTATAGGAAAGCCAAGCTCTGCCCAGTGCCAGCCTGTAGGAGACCCAGAGGTAGTAGTCCTAACACTGCTAGTGAACTGCATGGTGAACACTTCACAGGGCAGCAGAATTTTTCTCTGCTACCCTACTATTCCCACTGCTTAACAGTGCTGGTGTGAAACAGGTAGTTGTTGCTTACCCCCTTACACCTCTTGTAGCCACCAACCAGGCTAAAGCTTATTGCTGCTACTGGGGTAACTAGAGTTCAGTATGGATGGTCTTCAAGCCTGTCTCCACTGCTCCCTTTATGGGACCATGAAGATGGCGTATGAAACAGCCAGAATGCAAAGAGCAGGATCATTTCCATAGCCACGGTGACAGCTGGTCCTGCTCAGTGATTAGTGAAGCCAAAAGAAACCTAATCTTTATCAAAAATGGGAATCTCTAACATGCTTTTTATGTCATTCTTTTCAGTTTAGCTCTTTTAATGATTTTCTTGCAGTTGCTGCTGAGTGATGGTGTTTGTGGAAGATGAGCGCAAACAGTGCTGGACAGCCCCCTGCCCCCCCCCAATGCAGGGGGCTAAATCAGTTTGCCTTTGATCACTCTCTGGATGAAGAGAGACAGATTCCCATGCATGATCAACCCTCTCTAGCTAGCCAAGGAGTGGTATTTCTGATGGCTAAACAAGCAATTTCTTGTCTTTCTTCCTAGCTACAGGATAAATGCTAAGAAATAGTCATGTGTTAATGAGGAAGAAAACAAGGGATTAAAAATGATAATTTGTTTTTTGTAGGATAAATGACTCCTCCAACTGAATTAATTCTGTTGACTTTTTCCTTGCTGTGATATTGCTTCCCATGCATGGCAGCCTTCCCTCAGGCTTTAAAGCTAAAGACTAAAAACTATGTTCAAAAATCTCAGTGGATGTAAGTGTCTGCTTCTGAATTCTCCCACTCCAGCTGATTTTGCCTAGCCAGGGGAAAGAGAAAATGAGCTATTTATTGGCTCCCTGTCTTCTTATCCAGGAGTACTGTATAATTATCAGGATCCAAATTCTAACTTGTCTATAATTTGAGGCTGCTCCCTTCTGAGGCTCAGTTTTGATTTGGACTGCATGCTAGTCCAAAGGGAGGGGAGCCGCCATGTGAACATGAAGCCAGAATGATGCTAAACTTCCCCATGGCAGGTATTTGGGGGTTCTACAGAGTTTCAGCCTAAGGTAGAGCAGCACAGATTCAGCTCCAGAGAAAAAACTGGGGCAAGAAGGGAAATGTGTCTGTTAGAAACATCAGTTCTTTTGTCCACTGCTCCCAGAAGCCTGCCTTTCCACACCTTATTGCCACTTGCAGAATAAAGCACTACTCACAGACACTAGCTGTGTCAGCAGTGGACTCTTAAAGAAAAGTCTAGGGCTTTTTTGGTTTTGCAGATGGGGAATGTATTCCTCCTTGCACCCCCACGACAGCAGTGCTGACAGCTATTTGTAACGAACCCTCCTCGATGACAGGAACCCATAGGAAAGGGCATTTGTTTCTGTGCTAACCTTTCCATAAAAAAGATAATTCATTAAAAACAATGATTTTGTTAAAGCTGCTAAAGTGGTGAGCAGGTGGCCCTTCCCTGCCTATCCTTTAACAGCAAGTCACAGCAAAGCTGCCTGCGGTTTAACTGACTGCCTTCTGAATGGACGCTGTGTGCCTTCAGCATGTGCACAAAACCAGGCAGCAGACTCCTCAGTCTTTGCTACTTGAACAGCACAGAAGAGCTATGCAAGCTGCATTTGGGGAGGGGAGGATGTTGTCCCAAAATATCCTCAGAGGCTGAGAGAAAGATGTTGTTTCTTCGTACAACAGATTGCTATGGGTATCAACTATTTCCTCAGCTGTTTTGCTCTGCAGAGGACAGTGGTGATAGGCAGCAGATCTGGGGATCCACGCATTGCAAGAAGGTATCAATAAGGGATGAAATATTTGGTATATTTTCAAGAGATAGTAGGATTGCTGCCAGCATTCTCCATCCTCATCAGGTCTGACAAAATTGAATGAGCCATCAAGATGCAGGAGGGCAGGGCTGCCTTTCAAACTGGAGGAATGGGCCAAAAGGCTTACTGTGAAGTTCAACTAAGAAATGTGAAATCCTGCATGTGGGAAGGAACAACCCCATGTGTTTGTAGAGACTGGAGGCTCTGTAGCACTGCAACTCTGCAGAAAAGGACCTGAGGGTCCTGGTGGGCAACAAGTTGAATATGAATCAGCAGTAAGCTCTTGCAGCAAAGCAAGAGTATCACCAGTACGTCAAGGGAAGTAGTGTTCAGTTTTGGGAGTGAGTCCAGAGGGAGGCCACTAAGATGGTTAGGTGCTGGCGCATATGACATTTGAGAGGCTAAGGGAAGTGGGGAGAAAAGAAAAGGACTGTAATAACTGCCTTCAGCTACCTAATGAGGGCTATAGTGAAGAGGGTTGCAGAGAAGACCGATCTTGCCTCTTCTCAGAGATGTACAACCAAAGGACAATGGATAGTCATAACAGTTTGCAGCAAAGGAAATTCCAACTGGCCATAAGGAAAATGTTCTTCACCATGCCAGTGGTTAAGCACTGGAACAGGCTTCCCAGAGACATCGTGGGAGCTCCGTTCTCCATCCTTGGACATTTTCAAAATTTGACAGGAAAACACCCTGAGCAACTTGATATAATGTTGCAGTTTGCCCTGCTTTCAGCAGGGGTATAGGGGGACTAGAGACCCCCAGACATCACTTCCAACCAAGAGTATTCCATTATTTTTATGATACATATAAAATGGCAGCATCCAGAGTGCTACTACAGGGCACTAGAGATGGGAGGGGTTGGTGCACAGAGATGTTAGGTACTGTTAAGAGCTGGAAGAACCTGGATCCTGTTACTTTGGTGAAAAGGGCAAACCTTTGAATGGTATCCATGGCGTGAACTGTCCTCTTTAGGATCCTCTTAAAAAATGGATGGTGTATTATATTTATAAATGCAGGTTTGCAATGACTTCGTAAGAGGATTACTCCTAGAGATAAAGCACTGCAGTTTATAGATCCCTCCTCGCCAAGTCTTTTCTCACAGGTACATTAAGTACCTTTCTTAAAGGTTCCTGAAGCCATATGATTTTGGGGGAATTTCACTTTTTGTCTACAAGAAAAAGCTGTGGGAAAACAGTCTGGCAAATGTTGTCATGAAAGACAACCGATTTCCTAGAAGACATGTGAAAGACCTCAGAACATTTTAAAAACAAAAGGGCTGTCAGGATTTTCAAGCTAGTCTCATGATTTTTCAAATGCTGGCTTGTGGTTGTGCAATGTCTGTGGTCAGCCATACTGTACAGAGAACATGCTTGAACAAAATTCATTTTGGAAATGTATTGCCGGAGTCCTTCCCATCTCCACAACATGAGGAACCAAACTCCCAGAGCTGTGAGAACAAAAGTCTAAGGCAAAGTCCAGAAGAGAATCTGTAAATGCAGGCTCACCTCCAATGCTTAGAATGCTGGAATACACAAGAATCACTGTTTTCTGCTTGTGAGAGCAAGGGCCCTTATGGCACTGATCATTTGTGCAGCACAGGCAGAAGCTGCTGACCTAGGAGAATTTTGTTCCTAGCATAGAGTGCTTCAGTGGTTAGACAAGAGAGGTGAGAGGACAGCATGTAATAAAACTGCTGTGGAGAAAAAATTGAGCTGATGAAACACTTTCTGTTTCACTTTCTGGAGATGGAAGGACTATCTCCCATTGCCTTATTTTTTCCCTGTGATATCAAAAAAAAGGGCTTCCTGAGAAGTCTTGAGATTAGTACAGTATTTAAACCCATTTAATTACTGTGATGAATTACACGCCTGCCATTGATCTCCTTGTTCTTATTTGCCCCAAAGTACTAATAGGCTGTTCATTTTGCCTTTTAAAAGTACGAAGTTTGAAACGGGTTTCTGTTTACTTATGTTAATAACTAATCACAGGAATCAAAATGAGCTGTACATTACTAATTGACCAGTTTGTTTTACAGTCCTCCATGGCAATGCTGATAAGCTTTTCTGACAGCATGCAAATCAAGCTGCTATCAGTAAGAAAGGCCTTCCCTGTAAAAAAGCAAAAGGAGCAGGCAAGCTGCAGTTATTAGCTAGGAAAGATAGCAGCCGCTTGGGGACAAGGAGCTGCCTTTAGCTGGAAATAGCAGACCAGGGAGAGGGACGAGATTTAATGAGCTGCGAGGACAAGAGACCTGCAGTGTAATTAACTCCCAGAAGATCTCATTGAGCGTTCAGCAGAACCCCCACTCAGCAGTCCTTCCATCTTCATTGGAATTAAAGTTTAATTTGGTGTCAAAGGGCAGAGGAAAGACCTGCATTATCAAGCGTGGAAATCAATGGACCATGTGAAGGAAAAGGTCACACCCCCGCTTCTGCAGCACAGAAGGCCTGAAGGAAAAGGCAAAGATATAAAACTGCTCAACACTCATCAGTGCTGGAAGTGGGAGGGATGGATGTTTCACCCCATAGGCTTGTCACTACCTCTCTTTCAATAAAAGAATCGCCATTTCCATGTAAGAGGGCAATGAAGGGTTCAGGAAGGGTTCTTCCTCTGTACTAGTGGACGTTGTTGTTGTTATTTCTAAAGCGTAAAGAGTCGTTGCTCTGGTTTAATGCAGGTATCTAACAGATAGGTGAAGTGAGCATTTCCATCCACAATGGCCTTAAACATTTCAAGACATCTTGGCTCAGTGCATTTTCCAGGTGTTACTGGGCCATGTATCCACTCTGCTACACCCATAAATAAGAATACCAACTACTGTCAGACTCCCGATTGCTATATGGCAAGTGAATAATTTTCCATGCAGAATCTTTCCTGAGTAACATCTAGCAACCTAAATCAGTGCAGGTCATGAGTAGCATTCAGGTAGGAGCAAGACCAGCAGATAGCAGGAAAGTACTTGCCACTTTCAACTGCATGTAGGTTGCCCAAACCCCAGGCTTTCCCCAGCACAGTGGAGCCCTCTCCCTGGGGAGGCACCACACTGAAAACAGTGGAAACTCACCTCAGCAAACAGCTCTGCATGTTGGTCCCTTGCCTCTGCTGGGTAACACCATCCTTCTAGTGAAGCAACCCTTGCTCTTCCTCTGCCATTCCCCGTCAGCCACCCATCAGCTCCCATCCTGTGCTGTATCTGCTGCAGAGACCTTAGATACTGTCCTACTACCTGTTGTTTTCTGTGCAGAGTGTGGCATGCCTGGGGACACTATAATGTTGTCATTATCACAGTGCTTGGAAACTAAAATGGATTTTCATTCATCTTCAGAGTAAATGGAATATCAACAGAAGGACAAACCCTTGTAAAACAAGTAAGCACACATACTCTCCCCAATACCTGGCCCAATAGGCAGGTAACTCTTGGGAAATGACGCTGTCTCCAGCCACACAGTGCAACAACTTAGGTAACACCTGCGTGGAGCTACTTCACGGATTGCCTCACACAAGGGTGAGTGGTTAACACTCCAGTTTCCATACATGCAAAAAGTGGCCTTGAAATCAATTAAAATGTGAGCTCTCACTACTTGTTTTGCTGACACAAAGACACACTTACTGGCAAAAAAATGTTTGGTTCATCATGCAAATCAAGTGCTATTTCTGCGTGTGTACAGAGTGCAGAAGGTATAGCTTGTCATTTATCTCAAGGAATACCTTGTAATCATTTTGGAGCAGAAAGGTTTCCTGAAATGTCTTTACTTTTCAGTTTCCAAGTACTTTGTCATGCCCAGGGGAATGTGGCAATCCCAAAAGAGAAAGCTTGCCTCCATGGATTTTCCTGAGTTGAAATTCACAGCCTCAGCAGACCATAGACTAGTTTGCAGGCTGCCTGCAGCTGGTCTTTCAACTTTGACTGTACTTGCAGCTATTTACACTTGAACTCCATCTTCACTAGTCCACATTCATTGGCCTTTTCCTTCACACTTGCATTACAGCTTCCACCACGCCAATCTTCTTGGAGCCACAACTGAACTTACTTGATCAGCACCGAGCTTTAGCAAGCATTCTGCTTCCCTCTGTCAGATCATATGGATCCTCTGCGCAACAGACATTCTGCCACAGTTGGTTTAGACACCCAATGAATCTTTTACATCAGATGTCCAAATTACAGCCCATAACCTTTTCCTGCCCATCCCTCATAAAATACAGTGGATGCTGTGGTAATTTGTAAGACCAAGCTGTAGGCATCACCCCAGCAAGCTGTGCACCCCAGACATTTCTATAGTAGAGAGCTGAACTAACTCCTGTATCACCCTGCCAGTCACCCCAGCTCAGTCCTGGATGGTTCCCATCTGATTCATTCACCGTCTGATCAAGCTGAGCTTTACTGTAAGACTGCAGCAGAGCAAGCCCACATGTTTTCAGTTGCAACTAATCACAGTTCATCAGCCAACCCCTTGGAGAAACAGTGGAAACCCATCTTAATTGCTTTCAGAATTAAGTCATTAGTTTCCATCCACTTGAGCAGCAAACATGGAATTAGCCCACAGAAAGCAATCTAATCCTGCTACAACTTTTACATACTAAAAAACCTTAGGAGCTCTTGAGACATGGTCATGATGCATTTTACATTACTTGGGTCTAGATAAGGCCTTCATCACTGTAGACAACCTAATGTTTTTTTCAATTATTTCAATGCTTCCATCATTATTCTGATTAATTCCTCCAACGACACAAATGTAAGAGCTGAAAGATCAGCATCCATTCTCAAATCTTTGTACAATGACCATTTCACACTGAGAGCCATCAGCTTACAAAAAAAATCCCTGCTACTATGACTTCCTTGCAAAATCCTTCCTACAAATTTCACTGCACAGAAGGGGATTTCAGTCTTGTATGAAATCTTGTATGAATAAGCCACAGATCAGTAACAGAAATACCCTCCAACGTCCAAACATGTTTGTCCATCAGAAATGTCTTCATTTTCTTACAACAGCTATAGAAAAATTGTGACTTTCCAGTTCAATACACAGTGTGTGCCAGTAGGTTTCCATAAACTTACAGAATAAATTAATTTGGATACAAAAAGAATTTAGCCAACAGCAACAAATCACATGGCTACGTTTCAAAAGTGTCTATTTCACAAAACAAAGGAAGTTTTTTTAAAGACATTTGTGTTTGACAGGTCTGTATAACTGCTCTTCTGTTGAATGTGGCTAAAGTGTGAATTAGAGTTAAAATTGTAATAAAAAGACATTTTCATTAACATTCATCCAAACTGCCTGTGTTACCACAAGTTTGCTTTGATGGTTTTCATAATCTTCTCTGCTTTCTGCACTGTTTAGACTAGCAAGGTCTAATTCACAAGAATATTTCCAGAGAGGCTCATGAGTTAGCTCAGGTTATAAATGTTTGCAGAGTCATGTCCACAGCAGAGTGCTGGTTACAGAGGCAGCCAGTCTGTCTGCAAAAATGGTACCATGTGCCTTCAGTGTCCAACATCCCGCTCTGACAATGAACAACCAGTAATGCACAGAACAGTCTTGGCCAATTGCCTATAGACAGCTAAAATGAACCTGTATCAAACACTCACTGCATTTTGGAGTATGAAATTTTTCAAAGTCTTTATACAGTTATTTTGCAAGCAGAAAAATGGGTAAAATTCAAATGAAGGGGGAAAGAACATTTTAGGCCACCATGGGTGGCTTAAGAGCATGCAGGTGGCCAGCTGCAGTAGTGGAGGGTGGTATGGCAGATCTCAGTTACATCCTATCATTTGCCCATGCCCACACTATTTGCTGGAAATATTGCATTCATTATCTATCCATTTAGTCTGTAGAAACTCAAGGCAAAGCTTCCTTTACTTTTGAATTTTTCTACAGTGAAATTTGATCTTCTGGGGTGCTGAATGCAACCTGCAAAGTGTTGAATAGCCCAAAGCCCTCCAGGCTTCACAGGAGAGAGCAAACTGCTGTTTTGCTCCAGTCCCAAGAGGATCCTGCACTGGGGAAAACTGATTTGAATGACAATGCTAAACTCTGCTGGGGGCAGGAACAGAAGCCTCTGCAACCAAGTATTAATCTTAGCTTGAAGCTAAAGGCAGAAGCACAACCAAAAGAGCCTCTGTCCTCAGAGAGGAAGGCTAACCCCCCCACTTTGCTCCAGCCAGCCCAGCCAGCTATCACACAGCACCGACAACCCTTGGTGACCCTCATGGGCCCTCTGGGTCCTTTCTTTGCCCCTGTATCTTTTCTCAGGGCACAGTATTTCTTATAAGCAAGTGTTTGGTAGGTCCACAGAGAAAAGAGGCACATACAAGCGTTACTGGTGCAATATATTCCTCCACAGAAAGCAGGATATAAGGACCCCACAACTCTACTGATGGACGAGCACTGCCTACTGAGTCTCCCTGTGATCCTGAGCAAGTGAGAAGAGTTAATGCAAGATGTAACATCAGCCCTGTGGCACTAGAGGAACCACCTGTGCTGGGGAAGTTCCCAGGTGAAGAAAGCTGACCTCTGGCAGGAGGGAGCTGGAAGGCTGCCTGGAGTGGGGGTAGTAGTTATGGACATTACAAATGCATTTCCTTGTGTTTTTCCCAACATACAAATAGTTTTCATAGAAATGGCTGATGTCAAAGCTGGCCAAAGCCAAGTGAATCCCTGTGCATGGAGTATAAACCTTCTAGAGTGCTATAAAACAAATTAAGACTGCTGTTTGTGAAGATCAGCTACAGAACCTGGTCAGCTACAGCACCCATCAGTCCTACCACCTAAGCCCTGTATGAAGAAGAGCGCTGGCTGCACATTGTCCATCTTCTGTCATCAGCGTTGTTATGCCAAGATAAATGGTCTAGTGCTAATTGTCCCTGCAGTCAATGAAGCTATGTACGTCCTAGCAGGGTGGATTTCTCCATTCATAGACAAGTATCTAACGACTAACAAGGAGCAAGTAGTTCATTGCTTATAAGGATGCTGGACCAAATAATGGAAGAGGTACTGCCTTGAGAAACTTATGTCTAGAGAAGGAAACTAGGGAGAAATCTCAGACTACAAGAGAAACCTGGAGGAAACTGTGTGAGCCAAGCTTTTTTATAATAAATTACATATACATACAAACCAAAACTTTGTCCCCCAGAGCCCACTGCACCACCACTCTATTAAAATACCTTCCACAGTCAAATCAGATTCACCAGCCCAAGGAACTTGTAGCACCCATCGACAAACTGCAGCCTCCTGCTCCCTCCCACTACCTCAAGTAAAATTAGCAATGTAGGACCTGATACAAAGTTCACACAAGGCAGTCAGAGTCTTTCTATGCACTTCAATGGATGAGTTCCTCACTAGCAAGTGTGGCATGAAGTGGATCTGTCCCTAGGATGAATGAAGGAGACAGTCAACCACTTCTACCCAAGCAGGTGCTGTGAAAAGAGGCACACTGAGTGTCACAGCAAGCACACTGTTACTCTGTTTATTTTCTGCATGGGAAAGAAGCCTCCGCAGACATGCTACGAGCTGTGTGGTGAAACACCTACACAAAATCCTGCAGAGTCAGGCTGAATGCAGTTGCTGACTGAGAAATAACAGAATCCCAGATAACTTGAGACACATCTTCAGGGCCTACCACAGGGATGCACCGTCAGTAAGACCTTTTGTTTATTCATGGACTCTGGTACTGTACCTGCCGAATGCCATTTGAGACATGCGCACCACAAAGCAAGACAAACTAGTGCAGCAAGATCACTGGGAGCGCTGCTGACGTCAGATATCTTTAGTTTCTTGTGATTTCCAGGCATCAGATGTGGTGTGCGGCAGAACTGGGGTACAGGTTGGGAGACAGTGTTATCTCTCTGTGGAGATAACCTCTGCCTTCCTCGCATTGAGTCATATGCATCTATATGATAAAAATGCTGAACTGGTCAATAGCCTAAGGAAAATCATCTCCTAGGTGTAAAATAATTTCAGCGCAGGCCTTGTGGTATACACACTTTACAATGGAGCAGTCAGGATTAAGCACTGGCCTTAATAAACAAACAAGCTCCAAATTTATCTGTTCCGTGTTGCAGATACTTCGGTTCCAAAAAATGCTTTCATGGCTTCGATGAAAACTGGTTTCTAAATAAAAGCATCTTTGTCAGTAATTATCACAGACATCACAAGAAGTTCGCAGAATCTGGAGTCATTAGTGTAAGCGGGTAAAACAGGATAAGCCCTGGCCGTAACAGAACTTTTAATGCATAGAGGGTAAGACTTAGTTTTGTCATCTGAAGACTACATTACTTACCTTGGTTGGAAGTAGGTCAAGTGCTCTCAGGAAATAGCTATTTGGTTCTCACCGAGAAGTAATCTGATACTCACACATCTCCAGCCTTATTAAAACCTCAGTATGAGGCAAAGTCAAAGATGTCAGCTTAGTTTCTTATTGCATTGAACAGACAAGGGGTGATGTTTGAAAGGAAAGGGTTTATTATTTTTAATCAGACACTCATGCAAATCACACTGTCAGTGAATCACATCCAGAGCTGTTTAGTTTTCCAGCAGCCCATACAAGACCCATAATGTGAGGAAACAACAGAGCAGCTAGAGGGTTGATCTTGCAAGGTGGTATGCACTGCAAGGCCATGCAAGAGCTTAAGTATGTGCTTAATTTAAAGGCCATGAACAATCCTCACCATTATTTTTGCAATAGAAGCACTTGCTTACACGGTTGGCTGAGAATGGGATGAGACAGATGATATAAGGAGAAACATCCCTGCATGCTAATAAGAATGACGACTACCATGGATTACTACAAGGGATTTTTATGGATGGCTGTTTGTCAGGCCATCAAGTTTTGCTTCTCCAGCTAGAACTGATGTAATCTCCCAAGCATATGCTCTGTCCTGAGCCATGTTTTTATTGTTATTAATCTTTACTTCTTCAATGCTTGCTTTTCTTTGAGAAGAGGCAATGAGGACCCAAAATCAGGTGAGGGGAGTTAGATGAATTATGTAATTGTGGTGTGTGTTTCATGAGAGGATTGAAAACTAGGCCAAGTGAGCTCCCTGCCATAGATTTTTTTTTTACTTGTCAAGAGGAATAAAGTGATGTGGCCTCTATTCCTCCAGTTTCAAAAGAAGGCAAAACTGCTCACTTTGCTTTCAGATTTGACACAAAATTCATGTGATGCTTATGGGAAGACAAAGTCCTGTGAGAGAAACAGCATGAAACATCTCTTTCTAAAGATTTGTTCGTTTTAATTATTTCAGAACATAAACATTGTACTAAAACTTAGAAGAAGGTCACAGGGGAAGCAGGTGGACAGAGTAGAGTTATTGCCTCAAAGGCCAGCTATGGTAGCAATTCTCACTTTCCTATAGCACTTTGGTCTTGCTCTGAATGTCTTCTCTGATCCCTTTTAAGAAATCCAGAGTCCTGTTCTTTGACCATTCAGGCTGTAATACACTAGTTGAAGGCTGCCATGAAGATGCCACAAGACGTTTATAGTTGAGGTCTTTTATCTCACCCATTCAAACTGGGCCCCCCGTCCCCTCCAGAGGAGGAAGGTCTCCATGGATGGCAGATAGAGTAAGCCAGTGGGGACTGCAAGGACAGGTAGCAATAATGTAGCACATCCTACACACAAACCGATCTGCACATTTTCTGCAGAGGCCCAGCAACTAAAACTAAAAGTGAGGACAAGGGAGCATCCCCACAGCACATGGTGGGGAGTTACTACCTGTCCTGCCCTAGGGATTTGCAAGTGCAGCTCTCCTCATGGGCACACTCAGGATGATGACTGCACCATGTCTCTGCAAGCAAGGAAAGCACATCCATTATCCAAGCCTAGCTCATTAAGTATGATTATTCCCATTTTACTGTGCCATTATAGAAAATCCTCATGTTGAACCAGGCAGATGTGCCAATACCAGAGAGGGGATTAATGCCAGAGTATGGGTAGTGAGTTCCTGGCTCCCACCCTGTCCTCTGACCGCACCTCTTTTTTGTGTGAGGGCTGGTTTTTGTTGTGATTTCTGAGGGGAAAAGGAAAAACAACAAAAAACCCAACAGGTTTCAAAATAGCTTGCACTGCCTGTCAAAGCCTTGTACATGTCCCCAAGTGCCAAGCCAAGAAAATCTCCTTAGCAGCTTTTGTTAGAAACAATTAACATTTCAACTTTATCTTTTCTCTTCTTTCAGACAGCTATGAAAAGATTGTCAAAAATAACAATACCAGCATTCACTAGGGCTGGCTCTGTCCTGCTCTGTCTGAGCAATCGCCAGCACATGCCTCTGCTGGGGAAGGGCAGCCCGAAAACCTTGACGAGTCTATTTCTCTTGAGTTTGATATTCCTAATGTCAGGAGGAAAATCCACCAGTGAGATAAAAGCAGGCCAGAGCAGAAGCAGGAGCAATGAAGCTGCATAGTCAATACACAAAGGCTAGGAAACAACCTAAATGGCTCTCAAATGGCATGTTAAGCCTGGTTTCCAGTGATAACACTTTTCCCCATATTAATACAAGATGCTGTCAGGTAGGTGTCAGCTCTGTCTGCAGCTGGCATACTACATTACTCCCAGGAAATCTGGTGAATCAGTGAGCCTGTTGCTCTTCATCTGGGGTCAAGAAATATGAAAAGAAGAGGGGGAAAACCAGGGTGCCTAGCTCAGTACTTGACCTCATACAGCTCCTGAAAGATGTGAACAGGGGAACTGTATTAATTTCACTGGTTTGGAGCAGAGTCTCTTCATCCTTTTGACAGTACTAATCAGGACTATGTCAGTGATTTCAAGTGAGTTACATCAATGGGAGGTGGGGATCAGAGATTCTGCTTTGTCTTTATGTTCCTTAGATTATTTATGCCCTGAAGAAATGAACAAAGCACACAATCTGTTGTCAACCCCTGGCTTAAAATTAGGCTCACAAAGTCAACCACAGCTGGAAGATAAGTATCAGATTCTCACTAGGCCAGTATTACTCAGTAATAAATTAAAGCACAAAGATCTGTGACACAATTATTTTCTTAAGAGCCTGAAAGCTTAAGTCTATAATAATTGCAGACTATGGCTCTTAAAAAACTTATGTGGCCACTTCTAAGTGCCACTGATATCCAGATAAACAATTAGCTGTCTTTAGAGAGCTCTGTAAGTGCCTACTGCCACGTAGACTTGCAATTGTTGGTAGAATTAATGCCTATTTTGCCTGCTGAAGTAGAAGTCATATTTGGTTTGCATGCATAAAAATGCTGATTCTCAAAGCCAGCCTTTGTTCTGCTTGGCTTAGCTATGGCAATGGGTGCCAGGCTCATCTTCATGAGACCAGGTCCCCACCACTGCAGATTGTCAGGGACAGCATCCCTTTGTGCCTGTGAATCCAGCGTCACGTCCATTGTCTTGTGATTGCCTGGTGTAGACTATGAACTCTTCTCATCATTTCAGGGGGACACTTAACTGCAGCACCTTGCCATGAGTGACAATGCTCTTAGTTACTGTATCTGGAAAGTATTCTTCTGCAAGTGTCTAATTTCTGTAGTCCCCCATCACTGCAATAGTTTGGCATGATCTTACAATGGGAAGGAAATTGATACAGATCTGAGCTCTGGGGTCCAATGACCTACCAAGCGGAACAAATGGCAAAAGTGGGACTTTCCTCTAAGAACATCCTGCCATCAATCCACGAGAATTCAGATTTAGGGATAGACAGAGTGAAAATATCCAGCAGGGAAGGGGATATGAAAAAAAGAACCCTGTCTCTAACAGTGGGATCTCAGTAATCTGAGCATCTCATCACCCATTTGTTTAACCAAAGTTTATATGGTAGTTGCTATTGCAGGCATATGTTCTTCACAGATTCAGAGATTTTGGTGCTTTTACCTGAAAATCAGTATTTTGAAAAATGGGTTAAACCAGCAGTTCTAAAACACGTGGACTGAACACAAACACTTGCAGCAGCAATGACCACAAGAACAGCAGAGGCACCAGTTTCATCAGCACTCAGCTAAGTCACTCTGATTAGCAAGTTCCTCTGCAATACAATGAGCTGCTCTGGAAAGCAAAGAGGAAGCCAGTACAGAAACTTGGATGAAGGTGTGAGATGCACATAGTAGCCTATGCCACTCGAGAGGCTGGCAGAGAGTTGTGCCAGAGCTGCAGCTGCTCAGTGGACTTCCCTAGAGGAGGCAGCAATATTGCTGCTACTGTCAAACTGACAAGACCATGAAAAAGTACAGAAGTGTTGCCCTTGAGAGTAATAGCTGCAACCTTTGGGCTGGATGCGTGCATTAAATGAGAGTCTGGCAGCAGCTGTGGGTGCAGCACGATCCCAAGGCTGTGACCTATTCTGGTGACTGGCAATGTGCAGTGGAGTAAGAAGAGTTATATAAAGACCTGTGAGTATACATACTTATGGCTGCTTGGATTGAAGCAAAAAGGTTAACTTCACTCCTTTGGGGAAAAAAAAGAATGCAGCCAACTTGTAGCAGGCAAAATCATTAGCATGCAAATAGGTTTTAGTGCAGCAAACACATCTACTGAAAGCTATTAAATAATGTTGAACACAGTGGAGTAGAGTTATGCATAGCTCCCATTTACTTTACTGAACTAAAAGGACTCATTTGAAGTACTGCCTATTAGCTGAAATAGAATGAAAAGCTATATATCAAGAAAAAGAAATGCTAAGCTTTGTTAAAAACAGTTACAATGGCAAATTTTATGGGAAGTGACATTGATAAGGAAACTTACTGAATGGTGGTATGGGTAGTCATTTTATATCATCAAAAGCCTGGTACAAGTATGCAGGTAAAGAATTTGTGTCTCAATTTCATACAGGTTTAAATAAATAGCTGAGATTTTGGTTTGGCAGTCAAATAGAAAAAGAAGTTACAGATCCGTCCAGGTGGAATTTAATTGTTTTAAGGTTTAGTTCAACAAATAAAAAGTAAAACAACAAAACAGATCCTATTCAAGGCATTTAGCAAAAAGTAATGAAAATGAAGGGCTTGTCTTCAGTGCCATCTACTAAACCAGTGAGGTGGAACAAGTCTCTCTAATTAAACAATAATCCAGAGGGCAGGGAATTCACTTCTGTATATTCCCTGAATAATATTTTATATGGTATTCAGAAGGGAAGGTGACATGATACAGCCATAGAATTACCCTGAATTTATCCTACTGGTATTCCATTTCACTATAAAATACTTAAATACTCAGAAACCAAAGGGAAAGAAAATGACTCTATAATTTCATGATAAATTGGATGCCCCCTGAGAAGGATATGGACTTCCATCTTAATTTCAAGGAACATTTTCTACATAGTGAAAAAACATGCACAGATGAGACTGGGAATGAAACAGAAGTTGTTTGAAGAAAGAGCCTGCAGCTCCAGGGGTGAGGGCACCCTCGTAAATGCAAGGGAACATTGAGATTTGAATTCAAGGCTCCCATATCACAGACAAGCACGCTGACTGCTATCTGTTGAATAGAAAGAGGGATCAACACCTCCCCTACTTCATGAGTGCAGCCAGGAAAAAAAAGTTCAGCCTGAAAAATTTAACTTGAATCCATAAATAGAGTTTCCCGTGAAGCCAACAGATTTGCACCGGCACAAAACTAATTAGTCACACTGGAAAATGAGGCCTTCCATCTACTAAAGATATTTTACAGCTGAGGTTGACATGCTCTTGGAGCCATGCTGTTTCTCCATTCTCTCCTGATTGAATCTCCTGGGTTATACAGTGTGAAGATTTGCCCTTCTACTATTCTGTCTGACATTCACTGACTCTCTAGTTCAACAGTAAATACTTGGTCACCTCTAAGGACTGGACTATCAGTCTGGAAGCACAATTATACAAACTGTCATACTTTATTGTGAAGTAGAATATTACCACAGGATGTAGCTTAGTGATCCTCCTCCTGGGACAGGCTTCAATGTAGGACTCACTAAATAAACAGTGGCATGAAGGTATTTGTCAGGAGCAGCATATTAAAGGCTAACAAATCATAGAATCATAGAATACCAGGTTGGAAGGGACCTCAGGGATCATCTGGTCCAATCTTTCTAGCACAATCTAGATGAGATGGCCCAGCACCATGTCCAGCTGAGTCTTAAACGTATTCAGCGTAGTGGAGTCAACCACTTCCCTGGGAAGATTATTCCAATGATTGACTGTTCTTATTGTGAAAAATTTACCTCTTGTGTCCAATCGGAATCTCCCTGGGAGTAACTTGCACACATTACCCCTTGTCCTCACCATGTGACTCCTTGTAAAAAGGGAGTCTCCATCTTCTTTGTAGCTCCCCTTTAAGTACTGGTACATGGTGATGAGATCACCTCTAAGCCTCCTCTTCTCAAGGCTGAACAAACCCAGCTCTCTCAGCCTATCCTCATACAGCAGGCTTCCCAGACCCTTGATCATCTTGGTGGCCCTTCTCTGGACCTCCTCCAGCCTGTCCACATCTTTTTTGTATAACGGGGACCAGAACTGTACACAGTATTCCAGGTGTGGCCTGACAAGCGCCGAGTAGAGTGGGATAATGACTTCTTTATCTCTGCTGGTGATGCCCTTTTTGATGCAACCCAGCATGCTGTTGGCCTTCTTGTCCACAGCAGCGCACTGTTCACTCATGTTGAGCTTCCTGTTCACCAGGACCCCCAGATCCCTTTCCATGGAGCTGCTCTCTAGCCAGGTGGATCCCAGTCTGGAATAAGCATATTCAACACACCATTTTTCCGCACATTAAAAAAAAAATTTGGAAGGATGCAAAGATTCATTTCCACAGTACATATCTTGATTAGTCAAAGGATTAATACCTTCTAACTCTATTTTTTCAGTATGGACACCACTTGATAGTCAGATGTCAGCTGAATTCCTTGGAAAATTGGTCCCTCATTGATTTTGTTCAGTTTTTAGGACTGTGTTCAAACTCAGAACAGAGTTCAGACATTGGGCTAATATAACAAGATTTTGAATAGCATCACCCTGAGTATAGTAAAGTAGAAGGGATGCTCCAGCTTGCATCTGAGGTGATGCCTATTACGAGAGTACTCTTATCTCCCCTCCAAGCTATAGTCAATTCACTGATTGATTTGTGATCTTATTAAATCACAAGTCTGGATCTGGAACATCTTCCTAATTTTTTTCATGCTATCTCTGGCAATAGGCACCATTTCCTGGAATATGAGCAGGACAGAGACACAATGACTATCCACATCATGCCCCTTGTAAACCAGTACATCATCAGCACATGCTTGGACTTCCAAAGTCAAAAGACAGCCTCCTTTTACTCCTTTCTTCCTTCAACTTCTTCAGTCACTATCTTAACCTATTTATATTCTTGGCCTCCACAGATCCCTGTAACAACCAATTCCATAATGTAATTATGCATGGTGTGAAAAAGTACTTCTTTTGTTTGTTATAAATGACTTGCCCAAAAGTTATTTTTCTCTTTGGCAGTGCTTTGTGTGTTCAGCATGGGATTTCATCTGTCACTTTACTGTCTGGTCACTCAGATACCTCAGATCCTTCCATGGTTCTTTACAATTAGGTTCCTTTTCAGCTAATCTGAACAGTTTTGTATTATCTTCTAATTTTGTCACCTCACTGTTTACCCTCCTTTCAGATCATATGAGCATGATGAATAGCACAGATCCCATCACAGACCCTGCAGAATTCCTTTGTGACTTCCATTTCCATTGGGAAAATCAGCCTTTTTTCCTCCTGTATTTTAATCAATCATTTAATCCTGAAAAGCACCCTCCCCCCCTTTTTTTTTCCTGCCATGGCAGTTCAGGAACCTTGAGCTTTTGAAAATCCACATATTCAATTCTACGGGCTTGCTGACTCCAAAGAACCCTAATGGCTTGCAAAGCATGCCTTTCTTTTGTAAAAGTGGTACTGACTCTTCTCATATATCCCATGTCCTCCTGATTATATTCTCCATTATACTATCTACTTTGTTCAGAACTCAAGTCAGGTTTACTGGTTTAGAGTTGCCTAGATTCTCCCTGGTAACCCTATTTAAAAGTTAGTGCCCTATTCAGTTAACCTCTAATCATCTGACAAAAAGCTAGTGTAAGGTTACATGCTCCAGGTAATATACCAATTCCATATCCAAGCAGCGACAAATACAATAAAATATAGTCTCATCCTGGCATTTTGCCAGTCTCCAGCTTATTGTTTTACTATTCTAATTTGCATTGTTTATCACCTCTAACGTGACAGTCAGGATCAAGCTGAAGAGACTCAGGCTTCTGCTGTTATCAAAAAAGATAATAGTGTTAAGTGGTGTCCGCTTAGGTCTATTAAGCCAGACCTTCAGAATAAAACTAATGAATTATGAGTTTTTGTTTACAGGATCGGATTGTCGGACACCCCTGTCACCCGTACATCTTGGTGAAGAGAGAATAACAAGTTGATAAGTATCCGATCCACACCTGGGAGCTCTATGCCGGCGGAATTCAAACAACGGTGACATAGCCCCTATGGGGAGGGGCTTGTGATGTTTTTGTGTAATCTTGATTTTAGAGATTGCTTTTGTTTTGTATATTGAATAGGTTTGTGTCATCTGTTAAAAGCTGGTCAGAGAAGGTTATTACTCCCAGTTATTTCTAAGTTACCCCAAGTTGCACCCTATTATTATTAGTTGCCTCCCAACTCTTATCTATTTATTGTGCCTTATTTTTATTTCAGGTTTATGATACATGTTTCTAAGATTGTTATAAAATAAAGTTTTCTAAGATTGTTATATTTAGCTAGTTTAGTTGTGCATGGCAGGGGGGGAGATGTAGTTGGTTAGGGTCTGGCGGCCGGAAGATGTCGTGTTGTACGGAAAGATAGGGTCCCCTCTCCCGATAGCCAATAGTGTTTAGTTTATGATGTAAGCAGGCGGATGTGACGTTGTGAGTCTTAGCTATATAATGTTGTGTTACTTATCAATAAACGCCATTTGTCATCCACCACATTGGTGTCTGTGAGCTGATGGCTCGAGTGGCCTGGGGTTGGCCGCCGTGCCGTTCCTGAACCAGGTCGCCGCGCCTCCTGGAGGCAACAGGCTTCCAATATAAAAGTCTACAAGTTCAGCCACTGGTGTTGAGCTAGACAGGAGTGGTGAAAACACACACTTCTAATGTAACTTTAGGCAACTCACTTAAAGACTCTGTCTACAGGTTTCCTATTTATTAAAGAGAATAATAATAGTTCCTTGTTCACACTCCTGGTCATCTGAGATCATCCAGTGTGGAAGTGTCTGCAAAAATGCTTTGCACACAATGAGATTCTACCCTTGGTGAGGGTATCTTAGCCACTCAGCAACACCAGACATAAATAATTCCAGTAGAGCAACACTGTTACATCAGCTGAAGGTGACCTGGCATCCCTTTTCGGCTGGAACAGGCCAGGACTATTGGGACTGTCCTGGTCTCCTGTCAAAAGTCTTTTTTGGATGTTATTTCATCCTGGATTTTTGCCTGACAGGGGATTTTTTCCTATCTCTGTCCCAAGCCAGAGCTCTGGAAAAAGGCCTAAAGCAATTAGACTGAAATCTTTTCATCCTGTTCACAGCCCAGCCTGCAGTTAGCAAAAAGCTTGCATCTATTGAGAAAGTTTGGCTTTACTGTGGAATTTAGGGACCTGCCACCTTTGGCTCAGGAAGGAGCGTCTGAATGAGGCAGAAGGTCTCTCATGGGACACCTATACCTACTACAGTCCACACACCACTACCTCTCAGTTTTCTCTTTACACAAAGTTGATGACTACAAAGGAGCCCAAATTATTTTCTTGAGCATTGTTTGCAGGGAGAGTTTACTGTAACAGCAGTGTGCTCCCTGCGCATTGTGAATATCCACCCAGAGTTCACTGCCTGGATGCCCATGACAACACTGCTCCTAACACTGGCATCCTAGAGGTGTGGTAACTCCAGGTGGGAACAACACATGTTGCCTACTGTCTGTGCATAAAACAGATTGCATTTGGTAAAGTTGGAGCATATTCAGCTAAAATTGCTCTTAAAAGCATATTGAAGAATAACTGTGCTTAGTCTTCTGAAATAGGATCACTTTCAAGACCTTTTGGTTTCAACTGGAATCAGCAGGTCTGCTTAGAGGATGACACAGCCTACATGAGGTAACAGAGCTGAGCTCTAGAGTTGCTGACAGAGGCCTCCCAAAAGGTAAACCCGGACAAAAATACACTTCAGCTTGTGATTACAAATGGGCAGGGAGTACACATGAATGTGCAAAGCATCAGCAAGCCATCCCACCTGAAAGCGTGGGAAATGTAGTTCGTACTGACTACAGGTGTAAGTTGCCACTGTTGGGACTAAATGACTTCCAAAAGTAGCATCCTGTGTTTGCAGCCAGACTTGCCAAACTCGTACATGTGTCTGTGGCCTAAGCAGGTTTTTACTTAACAAGGTGCCTATTCCCATAAAAACACAGATGCTGCAGTAACGCAAAACAAGAAGGTCGTTAGGCTGAAGAGGAGCATGCCTGTTGCTTCAACACATACATCAATGGAGCCTGAAGGGACATTGCAGGGCTGTCACCAGTGAACTGGCTGCAGGGACACTGAAAGGATGAGTGGGGCAGCCACAGCACACTGAAATACTTGCTTTCATTGCAACACCACCAGCAACATTCACACTTACTGCAATAGCTGGGGCAGAGGAGTGGTGGCAACAAGAAGCTGAGACATGTCTGGGATACACAAGTACAGGTCACTGCAAATGAGAACTTGGCCAAACACATGTATCAACCCAGCAGGTCCTTGCAACCTCCAAATTTCTCAGGTGCATGTCCACAGACTGCTTCAGGCTTATCTGCATTAACCTTAAGGGAAGAAAATGAAGAGGATAAAATCCAGAGAGCAGTTAAAACAGAGAAAATAATCAAATGCATGCCAGCCTGAACTCTGGGCCTTTCCTGTATCCAGTGGGTTAATAGGTTTTTCCCCAGCACACTGGTGTTTTTGCTGCTAGGAGGAATGCAGCAAAAAGAATAACTGTTTTGTTTGCTGAAGAAACCCAGAGGCCAGGAATACCCATGTGATTAGCACTGTGCTGGGACCATTGTTTAGTAGAGATGGTAGGAAAGCAATTTAAGGAATTTCCAAGTGACATAATGTCGTGGTTTAACCCCAGCTAGCAACTAAGCACCACGCAGCCGCTCGCTCACTCCCCCCTTGGGATGGGGGAGAGAATCAGAAGGGTAAAAGGGAGAGAACTCGTGGGTTGAGATAAGAACAGTTTAATAATTGAAGTAAAATAAAATAGAACAGTTAAATAGGTAAAGCAAAAGCTGCGCACACAAACAAAGCAAAACAAGGAATTAATTTGCTACTTCCCATGGGCAGGCGGGTGTTCGGCCATCCCCAGGAAAGCAGGGCTCCATCACGCGTAACGGTTACTTGGGAAGACAAACGCCATCCCGCCAGATGTCCCCCCCCCTCCTTCTTCTTCCCCCAGCTTATATACTGAGCATGATGTCATATGGTATGGAATAACTCTTTGGCCAGTCTGGGTCAGCGCCCCTGGCTGTGCTCCCTCCCAGCCCCCCGTGCACTGGGCAGAGCACGGGAAGCTGAAAAGTCCTTGACCAGTGCAAGCGCTACTTAGCGACTATTTAGCGGTACTTAGCATCGACATTGTTCTCGTCCTAAACCCAAAACACAGCCCCATACCGGCTACCAAGAAGAAAATTAACTCTATCCCAGCTGAAACCAGGACACATAAACAGGCAGGGACAGTTCCAGGCCCTTCTCAGGGCAAGATCCCACACCAGTGACACAGGCTGCATAGGGAATTGTCCCCTTCTTTTCCATGGCCTAAATCATGAACACCACCAAATTCTGTCATGTTTCTCAGGGAGATGTGAGAATGCAAGAACAGGGTAAGACCGTGTGTGTTTGAGATTCCTAAACAAATCTATGTTCTTTCATGGCAAGCAAAAACTAGCAAGGGGCAGTCGCCCTTCCCGCAATGTACATCAAGAATAAAGTGCAACTACGTCTGTTTTCTTACATCTGAGATTCATTCTGGAGGAACCAATAGCACTACAGCTATCTTTGTCTTTCTGAAAAGCATCAGCTCTACCCACATGCTGAGCCAACATTCATTGGGACAATTTTCTGCCAAGCGACACTAATTTTTATGGCCCAGACATAAGTGCAAGTGCTAAAGCAGAGGCACATGGATAGTGCTGTAACTATGGCTATTTATTAACAGTCTTGAGAGCTGAAACATGCCATTTTTAAAGCACTTTAATGCCTAGAGGGAAAAAAAAGGTCTCAACATAGCAATTGCTCTTTTAACTAATATTTTTCTTACTTTATGTACTTCCGTACTTCCACTATATGCCCCATGATAGCTCACTTCTTAATCAAGCCTCTCCTTGTGCTCTCCTGATCTCTGTCCCCTCTAACTCCTGTCATTTCACTTTCTTTTCCCAGTAGACCTCCAAGCTATACTATAAAAGCAGCAGACTGTGGACGTCCTCCAGATGGGCTGTCAGCACGCAGAGCAGAGGGAGAGACCCCTGCCCTGCCGTGCCTGGAGGAAGGTTCTCGGTGATGGAAAGGTCCCAAGGAGCACTTCGCCTCCACAACCTTGTGAAGCAGCTCTAAGGCTGGCCATTGAGCCTGCTTGGGGTGAGCACCTCAGTGGCACCTTCACACCATGCAGGCAGTTCTTTTGGTCACGCAGGAGTCCAACCACAAATAAGCACAGGGCAGCACCAGATGCATGCCCTTTCGCTTAGAGAACATGCTTTTCCCTTCCCCAGGGGCAGCAGGGAGGGAGGGAGAACAATGTGCTGATCACAAGGTTCAGGGATTTCTTTGGGCTTTTATGAAATATCTAGCATTTTTCAAAAACCTCCTCGCGATCTCTCTTTCCTGCTGCTTGCCCACACAGATACTCTGATGTGATTGTGTTTACTGTCACCCTCCCGTTCCCAGCGCCCTGGAAGTACAGCACTGTGCAAGAATGGCTGAGGAGGCAGCTGGCAGCATTGCAGCGATTCCTCAGCTCCCCAAACCCTCTGCTCCAGAGAGCAAAACACCCTGCAGGGGATACAGACCCACTCTTCTGTTACCCTAGCTGACAGCAAGTTTATTCATCACTCGGCAAACTTGATGCAAAGAGGAAGGTGGGTGAAAAGTATTTTGAGCCCACTTCTCATCTTTCCCCATTGGAAATCAAGAATAACAGAAGCCAAGGAACTAACAACTATTACTTCCAGTTCATGCTGTGTGACACAGTTTAGAGCCCTCTTTCCTGCAGGATTTAGTTACGCACTGTCAAGCTCTTGCATGTGACCAAGGTGCTTCTCATCCTCTTTATAGCCCTATGGCTGCCTATGTTATACATGACAACAAACGGCAATTTTGCATGCCATATCAGCAATGTTTTGCTTTGCAAAGCCTTCTCTTGTTCCGTCTAACAAACTGTACTCCATTTCTGTCCCTCAGGAAAGGCATTTTTCCCTTCTGCAACAAGAGGAGCTTATTTTTAAAGCCTCAGCTCTTGCAGAAACTCTCTACACTATACCTGCAGCTATTTAATGAAATCAGCACAAATAAGTTATTTTTTTACTTTCTGCAAAGAAATGTGACAAAAAGGAATATAATGTTGGGAAAAGCAATAGTTATGTTGTTTCAGGTTTTTTAAGAAAAAGTAAACACAAAGCTATCCATGTTCAGGTGAAAATAAAAAATGTGTGGCTGGTTCTTCAACAACAACATGCATTTTCCACAATCAAGTATACTTTTCCATGAAATTTGTTTTCAGCTGAGAGACAATTTGAGAACAATTTGACTTTAAAATATCTTTAAAAGACCAGATTATTGATCAGCCCTGAGCAATGTTCCTATTGTAGTCTAGGATGGGTTATTTTTGTTTCGTTTAAATTCCATTCCTTATTACCTTCAATTAAATCAATAAAGCCAATTTAAAATGAAATTAGGGTGTCAGAAATTATATTGGTTCGAAGTAAATTGTTTCTCCTCTCTTTTTTTTAAATTAAAACTGATGAACCCAACTATTTGTAAATTTTCATATGCACAGGTTCTTAAATACATATGTCCAAGTATGTGCACGGAATGATATTGGTCCACATTTGCATGTGCATATACAGAATGCTTACACCTGGAAATAAGCACTTAAGTTCCTACACTGCCTGCAAAGAGGTTTCTTACCCTGGGAGGTCAACTGGTTTGTGTGACAACGAATTCCTGTACCAAAGGTTATTTTTGCAGGAAAAAGGGCATTTCTGAGATTCTGAGATGATACTGGATCAGATACTATTGTTGAGGTAACGTTTTGAAACATTTTATTATATTCAGGCTGTTTCTTCCCACCATCTGCACGAAAGCTTTGCATTACCTTTTACTGAATTTGGAGACGAAGCAATAGTTTGTCTTTCTAAGAGTGCAAGATTCGTACAGTCACGTTGCCTATGTGCTCTCTCCTAGATGAATAACTTGCAAACCCTGTGACCAGTTTCAACCAAGTTCAACACAACAGCAGAGCTCTCACAAATATTAAGTCTCTAAGTTTCATGAAAAAAGGTGATTTGCTTTCCACATGGTACAGCTGTCCCATGACTGCAGTTTGCTTCCACTCTCATTACATTTGTTCACTTGCTTGCAACTGCTCTGTTGGGAAGGAGGTGGTCAAGAAAAGAGAAGAGTGGGGCACAAATTGAAGGCAGTGGGCTAGAAAGCAAAGGGTACGACTAGCAATCAAAAACGTCCACACACACTGCTCAGTCCATGGCTTCCATCCATCTTACATCTATAATCTCCCCTGACAGATCTGACATTGCACAGAACGGGATCACAGGCACAAGAGGTACACAAACAGATGCAGCAACATGTTAACAAAAGGACTGATGAAGGAACAACAGATGAAAAAAAACCCTTACTTGTTGGGATCAAAAAATATTGCTCCCAGGAAATTTAGAGGCTTTATATAGTATAAATTTGGCTGGACACATGTAGCTCACTTTAACAGTTCAACTGGATCTGCATTCAGACACTTTTGTTTTATGCCACTCAGAACGAGACATTTAATGCAACCTTCCAGCTGTACAATGAAACCATATTTTACTATCCCATGTCATGACTTGCCTTCCCTGAATTGAGATGCCACACAAATACCCACTATGCAAACACAGATGCTTTTTCTTGCTAAAATAAGAGATTATCTAGCTTTGTTGCTTCTGGAAAAGAGGCAAAATGAATACACCCATTTTTAAAAACTGGAGCACATCACACTTGTTCCAGTGAGAACCATGGCCACACATCGGGGCATGGCCACACATTTGCAGAACCAAAAGTAGATTTCACAAGAGTCATGTATCTTTGTTTGCATCATTAAGTTTATTCTTCTTTAAATAGACACACCAAAGTTGCACTTGAAAAAAGGTGATCTTAGGTGATTGGAATAAAGTAAGTAAACAGTATTTTCCAGACTTGTATTGTTCTTTTTCTCTGTATTTCAATCCTGTTTTTAAGGCTGGTATACTACTGACAGCTTTGTGTAAGCAGTCATGGCTCAGACATGAAAAATAATTGTGTCATGGATTCCTGACTCAAGGTGCAGGTATACAGATCAAGAAATAATCTCTCATCACACAAGCAAAACTCTGATTGCCTGGACTGCATTTAAATACATGCTATCAGGGCTCTGGCATGCCTTTCCCCTCACTCCATATTCCCAAAGAAATTGCCTGGGTCTCTACTGTCCCAGAGTGACCAAAGAGAAATGTAGGTCCATAAAAGCAAACCACAGCTCACATATTAATCTTAGATCCAATAATTTTTGTACTGTAGCCTTTTTATGGAGGTTCAAAACAGTCCTTGCAAGCACCTACTGTGGTGCAACTGACAGCACCTATATTTTAGTTATTTCATTCTTAGTATTATTTGAGAAAGAGATGTGCACCTAGAGATACCTTCCCATCTCCATTGCAGCTCTCTGAGCATCCTGCTTCTGCTAAAGCACTAAACATTTTGGAAAATGCCAAGTGCACTCAGTTTCCATTTACGTTAGCAACCTGCTCAGCACCTGGCCGTGTCCAGCCGCAAAGTTCATTTCTGCCCAGTCTTGGCAAGTTTACATCTAAAATTTGCAACCAAGGCCTAGACACACGTGAAATTATTGTTTCTCCTTCATTGGTATAAAATTCAAGTAAAATCTGAGTTGAGAAAAGACCTTCTAGCAGAATAAATTTCTGACAGTTTATGGTTAAAAGAACTGAGAAGCACAATTTGAAATTGCTGCTTATGTAACAAGAGCCTGAGAACTGCACTAATATTTAATTGAGGGAAAAATAACTGAAGGAGAATTGCTTGGAGATCTGCCAGAAGGATTTTAACAGCTGGAAGTTGAAAAGTGATTAATTTTGACAGCAATAAACGCTCTGTGTTCATAAGTAATTATGTTTAGATTTCCGAACTGTTTGAATTCTTTTCTGTGTACTATTCTATTAACATTTTATTATCCAGATAGGAATTTAGATTATCTTTATTTAGAAAATTTATGAAAACCCACTTTTTCCCTAGCAGGTACCCACTTATCTTGGGAAGAGAAAAGTGAATGCAGCCTGGAATTAGTAATTCCGAAGAACCAGTCTCAGTGAACAGTGACTACACTTATACCATTTCTTGAGGGAAGACAAGGGACAACTGCCAGAACAAGCCCAAGACAAGAGAGAGAAACACGGGGTGAGAAGGCTTTAGCAGGCAGTAGCTTCAAGAGGCTGTGACCTGCCTGCTAGCCAGTTTTGTTAGTTCTCCTGACATACAACAACTGCTACCAAAGCTGTAATAGTTGCAGAACATAGACTAGTTTGGACAGATACAAGCATAACCCTGACTACATCAAGAGAGAGGGCAAGGGCAGTAAGGGTAAGGTCATTTCTTGAGAGTACCACATAATCAAACACCATCATTGGAATGGTCAAAGTGAAGTACATTGGCTGGACTTCACGGCTTTGTGCTGGATCTTGAAGATGCAATGGGAACAAGCTACGGGGAATGAGAGGTCTAAACAGATAGACTTGGGAGTTATCAGCTGAGGGTAGGGCATCCTCAATCATGAAACAGCCTACAGACATGAGTGTGTGGAAGATGTGGTATGGTCCAAGCCATACAGAACATTTAACCAGAAAGCAAAGCCTCCCTAGACACTCTCTACCTTAAGCACAATCCAGTACAAACCTCCAACCAGCCAGGAAGGGTAACCAGCCCCATTACCTGCAGATACGGAGACAACGGCATTCAGCTCTCCAGTTGTAGATTACCATCCTCTGAAGCCCACCCTTGAAAAAAGCCAAGTTACCATTGATGTGCACAAGTGGAAGACATGACCAAAGACAACCCTTACCCTCTAACTGTGGCTGAAAGAACTCGTCCAGGTGGCTGAAGATAAGAGAGCCTAGATGAAACAGATAAAACAACCTCCCTTAGGAAAGAACATGGCTGGGAAATTTTTTCTTGCAAGTGTTATGGTTATGGCCATAAGAAAACTCTCCACAATTAACAGCGAGGGAAGACTGTTGCTGTGACAGCCAATTCTGAGGGACTGCCAGTTCTGGCACACAAAACTCTGAGGCACTCATGATGAAACACTACCTTCTGAACACGCATGTGTTGTCTATGTGAGACAAAAGCAGCAGGCTCAGTTTGCAGTGGATTTCACAGAGCACACCCTGTACTGACAAGACAAACATCAACTCTCACGTCTGCTATCGGTGGAGACTCACCTCCCCTTCTGCGAGGCCAAACAGAGCAAATGGCAGTGCAGTCCTCTGTCCAGCCCCCTGTGCAGGCTGAGGAGCACCAGCTCACACAGCAGGAGGCGCAGGATGCCACGCTGGCATAGCAAATCCATTGATAGGCACATACCAGCCATTAGATAAACCCGTATGTGATCTCAGTGCGGAGGGGGAGAATATCTCAACAAACCCTTCTCTCTGATGCAGATCACCCAGCTCATACAATGCTTAATAGAGGTTGATTTGTTGCAGTGCACTTTTGTCCTAGCATGGGAGATTCCCAGGTTTGTATATAATCTCCTGGCTTTCTTCCTCATTATAAGAGGCATTTAAAATATTTGCCAAGCCCTTGGCATAGCTTTTGAAACAAAGAACTGGTAAAACAAGGAGAAAAATGCAGTTGCAGGAGGGCAGTTACATTTAGGAAGTGGCACGTGGGAATTCTCCCATGCTTCTTTGATCCAGACATTTGATTGGTATTTAAACTGGTCTCTTTTAAAGCCAGTGATTAACTTAGGCTAGATATACAGCTTTCAAATGGCTTCACTTCAGGCAGATGATTTAGCTCACAGGCTCTTTTGTAGACTAGGTTGTACCTGGGTGTGTTTCCTACGTCAGTGATCCAAGAGGAGGATCATCCCCATCTTTCCCCTCCTACCTGATCCCAGGCTCAGAGATAACCATACAAAGAAAGGAGGGCAGGGTGAAACAAAGAAGGAAAGGGGAGGTAAAGCATGGGATTTGTTGAGGCACACTTTATTTTCCAGGTGGGGCTGTTGAAATCAGGCAGATATCTAACACTGCGCCTATCATCAGATTTTTCCTTCGTGGGAAAAATTACATGGCTCCTGTCAGCTGTTAGAGACCTTTCACAGCAGCTGGAAGTGAAAAGGAGAGCATCAGGCTCAAATGTGGAAAGCCTGACTCTCCAATGACCTCTGCACTGAACCAGAAGGCTTGTTGGGTGAACCTCCAGACTGCTCCAGTGTCAAAATTAAACTTTGCTCAAATGAGGCCATCTGAGAAGCTGCCAAGAAGGAATGGACATTTCCTCCTCTGTAACCTCCCAGGGTTTTATTCAGGAAGGGCTTCGCAGGGGCTTTGCATTTGTCCCCAGGAAGCATCATGCTTATCCAGTCCCTTCCTACTCACCACATCCCTGATGTTAAGTAGCTTCAACTGCAAAATAAAGCAGTATGACTGCTATCGCTTGTGTCACTTCCACTCAGCCATGCATTTAGTTGCTTGCTTTATATGCATGGAATATCTAATTTAATATTTCACTAAGTTACTTCAATCTTAGAAAAAGAGAGCTTCAGGAAGATAGTTAAAATAAGCACCATGTGATATTAAGTGGTTTTGATGTTTAATGGGATGGCATGCATAACAGCACTGTGCAAATTGGATTAGATTCAGAAACGCTCTTCTTTACACTAGACTAGTGCATGTTTATTAAGCCTCTATCTAGCCAGTCAGAGAATTCCTTCAAAAACGGCTTACCTCCATCCCGCTTTTGCTCATTCTGTCATCAGCCTTTTCCATCAGATGACAGAGCAGAGGGGGGACAGTTAAGAGAGGAACATTTGGTAAGAAGAATGAACAACTGTTAAACTGGAAACCCCCGTCAAAATCTCTGGCTGAAGACCCACTTTTAAAAACCTTGCTTTCCCTGTGTACTTAGGGCATCACAGCCACAAAGAGGGTATTACTGCGAAAGAGGGAAGATTCTGGGTCTCCTACTTGGGCAAAATGGATTTAGGCATGCCCAAGTTTGCCCAGATAAATGCAACAATTTACCATGACTCCAGGATCAAATGTGAATGATTCTTAAACGTGACACAGTAAGAAAACAGAATCACAGTCCTGACATTTTTGGTTTGCATTGATAAAATGTACAAAATATGCACCCCATCTCTAGCAACATTTCCTCTCTTCCTCCTTATTACACTGAGTTTTGTTATTGCAACCCTCTAATAATCAGCTATCAGCAAACTATTTTGACAACCACTGCAAAATGCAGCTGCACATTTGCCCTGTAGAAAGTGCAGCAGGGCAGGATTTGTTAGCACATTGAATGGAATTGCACTATTTGCCTCACTGGCTGTGAGTCATCTAAGATGCTATCTTACTGCTAGCTAGTTGGAAAGCCAGGCCAAATGCTAGTTGTAGTAAGTGGGAATTTTGACATGGCCTTTAACAAGGCCAAAATCTCAGGTAAGCTACAGACACAGATGCTGTGGCATGTTAAATATTTGTTCTTCTCACTTGAGAATTGAGAACATTTCGTACTTGATAAGGGCAAAACATCTTTGATGCATCACACTTTTAACAAGACCCATGTATCTGAAAAACCTGTAGTCAGTTTGGCTCTAGTTCTCACCTCCTCTAGCTCTACAGAGGCAGCATCCATTCACATGAGTTTAATGACCATGAACATCTGTAGTGAACCCGAATAATATGTAAAATCAGCTATCACTGGGGAGTCCTCCACCTTCTTCTAATGTTGTCTCTCAGGATACAGTAGTGCCTGCAGTGCCTCTCATGCTCTGCAACTCTGTTCCATCTTTGTTACTGCTGAGATGTTTTGGTTTTCTCCATGGAGGCAGTTAATAAAATTTATTGTTAGCTACAAACTCTGTAAATCCAGTCCCTGGAAGATAAGTCAATGCAATACGCTGGCTTCAAAGCTGGCAGGATCAAACTGAGCAGGATCATTTGGTGGGATTTCTGCCCATAATGGAGCTGAATGCCACATCATGCAGGGTTACCAAAGGCAAGTTATTTGTTTTGTATTGCACAGCAAGGGTGACTGACTGTGATCCCCTTTAGTCTTTGGATCTCCCAAGGTGAGGACGGGGTTAAAAGAAAGGATTTCCTAAATCTGACTCTGTTCCAAAAAGGTTAGGGATAAAACTAGCAGCAATTATGTACTGTTATTAAAATAGCACCTAGAGGTGCATGCCAAGAACCTTGCTAAACACACAGAGATGATTCCTGCACCAAAGAATTTTCAATATGAACAGACAAGACAAAGGCAGTACTGTTATTCTCATTTTGCAAACACTGACCAAGACACAGAGACTAAGTCACCACGGCACAGAGATTAGGTCAGTTGCCAAGGTCATATGAGGAATCTGTGCTACAGCCAGGACCTGAGTCTATTTGTATGATTCAATCATAGTCCTGTGCTTCATAACAGCAGTCCCCTTACTCATCCCGAGCTTCCAGAATTGTGTTGGTCCAGTTTTGATTTTCAGAACCAAAAGTCAAAGATACTTTATCTCAGAATCCCACTGCACCCAATCCCCCCAGCTAAAAGTTTGAATGCAGGAAGAATGTATTTCTGTAAACCAAGCCATTTTCTTTATAGGCCCACATCTTGAAGAGCCTCTTATTCGGTCAGACCTATGTTGCTACCCTGCCCACTGTTATATGCAAGAAAAACCCCACCAACAGGCCATCTAATCGCTTGCTTGCTGTGTGAAAACACCCATTTTTTACTACTTGCAAAACAGTGGGAAGGAATCCCAACCACTGCCTTGAGCATCAGGCCTGGCTAAAAATTTTTGAAATGATTTATTCCACCAATTTTCTAAAGATTATTTTAATGAATGTCTGTCTTTAAACCAAAACCAAATCTTTATACTCAACATCTCTGTTCCAAGGTCTAAAGTAATGAAGGGTAGAGATTTCAAAGGCAGAAATGCCAGTATTTAATTTTCACTTACTTGCAAGGACATTAGTCACTTGGTGACTTTGTGCCCCTATAAAACTTTAAATTTTCTAGACCTTACATCTAGACTGCTATACTTGGGCTATCAGGAATTACTGAGAAGTCCTTCACTTCCAAAACTCAAACTGTGATATTTTATGTGCCTGCTACAATAAGACATTTCTGTTGTTCTGAAACAGATTGCTTATCTCTTCTGGCTGATACTGTCTTCTCCCCTAAGCATTTTACAGGAAATGAATGGGGAAGAGAAAGATGTTGCTCACTTCCCCACCTGCACTGCTTGCTTAAGGAGCCAAACAAGCTTTAGTTATTTTATCTGTAACAGGCTTGACAATTCACATGAGTAGTTTCAGATGAGACTTGTATGTCTTGTTGACATGTCATTTGTTACTATGAAGAGGGCAAAACAATTTATATTACCATATTTTGCAGACATTGTTTCAGGTGAATTTTTGATCTCCACTACCTCCTTCACCACCATCTCTTTACTTAGAGGTCAGACTTATTGGTTAGGTTATTTCCTATTAAAATTGACAGCTCTTTTCTGATTATTCAAGCTAGCAGGAGTAACAAGAGAGTCCTGCTTTTCTTCTGGCACTCACCCATGCCTATAGATAAAGCTACGCTAGCCTTGTCAGGGATTGTGTGCCTCTAGTTCATGGAAGCACTCCCTGAAAAACACTTACTTCTGCCACATACTCTGCCCATTTAAAGCAAATGTGAGATTTCAACAGATTCTGATGATGTAGGAGCTGAATCCCTTTTGCCCCTAGTTCTGAGCCCCAGTGCTAAATTCACCTCTTAAATTCTGTAGAAGGATGAAAATAGGAAGGAGGAAATTATTTCTGGAAGTGCCCTGTTGCTGTTACAGACATACTGGGTCAGGTTCATATCTCACTTAAAAAAAACCCAAACCCATAATTAAGTAATCATGTATTTCTCACTATTTACCCTACAGATCAGCATGTGGATCAGTGATTTCCAGCATGACTGAGAAAGAGTCTGCAAGGAAGTCCAACTTACAAGCAGGAAGGCTCAAGTCCAACTCACCAACATAATAATGGGCATTCTGGCATCTTCAAAGATACCTCACAAAAAAAACCCAGAGCGCACTTGATTTCTCACTAGGTAATTCTGGCTTTAAGGGTAGCATCGAACTACTACACAGCTAATGCTACTTTTAAAAACATAGCGTTTCATCACTGATTCATATAGAAGTTCAATAAAAACAGAAGGGTTGTGTTCACTTTGAGGAATGCTAACAGAATACTCAGCTGTGAATTAGAATATCAGATAAGCTAGTCCTTATTGACAAATTAATTATTTCTATCATTCATTGCTGTTTTTTTTTTAATCAAAAACTCATTAAGTCAGTGGGTGAGCTGTTCTGAGGAAGAATAATCAAAAGATAATCACACCAGATTTGAATAATTTTATCACAGCTCATCCACTTTACGCTTCTCTAGTGATCTAAAGGATGAGATTTGAACTTCATTACAAACTGATTATAAATACAATTCAGACGGATGGGAAAGTAATTTGAAGAATTTTTAGCCTGGTAATGAGTTCCCTTTGAAGCTTGTGAGATGATTGTTGGACAAATTTGTAAACAATTATTGCTTGTCTACAAGGAACTAGGACATCGAAGTTGTTCTTGGATTTTATTAATTCAATTAATTTCTAAGCAGAGAATGAAGAACACTGCCATATAACTTTCTCTTACATCACATTAAATATGCCGGCCACTGCTTTGATGGCTGACAGTTTTTAAGGACCCCACCGCTGAGCTTGAGACCATGTCCATTTTTTTTCAAGCTACAGCCTCTGGTCTAATAAAAGAGATGCTTTCCTCTTACATCCGTTACATCACTTAGATACTCAAAGCAACTTCATCAATATTCCTTTGAGAAGCTGCTCAGGCAGCATGTGCTCATCCAACTCTTTCACAAGGGCTGTATCATTGCTGATCATATTACCAGCACTATTCAGCTGCCTTAAAAGACACAAAAAACTGACCTGGTAGGTGGTGTATCATGCTCGCTAGGAAGTAATGGCTACATATCATATGTGCAGTATCAGATTCATTACCATTACCACCTGCTCATCTCACTTACCTCATACAAAAACAGTTTTGCACTGCGTGCTCCCAGGAGCAGGGATGGTGGTGTAAGTACATCTCTCTACAGAATGACCCACAGCAGGCCTTGAGGAAACACCTCTGTGCAATGACAAGCAGGCACCATTATTGGCAAACCTGTCTGAGTCTGTCCCAGGACCGTGCTTGGCATTACTGTTGCAAGACAGAAAGGTTTCTGTAAAACGTGCATACATACTGACCTACCCCTCTTGGGTTACTGTCATCAAGGTCTGCAGGTAAGGACAAAGGAGACCCACGAATCTTTTTCAGCAACCCAACTTCCCCTGCAACTGGCATCTCAGTACCCCACAACCATACTGTACTAACTGCAAACCTTAGGACCATTCTTGGACATGCTCCCTGTGCCAAAGCATAGCATGCAGAAACGTCAAGGCCTGAGACTAGCAGCCTTGTGGTCAGACCAGTGCAATGCAGGCTGGGTTCAGTTTAGCACTCAGTACCTACAAGAAATGAGTCTGAACCACAACTTCCAAGCACCTCCAAACTTTGGTAGGGCCTGAGTCTGGAAAATTGCATGTTTCAGATAGCTATAGCTGTAAAAGAACCGATTCAGTAGCTGAGTTTAAAGACACATGCCAGTGTGTCATACTAAGCCTCTAATAGCCCTCAGGAGGCTGTCTCAAAATGTGGTAATGCTACTCCCATGGTCATACACCTGGCAGAATAAGTGCTTCCTTCAATTAGAAACGTCTTTAGCTCTAGGAATACTAAGATAAGAAAGAGGTACACAGTGCTCATTTGTATGCTGGTATCTGCAATATTCAGCCTCTCAGATTATCAAGCAGACAGAAAGATAGCAGCCAACACAGCATGCACCTATTAATAATACATCAATTTTCCTCTATGTGCCTGAAAATGTTTTCTCATTGAAGCCATACATAACCATCAGTACTTCACAGATGTAAAATCTAAAAGGACTGTGGAATTCAGCCTACCCAGATAACGTGTTTGAGTACAACCTTTCTTGTCCATGCTGAGGGCAACATCTTGTTAACATGTGTCTTAGCAGTTTTTAACATAATGCATTAGCTCATTACAGATAAGCCCTGAGCATAAGTGGTCAGGGTAGTCTAAGTGAGAGAAAGAATAGCGCCTTTCAAAAGGATGAACTGACAGAACAAAAGGGGGAAATTTGACTTCACCAAGCAGACCGTCTCAGCAGCAGCTTCTATAACACAAGTCACTGAAACTTCAAATGCATATTGGTTTTCCCTGATTTTTCTTCCGCTTGCTGTTCCTAAAGGTACCAAGGGCTCAGACAAATTGTTTAGGCTTGGAATTGGGAGCATACAAAGGAACCATTTCAAATCTTATTTATAAACTTAAGTTCTACCTTAAAAACAGTTAGGGTTTGGGTTTTTTTTAACCTCTAACAGTTCACTTGAAAGGCTGCTAAAGGCCACCACTTGTTTGCTAGCTAAAAACCTCTTAACTTCTAGCCTAAGCCCATTAAACCAGGACAATTAAGCTTCAGCTAACATGAAATTCTGCATCTGCAGAAACTAATGACAAAATTCCCATGGACCTCAGTAGGACACATATTGCTCCTTCAGACTTGCAGTATATTAATACTAATTTGGCTAAGTATTAAGCCAGAAAGAAACATTTGAAATAAGACTGTGCAATACTGCACCCAAAATGTGCTATAGAAATGTTAGTAGAATTTATATTATTGAGTTTCTTCAGAGATGTACATCAAAGTCACAGTATTGGGCAGCTTTATTGCTCACTCATGCTGGGAAGAGTTATTATTCATTGCTCCAAATTCCTCACTTTTAAAAGCACTACATACATGGTCAACATGTAAAATAACCAGTGCTTTCTAAAATATTTATTTCCTTCTGTTACAAAAGAGAGCTATAAACAAAAAGAATGTTAGGGCAGCATTCTAAAGACTGATTAAAAATGGTGAATGTATCATTCTTTCTTGCAATTTTTAATTGTCAAACAAGAGGGATATGCTTTTGCAAAGGCAACACACTTTTTTTGTGCTTAGATCTGAGTGTTTTGTGCAATTAACAAGCCAACCAAATATAGACCAGACTTGAGCCTATGAGATGCTGAAAACTTTTACCTCTCCCTCCCACTACTTGCTAAGATCACTTATCACTTTATATGATTTTCTCTTTGTTTCAAAGAATTTGTTAACTTTTTGCCTCATCTCAGTGAGCAGCTTGCTCCACGTTCTTTTTATAGAGTGCTCTGTACCTTGAGATTGCTTGTTCATCACGCAAGGCAACAGGAGATTGTTTCTCCAAACAAAATTGCCCAGATTTCTGGTGGCATTTATAATACTGCAACTTTAATCCTTTTAAAGAAGCCTGTACATTTTGTTGCTCTGAAAACACACTGAAGAAACAGCCCTGACATCTGAAGTCCCTTATTTATAGCCATACTTGTACTTTTTCACAGTCACAGAAGCAACATTGTGCAGCCAGCGCTGAGAGAACTCCCCTGTTACTGAAACAGACCACTGCTGGAGTATGTCTGCAGAGTCAGGTAAGCAGCTGTGTGAATCCTCTCTACCACCCACATTGGAAAGGCTGATGTCCACCAACCCTGCCTGTAACTGGAATGAGAACGTGTATTTGCCTGCTTGCATGAATGTGGACATGCTTTTTATCTTGTCATGACACAGCCAACACTTTGCGGATGGTGCCAATTCTCAGGCAGTTTAGGTTTTGATGAGACACCCTCTAACGTGTCTGGTGAGAGGCAAGAAGGCTTCTTGCTACCCTATGACAGACATTTATTGCATTCTGCTGACTGTAAAGGGAACCCAGGGTGGCTAGCTGAGATGGAGACATCTACACTGTAGGCATCTAAAACCGGGCAAACGTAAGACTCATTTTAATTGACAGGTATGAGTTTCATACTGTAGAAAATTTCACACTGAACCATTGGGGGAATCATCCATTGCTCATTTGCAGTGTACACCTTCCCACAGAGGAGAAAAATCTTTAACTGGGTACTGCATTTGTTAATAGGAGCAGTACTCTAACAACCATTAACATACGCATTCCAATGCTTAATTTTTAGTTGTGATTATTCACATTCCATAGGCGTTCATTCGAATTCTCACTACACATTCCATGCCTGTGATTAAATTTATATGTAGAAATAGCTTTTGTCTTTTCTTTCTCTGTGGAGCATTAAGAAATCAAAAAAGCCTGTATTTGCCCACTTCAGATTCTCTGCAAACAAGTTACAGATCTATGTGATGAGAAAGATTTGTTTTCAATAGAAAATGTCTGCCACAAAGAAATCTGAATAACACAACCATTGCTTCGGTCAGTCAGTACCATGACTCTACATGTATTACCACAGTGTCTCCTCCAGAAACCCAGGTCTCTGAAGTCAGGTATTTACCATTGCCTGCATCTCTAAAGTGCCTCTGGTCCCTCTGGCAATAGCATAGAATCAGATGCACAAGGATCAGGTCTTTAAACATACTTTGGAGGCCAGCAGAGCAGATGGTGAGGTTTTTAAGCCCTGCCATGAACACAGAATCATAGAATCATAGAATTGTTTAGGTTGGAAAAGATCTTTAAGATCATCAGGTCCAACCGTTAATCTAGCACTGCCAAGTCCACTACTGTGGCATTTATGAGAGAAATATTACTGGAGAAGTTTATAAGAGGAGGCTGATTTTTGAGTTGTAGCTCAGAAACTTTTGTTACAAATTACAGATAAGGTTCAGATATTCATAGATTTCATAACTGCCATGTCTCTTTACTAAGTAGGCCTAAATCTGTTTGAAGCATCTCATGCTACAGTCCCTAATTGTTGTGCAGTATACTGTTTTACACCACTGGAGGCTAAAAGGATTTCATTAGCAGAATCGGCCTAACACGTGTTTTATGAATTTGATAGAGATGCCTGTCGTGCAATCCCTATGAACCAGTCTGTTCATACTTCACCCATCGCTACCTAACCGGAGTTTACTCTCCAGATCTCGGGCACTGCCATCTAAACGTTAATTGGACAAGTGCAAGATCTAGGTCTTTTTAAAAAAGCAGAGTTGAAAGCTGTGCCCTGCCTGGTGCCTGTCTGAAGGCGCCAGGTGAAAGTAGAAAGTCCCTCGTTAAAGTGGGCGGAACGAAGGAAGCGCTTCCCTGTCTGATTGGCTGCTGTCAGTGACAGCAGGGGAGAGCAGCCAGTGAGGCTCAGCGCCGCCGGCAGCCGCCGCGGGAAGCGGCTGGCCGGCCTGCGGCCACCAGGCCTGGCGGTCGGCGGGGAAGCAGCGCGTCTCTCATTAATAGGCCTTGGCGTAGGTTCAGATGTTGTCACCCCTGTGACTTGACAGGGTTAGAGGAAACATATATCTGAAAGGAAGATCTGTCCAGAATGATTGAGTTATACTGCAGTTAAAAGCAGAACAGATGTATAAGCAGAAGTGATGGTGTCACTGAGAATCAGTTACATATCCCATGGGAAAACCTTCATTCGTTGGATAAGGACAATATGCTATGCTGCACACATATCCTCCAATAAATGTAATCCATTTTTCCTGCTCTGAAAGCATGTGTGACAGCTGTTCCGCCCAGAAGCAAAATGACATTTTATATCAAAAGCATTATTGATTTTTCTTCTTAACTGATTTTGGTAAAGCATTTAAAGGAACGGTTAATATACAATACAAATCTACCAAAATTGTCAGTCAGCCTTGGAAGTAGAAAGGCTTTGGTGTTTTCTGCTAACTCTTCACATTTCACACCCTTCTGCATTTTCTGGTTCTTTGAGAAGAAAAGGTTTCATATCTGGCTTATCCAGAGAAAAGTTGGAAAAATCCTGAGAAAAGCCTGCTTGGGCAAAATTTACAGACAAAAGAGCTGCAGTTCGTTGATTTCAGACATGCATCTAGGATAGTGTGCTGGTTTGGGCTGGGATAGAGTTAATTTTGTTCACAGTAGCTAGTATGGGGCTATGTTTTCAATTTGTGCTGAAAACAGTGTTGATAATACAGAGATGTTTTTGTTATTGCTGAGCAGTGCTTACACACAGTCAAGGCCTTTTCTGCTTCTCACACCACCCCACCAGCGAGTAGGTTGGGGGTGCTCAAGAAGTTGGGAGGGGACAGAGCTGGGACAGCTGACCCCAACTGACCAAAGGGATATTCCATACCATATGATGTCATGCTCAGCATATAAAGCTGGGGGAAGAAGAAGGAAGGCGGGGGATGTTTGGAGTGATGGAGTTCGTCTTCCCAAGTAACCATTACATGCGATGGAGCCCTGCTTCCCTGGAGATGGCTGAACACCTGCCTGCCGATGGGAAGTAGTGAATTAATTCCTTATTTTGCTTTGCTTGTGTGTGCGGCTTTTGCTTTACCTATTAAACTGTCTTTATCTCAACCCACAAGTTTTCTCATTTTTACCCTTCTGATTCTCTCCCCCATCCCACTGGGGAGGAGTGAGCGAGGAGCTGTGTGTTGCTTAGTTGCTGGTGGGGGTTAAACCACAACAGATAGCAATGAGCCAGAACAGGATGCAGATAGCTGAGTTTGTAAGCCAGTATCCTGGCTGCAGGACCAAAGGACTCCCAGCACCCACTGGAGTGTGGTACCTTTGCTGCAGGACTTGAATTCCACTTAAAAGCCGGGGAGGATCAGTTCCACATGAAATCTGTGACCTGCTCCCTGCAGGACGGTGTCTCCTCCCACCCCACATCTCCTGGGGGATGGTAGTCCCAGGCCATCTGCCTGGAAGTAATGGGCCTTCACTCTAATCCCCTTCTCTTTGAACCCCACTCCCTGAACTCAGGCAGCCCCTGTATCTCATCAGGGCTAACTTTACATCTCTATGCATACCATATGGTCTAGGACTTATTCTGTCCAGCTGGGAGGATAAACCACACCGCAGATAGGGCACAGGTGACTCTTAAAGGAAAGAAGAGATGGTACCTCATTAGCTTCTCAGAGAAATCCTACATGCATGCTGTGGGTTCCTGCTATGAACTGCTGAAAGGCATGTCATCGGGATATCTCAGCCATCAGCTTAATGCTCTACAGTTAAATTCTGAATGCTTGTGAAATGGTTCCCATGTCTTGTGGCAGAGAGTCAGCGAATGAACACTGTGAAAAAGTCCGATTTTCCTGCTTCCTTTGGAAAGAAGCCAAGATCATTAAAAGCAGTTTGTATTTTTTTTAAAAAAGGAGATGGTGTTCACTGGGCCGGGGAAAATTACTTGACAGCAGTCATATGGATTGAGAGACATCAAGTCCCCAATCCAGAAGAATTGTATTTATACAAAATGGAACACCTCTAGCAGGGGCTACAGCAAGAATGCCACCACCAAATACATTATAGCCCCCTAATCAAGCCACTTGTATGGGTTGTGGAAGAAGGAGGTTTATGTGCCATGTCGACATGAGAAAAATGCATTTGTCTTACAGAAAACTTGCCTGTCAACAGAAGAATGTAACCTTACACAAAGTTTTGGTCTCAACAAAACATTTTTTGATTTAAAAAAAAAACTTTTATAGGGAAATTCCAAACCAGCTCAATTTCTAATATTTATCTCCTGGGAATTCATTTACCAGGTGCACACAAGAACTGGGAACATTTCCTTTTTGGCCAGCTCCCCTCACTTGTCCTGGCTGCAAGCCACGCAGGTGAGCCTCAGCTGCTGTTATCTAAGCTATGAAACACTTCAGAAAGAGAGAGGAAGATATAGAACGATACCCTTATCATCCGTGAGCCAAAGTCAGAAATTTCAGCTGTTGGTATCAGCAGGGAAAATGTAATGATGTTTTCAAGACTTTTACATTTATAGGCTTTGTTTAGCTACAATAGTCCTTGCTGAAGGGTAGCTTTGCAGTAGCTATTATATTTATCATGATGACACTTCCCCATTTGGTGAGAAATAATTTTTTGTATGATAACGCACACATTTTATCTATTTATTGATCAAAAAAGAGATTCTTAATGCAAATAAAGAATGAAGAAGCCCACTGGTTTTTGTAATCTGGTAGATGAGCTTAAGCCCAGCAGTGAATGAAGTATGCAGCTGAAAGATGTATGTGATAGAGCTTCGATTCAGCCTTGAAGGCTCTGGAAGCTGTGACTGATTCATACTTTTCACTGGTATGCTCTGTCTCAACTGTAAAAATATTCTGCTGAAACACTGGGAGATCTGTTCCTGCTGAATTGGCTGCTTTCCATTCCATCTTTACTAGTAGTAGATTTTCTGTTTTAAGTTTTGTCATCAACAAATTGATTTTACATGAGAAACTTGCCTTTGTCATCATGAATGATGTGTAATGGTGTCCAAAACTCAATTCCCAGTTTACTGCAGAGATACTCCTTGCTCAGAACGTATTGCTCACCTCTGTGGAATTTCACAGATGCTACCCGTTTTGCTTTGAAATCAGTCACTGTCATCAACTCCAGACTAACAAAGATATTAAATCTAATGAACACAAACAGTTCTTTGCAAACATTCATTATGTAGCATGTTTAAATGCTGGATCATCAGTCCCATAAGCTCTTTTACCTGTTTTGTTGCTTTGGGTTTAAGTGAATTTGATAAGAATTTCAGTCATTAAGAGCTTTGGCAAACTTAATTTCTGAAATTAGAGGGGATTCTGTTATAGACCATATTACTGAAGCATTTCATGCTTATGCTTCTGCACATAGCATGTTGCAGCAACAGCCCTCCACACTGTTTCTTTTCTGTTTTAATTCAGATTGAAGAGGTATCCCATCTCACACACATAATCACCTTGCAGCCTCTTCCAGTGACTTTGTGGTAGTTTCTCTCTTGTCAGAAATATTGCTGCTTTGCATTTTTACACAATATCATTTATGGTCCTTCATAGTGAACATCCCAAGGCCCTTCTGCTGATATTGAAGTTTTTAGGCCCACCCAGAAGGGGAAGATGCAGATCTAGGCAGTCAGAAGTATAGTCCTTGACTCCCTGTCCTGAAGTGACACTACTTGCGTGAATGTGCACATCTTCCCTGATCATTTTGGAGGGTGTTCACCACCTCTTTCTTTTTCCCTGTTTCTCTCAGTAGACATAACTCTTCTGCTTCAAAACTAAACATAATCTAAAAGCTTGCATGATAGGACACACAGAAATTTATCAGTACCATGTAAATAAGAGCAGCATTGACAGATGTAGACACAAAACTGATGTGATGGCATTCAGCTTTCATTCCAGCAACACTCTTACAAAACCTAGGCATGCAAAAAAGGTTTCCATATTTGAAAATACCATTAAATAATATAAATAGGCTCATCTGATTCAGATTTCACCAGTAGCCACCTCTCTCTGGGATTCTGCTTTCAGGTTTCATACAGTGCACCTTGGCGTATGACACAGATGGGTATTAATTTATGTAGCAGGGGACCTTGCTACTTGGGAAATAACTAAAGTCAGTGATCAGCATGATATTTGAGGGGCAAAGTTCAGTTTGAGACAGACGGTACCATAAGGCAGTCTAACTCTAGATAGACACCAAATTAACACAGATTTTTATTTCCTCCCTTTGATTTCAGAGGAACTCCTTGTGTACCTTAAGTCCTAAATTCAACCAGCATCTAAAATTTGACATAATAGATCCCACCAAAGATGATAAAATGATGGGATGACTGCTTTGAAAATAAAAGAAATGAAAGGATTTCATGTGAAGATTTTTTTAGCATGTTAAAATCTGACATTGTGAGCCTTGAATATGGATTTCAGACCCAGGGGTGTAAGCACCTAAAAACTGTGGTCTGATTTTCAAAGATATTTTGTACTGAGATCCCTTCCTAAAACCTGAAATGGCCAATACCTGCTCTTTCCATCAGAGTGAAGTGTGGGAGGCTTATACATGCTAATCAAGCCGTACATCCATATTTGGTGGCCTCAAGGCAAGCTCAGGGTTGAACTTTAAAAACAGCGATCAGGATTCAGTTTCCTAAAAGCACCTAAGGCTGCTTGAAATATCTAAGACGTATACATAGATGAAGTGAATGTCCCTTTGTACTGGACACTGGTGGGGCCACACTTTGAATACTGTGTTCAGTTTGGGCCCCTCATAACAAGAAGGACATCGAGGTGCTGGAGTGTGTACAAAGAAGAGCAACAAAGCTGGTGAAGGGTCTAGAGAACAAGTTCTATGAGGAGCAGCTGAGAGAACTGGGGTTGTTTAGCCTGGGGAAAAGGAGGCTGAGGGGAGACCTTATCGCTCTCTACAGCTACCTGAAAGGAGGTTGTAGTGAGGCGGGGGTTGGTCTCTTTTCCCAAGTAACAAGTGATAGGATGAGAGGAAATGGCCTCAAGTTGTGGCAGGGGAGGTTTAGGTTGGACATTAGGAAAAACTTGTTCACCAAAAGGGTTATCAAGCACTGGAACAAGCTGCCCGCGGAAGTGGTTGAGTCCCCATCCCTGGAGGTATTTAAAAGACATGGAGATGGGGCGCTTAGGGACATGGTTTATCGGTGGACTTGGCAGTGTTAGGCTTACAGTTGGACTCAATGATCTTAAGGGTCTTTTCCAACATAAATGATTCTATGATTCTATTGTCTTGATGGAGATGATACAAGAAACCTAAAGGAGACCCATGGTCTTCTGGATTGGTACAAGCCAGCCAGATGAGATACAGCCTCATGTGTCTCAAGAGGCACCAGCTACATAACATGTGGATGACTGAAACCCAGCACGTCATCACTACTTCTGCTGTTAGATATGAGCTGTTTCCATCAGCTTGTTCCCTTGGAACCAAGAAGGGAAGTCTCCCTCCTTCCATCTGCCCTGCCATCCAGGAGCAAACCTAGGATTTTATAGAAATAACTCCCTGTCCAGAAGCATACTATCCCAATACACCAAATACACAGTGCCCAATACACTTGCCTGCATGTTCCTACAGACATGTGAGCATTCGTTTCTCCATTATTTAGTGCCCCAGCAGAGGAAGGCAAATATCAGCTAGAGGAGAGAGTTAGAAGTGGCCAAAAATGGGCAGTGACTGCATTTCCTCCTCTTTCCTTTCTATACATATACATATTTTTCCATTCAAAATAAAAATATACCAACCAATAATAGCCACATTCCTTTTCAAGATGAGCAAATTCATTTAGAAACAAGCCTAAATGACCAAACCTTAACATACTACTTGAAATAAGCTTTAAGAAACCCTGATATGACCAGGGACCATAAGGGATTCAGACAGCACAGGAGTCCTGCGACCAGTCAAAAATGCATCTCTACTTATAGGAGCAAACAGCAAACACTGGAGTTTTTGTTTCTGAGGCAGTAGTTAACCACATACTGAGGACACTGTTTCAGAAACTAAACCCTATGAAGTCTCCACTTCCCCATGGTATAAGTGAGCTTTTGTCATGCCTCTCCCTGCATGAAATCTTTCAGTAATCCCACCTGATTTTAAAGAAGTCTTTCCCATCACTTTACTTTTTTTTTTTTTTTTTAAGAAGATGGAACTGAAGTTAGATTCATGCAGCCAGTGACAGCTAGTCACTCTGTTGCTCTGATGCCTTTAGAAATTGCAAACAAATGTGTTTCCGGTGCTAAAAAAAGAAGCCCTAAACAAGTAAAAATATCTCCGCCAGAGCATCTGTCCTAGTCCGTGACTTATACCTCTTCCGTGCAGTCAGTTTTTCTAAACAATGACCCAAGTGTCCTTGTTTTATAGGAAACTCTCTCGTCAGGAACTCCCTCCTGCAAATCCAGACATGCAGAAGTTCAGCACAGGAAGTCAGGCTGTCATGGCTCCAGGCATTGTTAATCATTTTAAAATGATCATTAAAAAGCAGCAGCAGCAAAAGGATGCAGTTCTGGTGAGGTCAGATAACAAAAATGCCTTTTGGGGGGGGGCGGGTAAAACAAAAACACATTTTGCAGGCTGAGTTGTGAAACACTCTATTCAGTGTCTTGGAGCTTAGGACAGGAAAAGAAAAAGACAGTACTGGGCTGACAGTTTCTGAGGCAATTCCTACCCTACTTCCTGTGGCCCCCCCCCGTTCCCAACAGACAGACTCACACTCCCTCTGTCCCTCTTTGTGCAACCACAGAGACTTTGCTGTACCCAGTGCTGCCTCAGGTCTAATATCTCAGGTCTCCAAGTCCTGCCAGTGCTCAAAGTGCTGTACATTGCAATAACACTGCTCACTCCGCAGCTTCGGGGTGGTGTGCCCTGTCTTGAAAACTTTTAAGACCTTTGACTTGTTAAAGCCTTTGGGTTTTAAACCTTTAAAATTCAGACCCAATTTAAGTCTTGTGATGCAGCCCAATTTTTGCAGTCTATGTGTTCTGTACCTATGCTTTGCCATCATTAATTATGCCCGTCCATGACTTTGGTGTCATTTGTGCCATCAACTAATGCTGACAGAAATGTCATTGACCCTATTGTTATGAGAAATGAACAGTGCAATGTATTTCTTCTCCCCTTCTGAACCTTTCCTATACACTACCATATGGTTTCTGTACCAAGGGCACTCCACCATCTGGACTGTGGAGCCTAATGCCCTGAGGAAGACATTGACATAAACCAACTTATGTTAAGACCCAGACCCCAGACATACGGTATCAGTGTGGCCATACAGCTGGCCCCAGCAGATGAGGATGGATTACCAAGTCCCCAGTAGCTTTCCCACTTCCTCCCTCCATCGGTGGTCTGGGTTCTTGGCTGTGGCAGGCATGTCCGTGCGACCCCCCCCAGGGCCCAGTGTGGTTAAAGATGCTGCCCACCCTGCCAGCAGGTTCCTGCTGCAGCCCCTCACAGGCAGGAAAAGCTCTGATCGCCCACCCTGAAGCCACTCAGCATACCCTCATAGCACTGCCTCAGCCAGGCAAGGGTGGTCTTGATGGAGGTATCAGAATCAAACCAGTGACCAGTAATCCTTTTCCTTTTATATCCCCTTTCTTTTTGTGAACTCCCTCAGTTTAACCCCATAGTTTCTTAGCCCCAGTTATATTCCTGCCTCCCCCTCCCCACCACAACTTGATCCTCACCACACCTCGATCCCCACCACACCTCCAGGGCCTGAGCCCTGCATCACCTCTTTCCCTCACCTCCCTCAAAATAACCTCTGTTCCAGTCAGGAGGACAGGATGGATATAGGCGAAACCTTTTTACTGTAGATAAAGTCAGGACCTTTGCCTCCAGCCCATTTTTGTTAGTGTCAATGATACTAATGCTGCCCATCACCAGTACACAGAGAAAACATGGATAACCTCTGGTGGCACCTGCAGCGTGTGCTGCCTGGGCCAGCATCTCAGGGGGGTGCTCTGTGTCCCAGCTCTCTCCTCCTCAGGTTGCCACCCCTGCCTGTACAAGTGTAGCTCACAGCCCAACAGCACCACTGTGCCAGCCAGCACAGCCCTGCACCCACTGCCAGGAGACCACAGTGAAGCTTTCAATCACAAATACATGTATTTTAAGAAAAGCTGAGAAAAAATAATGGCTGATGACCTTACAAAACACACAACAAACATTTGCTTATTAGTTTGCACTTAACTTCACAATTCAGTCTTGCACCTTTTTATTTCACCTTTTTTTTTTTTTTTTTTTCCTGCTTCCTCCACTGCAAAGCATTGAGCCAGGCTGCTTGGCAACTAATTCACAGCTGTAGTTGCTAAGGAACCACCAAAGAAAGTAGCTTAGCATCCTGTAACCTGTTTCATTGTCAGAGATGTTTATTTTGCATAAAGGCAATAACTGTACACAAAAGGGTTTATTGAACTTGGATGAACAAGCAAATTATGCAGCATTATTTTTCCTTCCAATAGGTTTCTCTGCTGTCACAAAGCTCCACACAAAGATTTGAGCTTTTCCTCAGGGAACAGGATTTATTTATTGAAACTTGTGCACTCCATCCAGGGCCAAACTGGAGGATGTCGGCTTGCAGGCTGCACTCCATTTTCCCCGAGGAGACATGCATGAGCGATATCTGTGTCCTCTGCCCTTTCTCTCCAGGCATGCTCACCTGCCAGCCACAACACCAGCCCCTACGCTGCCCCAGACCTGACAGCCAGGGAGGTCACAACAGGCTGCCAGCCAACAGGAGCCCAAAATAGCACTGGTGCCAGCAGTGGGGTCATTCTGCGGAGCTCATTTTTCCCTGTTCAGCTGCTGACTGCCCCATCTAGATAGCAGGGGAGGGTAGACTGCACTTGCAAGGTAGGCAGCAGAGCCTCCCTTGCCTGTGTTGCCCTGCAGCCATGCTGCCCACAGTGTCCTGTCTGCCCTTGGCCTCTGTTGCACTGCAAGTCACCTCCACGCACCTCTGCTGGCAACAGATGCCAGAGCAGCACTGGAACAAACCTCTTTGAAACACTCTGCCTTCAGCGAGGAGCAAATGCCTTATCAGCCACTTACCCCAAACAAGGAGCCTGACTACATCTCCTTATTTTTCCTTGGGACCCAGTTCCTCCACTGGTCTTGCTCTGGCACTTTTTCCTGCACCCAGAGCCTTGTCTGTTGGTGAAATTTCTGACATTTCTTCAAATGCTGTTTGAACATCAGTAGACAAACAGGAAGGGATGAGCTGTTCAAGGATTACAGCAGCTACGCATTTGGAGATAAAGAACAAAAATAAATGTAAGAGGTAGTAAGGACTACTGCAGTCCTCCTCAGAGCTCCCACGTAACACTGCCCATACCACCTCGTTTAGTAACTCTGCTGTGCCCTAACACTGGCTGCTGACATAAGCACAGATTTGCAGACTTTTGTGCACAGGCTTCTGGAGGTCCGTGGACCACTTCTAAGAGGCCCTACAAAATTAAGTGATAGAAAGAAACCTATCATCAGTAAGCATAAATTCTTCACTACATCTCCACTGGCAAAATGTTCAGGGATTTGCAGATCAAAACCAGGTTGAAATCCAGAAACCCAAAGTCTATATCCTTTACAGAGTCACTCAGATCTCCAGTCCAGGATGTGAAGTGCTGAAGGACTCTTCAGTCCATTGATGTACCACCCTAGTAAGTCCTTTCACTTTTTTTTGTTTGCTTTTTAAAAACACAAGTCTTAAGATGACAAAAGAAGAAAAGTTTCCAACCATGAAATCTAGTGCTGATTATTATACTGATTAGTTCTAAAATGAAAATTGCAGAAATTTCCTTTGCAGGGTGAACTTAAGTTCCATGGGCAGTCACAGTATGGCAGGCTGAAGTACACAACACTAAATAAACCCAGCACATTCTTCAGTGAACAGCAAAACTAATAAAAGTTGGGCTTCCTACAGATTGATGTCCTCTTCTGCTTTCCCAATATAGTAACCTCAGTTACCGTATTCCTTCATGTCACTTATGTGCCACGGCCAGTCATCTTCCATGTGCATGAAGACTGGCTGACTGCTACCAAACATATTGTCAAACAGCTGAGTTATGCCTGCCTTTTCCTCTGAGGCATTAATTCAGGTCTCTTCCCTCTCTCCAGCTATTGATTTTCAAAAAAACCCATTGGGACATATTTCATGTTAAGATTTCTACCATCTCCTTCAAACTCAGATAAATTTGGCCAGCAGGTTGCAGAGTTACCAGGGGAGAGGGAACAGATACATAACTGGAGAGACAGACCGTGTTACCACAGAAACCTCAGTTCCTTAGGAAACATGGCTAAAAGTTGATATACAAGCATTACAGTTACTGAAAAGAAAGCAAGCTCTTGGAAAATTAAGCAATCCACATCTAAAGCTTAAAGGAAAAATGATAAACCAAAGTATTGTACAATATTTACAGCAATTCTGAAGTAGGCACCAGTACAGGAATTTCTAGGAAAGGGCTCCTAGACAACCTATTTCAGGTACTTTGAGTCAGCTGGAAAGATGTCATTGTAGGTTTAATGGAGAGAACTGTGCACTTAAATTTTGTAAAAACTGATGAGAGACACACCATCTCACAGTGTGTTTTGTGGAGCTGGGTTTTTATTACTCTAGCGAGCAATTCTAGATTCTTCCCACCAGCACAAGATTACGACCTCAAAGTGGTACAGCTACTCAGGTGCTAGCATGGGAATTGAATTCACAGCTATATAGCCATAAATTGAACTGCTACCATATAGACTCCTCACAGATGACATTCAACAAAACATGGTGCCATCAGTCTCTCTTCTCCATTCCCTTCTTCTCCCCAGGAGATCCCTAATTGGGGATGTCTGTGTTATACTACCTTATGTTACAGTGTCTGGAGGCTGATGTAACTTTTTGAATGTACTGCAAAATCCAGCTGATAACCAGTCCTAGGTCATTTTCTTAATTTACCATTGATTAATGAGCTATCCAGCTGTTGCAAAATTTTCCCAGTAGACCAATTTGTTAGGTCAAGGAGAGGGGGAAACCCCCCCCCCCCCCCACCACTTAAGTTAGAGATGTTTTGTAGAAAATTTCTACAAAATAAGTGTTACAAACACTAAATTATCCATGTCCAAGTTGTGAAACAATGGCTTGTATTATATTCCCATGGCAATTTTCTGTAAAAAAGAGAGAGGGCTGTAATTCTCTTCTCTGTTTTCAAAGTATGATCTCACTCTCCAGATCTAGTTAAGGACAGAAGCAGCCTAAAATTGTAAGGACAAGAACAGGAAGGGCATCTGTGTACTCTTTTCAATAGTCCATGAAAGACTTTTCACACAAATCTACACAGTAACCTGGTGTGATGGTCCAAAGCAAAACTCTGACCACAGTCATGTGGCAAGATGTGTAAGAAGAGGTTCCAAAAAGAAACAAATAAAATGTGTAGATCATGTCTCCAAAACATACCATTGTTACCCCCTTGGTCTGCTTGGAATATTTGCACTTTAGGAAATTTATACAGCATTTTAATGAAACCATGGCATTTGTTACCAGTGGTATAGTTATGTCGTATAGAAAAAAAGTAATTTCTGGTTTAAAATTATGTAAAAAGGATATTATTCTCAGTTAACTAAAAAAAAAATTAGAAAAAAATAAATTACTTTCTAAAATTCTGTAGAATCAAAACCTGCTTGAAACATGCTGAATTTCAAATATGCCAGAAGCATTCAAAAAAATCCTCTATAAATCAGGATGTATACATACTCACATATTCTAAAAGTTTGAAAGTTGTTCCTGTGAGATTTCTGGCTAACTTATATTGGTTATTCACAAGCTTTTCTGGAGAATTTAGGAACTTAAAACAACAAGTCTTTGACCTTAAATCTAATTTCTTGTTCCTTCTGGAATTATTTCCTGTAATTTATCCCCCAGTCTGAACATAGAGAAAGCAAAATCTTGGCCAAATACCAAGCAGGATCTTCATCATGTGCTTACATATGTCAATTCTGATGATGCATGCATCACTTCCACAGTTTATCACTCTGGAGAGCAAGGCTAGATTCTTTTCTATACAAGACTATTATATCAACATGACATCGGTAATATTCAAGATCAAGATAAGAGAGAAGGGGAGGTATTAATGCTTTGTTACAACAAGGCAAAAAGAAGGATGAGTCTTCGGCAATTTATGGGTAATGGGCTGGAGAGGGAGGGTAGCTGGGATCATTCATGGGGGTAGGGACAGGGCAGGGGAATAGTACATGAAAGGATACAGATTTTCCATTTTCTGCTCAGGCAGGAAAGCAGCAGAGAGGAGCCGTTATAATGCCTAAACTTTTCCTTTTGCCGTGTCTCTGAGGCACTTCTTTGGCTTCTGTCTCTAAATAAGTCTGAATCAGTTGTGATTCAGAGCAGAAGTCAATGCCAAAACATTTGCATCAAAGAGCAGCTAATTCAGACATTGGACCCCAAATGGGTCTTCTATAAGTAGAGTCACTGAGACTTCTTTATGCAAAATGATGAGTGCAAGGATGAGCTCTACTGCAAAACAGATCATTCCATCAAAGCAGTAGCTCTTAAACTACACCTCAGCCAACTGCCGGCTTTCTTCTGGAATCAAAATAAAGCAGTCTATTTAGCTGTTTGTAAAAATAATTTAAAAATACAAGGTGCATTATGTCAATGTGATTGCCCATTTTGCACAAGGGTAATTCTGTAGAGGGGCTTCACCGAATGTACTCTGATGTAAAGGGAATGCAATTAAGCATGAAACTTTAGTATTCTTTGGATAAAGAAGTCACTGCTGCTGCTGCTGCTGCTGCTGCCAATCAACCAGAAGCAAAGCCTGGCCGTAAACAGCTCACAGGCAAACAAACGCTGGCAGAACAGAAAGTCGTTACTTTCGGCTGTTGCTATTGGCATGGTCTTATAACACACATGGAAAGATGTGGCTTATATTTTGCACACTGCATATCAAAATTAGATAGCAAAGAAAGGATACAATTGCCTTTGAAGTGTCTCAAGGGTATATTATTTTGTTCTAGTGCATGAATAACTAAAATAATTGACTGTGAAGACAAAGCACCTCATTAGAGTCCCAGATTTTAAGAACTACTGTAATCATCCAGCCTGACTTCGTGCAAAAACACAGACCACATAGAATGTCATTAAACAGCTCTTTTGTCAAGTTAAGAGCCTCATGGTTGGGTTAGAGTATTGTTCTACAGAAAGATATCCAGCCTTGATTTGAAAACATCAAGTGATACAAAATCCACAGCATCCCTAAGTGCATTGTTCACTGGATAATCATAGTCATTTCTAATCTAGCCTCAGCCTCTGACTGAATCTCTTATCTGCTACATTAAAGAGCCCTCTACAATCACAAATACTCCCTTCCATGCGTTTAGATCTCGTGGGCTGAGTCTCCCTGCTGCAGCAAGCTGCACAGGCAGCCTCTGGATATACTGCACCACCTGACTGAATGCACAGGACGTATAATCAGCAAAGCAGAGTGACTCCTGACTCTATTGGTTTTACTCAGCACTCAAAATCTGCAAGTGTGCCAGAGGTGCCACCTTCTGCCCCTGCCTAAGGAGAAGAATTGCAAGGAGGCTGTGGCTGCTAAACGACTTGTCTGCCTGCATCTGGTTGATAGCGGATAGGGAGTCTGAGGATTGTCTGTGGCCCAACTGAACAGTGCTCACAGGCCATGGGAGATGGTCTGAAACAACAGTATCCAAATAAGTCATCTCACCAGTTCAATAATGATGTAGCCATCAACGCACATAAATACCTCACAAGGCAAAAGCTTGTCCAAAACACTGTTACACACGGAGTTCATTTCCAGTTGTCTGCCTATTTTTTTAAAAAGATTGGACAGAGCACTTTCCAAATGCCCTGACTAATGCCATACACAAGGTCCATTCAGCTTCCCTCTTCCTGCTCTCTGTCCTTCTGATCACACATTCAAGGAACAAGCTCCCTTCCATGCACTCTCGCATTGTAAGTTCATGCTTTGTTGATAATCCACCATAACCCTCGAGCCTGTCAGAGTCAATGCTCTGCAAAATGCAATCTCAGGGCTGTATGCTATGAGTAGGATGTACATTCCTTGTTCCTTGATGGATGATGTTGTATCTGGATGTTAAAAGGTTAACAAAAACAAGCAGCTACACAACTATTTATCAGCATTAGGGAATAGCCTTCAGTAAGAGGAATACTTTTATTTAATTTACTCAAGTATTGCCTCAAATCACAGTTAAATGTCTGCTGCAAAGCCTCATAGCAAATATTATTAGGCAGTCATGCCACATATGTTATGTGTTTTTATAAGATTAGAGCTCACCAGGGTCACTAGAGTGAACAAAGCCATTCTAAAATACTCTAAAATTACCATCAAGAGGGCTCCAAACTCCACTCTAAGACAAATATTGAGACATTTACAATGTTCACCAGAGCAGAATTCTGGCCTCTGGAAAAACTTCATCAGGGGATGAGCGTAGAAAGGTGGAGATGAAAAAATATCTGATGAAAAATTATCTTCTCCTTTAGCACAGGAAAAAAAGTTTTGCAAGAAAACAAAAGGTTTTCCATAAAACCAGAATGCTCCAAAAGTGAAAACATAGCAACAAATTAAAACCCAATACCTTTTTTGATTTAAAAACATGCCTCCAGTGCTTTGTGGGCACGACTGTGAAGGCACCTCTCAGGGACAGCCCCTCAGCCAATCCTCCTTGCCCGCGATGCCCTACAACTACACAGCTGCCAGAGCACACTGTGTCCCTCTCTCATTCCTTCACACATAAGACAGATGTCTGACCTGCACTGCCAGGAAGGGAGTTCCTTCCCACTCTGTAGTGTACACCAGTCTGCAGTCTCAAAATCAGTTTCAGTATAGAGTGGCAGCCACTTCAACACTAGTCTTCAAGGTCATGACATAAAAAATATGCCAAAACATCTATCTCAGCCAGAGTCCCTTTTCTGAAAGTGGCCAGTAGCAGATGCTGCAACATGTAGAGTACGATGTGTGCCAGCATATCTTTCCATCATCAGTGTATTAATTATGCAGGAGTGAACAGAACCAGAGACAGGATCCACACCTTTGGATTTAATAGGAACAGACAAACACATCCTCCAAAAATGTTTATAGATCTTTTTGTGACTCCACTGGCACCTTTGGTATCCACCATGTCCCATGCCAATGAGTTCTTCCTCTGTCTTACTCCTGAAGTGAAAAATCTCCAATTATCTATCTGAATATACACTCCACTAACTTCATCAGGTGTTGATTAATTTTTGCTTTGTGAGGAAAAAAATGAATAATCATTCCATAGATACTTTACATTTCTCTCCAAATTTTCTCAGGCCATCTTCCTCCAAACTGCAGGCTTCTCTTTAGTCTTTTCGTGTATTTGAGACCATTTAGTTAGCATTGCTTCCCTGTGACATTTCTCGTCCTATTTGTTCTTCTAGGGGTGAAATGACCAAAACTGCCCCAAAAATGGATGTGCTAGAGATTTATGTCACATACTAACGGCATTTTCTGGATCGTTCCTTACAACTCCCATAAGGATTGCAAGCATGTAGTGTTGCAAGTCCCTGCTCCAAGTCTTTTCTCCAGCTATCAATCTGGTTTTCCCCAACCTTATAAAATCCAAGGGTCAAAGAAAAGTCAAGAAGCAGAAAGATTTCCTAGAATGAGACAATCAGCTCCAAAGAGAAGAAACAATCTTTCATCTGTTATCAGAAAAATCTTAACAAGACATCATAGACACAGAGCAAAAGCATATTGCTGGGGCAATAGGGACTATGGAAACTACTTCCACCAAGATGGTGTATAGCATGGTACTGGTGGATTCTGTTGGAGGACCTAGGAGACTGTATCATCTCCTCAGGAAGGAGAAAAGGAAAACACAGTGCAACAAAGATAACTGACAAGCCAGAAAAGAGAAGTGCAGCAAGTGAAAGGTACTTGCAAGATGATCCCTTTGGGACTGTGGGTTTTGACCTCTGACAAATTTGAAAGGCTGATTGCAGATCCCAGAGGAAGACCTGGGAAAAGTTAGCAGAAACAAGGAGTGCGACCTGGGATCCACATCTGCACTGTGCGTAGGCCACCAGGCCTCCTGTGGATACCATAGAAAATTACAATGCTTTGAAATTCCAGATTAATCTACAAACCCTGAATTATCTATCACCTAGCCTCATAAAGTCTATAGGATCATCTCACTTGACTCCCTGGGGCCAGGTTTCACCTGTCATAGCTAAAAAAGGGCTTGTAACTTTTACTTTCCCACACCCAGCTCCCTGTCGCTGGGCTAAGAGAAGCAAGCATCTTTTGGATAGCCAAATCACCCATGGGAACAGACAGATGAGTCACATCAGCACATGTTCCAGCACATGATACATATTCCATCAGCAGAGTGAGGCTGGTGGTACACGTGTCACAGCATCCCACTTCTATCATAAGGGTGTATTATCAGCTGTAGCTGAAAGCAGATATAAAAGGTGTAAATAAGTGGGAGGAGGGACTGTAGTTTATTCTCATCTCATGTGGTTACAATAAGTTTTGAAACAGCTTTGGTGGGCAGGTCCAACAAAAATTTACAGTACCTAGAAGTAAATAATTTTCACATTATGATTAAGAGCTATATGAAAATCATAGAGAAAAGAGAGAAATCATTCTGTTGGAAAAATGATCCACAAATGCACTTGTCTCTTATTTATATTTCACTATATTTCATAAACTGGAAAAAAACTCCAACCCAACCCCCAAAATGCTAACTTTACATTACCTGTTCCTGAATCATCTGTTCAGGTAGCGAAAGTCAGTGGAGTTATGTTGATTTATAAACCCTGAGAATCTGTCATCCACATTTTTTTAAGTACTGGAGTTCACCATCAATGTTGCATTTTTTCAGGTGCCTCTGACAACATCCTGACATCGACAAAGATGAAATGAAAACATCTAGTAAAAAGAAACAAAGGGAGGAATGGTAGCAAAGAATTTGTCTGTAGATGGTCTAAGAACATTGTGCCAGAGGGCGTTTTATATTGTTTTTAAATAAATGAAGAGAAATAGGAGATGAGTTTTCCACCTTATAGCCCCATAACAGGAAAAACATGATCACTTCAGAAGAAGGTAAGGTGTAATGGGAATATTATAAAACCACAGAGATGAAACAAGTACAGATATCCTTTAGAAGAGAGCTTGAGAGTGTTTGAAACAGCATTGTGGATTGTAGCTTGCAGCTTGTTTGAGGTGGCCCCACTGAAACCAGTGAAGAAATCTCCCACTGATTTGAATGCATACAAATCCTGACCTACTCCAAACTTAAAATCCCTGCACAAGATACACAAGAGTTTGCATTATTATACATAGGACTTAACCATGAAAGGCATTTCTAGCTCCCCACACTGCAAACGCTTGCACGTTGAATAAACAATGGTCTGCATATCCCAATAAAAGTGCACTGTCCACAGATACTGCTATATTTCTTTCTTACCTACCCACAAAGGCAGATTTTCTCCTGACTCATGTAGCAAATCCATGGTGCCAAACGATGGGATAAGCCTGCATCTAGCCAGGAGGTGCTGTTGGCACAGTCTTGCATAGCAGGAAACAGTGCGGCAGAGGTTGCTCCCCCAGGATTTTGCAAGAAGTCCCGAGGATTTTCCCAGGAGACTGCAAGGCTTAAACATGACTCTATGTTTTTTTCTCCTAGGACAAAACAGCTAGAATTTCTAATTTTTTTAACCTAAAAACCCATTTAAAAGGCTCAGAGAAATTTGGCAAAAAGACTTGAAGGCTCAGAAATATGGAAATTATTTTCTGATACTAAATACACACAGACTAGTAATTATAAGTCTACGATGTATCGCTTCTTTTATTCGAGTGTTAAATATTCTAGTTTTTCTGCAGAAACTCAAGAAATTGCTGCCATATCAAATATCCTTCTAAATTGGTTTAGCTTTGGGTAATAAAACAGAACTGCTGATGCACCATAATTTCCAGAAAGACTGAGGACACAGATGGCAGGAGAAAATGGAGCTGTCAGAAACTATGAGCATTCATATAGACTATCACACTATCTATCCTGATCCTTTTCCCCCAGTACTGTGTTTCTGCAATGTGCAATGCCTGAGAACTATTGGCCTTCAAAACGGAACAATGTGCCTAAGCTTCCACATACACAAGTGATTTGGAAGCCACAGAAGAAACTGTAAAAAGCTATATTTAAAGTATTATTCAAGATAAAGGTGACAGATTTATAAAACTTGCCTCCTGCAGTCAAGGACAGTAATGAGAAATACCATGACATCTGCTCATCTAACATTTCAAGAAGTGAAAAGTCTTCAAATTTAGAAGGAGCGCAGGTCTATAGCCAAGAGCCGTGTTTGGCAATAGATGCATATCTGTTCCTTCTTCCCCTTTTTGAGTTCAGCACTGTATTTATAGGCATCAAGCTATTCTACAGAGTGAGAAATTTAACTTACTTATGATTTTCTTCGCTGAGATTAAACACCTAAGAAACTAAAAAAGAGAAAGAGGTCTTTAAACCATTCCCTCAAAGCAGCACAGGAGATCTGCCACAGCATCACTGCCAGAAGCCAGGCTTCTGTCACAGTCTTGCTCTCACAGTCAAAAGAACATCTTTTAACTGAAGATATTTTTAAAATGTCTTAAGGTATAAAAAGAGAAAGAAAAATAACAAAAAGCAGTAACTTACAAGAGGTTATTTTCATACTATCCGAAGTCAACCAACCAGCAGATACAATCCCATATCCTCCATATAGGCCTTCAGTGGCTTTTTCTGATGCAGCTGGAATCTGAAAGCCAATAACTCTGTCAACCTGGTTCTTGCCACAGCAGGAATGAGCCAAACTGAAAAGAGTTAGGGACGCATACAGATGGGAGAGCCTTTCCAGGTAGTGTAAATGAGCAAGGTAGAGGTCTCACATTGAAGAGATAATGAAACAAAAAAGCAACAGGAAAGAGAGAAGGGTCCAAATACAGAGAAAATAGTCAATAGGTTGTTTGATGGAGAGTTCATGATAGATTTCATGAGTGTTGTTTCCAGATGTATTCTCATTTAACCGAGAAGACTGAAGAGGTCCAGAAAAGATGAGTATGAATCTCACACTGATACATGATTTGATAGACACGATTAGATCGGTAACTGCTTTCAGAGCAGTTCAGAAAGAAACAGAAATTTGTTTTAAGTTAACATGAAATATTTTTTTATTATTATTGATGAGTTTAAAATAAGAGAGGATTAATGTTACAGGTTAGAATACTTCTTTTGATCCAAAATGAAACAATGCTTCTCTGGATGGTCTTTATTTTAAAAAATAAAATAAAGATATTTTCATTTAAATATGTCTATATTTTAAAGTGTCAAAACAAAGCATATCCGCTTTTCCTCCGGAACACTTTAAATAACTTTTTTTCCATATTTCAGAGCATATTCTGAAATTATATATATTTTGGTCAAACATACATTTTGGTTAAACCAAATCTGGAATTGTTGCTTTTGTTTAAATAATTCAGAGAGTATGGGTGAGGCAAAACATTAGGTCACTTCTAGCAACAAGGCCAAAATAAAGTGAAAGCCATTGCAGAATTTGGACTTACATGTCCAAGAACTACAGTCACCATATTTTGATTGGTCAAACTATGCCCTGCCCGCCTTCCTAAACTGAGGTAGTACTTTACTTTAAATGCTAGACAGCATCTACTTTATAGAATCCCATTTGTCCAGCTGAGCAGATCATTAATTTATGGACACTATAATTTTATGGAAGCATCTGGTATTAGGAAGCTAATTTCCTTAGCTGCATATGTCCTATTTCAATCTTAATGTGTCTCTTCTGCAGTGTAAAGGAGAAAAATATGTATATTTGAGCTTAATAAAATACCATTTAAGGACAGACAGAAGAAACGTTTGTAATCTGATTGCACTTCAGAGCATCTCATTAGCTGGATCCACCCTTCTCCACAGAAACAGTAATTCCTATGGGCAATAAATTTTCCTAGATCCTGTTAATTATTTTCTCCCATTACACTTATTTCTATCTGACACATATTCACTGAGGAAACTAGTAAGACAAATAAGGACATAGCCTGACCAAATTTTAAAAAGATTTTTCAAAGTATTGATAATGGTGGTATATCAGACTTGCTCCCACCCGTTTTAAAACATGGGCCGTTCAATTTTTTTTCTTATGTCAGGACATAAGGATGGCATGACAGGAAGAAGACCAAAAGCAGAGCAGCTTTCCCCTACACATAACATTTGCTCTCCAGTCTTTACAGCCCTGGTTTCCCATCCATACCTGCACCTACCTCCCTTGAAAGTAACCCGGGAACTTGGAAGTTCACCCCAATTTAGCAAGCAGCTGATAGACACCAGTGTAACTATCCGGCATGCCAGAGAAGCATTTTGGAGACACAAAGACTGCATTTCCAGACAGAAAATACAGTGTGTATTTGCACTTCTGATTCATACACTCAGATGAGACTGTGAGAATACCTCCAAAGGGCAAGGAATGAATGGCTGCTTTGTTTCGCTGTCCTCTCTCCCAGCCACCTGCAGGACATCCAGACGTCGCTGTCATAGGCTGGCCAGCATGCAATGTGAGCGTGTACCTGGTACCGCCAGCTGGATTTGCGGCTGATGTTTCTCCATCAGCAGCAGTGGAGGTCTGCAAGCACAGATCTCTCCTCTCTCACAAGAAGGGAGTCCCAAGGCATACGCAGCACATCCAGCCCTCCTTTACGGAGTCCCAAGGCATACACAGCACATCCAGCCCTCCTTTACACCTTGTTCTCCTTTTATCCCTCCACCGTTCAGGGTGTTTCCCTTCTTTCCCTTCCCACTTTGTCACATATACTAAAAACCAGCAACAATTCTGATAAGGAGATGCTAACATTGGGTCCAGGCCAGCCATGCGCACTTGAGCTTCAAGCTGTTTCACACATTTCATATCTGATTCATACATTTTCAGGTATGTTGAAAATACAGTTCCTTGAGGTTACTGTTACTGTTGGCTCTGGTAATTCATCAACATACGCTTAGCAAGAGAGCGACTCTGGGTTTCTATTCTAGGTCACTTCTGGTCTCAGTATACTGTCTTTGAAAGTAAATAGATGCTAGCTTTCTAAAATGTCTTTGCAAAATTAAAATTGAGTAATATAAAGTAAGCGAGAAAGTTTCTCCAAAGTATGACCCTAGTATATCCATGCTCATTGACTGAAACATCCTGACTGTTAGATCACAAACAGGAGGGGAAAACATTCAAAGTTATTATGACAAATAATCGCTCCCCTTTAGCACCCTCCTGTATGCTTTGTAGAAGGTAAAAAAAAAAAAACCATGGTTTTGCATGTCTGTAACAACAATATTGCTCTTTGCAATATTAAATATGCATAGAAAAAGACCCAGGACACACTTTCTACAGGTAATGTGCTTCTGAGTTGTTTGTTTAACTGGTTTATGATCATAGTTTTGTTAGAATACATGCGACTGCCCCAGGACAGCCTAGAGACATCTGTGAAACTCCACCTTCTTCCACACAGGAATTTCCGTACTGGGTGGAGAAGGTATTGCTAGAGTTTGCATACTCCAGCCTCAGCAGATACGATGATTTCAGATTCAGAGTTTTGAGCTCCAAGGTCTTCTAGAGGTCCCTTATATATGAGGTTTTCAAGCTCCCTCAGGAAATCCATTCTGTGGATAATAAAATCTTTCTAACTCCAGGAGAATAATTCCTTCTCAGCCCTGGCAGTGGAAGGACAGTGAGATGCCCTGTCTGACCTGCACTGTTATCTGCATTATGTCACTGACAACACAAAAGAGCTACGAGAATGGTGCAGCAAATCCCTCAAGTTTTTCATCTGTGTACTGATCCCTAGACTGTGCTCCACTCTCAGGGCTAATGTGTAGGTATGTATGTGTATACATACACACACACACACATGCACACATATATATAGCACATGGGCAGAGAAAGAAAAATGCTTAGGAGCTACTTGAGGTGGAGACATAAGGAGCACTGACCAGAACAATCAAGGCATCCCAGACACTGACAGACAGAAACCCACTATTTTGCCCCTGCCAGGACTCTGGAGAGCCAGATGTGCTGGGGCTGGAGGGCGTGGGGTGGAGACCACTGCTGTGCGGTTGCAGGCAAAAAAGCAAGATGTTCCTGAGGGCACTTGCTGCCCCTGTGCACAGGTTACAGGGGAAACGATGAGTCTGGCTGTCTTGGTGTCCTGAGCCCATCACACTACATTCGCCTGCAGAGCCCAGGAGGGTGAGCAGGTTGCAGTTCCAGGAAGTGGAGGGGGAAGCAGGGAAAGCTGTAGCTGAAGACAGAGGGGTGGACAGAATCTGGAAGTTACAGATTTTAGGATTAGCTCAGATGAAGGAAGGCTTGGTGAGAGAGAGACAGGAGACACCACCCATCCTCCTCCCCTCCCCCCACTGACTTTCTCGTTGTCTTCTTCAGTCATAGTCCCTTGTACTTCGTTCCCCATCTCAGCCCTCAGCCTGCTCCCTCCCGCAAAAAACCCAGTCATTACCACCACAAAAGGGTTTTGCTCCTCCAAAGACAAGGGCAGAATAAGGCATGCTGGCTCCACTGCTGGAAGCTCATAGTATTCTGAGCCTGGTGAGAAGACATGGATACCCAGCAGTCTCTGGTTGAGGCCGTGAACAGCTGGGATAAATCCAAGAGCTGCCTTGGACTTACTTTTATTTATTTCAAGGTCTAATCTGTCCCTGGCCAGCAGCAACAGAGAGCAAATATGATTTACAACCACCTTTTCTAGTGTAGCCAAAGACTATTCTTTCTTCCAGGCCAGAGATATTTAGTCTGTCCCAAAGCAGTCTTTTTTTCTTTTTCCCTTTTTCTGCAATGCATTTTTTGCCTCTGCTGTTTGATGTCAATGCCAAAACTCCCATTTATTTCAAGCATAGGATTTGTCAGTGTGAGATACAGGGAAAACCAGCAGGCTCCTGGTTTAACATGCACAGGCAGGACATTTCACTATGTGACTAAACCAGTCTCCATCTTTTCTAACTGAACCTGATAGTACAGCAGGCATAGTGCATGAAATGACCCTGCACAGTGTGCAATTTAATGGGCACTGTAGCACCAGGGTGGCAGCGTGGCGTGTACCATACCACCAGTGAAGCTGAAGGCATGTCAGCAGCTGTGGTGGGTTAGTTGTCACATCAAGTCAGCTAATCATCCTCACTGGGCAAGAAGGGAGTTACACACCTGATTTTTTTGGTGGGCTTTGCCACGTGTCATGAAGTGCTACATTTTCCCTCACATTTCTGCAAGCAGTTTCCTTTGTGTCCTCTCTGGTAGCAGAGACAGACATTGATTCGGTGTAAAATGACTCCTAGACAGACAAGGAGCATCAGCTTTTGACACTAGCAGACCCATGACTTCACAATACCCTGCACTGAAATCCCCCCAGCAGGCTGAGCTTCCAGCACAGCTACCTGGCAATGACAGCCCCATCTACCCTGTGATTTAGGGTGCTGCTCTTTCAGGGCCTTACTGCCATAACCCCAAAGGAAACACTAGAGAAATTCAGATACCAGCTTTTACCAAATAATTAACAATATCTTTTCAGACCAAGACAGGAGAGGTAAAAAAGCTATTCAATAAGTTATTCAAGTGACTCCTGGCTTTCCATATCAAACTGCTGAAAAGCATTTTCTAAGTAACCAGCACGTTTCACTGGTTACAAGCCATGGACTTGTATTGACTCTAGTTACTCAGACATGATTTGCATGCTTTTACCAAAAAAATAAAGCTGTTCCAACGTACTTCTCATAAGCAACCTGTAGTAGACGTTGAATAGTGAATTCCTTAAGCATGTAAAAGAAAGTTACCTCATAACCTTTTCTCATGACTAATGGCATTAATTTTGTGTTACCAGAGGGACACTATTATGATCCAGAACACTATGCTTCACCAAATTAGCTATTTGCTTGTCCAACAAACTGGAAAACAAGAGAAGACAGAGCTTTGATTGCTTATAACTCTGAATTATTTTCCATTTAAGTAAGCTTTGGAATGTGAAGCTGTAAGTAGAGTCAACAGGTTATACCATATCACGTCAGATAACACAGAATAGATGGCAGAAGGGATCTATCAATAGCCGAGATAATTTCTAAAACAAAATAAGATTTTGCATTAAAAAACCCCTTTTTTCCTACATTGTTTATTCGGTGGTGTGGCAATTTGCATGTTGTTATTTCAGGTGTGTAGTCTCCACCACAAGTACGTAAAATTGGCTCCATACACAGCCACCTCCCTGGTCGCTGTGGTAAGAGGATGTGTGTGAAGCGGAGCAAAACACGAGTGGCTCTGGGGTCACAGGAACGGCATGTGATGACAGGCATGGAAAAATATAATCATCAGGCAAAACAACAGGCAAAAGAAGTTACAGTTACCTCAACATTTCAGACAAAAACATGCTCCCATGAATCCAGGACATACTTAAAAGCAACTGAGGTCAAATCTTGTGGTAGCTAGTGTATCTTAGTGCTCATGACATTTCATTTCTAGAAGCTGGATGTTGTTGGAGCATGGTTACTTGCAGGACAAAGGCATGTTGAAAGACTGTGCAATGCGTCACACCAGCACAAAAAATGATTAAAATGAGAGACTTGCTAAACAGAAGCTGCATTTCCAACTGAAACTGTCATAAATTAATAACAATTTGGCATGCTATCTAGCTCCCGTAGGCTTTTCAATGACATTCTTGTGTCCTAATGTAGTCCAACCACATACCTCTACTTCTTCACACACAAGAGTAGACTCCAGCTTTAATGATACTGCATGAGTCTGGTGATGATGAAAGTGGGTTAGAGGCAGGAACAGCACCTTTTGGACCTCAGTACACTGACTGTACTGTAAAGCCTTTCAGATTACTTGTTTAAATCTGTAATGTCTCTCACAGGGGGTAGCATCAGTTGCCATGCTGAACTCCAGGATGGCCTGGGCTCCAGGGCATGCTGTGGTAGGGCTCTGATCTTTCTGACGGGGCTCAGAAAGGAAAAGCTCTCTCCATCCAAGAAGGGACTAGACTTTTATCAGAGATAGAGATGGGATTTCCAGACCACTGTCTTGACTCGGCCGGTTTTGAAATCAGTAAGCATAATTCCCAGTGGCAGCAGACTTAGGCCAGTGAGATTCAAGTGAAACTGAAAATTAACAATGCCTGTAAGTGCAAGACAGTCCTCGGGATACACAACAGTCCCTGCTTAGCTTTTGTCACTGTTTTGCATTGACAGGTTTGCATATTTTCTTTGAGCAAAAGTCAGATCCTCACTGTTCATGCAAGATGCCAGAGGCCAATTACTTCTTACTATTTATAGAGTTTGTTGGCTCTGTACAGGTTTATTGAAAAAGTGACCCTGCAGAAAGACCTTTGAAATATAAATGAATATAAATGAAATATAAAGCCATTTTGTTCCCTCTTCACAGATCGCCTGGAAATTTGTTCTGGGTGGAAGCTTTGCTAGACAAAGGCTTAACTGCTGGAACATGACGCCTGTCATAAGAACTGAAGCACACCATGAGAAGGAGAGCTGGGAATTGTTCCACTCTTTTTCCTTTTCTTTGTCCCATACTTTCTTTCATTTTCTTTTTCATGCACACTAATGTACTTTTTTTGTGATCAGTGAGAATTCCTCTTAATGTATGGATCTACTCTGCAAAAATTGTATTACATGTTCCATTTTTTATAAGCTTCAGTGACCCCATATTAAATATAGTCCTTCCTAACTGCCGGTCAAATACATCTTTAGATCAGAGTTAATATCTTTTGAAAGGGAAGAAAGGACTTTCCTTTTGTTGGATCATCAGCAACTAAAACTCCCAAACTCTGTAACATAACTGAGCCCTTGCCACACCTACATTAAACAGGTAGAGCAATTTCTTCTCTCATAGCAATGTACGTCTCAAGGGTAACTTCCCAATCAGTGAAACTCTATCTACTGTAAAATTACATCAGTTGAAGCAGTTCTCCATGACACAGGGGCAGCCCCAGGCCTCAGGGCACTTTGCACTGGACCCCAGGCAGCAGAGTGCGACAGGAGCGTGCCTGCAGAGAGCCTGCAAGAAGATGTGTAATTCAGCTTACTCTCATGTGCCATGCCTCATAGGAAAGCAAGAAAGATTTTGTGCAGAAATTCCTGGCTATGACTCTGAGTAGACAGAAGCAGGTCAATAGAATAAAAATGAACCTTTTTCCTTTTTCGAACTCTAATTTCTCAGTCTTCTGCCACATTTCAAATATTTTCTGACTTTGGATGCTTGCCCGTCTTTTCTGTAACACTAATTTGTAGAGCTCTAATAGTTTTATTGATTTTCTTTTTTGTAATGATTAAAATGTAAATATCAAACTACATGCTATGCTCTGACCAAGGAAGAATGTCCTATGTATCAGCAGACATAAAATGGCTCCAGCAGAGATTGTCGCTGGTGGATATAGCCCTCATTATTCATATAAAACACACTGCTGCCACTGATCATTATTCCTAATAGCAGTAATCCTCCCTGAATGGGTTTATTAAAGTGTCCTCAACATCACTGTGGGCTGTTAACGATCTGCTGGTAACAGCCCATTTTGCTGTGTCTACGGCTTAACCCACATCTATTTCTGCTGTTCCACCCCCCCATTAATCATCCACTGAAAACATTTTTAATATTCGCTCTTGCAGCACAGCTAGAGAAAGCCTTCTGATAGTCATTCTGAGTCTGCTTACTCTGGATCTTCTGCATAAATATGCTTGTAAAAACAGCTTCACGTACCCCTGCCCTCCCAGTCCTGCTCCAGAAACAACTGCGACGGTGGCCTCTCCCAGTCTTGTTAAGAGGGGATCACATTCTGCCTTCCACCTCAGAGACTCAGCCTATGCCTACACTCCCTGCCTAGATACACCACAGCACATTGTAGCACCCTGCTTCCTTGGCTATTCAGAGAGGGTCCCCTTTTGGAGCATACTAGGCTCCAGCCTGAACACCTCCATATACTCCTATAGAAACTACATTGCTGGAGGAGGGGGATGAGAATGCATGCTAATGTGTGCTGGGTCTGATTCATGCACCCTGATGCATGCTGATGCACCCTGATGCATCCTGATGCGTGCTGGGTGTCACTCTGACACAGTGCTGGGAAAAAAAACTTTAGCATAAAAATGGGTCCAGGCTCCTGGAAATAATCTCATCTTCTCAAGCCTATGTAAAACCCCAGAATCCCACCCACATTGTATAACACAGCAAAAGTTTTCTGTATATTTGTCTGCATTTCAGCTTTATCTGAATTTTCTCTTTTGCAGAAAGTATCAATGACTCCAGCCACTCAGCTTTCCAAAGGGCTTGGACCTCTTTTGATCGAAAAAAGTTTAAAAGTCCTCAATTTTTTAATCCTCAGCTTTCAGTTTTCTTCCCTTTCACAGCAATAAAACTAATTCTAATAGAAGATCTAAGTATGAAAATTTCAACTAGTAATGCAATTAATCCTGCTGTTGGATTCCTGCCATCTTAGCTTAGGTGGTCAATTGATGCTTTGCAGAGATACAGCAGGAAAATCTTAGCACTGATTTTCTTAATAACTTTGCTGCTGTTTGGTGTTGAATACTGTTAATAACTGGGCACAAAAATGTGATTCAACTGTGCAAAGAAAATGCACATGATATTCCCTATAATTGTTTTAGTCAGTTAGCTTTTGGATTTTTATAGATGAAACAAACTGAAAACAAAATTTGGAGTAAATGCTAAAAGGCAGAAGGATTAAGGATAGTCTTCATAGCGAGTGATGTTGTTTGACACCTCATAGGAAGAGCAGACCCTTTTTTTGGGGAGAAAAAAAAAAAAATCTGTTGAATTACCCCTTAGTACTAGAAGACTTCTTTGCCTTGCTTGTTAATTACAAACAGTACTAGACTTCTATAGGGTTGCTCTCCCTATTGTTAAACCTTCTGACACCTCTTTGCAACTTGCATCTTTACTGTAATTCGAGGCCACAAGAATAGCAAATGCATCTTTCTCAGTCACCTACATCCATCACACAATATTTTAAAAAGCCAAGATGCAGAGGCTTGGTAGTTACATCTTCTGCATTAACCAGTGAAGAGAAAATTTCACCTAAATCCAACTCCGAACAGACCTTCTCTTCAGCATTCCAGCAGAGCTAGCCTTTAAAGGGGTACTATCCATTTAGATAACTGCCATTAAAGAGCTGTCAGTTAATCTAGTCTGCCAGCTTCGATTTACTACCATGCAACTGTTCACCATATATCTTACTTTTGTCTTAAAATACAGTTCTAATGCAGAAGCTTGGAAAACAGATCAACGCCCAAGGAAGTCCTGGGAAGTAAATTGAATATGAACACCGGTGACAGAAATCCCCAGGTGCATGAGTTGCTTTTGCCTTGTCTAGCTGTCTCTGGTGTTCTTGGACTCATTTGGCTATGAACTTGTGCCATTGGCTTGGAAGATCTTGAAGGTCAAAAGTAACGGAAAGAAAAGATTTCAAAGTGTACCTGGAAGACATCAAATTCTGTTGTCATTGATCAAATTACAGTATAGTTAGACACATCATCTTCCCCAGGTAAATGGCTGTCCAAGAATATAGTTTTTCTTCCAATGACAAAAGATACAAAAAAATTGATTGGAAAGCCAAAAACTCCTATAAGAGATTCTAAAAGAATAAAAGGTATGTATTTCTATTTTATACTTACAAAAGACAAGACCCATGGCCGAGACCTAAGTCTCTGAGCATCCCCCTACAATCAAGAGTTGAATCTGAATCCAAATACCTCAGCATTCATGTTCTATTAAATTGTTAAGCTGTGACTGACTCTATATTCAAGGCATTTTAGAGTTTCTTTCTTTTTTGTTGTTGTTAAACCGACATTGTAAGAATACGCTGAAACTTCAGTTGCCTCTCTCTTCCCTACTGTTTTCATTTGAGATGGAAACTGTCAATTGAAAGCACAGTTTTATTTTAAAATTTTCAGTAAAATCAAAGCACGGAGACAGCGTAGAAGGAAAAAAAAATAACCCCACCCAGTATCTTTGGCCCTTTAGAGAAGGCTTTGTTGCACTAAGCTCAAAGGGCTGGATTTCACCTTTCACAACTGCAATGATTTTAGTCATAAGTAAGGTTAGATGCCTTTAATATGTTTATGCTCAGCAAAGCAGTAATTTGAAACATGGATAAGAATCATCAAGCCCACATTAAGAAGCCAGGTTCCTGTAAGCAGGGATATTCAGACTTTTATTTGGAGCTATTGTAAGAAAAAGCAAATGATGCTTTAGGCTGCCACACACCCCTTCACAGTCATTACAGAGCAAGAGCAGTGAAATGCCATAAAAGAAAGCAATGGTTTAATTTACAGGCTTCTCATTCAATACCCCCAGCTCACTTCATTAGGACCAGATCTTGAGGCCACAGAAAAAGCCACTTACCCAACAAAGTTAGAGACAAGATCCAGAATGATGAATAAATACTTTTGACTAATTGTAGTAAATCCCCAGATTGCATGGAGTTTTGGTGGGCATTTTATCAAAAGGTGTTAATGTCCTGTGGCATTAAGAGTGCCAGGTTTTGTTTTCCCTGAAGGGAGTAAAGGGTACTAGAGGAGTGGCAAGGGTTTCCCAGGCTCTTAGGGAAGCACTGCCTGTGATGTTTTAGAAAGACTCGTTGTCTGCGGTTTCACATGGCGCTCTGAAAGGCTCCATTGACAGGCACCTTCAGAGCACAGTGAGTTAGTGTAGTTATTTGTCCTTTTTACTGGTCTTTCCATAAGTGGTTTTGCATTTATACCTCTCACTGTGAAGGGAAACCTTTTTTTAACTAGAAGCTCCCAGTTACGCTGGTGATAACTCACTGAGGCATGGAAGGTAAGTTAGGCAATGGTGAGAGTCTCTCCAGACCACCCTCAGTATTTCAAAGCCATGCTGTGCTGCACACACCCGATTTTCAGTACTATTTTCCATAACCACACAGCCACCTGGTCTCTTTTAAGAGCAACAGGCTGGTGACTTCTGTTTAATGCTCTGCTCTTCTTATAGGATCTTCAACAAGTCAAAAGCTTGTGTCCAAGAAAAACCTCTGTTCTCACGATGACTTGTAAGAACCAAGGATGTCAATTTACATTGTGTGCAATAGTAAATAACTCCATATACTGAAAAAAAACAGGGAAGCAGCAGATGAGCTAGTGCCTCCGCATTTTGGATAGTGTTTTTTAGCTCATTACACAGGTTTATTCCCAGTCTGAATGGAGCTTACACAGTTCTTATCACTAACATGCTAACAATGTTTAAGCCAAGGTGTGTACATGAAATAATAGTTGAAATAGCTGGTGGTATTTCTTGTAGCAGATACAGTAGTTACAATCCGCGTTCCAAGTTTTTGCTTTATAGTGATGCCAGTCCCAAAGCTAGACTGAAGTTATGTCTTAAGAAAATTTCTTCCAGCTACACCTAAAAGAAGCTGATACAGCGGGGTCATGTAGCTGTTTACTGCAACAGCTTGGGTTTGATTTAATTAGTAGATAGAACTGTTCATATTTCACTTCTAACTGAAATGTTTTGGAAGCGATGCTCATGTGACATTGTTCTATAATAGGGAATTAACTCAAATGAAGCCAATTAAATTGGACGAATCTTCACAAAACTGAACTACAGAAACTTTTACAAGACTCAGACACTTCTTGTACAGCCTCAGGTTGCTCTTTGCTAGTGTCCAGCTCCCCTGTGATTTGGGAGCAGCCAGACCCCCTCGCCTCTGTGACAAAAGAAGAACACCATGAGACACCTGGGTGTTTTGAAAACATCCAGGATAGATACAGATAGAAAGAAGTGGATTTGGTGTGCCACTGCAACATAATCTGGGACTCCAGTACCCTTGTGTAGATATATTGTGTTTAACTGTCTGGTTTAAAGCTGCACAGATGACATATGAAGTATATCCACTAGTACAGCCTAGGGCTTACAATACATGCAGTGGGGCAGCTGCGTAGTTTTTAGTCCCTTAAAGTCTTATCAGCCTGTGAAGAGGAGTTCAGCAAAATGAAAGTTTTAAAATAGAAAAAGTAAGTGACTAAAACTGCTTTAGACAGCTGCTATATGAGGTAGCAGGTGGTGAATCTACCCAGAGGCCCTAAGAAATATTAATATTTAAAACATCTTACATTTCACTAACTTCAGATAAACGTGTGGCACTGTCTGTTGCCTTAAGGGAGTGGGAGCCATAGAAATCAGAATGAATGAATTAGAGAAGGGCTTTCAGCTTCTCTGAAATGGTTCTCTCAAGGCACTTCCCCAGACGTGTTCTCCATCCTCATCAGCTCATCAGCACACTAGGCTAACACCCCACTTGCCTCGTGGTAGCCTCCCCCACCACCAGCCTTTGTCCAGGTCACAGCAAGCCAGACACATTTAGGTAAGTACTACACAATATAAAAAGTGGTGTAAAGTTCAACTCTGTCATGGTTGCTGCCAGTGCACGAGGCTAGCATAGCAATTTTTGGAGTTGGCTGTCATCTGTCACATCAGTTTCACCTGTAACAGCCTGTGGTTCTCACAGAACTGTGTATCTGTAGCCACCACCTTTTTTTTTTGCCATATGATGCAATTCTTTGCTGTTCTGGGCATTGCTGATAGCTAGAGGGCATTATGCTACTCTCTGAAATCCACATAAACTCTATTGTGGAGACCAAGTTTGGCAATTAAAAAAAAAAATCAGGTTAGCTTTTTACCACCTAATGTTACATTGCTGTCTTTAGAATTAAATGCACATCCCCACCCAATTCAGGTAAACGTACATACAATGGTATCTTAATATCAAATCTCTCAGCCTTCTAGGTTTACAAGCTGGTCTTTTTTGGCAGGAAGAGATACATTGCGGTTGTTTTTTAGTGTTAGAGCTCGTCAGGTGCTGCATTGATAGGAGTAATGTTTATTAACCTGCCACTCAAAAAGATGTTGAAAGATTAATTATAAAGTTTTGTTCACTGTGCTATAAATCACCATGTTTAAAAATCCATCTGGCTGCACAAGTTATGTTATTCTAGGGAGACGCTCAGCATTTTAAATGAAACAATTTTTTAGAGGAAAAAAAATACATATCTTCCTCAGGGAAAGCATTAGTAAATTTCAGTGTTTCCTAACTGAAAGACTTTAAATCTTGCAGACTACAAAAAATTCAAGATTTTATTTTTATCCAGGAGTAGAAAATGGCATTTTTAATCATATGGGAAATTACAAGCAGTTCTAATTATACTTGCACTGATATCTTAAACACAAAAGTGTATGCAATAAATTGTATGCTATATAGTATGATATAAAACCACTGTAAAATAAAAAAATTGTGGCATGAGTTTGAAATGATATTAGCAATAATGAGGATGCCACTGATGAGCTAAGCAGTGTTGAAACCTGTATTGGTACCAAGCTTTACATTCTTTCACCTGCCAAGTCACTGCCTTAAAGAATACAAGAAAGTGCTGTTTACAACAGTATTTGACATTTTTCTTGAAAGCAAATTCCCGGAGTCTTGCAATTATGTAAGTATAATTTCTGACTGGTCACCAGTACTTAAAAAAAAATCATCAGGTTTTGGGTTGGAGGGCAGGAGGGGGAGGGTGTTTCATTTGGTTTTTTGTTTATTTTTTATTTTTTTTTAATAACCTCAGTTCCAGCAGGAACAATTCTGATGCATTTAAACACAAAACATGGCAATACTAGTGCATTTCTCAAGAGGTATTTCAAAGTTACTCCAAAACCAGCCTGACACGTGGTTTGTGCAGAACAACATTTTGTCACAAAATTACTCTAGCATCTTAGTACAGTCTAAAGGTAGAGGATATGTTTCTGTCTTCATGAAGATCATATCCCTCCAAGAGTGCAGGCATTCAGTTTTTGTCCTTGCAGATAACTAAATGAGCAGACTGAACTATAACTTATCCTGACAATGCAACTTAGTAGGTGGAGGGGGGGGGGGGGGGGGAAGAAGAAGAAACAAGGAAAAGAGAGATCTTGAGAGTAGATTTGAATGTGCATTCACTGTGAGAAGCTGTTAAAGGTCTGGAAGGCTAGCTGAAGTCATCAGGAATCTCTCTGGTATGGGCATAGGTGGTCTGTTGTGAGTAAAATTTTTATTATCCAGCTACAGTTGCATATTGCATATACAGGTGGGACTAGGCTACCCAGGTTAAGTGTGAAACCATGTCTTCAGCTGGTATTTACCTTAATTTCAAGTTTGACTTGCTGCAGCTCAGCCCAATAGACATCAGCAGATGCAATTCAATGCAGGGCATGGATTCAATCTGCTGCACAAAATTATCACCTTGAGGAAAGACTGAAAAAAGAGGAATGAGCCAGAAACTCCAGAGAAAAGGAGCAGCCGCAGAAGCCACAGGCCTTTCTGCTTCAGGTCTCTTCTTGTCAAATTTTGGCTTCTTAGTCAAGTCTGATGTTCAAGCACCTTCAGGGTTAGGCAGTGTCTTTTGCTGAGGCAAGTGCTGGTTGCTTTAACAGGGTTAATTATAAGTCTCCAGGATCAAGCAGAACTTCCCTGGTCCACACTGTGTCATGGAGAATGCCACCCAAACACTCAGGCTGGCTGCAATAGCCTGGGAGGCCACAGTAATTACCTAGTGTCATGATGACCCACCAGTACAGCTTTTGGGATCAGAATTAACATGGCCTGTATGTGCTACACAATAACAAGCAGCTCTACCACACACCTTACTGTACAGCTATGCCTTATGCTTTCGTTATCTTTTCTGCAGTCTATCTAAAGTCATGTTTCTTAAGTTTCACTTTGGAAAAAAACACAGTTCTCAAGTTTCTCCAATAACTCAAAAGATAGAAATTAGAGAAAGTAACCAAGAATTATCTGAAACATCCAACCACCTCTCTTTTTGCCAGCATCTACTACTTGCAGGCTCAGAGAGGAGCACTCTGATTTCCAAATTCTCTGGCATGACCCAGTAGCACTCCTTGGTGTTTGAACAGTATTGACACAGCAGGAGTCCACGCTTCACTGGCCTGTCCCACTCTCATCGTACGACTTTAATGGCCTTCAGTAACAAGTAATTCAAGGAACACACATAAATATGTTTCAGCAGCTTCACTCCACTGTTCCCTGGGGAAGTGAGACCTATTCAGTCCCTCTAATTGTCCACCTGTCTGTCTCTCTCCTTCACCTATAACAGCTTATTCAATTTTGCCCATGTTTTACCTGTCTATCAAATGTGGTTGAAGGCTCAGAAATAAAAATCTCCAAGAAATGTGAGAATTCGCGTTTGGATAGAAGACTGATTAAATCACCTTTTGAGGGGGTGAATTAAAGCCACCTTTCCCTTATCAAACCAGAGAAGCTTCATCCAGTTGGCCCATAAGCACACAAGTGCTGGCCAGCTGATCTGCACATGCCCAGCTTCCAGTCAGCAGTAATGTACACTGGTACTCATCTGGACCAGTGTGAGGGGAACTGGGAAGGCACTGGTGTGGGGGAATGGCACTGCAGAGAGCAATGTGAAGGCCATGGGAAGAAGGTGAGATGCTACAAAGAGAGGGTTAGTAGTGTTTAGAGCACACACAACACAAATCCTTTGGGAAATCAGGCTTCATTAGTTTCAAGGATTATGGTATGACACATATAAACATAGACAGTGGGGAGGAACCCCAAGTACACACTTTGTGGTACACTGATGCAATAGAAACACATTTTAACTCTGTGCCATATTAAAAAGAAGTGACACTATGAATACTGATCAAAGCACAAAGCCATGTCATCCTATGGAAATAGTCTTGGTCTAGACAGTCTGAGCAGACTTAGTTCATTAAAGAAGACACCACCCTCAGCCAAGAATTTAATGAGGACTTTCACAACACCCAGGCAAACTTCATAACTGGAATATTCAAATGTCTGAGTTGATAGTGAATAGTGCTCTATTCTCTGCAACTGGAAGTCAATATTATCTTCAAAATTAGCAAGAACTCAGGATCTCTGGAACATGAATTCTTAACAAAACTTTCTCCCAAATTATGAGCTCTCGTTCACTGTAATTTTGTTGACTAGAGAAGATTCACATTGAATGCCAAGTGAGCAGCACCACTGACCTCAATCAGAGTAGAAGCTGAACAGTAATCTAGAGCAGTTAATTTTTTTAAATCAAAATTTGCTCATCCAGAAGACAACCATTAGAGCAGCCAAGCACTGTGTGCCATCAGCAGCCTAGTGCTGATCCCCTACAGACTGCTAAGAAATGGAAGGTCTCCTCCAGGGATACGGTAGACAATATCATGTCAACATCCATACAAAGTTTATGCCTGGTCTGAATGTAGATTAGAGGCCATCATTCCAGCAGCCTTATTCTAGACAGGTTTGTGAAGGAGAGCCTTTGTGTATACAGAAGAGTTAAAAGTTTGGTACCTCATGCACACCACCAAAATTTCAGACATTCCCTAAGCTTTAAAATAACATTCCCCCCTCACCCCGCACCCTCCACCCCCTGCTTTAAGTACCCCATCCAAGAGAATTTTATGTTTTTCTCTTTCAAGATATTTAGTTTGGGGAATATGTAATTACTGTCAAAAAATGTCAGGCAAACTATGGATAATAACATAAAATTTTATGAAATGCCAAATACTAGCATAGATCTATTAAAACTAACTTCTGTGAAGCTTGTTGTTTCTACTTGGCATAACTAGCATAATTCAAAATACTATTGTCTCCTGAAATCTGGAAGAACTCCTATCTGCATCATTTCTGCATTCTCTGCAGTAAGACAAGACCTGGCGACCTTGGAAAAGCTCTTTCTGAATCCAAAGTTTGCATCCAACTTCAGTTTTTAAAGGAAAGCCATCATCCTGACTGGGTTTTGCTGAGGATGGTTTGGCTTGGTAGTTCAATGTTTCAAACAAAGCAGCTGTATTTATTTGCTGTTAGAGAACACCCATGCCTACCAGCATTTAGTTGAACCCTAAATTACGTTTAGCAATACCATAGAACTGTACTCCAGCATTCTGGAAACACACTGCTAAAATCCAGACGGTCTCTTGTTAAAGAAAATCTTCTTTACACTTCTGCATTCTGAACTAGCTCTTCCTTTGCCATTGAGGGCAAGGGCTTTCCAGAATATTTTTGACTTGGGTGTTGAGATGCTTGAAAAGACCAAGTAGTATCACTACAAACAACAACGTGTAATAACACAAATAATAGAATGAAGTCATAGTACAGTCAACTTAAGAGTCTATAGAGCCAACATACAACCTGATACACACTAGGCAGGCCAAACGACAGCACTGAGTACCTGGCTTCTACCCTGAGCAATGTAAATACAAGGATCATAGAAGGTGATAAGAGCGGAAACATCTTATTCCAGGGTTCACAGTGACCATTTCCAATTTCACTGTTGCACAGAGGGACCCCCTCTTCCCATAGGCAGATTTCTGACTCTCAGAGCTGTTTCTAGCACCTTGTCCATTGAGCCTAATTTGAATAGGTTTAAAGGATTAAAGGGACTGGTTCAGAGGATTAAAAAGAGTAGTTATTCTCTTGCTTGTAATACAACCCCAACATGGCCAATTCTAGCAGAGCTGAGTTACTGTTAACAATAAAAAGCAGCAGTGAAGGCAAAAGCTGTCCAGTGGCTAGAGGATCTGCCCAGGACTTGGAGGATGCAGGTTCACCTCCTAAAACCACCATGGACAACCTTGGGCAAGTCGCTTACTGCTTGTCCCTTGGCTAGATGGGGAAAATTAGCATCATGCTACCCTACAGAAATATAAAGATAGATTGAGAAAGGCAATGGGAGTTGTATGTATACTTAAGACATTTTTCCTGATTAAATCTTTGCTAGTTAAGGACCCAATAGACTATTCAAAAAAGCAAGATAAAATGTACCCCTTTATAGTACAAAAATATGTGTCAAAACTACAGGCTATGTAAGACAGCAGCTCATTAAAGCCAAGACAACCTGAGTCACGTACAAAGGCCATTTAGGCTCCAAGAAGTTGTTCTGGTCTCTCTCTTACAAAGGTACTTACAAACACCAGTACTAACTGACAGCCTAAAGACTGTGGGCCACAAGATTTGATAACAGCATAACTCAGAGATGACTATTATCTTCCAATTTTGTAAAGCCACAGATGAAGTGAAATCCTTCTCAGGATGAAGAATTCTGGGAGGTGTCACTCACACTGCCTTTGGCTGGGACCAAGTAGAGTTGGGCTCTAGAAGAGTACATAAACAGATTAGGGAAATTAAGCTGGCTTGTAATTTACATGCATGCTGTTCCATAAACATGCTCAGAGTAAACCCATCCCTCCCATCATTCTTTCAAATACTGTATTTCTTTGTCCTGACCAGCAATTTCACGCACACCACTTTTTTGGCATCTTACTTCCTGAGACAGACTGACCCTCTGCTGCCTGTGCCTCATCTGTGCCTCACAGGGAGACATGCCAACCACTAGTTTCCAACAGTGCCAGACTGCGTGAGCCAAAAAACTTCTTCATAAACTAAAGAGTGGTTTTCACAGTGGGAAATAGCTATATTGATAAATTACAGATTTTAAACTTAGAAATAAATACATTCAGGAACCAATAGCATTCAGAAAGTATTCCTGGTATTCATTGACTTGCAAGCTGAGAAGATTTCTAATGGTTCAAAATATACACAAATGCATCTAGACTGCAGTTCAACTAAGCCCCCGAATTAAGAAGTAGTCCAATCCATCTGTTCTTGCCTTTCTTATACATTGAGGAAAATAAAGCATAGCATGGTGATCCTTAGAAAAGTACCTTTCCCCAGGGCAATTAAATGGGTCTTAATGTTCAAAGTTTTGGGATGGTGCTCTGTTCACTGAAAACTAACAGCTTCTTTGATAGGCAACATTTGCTTTGTGGCAAATCCGTTTCCTCTAGTTCAAATCAAATAATGAAAATGTTAAACCTAAGCATATGCTCCAAAACAATACTTCAAAAAATAATTTTTATATTTCATTTTGTAATAATCTTATATCCCTAAAGCAAATAATGTACAAAGAAAAGTCCAGCAAGATTTGTAAGAAGCAGCAATAACATATTAGCCTAACTGCTACTGTTGGGGGAAGAAAATAGACAAGAGTTAAACAAAAATAATTTTTCAGGTCTGAAACAGAAGCAGTAAAATATCATGATAAATACAGGTAAAGAACCATTGCCCAGTTTCAGCTTAATGTTAATCAAATAAAGACTGGTCAGGTTTTATTAATTCAAAAGAAGAGCATAACCCCCAGAGCAAGTCTGATCTCTAAATGATGTAGCACCGAACAACTGCAAAGGCAGTAGACTTGCGAAAGACTGATGGATTGTTTTCATTAGGGGAACATGTATTTTTATTTCCTTAAATAAATCAATAAAAAAGACTAGCACTAGTTGCATATTCCATGTTCTTTAGGGTTTTGGCTATTTGGCCTCAGTAAATAACTTCCTAAACTATGCCATATTTGAGTTTAGACTAAAACAAGATTACAGCCTGCCTCACTCAAGAGATTTTTCCCGGACTGTTGAGTGTTTTCTTTGACATTTCTTTTTAAAAACAAGTTTTAAACCAAATAATAAGACTGAGCTTATAGAAAGTCTATATCGTATTAAAACATTTGAGACTATTACACTAATTTTCTTCAGACCTGGCTTTTCTCCATTAAAGCTCAATGAAATACTGTCAGCCAGCTGCCTGCTTTGCAAGATCATGAACCAATTGCACAGAGATTGCTTTACAGAGCGAAGAAAGCTTTTATTAAAACTCTGCAATACACAGCTCTTTCAGCATCAGTAGGCAAGTAATCCCTCAACTGGCCCAGCTGAGAGCAAGATTTGTAAGCTGTATGCCCAACGGTATTGTTTGTTTGTACTGCAGTAACACTTAAAGGTACCATGTAGAAAACAGGACCTGTTTGTCTAAATACTTCTCATGGATGGGCAAGACAGATCTTTTAAGAACAAACTGGAATCTACAGCCACACATTTTACTGTAGGAGAAACTAGAAGCAGAGATCAATAAATATTAATGTTCTCACACTTTTTCTACATTGAGGAACTGCATAGACAATGTCAATAACAATTGCAGAACTAAAACTGAAACAGAATGACAATACTGGTAATTACAAAATTCCTTTTCCCAAGTAAGGTATTTTGCTTGGAAAATCCTAACAGACTATTTCAGTTTCCTCCTCATCCCTCCAGCCTGGTGTACTACCATCAGCACACACTTTATAGGTCCCACTTTTTTACTGACTATCATCAGAGGACTGAACTGTAGCTTGTAATCATCTGTTGCAATCAGCACTGAAGCCTACAATGGGAAGGCTACGTAAGAATGCGATGGTCAGATTTATGATGCTGTTTGGTTAATGTTCCTCTTGATTCACAATTTATACATTAGTACAATCAAAACAGGAAGTAAATACCAATTGAACATCAATCAGTAAATTGCTATAATGCAAGTCGAGGATAGGACACCACAGGGATTGTGTACAGTAAAATAAGTTAAATCTGATAACGTGGTACAAGAAGTGCTAAACACCCTAAAGACACTTATTAGCACACTGTGACTCATGCTTGCCTTAATGAGATGGCCTGGTTATCTAAATGCCTTTCAGAACAAATTTCCAGTAAATAAATCAAGAATAACGTAGAAGTTATTTGTACAATAACTTCTGTTAATGAAGAATTAAGAAGTCCACCAAATTCATCCCTTCCACAGACCTCAAGCTGAGGTTTTGTTTTGAAAGTACACCATATAACTGTCATTATGTGCCTTGTATTTGTATTTTCATTATTTCCACCTATACTGCTGCCAATTCCACAAGGAATATGTCTCCTAGTATTCCTACTGATATACAAATACAATGCTTCAGGCTCTAGGCAGAAAATAAAGGTCAGAACAAGCTAGCCCATTTATTGATAAACTAAGACATAAAAGGAGCTGCACAGTGCTGTGTTAACATTTCTCAGATCCGAGCTGCTTTGTAGCCAGAGAAAGGTTCATGAACATCCTAACCTGCTGCCCACCAATGCAGTTCCCATAACCCACCATATTATTTCTCACATTCATCAAGCTTTAGAAGTTAGACCCATGTAATTAATCCCATTTAAAGACTAGTCTAGTTAATTAATGAAACTAGGCTTCATGGGAACACCTCTGACTAAGGCAGGATTATAGGTCTGAGCTCCCCACTCCTCTAGGTTGAATCACCCAACAGCCCTTCCACCCATACCCAATATGGGTTCTGTTGGGCAAGGACAGGGATCCAGAAATGAGTCAGGTATCTGCCAATGAGTACATTTAACATAAAACTGAATAATAATAATAATAAAAAACCACACCAAAAAAACAGGGATTGGTTATTTAAATGAAAAGAACCAGAGCTTCAGGTGCCTCTTTTGGAACAACTCGAACAAGCAGCCACTACGTCAAAGTCTGAGCCTTTTAAATAGCTTCAAGGTTTGGGAACACAAATCATTGAAATTCATAGATTTTCATATGCTTGGTTGGCAAAGTCTTCTTGTACTTTTTAATTCTTTCATAATCTGTTTTCCATTTCATTTTTCCTTGGGCCTTCTTAGTTTTATCTGAATTGAAGCCATGCTTGAATTCAAGCCATGCTGTGTTTCTTTTTTTTTTTTAAAAACAACAACAACAACAACAACAACAACAACCCACCTGTACCCCTGCTTTGATATCATAACTAACAACTGAGTCTCCTTCTAGTATTATGCTGGTACATACAACTCAAACTAAAGAAGTCACATATTAATGCATTGGTTTGACAATCTGATGTACAAACAGGATGATGTGAGTCAAATATGATAACCTAATTATATAGAATTTCCTTTGCATTTTCCAGGCAAAAAAAAAAATCAAGAGTTCAGTAATGCGTTTCATTCAACTGCACTTTTTCACTTTCTGGGTCTGGTTATTTGTTCTGTCTGATGTCTAAGTTGTATAGAAATGATGTATTAAAAAGGAAAAGAAATCTTGACAGTTTGTTACCCAATATTCAAATAAATGAAATCTCTTTTCACGAAGTACTTTCAGCACTAAGCTTATCAGATCACTACTGGCTGAACACTTGCAAGACTGAGGGCCTCCGGCTACAAAGCAAAGTGTTTCCTGAAGTGATTAACGTCAGCCTGAGAGGAGAGAAAACAGTGTAGCACTTAAAATTAGAATAGAAAATAACAAAATTAAGCTCAGTTAGTTGCACTAATGCCAATGATGATGAATTTATGAGAAACCCTGAAGACAACAACAGTATGTCATATTGCAGAAAAACTAGACCCTGGAAAGCTAGCTGTTTATGCCAAGATGGTAAGCAGATTATGTCATTGTATTCTTATGCTATTGTTCTAGACAAAAAAAATACATGGAGGCTTACATGGAAATTGCTGATACAAATGCATCTGCTGTACAAGCAGTGAAGTCCAGAGAGCTATAACCAAGAATGAGCAGCCTACACCCCGATTGTAGTAGCCTCAAATTCTTGTGTGATGCCCTCATTTTATTCTTTGAGGACTTTAAAAAGAAAAGGAAGATTTGCTTGTAATGACTATAAATAGGGTTCTTCTACTGAAACTCCTTTAACTGGAGGTCCCTTTTGGCTCCTGGCTCATCAGCCACCCCATACTGTGATTCGAGCCATGGCAGAGCATCCCACTGTGTTCTGTCAGGGATTGTATAGTTACATCAATATGCAGTATTGCACAGTAACAGGACAATTGATCTAGATTCTTAAGAGAATCCACCAGCTTTGCTGCAAGCTTCCATGCTGACTTTAGAGAAGCTCTTTCAGAGCCGTATTTCAGTAACTTGCATTTAAACTGTTGATTAAACTCAATTTTGCCTCTGCTCAGTCTAGTTTGTCTGTTGGGAGCCAAACCTGGAGACCTTCTTACATGTGGTTAGCTACCAGGTACTACAACAAATCCCAAATGTTGCCTGAAGTTTGTAGGAGCAAATATTAGTCTTCTACTGCTATGATCTACATATTTTGCAAAACAGACCCAGGGGTCCTGGCAGTCTCTAAAACAAGACATTATAATTCATCAGGAAAAGAAAACAGTTTTATTTTAACCATGTATTCTGATGCTTATTTTCAAAGTTACATCAGAGAGTGTCTACATTAGCATTTTACTTTGGATGAGAGACACACTTCTGAAACCAATCTCATGATAGTCCCTACTGCCAGTATTTTGATTTGCACTGCAGGTGCATTTGCAGGTGGTCTCAGAGCATAAAACCAGATTCCTTTTGGATGAAACTAAACCAGAGGATACACTCTAAGAGCACACCTAATACTCTTTAAGCACCAATGGACTTTCAGCTCACAGGACCAGACTGGAGCTTATCAAAAGTGTAAAATATATACATATACACACACACACATAGATTGATATACAAAAAATGCACATAGTGTGGATGCTGGGTCTTCAACACCAAACATCTCAATACATCTAGACATTAGGAGTGATCCTATAACTATATTTTAAAATATTTGAAAGTTACTCAGCCATACTCATTATTTAAGTAAGAGGAGCAGTACAATTTTTCACAAAGTTAAAACTACATAGAGAAGAAGGCGTTAGCCACATGCAAGGGACTCGGCAAAACCTCTCAGCTCATCTGCTGGAGAGCCAAGACCTCCATCAAGCACCTGGTAAGAGAGCTCAGGTACCTATATACAATAAGTTCAGCCTCTACAAAGTCCCATTGTGTTTCCATGGCTTTAGTCACCTTACCTCAGTTTTCCTCCTACACAGCCACCAGCAACCATATCTGCAGATGCACATCCCTGGCTGAGACCTTCCAGGTGCCAAATTCTGAAAGAAAACATAATTGAAATCAGAGTTGGACCCTGTCCTTTTGCTCAGCACATATGCTTCTCAGAAGCACTCATCAGGACTCTCAAGCAGCTATTCCAGCTGAGTGAATCTCAGCACCCTCTGCCACCCCACTTTCTTTCTCCTCCCTCCTTCTCTTACTCCTGCTTTTGTCCTCTAGTTCCCACTCCCTCAGCACGTTAGAGTCCTTCCTGAGCTGATTCACGTTGCTAACCCAGTAGAAAACTGTTTTCCTTTTTCTTTCTGAGGTAGGAGAGGGATGACTAAGCTAATGTTCTGCAGGTTGAGTGAATTAAACCAACTCACAAGGAATGTAAGGGACAAAACCAAAGTGAGGACAGAAAGCACGTAGCTATGACAGACATAAAGAGGAAGAAGTCCTCCTTCAGTAGCTCTCACATTAGGCCACCTGCAACAGTTTCAGCCCAGTTATCTGCAACCCCCATACCTTTCAGAGCGTTCACAACTGGAAACTATCTCACAGCACCAACAAGCAACGTATTGCAAACAAGATTCCTGTGCTCCAGGACTATGTTGTCACAGAGAGGTCCTGGTAAACCACAGACTACCTCAACTTCTTAATACCAGTTTCTCCCACCAGCAGCCAGAGGCTAACCTGTCCCCTTTCTCAATCTGCCCTCAGCTGAGCTGCATTCACACCTCATTTACTGGCTTTTCGTGACCCTTCCCTGGCCAGCATGGGTTTTGTACACACCATACCTTTAGATGTTATAACCACTCTATCATCTACACTTTATAATCATTCCCCTTGGGACACCATGGGAATCAAAACCTTCTCAGTTCAATTAATGGATCAATTGACATTACAGAATACAGGAGCCTAAGCATTTCATTGTCAATTTGGCTATTTCTAGCACTAAGAAAACTTCTATACACAGTGTGCTGAGACAATTGCTGTCAAAACCGGATTGATAGTATTACTGCTGTGTTATTCCAGACAGACTTTTGTGTTTCCTCCAATTCCAAAATGAATATTTTGTTGTATTTCTCCATGTTTGAAATATTAAGAAAATCAAATTAAGAACTGATCATCAGCTTTGGTGATTGTTTTCTAGCAGCCTTTGTAAAACGACTCAGTTGGCTTGTCTACACTGGAAATTTATATCAATACAAGCTGAATTTTAATACAGACTGATGCAGTCTCCTGCTGGACAATCCTATTCTCATACAAACATCCTTGTTCTAGTTTTAGTTTATATTATTTTAGAAATATAATAACCCTCCAATGATATCAATAATTGTTGTGACAGAGGGAACTACTCCCTAAACCCATATGACTACAGAAAATTAACCATCACAGTGTGATCAGTAACACTTCCTGGTGTACAAAGCCTAAGCTGCCCTAATAGGTTTCTCTTCTGGTACCAAGTAGAAACCCCTAGGTGAATGTGCCTGAACCCTAAGGAAGATCAGACTGGTAAGAGTAACAAAATTTTTGCCTTCTTAAAACTAAGCACTTTGCAATCATACAAGCCTTTTGTGCAGAAGTATCTAAGTGTCCAGGTTATTTCAATACTATGAAAACTTCAGAATGTCGAAACCCAGTTTATTTCTCTGTGAAACTGGAGAAAAGAAGTCTTATTTTGATCTTCTTGCTTAACTCACCATCCTCTGACCTCTGACAGTCCTTGGTTTAGCAGGCAGCAGTTGGGATAGGAAGGAGAAGGCTGTTTGAACCCCCAGCTTTCAGCACTGAGGTAATCTCAAGTGCCAAATTTACAAACTTTCAAAAACAAATACATTTTGCTTACCTTAAAAGCTAATGGTTTTACTGCAATCCTATAAACAGGGGCTAGTAATTTTTTTTTTTTAAAAGAAGCAATTTTACTTGAGTATTAAATGCTGCTGGGAGTGATATCTGTGTTCTACACTCTGTTTTTAAGGGGATGTTGGAAAACTGGAGGAGAGGCGGCAAAGAATCACAAAAGTAATAAGGAAAAATGCACAATTGTGAACGACTCTAATAGAGTGAGTAGTGCTGGATACTAAACCACTTTTTTATCTAGTTGGGAAAGGCACAGCAAGAAGCAATACGTAAAAGGTGAAGCCAGGTATACTCAAAATAATCTAACAACATGGTTTGCTAACCTCTGGAATAAGCTACTAAAGAATGGGTAGATTGTCCTCTCCCCATGCTTTTGAATCAAGCACGAATGCCTTTCTGAAGTGAACTCTGAAAGATATTCACCCCAGCCAAGCACCGTATGCAAGTAAAATTCAGTGGCCTGAGTGGGATTAGTTTAGACATCCAGTGATCTGTCCCAAACTCTGAAGAACTGTGACTGACACCAACTAAATTAGAAGCAGGATCAGGCTGCATAAGTTCATTAACTTAGTGAAAAGAGATCTAATGAATAAGTAACTCCACAAAACCCAGCACAATGATTTCTATTTGCACCCTCAAAGGCTCCTCACTCCAGCTGCTTGTCAAGCAGATGAAGCCTGTCATTCACTCTTTTGTAACTCTACCCATTGTCCAAAAACCCTTTTCTTCTATGGAGAAACCCCTTATTTTGTTCTTATGGAGAAACCTTTAAGAGCTGAGAGAGGGAAAGGGAGCCTTTAGCTCAAAACAAAGGGAAATAGAGCTTCTGCCAGCAGGAGGCTAACAAGCAAATGACAATTTCTGTCTCTAGGGTCTGAGCACAATCTCTGCAGGAGGTGTCAAGCCCTGTCAGCTCGCTGCCCTGCCAGCCTTCCACAATGGGTCAGGATGTCTGCTTGGGAGAACAAAACCTTCCTCCTCCGGGAAACCGGCTCGGCCAGCTCCCAGGCACAATGTTCCCTGGCAGGGGCCGTTCAGCATGGTACCCCTCCGCACCCCTGAGGCTGGCTGATGGCCTAAATAACGGTGAATTATAGCTGTGTTGAAACAATCAAGTACCAGTAATGCCAGAAGCAGAGCATGAGGATATGCCATGTGGACCCTGTTTATCATTTAATGTTCTGCATTAAGAGTCATTATATTGTAAAATAATGTAAGGTCTGTGCCAGATGAAAACATGACTTGAATTTGTGCAGCACATTACAACTCCAGAGAAGACCAGGGAGTTGGTTGGCTGCACTAAGGCAAGTAGTTTAACATCAGAAACTCAGCCAGCTGCAGGGGGGCTTTTTCTCTAAGCTTTCTAGGCAACTCCTCTTGATTGACTGGGAGGAGAGGGGAGAAACCATTTCTCTGCAAAGCAGCTCTATTAAATCCATCTCAGCAAAGGCCAGAAAGAATCTTCTCCCATTGAAAACGCAGAAAAAGAAGAAGAGAAAAAAAAAAAAGAGCTAATGCAATCACAAGATGGAAGAATTGCACAAAAAGCAACTCTAACACATGGGCCCTCCTATACCCTATTAATGCATTCACATGAGAGAAAAGACTACAAGGAAGTGAATGCGCTGCAGCTGATACAACACACCAAGTCCTGGTTCAGAAGCACAGAGGAAGGCCTCAGCAGCTGTGGCATTCAGGACTCTTTCTGAGAAACCATAATTCAGAGTCATTCTGAGTTTCTTCTTTCAGGATTTTTCTAATGACATATATTTTTTTTCTGCCTGCTCCTTTTAATTCTTTGAATTCCGGGACAACCACATTTGTAACAGAAGAGAATGGCTGCAGAATGAGTGATAAGGTACATCTGTCTTATTTACTGCATATAAAATGCAGCTTGAGTTCTGTGATAATACATTGCTGGATAGTCATCTCCAATGATTACTGCTACTGGTTTCAAGGGAACCGTGAATTTTGCCCAACTCATGTAAGAAGGAACCTCCCATTAACTTCCAAGGGGACTACAAGCTTTTATACTCAGACCTCAGAGGAAAAAAAAGAAAAAAAGAAGGAAAAAAGGAGCCACCACAGATGCTACAGTCAAATTCATGAAAGTGAACCAAGCAAGAGTTCCTCCTTTATGTGTTCCAACAAACATACTCTTTATTTTTAAATGGTCTTTCAAGACATGCTTCATAATCCTTCTTTGATACAAATAATTCCCTTTCTGCCTCTGCAAGGCAGTAAATAAAAGAATAGCCCTTTTAGTGATAAGACCATCTAAAAGAGTAAGAAGTGTTCTCTTTTATGGAACTGACCTCTTAATGAGTAAAAACAAAAAGATCATTTGTTATAAATGATCCTCTGCCAACAGCCCCCATGCCTGTTACCAATGTCAAACACTTTATGTTCCCCCTCCAGAAACGCTTTGTACTCTTTCCTACTCATTAGAAGATGGCTATTGTAAATAGCACTTCCAGCATTAATATTAAATACGGAAAGAAATATGTTCAAACCAGGTTATGGCTGTAAGGCAAAGAGACAAAAGCCAGGAAATTCGTAAGTTAAACCCAGCCCTTAGCTCACGCTGTTGTGAAAACAAACATGTGGGAGTTAGGGAGCTGCCCAGGGTCAGCACGAAGTGTGTGCTTCCTGGCTTTTGTCAGGCAGTGTCAAAACATCGACCTGACCTAAACACCAGATTTGCCGGGTTTAAAAACGGCCTGGCATGTAGGGAAGAGGGAAAGGTGCACCCACCTTCCCCCTGTGGCTCCCCCAGCTTCAGGGAGGGATGGCGCATGGCCACAGGGCCTGCCCTGGCTCCCAGGGATGGAGAGCATGTCCCAGTGGTAACCCACTGCCTCCTGGGGTGGACACCTCCCAGCACACGCACCGAGGGATGTCCCCTGGGTAGCGAATGGTCTCATCTGTTTGGCTTGTCCTTACAGAAAAAAAATCAAGAGCTTTATTGCAGGCATGCCAAAATTCCCCTTGTCTTCACCTCATGAGCATCACGAGCTCTTTCGGGCAAGAGGCAGGTGTACAGGCTGGGTTTGAAGGACCGTGCTGCTGGGGTGCCCAAGGGAGAAGGGGCTTGATGGGGCAGAGGGGCTGCCAGGGCCAGCCTGCGGCACTCATGCACCCCTTTAGACACCCTGGTGCTGCACAAGGGACAAAACTCCCCATTCTTTCCTAGCAGGAGGGACTTGGGCACACACCATCCCTCACACTGGAGCACAGCTCTTCTTCTCGGCTGCAGTCCTGTGCATCCCTGCAGGCTCAGGAAGCCTCTCCCTGGCCAGCGAGGGGCACCTACCTGGCCCCACAACAGCCCTGGCAGCGTACCGGTAGCTCAAGGAGGCAGATAAAGGGTGAACAGCCTGAAAAATGTTCATTTCATTCTAAAAGTTAAATTACTTTAATGAAAACTGACTTGACAATCAATATTGTAGTAGATTTTCCCAGTATGCAAAAAGACAAACTGGGAGGGGATCAGGAGAGATCAAGGGGAACTTACCTAGGAATATTTTTGCTTCTGTAGGAATAGTTTTTCTTGTTCCCATATGGATGTTATATGTGTAAAATCAGTGGGCTCTGGTACTAGCTTCTAGATCAAGAAGGTGGCAGCTAAGCCCTGCATTGTGCATGAGAGGGAAGAAAAAATATCTTAGTCTAAATCCTTATCTTTTAATCAATATGTTGGGGAAAAAAAGTTGCAGTATCATAACTAGTATCTTATTTAAACTAGGTTAATTAAGTGGCTTCGAACGTCTTATCATTAAAAACACACTGTACATAGTTGTATTTATACTAATTCCTGTCAGTTTAAGTTAAATTGAAAAGAGACTGAATCAAGCTGCACCCAGGCTGTTGGTGCAGCTTTTTGGACCAGTTCAGCTAACACACACCTTCTCCTAACCCAGTGCAGATCTCACCCAGAATACCCTCAGGACACAATAAATATTTAATTATATGACAAATATTTTATCTGCCTCAGGAGGCTGACAGAAATACAGGTGGTCAGCTGAGCGCAAGCTGAGAGAAAACAGGTGAGTCAACCCCATACTGAAGTGTTAGCTTATTATTCCATGATGCCCAGTCTTTGAAGAAACACATCTTTTATAACCTAGGAGAATAAGGAGGAGGCTGCTTATGGAATTAAATGTTCCCAGCTTCTAATTAGAAGGAGCGTAATTGCAGTGTCATTTATAGAGATCATAATAATTTACTTCATTTTCAGGACAGGTACATTTGTGCTGTATAATTTTCATTCATATGCCAACCAAAACAGGACACTTTTTTTTTTTAAAACCCTTTATTTAAAGGTGCATTTTGGCACCTTTCAAGCTGGGAAAAAAATAAATAACAAAGAAATATTAAGCTTTTAAAGTGACAACATGGAAAATTTGAGATTTTTTTGAAATTTTGCTTCTGGTTTTTTTGGTTGGTTTTTTTTTCTCCTTACATAATCTGTTATTCTTTGAAACAGTGCAAACTTATGGCTTCTCCAGCTGTCATTTACCCATTTCATTGGTGGTTTTCAGCAAAAATAAAGAAATAAATAAAACAATGATTCATTCAGAAAACCGCTAAAACACCGTAACTGTTTACTCATGGCCTGGAGTCTTTTTTTGGGATTTTAGGTAAGAAAAAGAAAGTCCCCTCTACTTTAGACTCAAAGTCTAAATTAGAGACAACATCATCTAAGCACACACTACATCAAAGCTGAGACTTCAATTAATTCCAGAGTTATTTATTTAAATGCAAGTTTCTCATTGGCAAACTACCACTGAAGGGCCTCGAGAGGAACATGGAAGCAACAAGGGGAATTCCATCATTCCCACCCTCCAACCTCCTCTCCTGGGCATAGGACCAACACCAAGAAAGTAATACAGTCACCAAATATAGCGCAATGGGCTTTTTCCTCCTTAATTACCTTTAAAATTCCCAGCCGAGCACAGAGACCCCACACAGGCTTTCTATGCTACGTATTAGCACCGGTTCAGCTGAGTGATGAACCTCAGAAAATAAAAGCTTCATAATGGAGCTGCTGACACAGCAAAGAGCAGCCCCATATAACGAAATGGTTTCAGAGCAGCCGATTCACTCCATCATTTTGAGGAGAGGCGTTTCTCCCTTTGAAAGCCTGCCTTTTGTGTTGCTCACACTCCTACAGGCTGCTCCCTGCCAGACTGTTTGCTATTCTTTGGAGGCTTCTGCTGCTTCCTACATCAGATGGAATTTACCTTCATGTAATTATTTGTTCTGGGAGCTTTGATCTCCACTTCCCTTGTAACTGCAATGTAGTCACACTTTGAACTACAAGAAAGTACCAATTTAGGGCTCTTGCTGCAAACATCATAATGGTTAATCCTAACAAAAAGGTGTTAATTGGTCTCCTGGTGATTCTAAGCCGCAGTCACAATAGTTTCTTATATTTGTTTACCACCGCTGTATTTCCTCCTCATCCCAGTAAAAGTGCATTAGATCTGATAACCTTTTAGGCAGGCTTCTCATTTTTCAGCTCACATTACGATTTACGGCAAAAACAAATATCTATTAATGTCAGAAGAGCAGTTCCGGCCCGACTCAATGTGATTACAGACTGCTAGCTTCACAACGAGCTGTCTGAGGCTGTGTACTCATGGGTAAGAAGTAAAAATTTAGATGACTCCAAAAGTCTTTCTGAAGCACAATAGAGCCTCTGTACGAGATGAAAGCTGTTTCTTCATATAATACATTCACTCAAACCTTTGGCCCTGACAGAGATTTCATAGAGCTGGGGAGGAGCATTATTCTGTTTCATTTTTGGATCCATCTCCTGCTCAGCAGTCCAAGAAATCTAAACTGAAGAAAATGCTTAAGCTTAAAAAGCTCAAACTAATGAAAATGGCTCATCATTCTGGACTGTGCTGTTGGGTTTTCGAGAGCTTTTTTATTGTTAAATGGGTTGTTTTTACAACAAAGCCCTAACAGAAAACACCTTCCCAGCAGAAAACCAAACTACAGTCCCTGCTCCTCAAGGTGAGGCTGTGTATTTTATTTGTCTATGTGGAACACGGTGTGCTTTTAAGCACTTAGTGTGCAAACATGTCTATGGCATTACCGAATGGAAAATTAGGTTTGTTTGCTTTTCGTCTTACACAAACAGGGTCGTTACTTTTAACATAACCACTGAATTCTGGTCACAGTCAGATACACTGTATCTGTCTCTCAAAAAAAAAAAAAAAAAAAAATAGAAGTGACATATTTGAGTATTTGAGTGAAGACACTGGAACTGATTTTGTCAGGCCCTTGGGCTGTTTCTCAGTACAATGACAAAAGGACTAGACAGAACTGTAATTTTGGTGCTCAGCTTGCATATTCCTGGAGTGCAGAGGAGTCAGCTGTTCAACAAAAGATTACTCAAAAGATAAACATGGAAAAGGCACAGGACACCAACATCCCACTGCGCTCTTCCAACCTCCTAGGGACATTTCAGCAGTCTCAATGATGAGCAAACTGCCAGCTCTCCCTCCCACTTTCCTGTTTGGTATTCTCACAGGCAATTAAAATATTTTTGTTTACTTCTGCTAGGCCAGCCCTTCCCACTAACCAGCTCTCCCGAGGTGAGGTTTCCTGTTGTCCTCTTCCTGTGATTAGAGCACTTCAGAGTCAAACACTTCAAAAGTCCTGCTGAAAACGCCAGGAGAGCCCCAGCTGGCTGAGGACAACTCTTGAACCCTGACTGAACTCCCGATTCCTCCCAGTGGGTAGGGTTGTAGATTTACTGCGGATCGCTGTCAAGGTACATCCCTGCAAAGAACACTCTTGAAGACCCATGAAGCCTCTCTGCGGAGAGCCTGTCCTCCCTCCCAGACCCACGTGGAGGGGCCTTTCTCCCCAAGAACAGCAATTCTTCCCCCATCCAAGGGCTGCCCTTCCTCTCTCTCCCCTAGAGAAGCAAGACAGATCTGTATTCCACAAATTATCTCTATAGACGGTCCATGCTACGCAATGCATCCCCAGTGCTCTCCTGAACGCAAAATACCTCTAAGCCTGTTGATGAGCAGACAAAATTATATCATCATGACCCACTTCAAACTGTGCCGTAAGCATGGGAATTCAGAAAGGGAATATTGGTTATGAGAGAGGAAGCAGTGTCCAGCAAGCTTGATGGGAATAGGGTGACCTATGTGCAGGATCCAGGCTGGGGGAAAGGCAACACTTTTTCTTGCTCAGCCACAAGCAAGGAGCTTGCTCCCCCAGTGCTCTACATATCCAAACCAGGAGCATTTAGTGATGCTTTTCTATCAATGAAGGCTTTAGCAAGTGGCTATACACATGTATGTACATTCAGTTGCAAGGTTCTATCCCAGGGTTATAGCAAAATGGCAGCCTTGAAATGAAAACACCACTACGAGGGTTTATGTTGGAAAAACGTTTGTTTTTCATTTTCATGTTTGTTTTGCATGACTTCCTACAATCTCCTGAATACAATCCAGACCTTTGGCAGCTGCAAACCATGGTCTGAGGCGCTGATAAATTTATTCTGCAAAATATCTGCAGTATTCTCATTTCATCACAATGCCCCCTGTGAGCGAGGGGAAGGGGCAAAAGTTCCGTCTGATTTCCCAGCGACGTTACAATTTAGAGTTTATGCATTTCACATCTGGGGACGCTGACAGTCACTCTGAAAACATTTGTGTTCTCACAGTTAAAACTTGAATCTGTGCCTTCTTTTTCTGGCTCCTACAAGCTGTTTTTGTGCTCAGCTTTTTTTTTTTTTATCTACCGCTATTACATAACTAAACATTACATGGGATTTTGTTACGTGACAGTTGTTGGGTTTTTTGTTTTGGGGAGTGTGTTGGTGTTATTTCTTCTAATGGGCTTTGAAATGAAAAACCTTTTAGAACAAGCTATGCAATATCATCCCAGCTCTCCTGTTCCCAGGATATTTACAGCCCCACCTTCCTAGGAAAACAAGGGGTTTTACAACAGCAACTTGATACAATAAATCTAATCATAATCATAAATCACACTTAAAAGTTAGTTACATTTCAGGATTATGTAGGTTTAGCAATGAGTCTGCGTGTTAAAAAAAAGAGTTAAAACCTTGCTATGACAGATGACAAGCCAAAGTTTAACACCTTTGATTTCAAAGTGCAATTCTTAGCTGGGAGAACAGGTCTCTACTGTATCTTACATAAACATCCCCTTGCAAGCTAAGTGTCTGCAAAAAGTCAGTCATAGCATTTTTTTCTCACCTGAGCACTTCATGGTATGTGCTTGAAGCCCACAGCTCATATTACAGCATGAACATACAAGGAGGGGAATTAAAATTACGCGAGTACCTGGAGTAGGGTGGAAGAGACTGAGACAAGTTTTCTGCTGTTATAACTCTGCCAAAGTCAAAGTTAGCAGAGAATTTCAGTTATGTCTGGGGCTTGGGACCAAGGGGTTTTCTTGCTGAAGAACAGGGCTTTCGGTAGCAATGCTCCATCCTCAGCTTCTTTGCTTGATTCACTGTACTTGGTCAAAAATAATCCAAGGGAATCATCTGTTTTATGGCCACTTGTAGCATAGTAAAGAACTTCACAGCCTTTGGTAGGTTCATCCTCCCAGGACATGTACAAAGGTAGGAATTTGAGGCAGGAAACTAAGGCTCAGAGAGAGTAAACAATAGTTTAGCGTCACTCACAAAGGTTATGAGAAAACAGTTCTTGGGTGGGGTCTGTTCAGCATCAAATGCACACTTGAATCAGACTCTATTCTCACCCTTCTTTGCAGGACTTTCAGTCTCAACAAGCACTGATGCTTCTTTGTAGAAAAACATTTTCCCTAATCTTAGTTTTACTTACTGATGTCTCATATTCTAAGTCAATCTGGAGCAAAACTGATCAAAGTCAGGAGTAAACAAGGGCATAACCAGTTACGAAGGTGGTGGCAACGCATTCAAATTCCTTGCAGTGCTATTGCACTTTGTGTCACTTAGACACCACAGTGACAGGCATGGCAGATATCTTGGGAAACTATTCCTCTGTGATCTTCTAGTCACTGTTCCATTCCTCAACTGAAAAAGCAACTCTGTCTCTCAAGCCACGCTTTCTCAAAAAGTACTAACATAACTAAATTACTAAATATTAAAAAATAATCTTCTAGTGTTCATGTTTTCAAGGAGATATGCAAAGAAATCTGTTATATCTGCAACTGAAAATCTGTAAGGACAGGCTCTCTTCTTTCAAGTGCCCGGGTACTTCCAGCTGCCAGCATGGGAATTCAGCATTTCTGATAAAGCACAAATGAAAACGACAGACCTGGGAGTGGGGGCCTACACCATTATGGTGAATTAAAACAAATCTTTGAAAATTAAATGATACTTGGATTAGTTCTGACTGGCATACTTTATTGATTCTCTGAAAGCCTGTGGCTTGTGCCATGCCTATTAGGCTGCATACTGTTATTTCAAAATAAGGAAAGAAACCCTATTTTATTCTAGAAGCAGGATGCAGTGCAAGGCTGGATATAGTCTGTATGGACAGTGCTCGAAGAATTCCCAATTCAAGATAAGGACTAGACCACAAAGCGCCTAGTCCCAACATGTGATCCTTCCCATAATACATGCTTTTCCCTCCACACCTCCTACACTCCACAATGTTCTCATATCCTTCATCACCACCTCCCCATCTTTTTATACACATCTTGCCCTTGTCCCTTCCCCCTTTGTTGCCATGTCCTTGGTCTACTGAATTTTCCTACACAATACCATAGATCTCAAATACAGGTTACACTCAGCCTGCAGTCAACCTACCTCACCTACAACCTCACCGCAGCACCCCAGGGTCCACCAACTTCCCTACCTAGACAACACCATAACCTCCTCAGTTCCTCCCCATAACCTTTGCCTCCTGCAGTGACAGCCTCAGCTATCCCTCTCTCTCCTGTGCTCCCTACAGCATCTTCAAGATCCTTCCCCACTATCCTCCTACAACCCTAACCCCAACCCCAGTTCCACAATGACATTTTCCAAGGAGCAGCGTGTATGCACCATAGCTGGTGTGAAGCCACCCAGGCACTAGCTGGTATGCATGTGGCAATAGGCCCGACCACCCAGGAATTTGGGAATGGGAACAAAGTGTGCACCAACAAACCTGCCAGCTGCTGCCTCTCAGGCAGCCAGTGTGACACGCTGCCTGACAGATGCCTGGCAGGTCCAACAAATGGCTTCAAGGATGGCATCTGCTCCCCAGGCCTCTGCTACTCCTGCCGGGTCCTGTTCAGCTCACTGGGAGTTTTGCCAGCTGTTTGCATGAAAGTGGGATCAGATCCCGAAGAACAGAACAGGTGCCAGCATCCCTCTCCCATGATGTTACCTCCCCGTAGCATCCTTATAACCTGACTGCAGCCTTATAACCACCACCTCCCCACTCTCCTCTGGTGCCCTTGCTCTTCAGAGATGACCCATGCACAGTCACAGAGCTCCTTCTTAATTTTCTTTGGAGAAGTCTTCCTTGTCAAGATGCAAACAAAAGACTCAACCTGGGGATTAGAATGGGGAGGGGCCAAGTCCTCTGTCTCTTGCTCTGAGTGTGCTTCCACCAGATCTCCATTGTGCTCATTTGTTCATTTATACACCTCTGCTGGCTGTCTAACATCCAGAGTGCACACGCTTTTTGGGGATGGGGACTGCCTTTTCATCCTGTTCTTGTACAGCATCAAACACAGTAAGATCCTGATGTCCTGCTCAGGATCACAGTCATCAAAATAGTTTAGTTAACAATCCGATAAAGTCTTACCAGACATTCAGTTTACAAACAGATGAGTGCCTGAAATTAGAAAAGAGAAGCTTTGCCATCATACACTCAACTGGAAATCTGTGGGTTTATGCTTCCTTTGAGTGAATTGCTTACGGGGAAGAAAGGCCATTCAGTGAGAATGAAGAGTGAGCCTTTTCCAACTGTTGACAAGAAGTCTTGATTCAAAACTTTCCATAAAGCATATAGGGAACCCCCCCATCTCCCCAGAGGTGAATTCGTGCTGCCCTTGCCAAAATGAGGTGGCTTTTTTATTTCCTGTTATCATCTTCCGCACTTCTAAATCCTCAGGAATGGTCTGCAGGTGCATTCCAGGGGGGATATTGAATATTTTATTGACAGACAAGTACTAAAGAACTGGTTCCCATAGTCACTATCTGCAAAAGTCTTCCCCTCAGGGCTCATGCAAGGGGGGAGCGTGTCCCTTCCTACATCGTCCCTGCTGAGAACAATGCTGGGGAAACCCACTGCTTCCAGCAAGGTTCATAAATCTCTCTGTTGATCCCTGACAGTTTTGCTTGCCTTGAAGAAGGAACAAATACACATGCTTGAGATGAGCATTCCTAACTCATTATCGGGCCTTTAGAAAGGTGCCAGCTGCATTATCTAAAAATAGCTCAGGTACCCATGAGAAAAATGTTACCTGTCAAACTCTGAGTAAACTGGAGAGACTATTGCCCAATATGCCTCTCACAGCTAGTCTGAGAGGCAAGCACTCTCACACCTCAGAGGTTTGCATATGAACTCTCTGAAGAGGAGGCATTTAAAGTGAATTCATTAGGGTAAATATTTTGTTACTGGGATAGCCATCAGTGCACAGGTGTCTTTAAACTTTTCATCTTCAAGGCTCTCTGTGGCCCATCACATCTGCACTGGATCTTGCATCGTACCATGCAAATATTTCAGGATCATGATGGTCTTCAGTACAGCACCTGTCATACAGCAAGTCCCATTTGGACTAGTTAATGCTGCCTGATTGACCGCAACAGCTCTCTTATCCCTCCAATCGTGCCAATTCACTGACTCCTTTCAATCCTTCTGCCATGACTCGCTATGTATAAGCAAGACACTAGACATGGCTTTCACTGAATCAAATTCCTTCCAAGTACTCCTTTTTTTTCCCATAAATCCAAAGCCCGAGCCATGCCAAGCCAACAGATAACTAGTTAGTGTTCTGCCTTGCCATCTGCTCCAAGTCCTTATACAAATTGCTTAGTTTCTCTTGTTCATTCAAAATGCCTCTCTTGTATACTGTACACTTCTTGGATAAAGCTCTCGTTTTTCATGGCTCGTGCAACCATGTACACATGGGGATGGCTATATTAGCCATGCTGAAGGATGTGGTTCATAACACTTTTTCGTTCTTGGCAGAGCTGGTTTAGAAGGTCTCGTTTGTCCCTCCCAAGAGCTGCCCATTTCTCTGCTATGCCACAGCCTTGCATGCCCTCAGTCGTGCCATGTACTCCTGTTTGCAACCTGGTTTGCAGCATGTCCCATGAGCACTTCTATCAGCACCAGTAAAAGGGTGGTGGCTGCAGAGGAGGGTTGGAAAGAATGAATGAATGAATGAATGGCTGAGGAGGAAGAGAGATTTCTCAGGCTGACTTTGTTGTTGAAGAAAACATATGAAATGACATCCTCAGATGGGAAAGATTTTTCTTATCTGCCCTCCTGCTGATTATCTCCCCTCCCATGTCCATAATATGAGCCAGCACAGCTACACAAACATGTAGGAGATCACAGAATAATGAGTTTAACTACTACCTCAGATCAGACCAGTTCTTAGGAAATCTGTCTGATAAGAGGGGAGATTATACAGCTTTTTCCAGACTACCGTTGCCAAGCATGTAGTTTGAACACTGACTTTTTGAGACAAAGGGCTTTTACATCTACCTTCAAGCTGTACTACAAAGTCACACTGAGGTGATACACCAGCTATGTTCTGTACAAAGAAATTGCACCAACACGACAAAACCCACTCAGGTGCTATCAAGAGATTAATTCAGAATTGGCTAATGGCAACCTAAAACAGGTTGAAAAACAGGTATAGTGCCTCTGACCAGAACCCCTGCATGTTCCCCAGCCCCACCAGAACAGCAGGTCTTACTCAGCCAATGCCCTGAAGCCCCACATGAAAGTCCATTTGAACGTGCAGTTTGTATACATAGACTGTGCAGTACATCCAGAAGGCATTGCGTCTCTAGCAGATGTGTTATGCACCACATTTGGGCATGCACAGAAATCCCACCTCCTAAACACATCAAATTTACTATGCTTGCATTAACCAGCTGTGCAGAGCATGTGCAATACTGACAGCAGTCTCAAGTGGCACAATGCCCCTGCTTATGTTCATGGCTGGGGCTAAAGCACAGAAATATGGAAGTCTCATATAAGTGCTTCTCTTCCAGCTTCCCCCCAGCCCTCTCCTATATATAACAGTCATGTCCACTGCTAAAGAAAAAACAGCTGAAAGGCACAAACTGCTCAACTTAAGTGCAACCACACCACGGGCTGCCTCTGTTTGACTACATCCATTCATTCTCCTAGTCCTGGGCAGGATACTTTGGTTGTTTCCAGGTAGATTCATGTTTTCTAGGAGAGCAATGATGCAAGTTAAGAACATGGGCCAGCAAACGACTGTGAGGATTGCAGAGTACCTATGAAGTAGTGTTGCTTCATAAGCACTGTGATCTCTTGATCTGATTACCAGAGAAACCAAAATATATAGGAAGAGAATGAAACATTTTGTTGTCATTCTTCAGGCAAAAATGGTATAAGAGAAGAGCTATATTACCTCCTCAAGTAGATAGCTCAGTTAATTCCAGGGAATCAGTGGCAAAACTCCTATTGATTCTAATGGAGCCAGGATGTAACCTAGTCGTCAAAAACAGTTTGCTCTTCTTCAGACTCTCTTTTGACCAAAAGTTATGTGACTCAAAATGTGTGGGATAGACAAGCTAAAGACAGAACAGAATTAACAGAACAGCATTCTGGACTGAATAACTCTCAAAGTAATAGTGTTTTTCTGTGCACATAACCCATGCATTACAAAACTTATATTGTTAAATGTAAAATCAGAACGTATATCAGAAAAACAGAACAAAATTATCATTAGGGGTAAACTTCCCTTTCTTTACTTACATAATCCATAAACCTGCTGAATCACATGTTTACTGGTGGGTGATATATGAGTTGTAAGTACAAAAAAGCTGCATTGAAAAAAACAAACCAAACAAAACCTCCCAAAAACCTCCACTATGTAAAAAATGCCCAGTAAGACTCCTCTATTGTGGCAGGAATTGACGGGGACATTCCAACAGATTTCTTTGACATCAGAAGGAGCTGAGATAGTACAGTGGTATAAATGCCAGAGCACAATTGTTACCAACCATTGACTCTCAATTAGCCCTTTGTAGAACAAAGATTATTAGGGATTAATGCATGAGTCTGCCTGCTTACACAAAGAACTGCACAAACAAGAAAAAGAGTATCTCAAGATACAAGGCATTTACTAGGTCAATACAAGAAAGGAAGGTACTCACATTTAAATGATAAAACACAGTATGAGACAATACAGACAGAATGAGTTTTTCCAAGAAAGTTTCAGAGGAAGCAATCATGTGGATAAAACAAATATTAGGGAAGTAATCTCACTCAATGGACAATGAAGTGACAGGGCCAGAAGAGGAACAAAGGACCTGTGGAACATAAGTTTTATATCAGCTCACTCTGGATAACAGATAGCCAGGAGTTCTTTTCAGAGTAAGCAATTCTTACACTAACACTGAAGGGCCAAGATACAGTAAAATAAAAATATATGATAATGGAAAGAGTATAGAAAAAGAAACATGGCTGAAGGTGAAAACATGAACTTCTGAGCAGACAAGCCACTTGCAGGAAACATTTTAAAAGATCCCAGTGGCAGCTTTACAATATTCCATAGATAAACTATTGCAAAGTGCATCATAGGTAAAAGGTGAGGAAAAATGGGGAGAAAAATGCCTTTTAAAAAAACACCAAAGCTCTTTTATTCTACCTTAGCTATTTCAAGACACTTTGAAATCATAAACGAAGTGTTCTACCACAAGAAAAATTAAGTTCTTCAATGTGATTTTTACCAAATGGCAGGAGATGTTTAACCATTTGCTTCAGTAGGCTTACAAACTGACTTTTGGCAAATTTTGGAAGAATGAATACCGTTAAATGAAACTTCCAATTCCACTCTGACTACCCCAACTACAATAATATTGACTCTGCATATGAGCAAACCCTCTCTCTAATGCCCTTTTCTGCATTTGTATACTCATATTAAGAGAGATTTCTTTCTCTCAGGGAAGCCAGATATCCACTAATACAAGCAAGAGAGCCTTCTGGAGCACTTCTTACATAGCCCAGAAGAATCATATAATCATAGAATTGTTAAGGTTGGAAAAGACCCTTAAGATCATCAGGTCCAACCGTTAACCTACCACCGCCAAGTCCGCCACTAAACCATGTCCTCAAGCACTGCATCTACCCGTCTTTTAAATACCTCCAGGGATGGGGACTCAACCACTTCCCTGGGCAGCCTGTTCCAGTGCCTGACTACTCTTTCAGTGAAGAAGTTTTTCCTAATATCTAACCTAAACTTACCCTAGTGCAGCTTGAGGCCATTTCCTTTCATTCTATCACGTTACTGGGGTGAAGAGACCAACCCCCAGCTCGCTACAACCTCCTTTCAGGTAGTTGTAGAGAGCAATAACGTCTCCCCTCAGCCTCCTCTTCTCCAAACTAAACAACCCCAGCTCCCTCAGCCACTCCTTGTAAGACTTATTCTCTAGGAAGGAAGGAGGGAAGCCCAGTCTGGACACACCATGGGACACCAGAAGTCAGAGGACAAGCAGAGAGTGATCATGTGGGTTGTGGGATGTTCCTTCCCAGGATTACGCTGGTGAGCTGCAGAGATTAGAGTCCATCCAAGCTTAGGAAAATATCATCCCCTTAGCTCTGCACTTTTGATTGACCCTTTCACGTGTCAGCTGATGCCAACAGGTTTATGTGTCTCCCTCGGGTTTTGTTCCCGTTGTGCACTAAAGAAATCTGCAGGGATGACCCCTCTACACTCACCTCGCAGCTGCCCGCTATCCATTTCCCAGTGTGAACAAAGCCAGACAGCAGCCAAGAACAACCCATGCCTTGTATGATCACGAACTTCTGCATCCCTGGAGCTGTGAGAAGACAAGCCTTTTCAGCAGTCAGCAGGCTGTGTTCTCTGGAATGGAGAAGGTTTCTTGCTGCTTTATACTAGCAAAAAGTTATGTGAACTTTCTCCAAAATGATGCACAAACAAATCTGAAGAGAACAAACAAGAAGTCCGGTAATCTACAAGTTCCTCCAGACAGTAGATTTCTATTTTGAAGGTAGGAAGATTTCAGTTGCAATGAGGTAAATGCAGTCAGATGCCTCACAAGGTATTTCACTGGGGGCAAGCAGGATATCTCTGTGATACACAGAAAAGTTGGGTCCCTATCCTGAAATTGTTTTAATTCTTATTCTCCATTTTCTCCTTGTTGGTGCTCATGAAGGGCAGAAGGGTACTTGCCCAGAGTTTGGCCTGTAACAGATTGAAATATGGGCCCTGCATTCATTTCATTTTTAAGTATCTAGCTGAAAAAAGGGTTGGGATGATTGATATGAGGATAGTGCTGGAGAAAGTCATATTACAATTTAGAGCATAACAGATTTCACTTGGCGCTATTCAGTGGGAAATTGAAATCAAATACAGTAGCAGAGCAATCTGTCAAAGAAAACTTGTTTCACTTAGCAGCAGAACCCACTTAAAAGTACATAACTCACCAGCATACAAAACAAATGACATTTTCATTTCTTTCATTTCTCATGTGTTAAGGATATGGGATCTAATGCATAAGATCCATTATTATAAATCAGAAAAACTATGAGTGAGAGGCAATGTCTATAGGTTACTCTGTGCATTTAAGATTGTTCTGCACCTTTACCTTCTTCCCCAAGGCTTATCTCTCAGCCGCATCTGTCTTAGTAAGAATGACATAATGGGAAATTGTTACAGGTTTGAAGAATTTGTAAAAGAATGACTGACTAAAGTATTAGTCATTACACTTCCTGCATTCCACAGACAATGACAAGGTACTATCTTTGTCACTGAAAATAAATTTTGAAGTGGCATGTTAAACTATACCAGGTGATGTGGCAGAAAGGGCAGGCTGCGTAACATATTGGCTTTTCACAAGAACAACAGAAATATTTTGTCATTTGAAGTCACTTCTGGTGACTCTATACTACAAGTCGTGCAGCAGCGTCTGCAAGTAATTTGGGTTGGAATTTCTCAAGTTTACCCATGCAGAATAAAACAGACAGTTCAGAAGTGTGTTGAGCTCCAGTGTACCAGTGTTGATTACTCGAAGCCATGAGGAAAATGATAGTATTCTATTTATCTTTTTGATTATAAAAGGGTAGCTTTATTTTTTTTGGCAGCCTGAGGGTGTTGAGATTTTACTTGCAATTCCTGCTGGTTTCAATGGCAGTAGTTGAGATGGGTTAAAACACCTACTCTCTGTGAGCCCTCACTCAAAAGTTATCACTTTAGAAGAGGAAGAAGATCACACAGATTGCCCAACAACTTGAACCCAAGTGGACAGTAGTTTAAGTTAGTAGGCAGGGCTGTGCAATGTGGTACCCTTTGGCAAGAGGGTGGCTGGAGAGGGGTATGATAATCTCCTTAGCCACTACAACCAAAGCAGACAGGAACCATGGCTCAGAGACATTAGCAAGTAATTTCCTTTTCCCCTACTCCATATCACCCCTTTTCATGCATATTGTATTCCCACTCTCTTTTGGACCCAATTTGGCAAATATAATTTGCGGGCCTTATCTTGGGGTTAAATTCCTAACCTTGTCGTATTAAACAGCCAAACTGCCATACCCAAGATCAACTCTCTCAATCCTGTTTTAACTGCCCCCTGCTCCCTCCAGGCCTGCAATGCTCTGACAAGTCATGCATGCAGTGTGAACATGTATATCACACATAAGATCTCTCACACAAGAACGTTCATTTCTCATGGCTTTTCCTGTATTGCTGAGCCTGTGTTTTCCTTGTGACACTTTGCCTGCCACTTTATATTAAACTTGAGTATTACATTTCTGGAATGACGGAGAAGTCTCCTGGGTAACAAAAATATTTTATCAAGAAGAGAAACATGTGCAGAAACATGTCAAGGATACCTTTGACTGTAACCTTTCCCATTACAGTTTTTTATTTTATTATTTGATATCAGAAAAAAAAATTGCACTTGGAGACTATAAATCATCAATATTGTGTTTCAAGGTGTCACTCTAAAGCCAGGAGAAATCAAGGACATATTGATCCATGCTCTTGCATGATTAGCAGCACATCACTTTCCAGTTTTGCACTCCAAACTGTTTTTCTGCTGCTGAATACACATCAGATTTTAGTGCAAGTTAGCAAAAAAAAATTGCTATTTAGGATGGAAAAAGGCATACGGTTTTTCTTGTTGTGTCCTTCAGTTACATAAAATGTAGCACAAAAATATTAATGAGGAAAGTGTATACTCAAAGATATCAGAAAAGTAACCTGCCAGAGTAAAATGATATGGCTATAAATTCACACAAATTCTTTGTTCCAAAATCTTTGGTTTCTTGCCATCACATCCAGTGTAGGTCACAAGGCCAATGAAATCTTTTCCCTGACCCCCTGGGGAAGGGACCAGACTCTGAGATGGGAAACAGACAGTTTGGTGGGCCAGCACCGACAGGTAGGTAGCAACAGAAGTGGATCACCTCAGAGCTTGGAAGAGAAATCCAGATTTCCCAGTCCTAGTATGTTCCCACTTATAAAAGAGCTATGCAACTCATTTGCCCAGACTGTGAGAGATGTTGCTCTTAACAATTGCCCGTTATTAATAGGTATTATTTTCTTACCCAGGTAGATTACACTGCTGCACTGCCTTTGTATCAAAGGTGCTAATAGTCTCTTTTGACATGGTACCACCACACCCAAGAGCAATGGGAAGAAACTTATCTGAGGATCTGATGGGAAGAGCAAAGAGGGAGATGGCAGAGACAGTACTGCTGTACAAAACTCCCTGCCACCAGAGTGGGAAAGATACCTCTGACTCTAGCAGACAGCATGTGACAGCAGTGGTGGAACAAGTCCAGAACTGGCCACAGCATGCAAATCCTACTTCCTGGGAAACTGCATGGCTTCTTTGGAAAATGTTTTCTTTTTAAATCAGAACGAATGTTTGATGAAAGGTTAGAGCTGCACATACACACTGTTAGTGACACTCTTCGGGGCACTCAGCTACTGAGAAGCCCAGACTGCAGCTTTTGTTATATCTGATCTGAGGCTGGATTCAGGGCCTCCAGGTGAGGTCCCTCACCACTGAGCTGCTGTCTGGCTTGAATGTGCTCTACTTCTCTCTCTTCCCATTGCCTTTCAATGGGGGGTATGCAAAGAAAGGCATTACCACATACATCCTCTGCTCTTAAATTCTTCCATGGGCATCTAGTACCAAGCACTGGCAGAAAATAGGATCTTTGGTCAGATCCAGTAGAATCAGATGTATATACTCTCCCATTTCATCCTCCCCCTTTTCTCTATCACCCTCTCCTGAAGTCCCAGTCCTCTGTGACAAGCCTTTTGCAGCCATAACTTCAATAAAGCTTTCTCAAGAAAGTTTTCTTTTCAACAAATCAGCATTTTACAATAATGTTTCTCATGACAGGAAGATTTTCCAACTCAGCCTTAGTAAGAGCTTTCTCTGAGACAGGCAGAAGTTTTTCCTTACACTTTGCTGATGCCATTTAGCTTGTCATGCAAATAAAGTCTCATTGACTGTGTGTGCAAGCCCTTGAAGTTAAAGCACTGACTTTTTCCTATGTAGCAGCAGTCTGTCTCAGGCAGTGATGTTCCTGGCATCCCACCAAAGGCTATAGAAAGACTGCTGTTCATTTCAGCAGACTTTGGTTTAGGCTCTCTTGCTGCATAACCAGCAGGCTGGGCCAGTACAAGATACACCTAGCTGCATTAAAAGAATCATGGCATATTAAAATTCAAAACTAAATGGTACCTAGTGATTATCCTACCTTGACACTTGTGTGGCTCCCTTGAAGAGATCCAGCTTATTTCAAGAGTACTCCTGATAAGATCCAGCCCTTGTTACAACACTGAAAACAAAATAGATTTGTTCCTCATGGGAACTAAATGTAGTGCTCTATGCACCTATAAGGAGAGGGTGGACAAAGATGGCAAGTGTCCCAACATCCTCCAATCCTGGAGTTGGCCCAAAAACTGCAACTGTAAGTCTGGGCAGGACTGGACAGACTGCTGCCCACACCAGCCTGTCCCAACATGTCCCCAGTTCAGAACAGGGAGGGAAGATAGGGTTGAGCTGTCCTAGCTGAGACTCCTCTAGGCTTTTAGTGCAATGGAACATCACAAAAGGGCCATAGATGTTTTAGGATCCCATGGCCCTGAAACACTCCCTAGAAACAAACTGGTTTCCAGTGACTCAGATAGCCAAACCTGAAAAGATCAAACGATTACTCTACTACATTCTTCAGTGACCCAGAACCCAGAACTGCAACCCTAGAAACTTGGTCTGCTTGAACCTCATGACCAGCAAGTCCCCAAATAACCACAGCAGGCAATTTCACAGTATGTGGAATTGTCATTCTGACCTCCTAACAGCTCTAGTGAAAGCTGACTGCCCTTTTCCTTATGAGCCATCAGGAACAACTGCACTGAAGGCAGTAACCACACTGAATGAAACTCCTGCCAGAGCAGCATTGAGCACCGAGTCTGACAGTGCACCCAAACCCGTATGGTTGACTGGTGCTCAGCCAGGGAATTGAAGCTTTTCTGCCACAATGAACATGTGAATTGTTCTGCACAAACTGGACACTGACTGCATTCCAGTAAGGAGGCAGAGGATCATACAAAATAGGGCTGGAAGGGACTGCAAGGGGACACCTTATCCATCCCCCTGCCCCAAGGCAAGCTCAGCTTTAGCTAAACCATTCCTGACAGATGTTTGTCTAACCTGTTCTGAAAAACATCCAAAACCAGACATCCCACGGCCTCCTTAGGTGGTAAAAATAACTTTTTCTGATCTTTGACAACTCAGCTCAACACATGTACCAACTTACTTAAAGTACAAAGATGAGGGGGATGTCAACTTTTATATGTGCAAATAGGATTTAACTTCTTCATTTTAAGGAAAGCCCTCATGGATACAAGGGTGACAGCACAGTATCTCACACACATTTATATTGAAAGAGAAGGAGGCCTTCCAGAGTAGCCAACAAAGGAGTGCAGGCCAGCAGGTGACCTGCTCTGAAACAACATCCATAACTCGGGACTATGCTATTCCCTCTACACCAGCGCTGCTGCAGGCACTTAGAAAATACCTGTGATCCACCTGAGTGCACACAAATGCATCAGCCCCTCTGTGCTTTGCAGAGCAGTCTTCAGCTGCAACACTAGCAAGGCTCACAGCCTCAGTGCCCAGTAGGGTTGGTCTTGAGGGAGGTCCCCAAGGTGGCTCCAGTGTGATGTTCCCACACATTCTCGCCTGGGAAGTCACCAGGAGCAATTGGTACAGATGGGTGCTGCAATTTCCATGGGATCTTCGCTTCTCTGGGAGTCAAGAGGGAGACAGTTACCCCACAGTAGGCTAATGGTTACTTTAACTGATGGTGGAGGAAAAAGCAGAATAAAAGAATATGACTGTATGACAGCATTTCCCCATTCAGTATGGATGTTTGTGTATGTGCATCTGTATGTATGTGTTCAAAAAAGTGAACAAGAGACAAGTCTCATAAAGGTCAACTCCTGGTTTCAGCCTTTTCAATAACTCCTGATTTCCATTCTGCTAGCTGGAGTGGAAGAGACCCTAAAACACAGGTCCTATTCAATTTCAAGTCAGTTTTCTGAAAAAAAAGAAAGAAGGGTTGTTCCTTGGTATCCTTGGCCAAAAAAGGATAACGTATTTATTCTTTCATGTGACATTTCTCTCCACCAGTAGAGTGGCTGCACACTGGTGGTATTGAACAGAGTTTCACCCTCCATCCCTCAAAGTTGACATGTCTTGAAGTTGTCTTCAAAATGGCCCTGAGGCAATTTATAACATTTTTTGGAAGCCTGCAGAATATAAATTAATGTAACAGTTAGGAGAATAGCTGATTGATTTTAGTATAATTCAACAAGCCATTCTTAGAAAGAAGGGGAAAGACAGGATGACTAAAAAGCAAGTAGTGGAGTTTATAATGGAGAACACAGCAGAGTGGAAGAGAAGCTCCTCTGTGACTGGTGGATTGATTGACCTCACCCAGATAAAACACATGAGGAATCTGCATCACTGCTCTTCTCCCTGGAAACATACAGTTAGGTGAGACATAGCTATGAGTTACTCCCAGGCAGAAATGTAATTCCTGAGCTACATAACTGCCCTAAATTCATTGTGTAGCACTAGCTGCACAACACTGAATGCCCCAAAGCTTCCCCCTCACACATGGCTGCGAGTTGTTTTTGCAATATCAGTGACCTGAATATATGAGAGCAAAACTCTCAGAGAGAATTAGATTCAAGAGGCTTGAAGCTTCCCAGGAATCTGAAAGAGCTGGCATTTAGGTCTTCATGGCCCACTAGAGCCAGTTAAAAGGTCAGAAATAAAAGGTTATTGACCTGTAGATTTTCTTGAGACTCAGAGGGCACCATGACTTCAGCCCTTGAGTTCTTCTCACAACACAGGGATCATAAAGGGGTTTGCAGGTCACCGAACCCACAGCATATGAAATCAGGAAAATGACTGGTAAATTTACTCTGCATTTTATTTGATTGCCATTGAATTTAAATAAATTACAAAGCAATTACCACTAATCAGGAAAGCTTGTGAAGGGCACAAGTAATTCTCACTGCAAGAAATACTAAATGACATCCTGCAGCCTAAATTCTATAGCCAGTCAAATTATGAGATCATAAGGTTCTATCTGACCTTACAGTCTATGAACCTCTGAACAAGCTATGAACCTTGTTTGCCTGTAGCAAAGCTAAGTCTCTCTGTGTCTGATTTTAGTTTTCCCTGTATTCCTCAAACTATATCTCTTAAGACCATCCTAAAATCTATGCAGTTACCCTTTGTCCAAACAAATACAGTCCATGCAACAAATCATATTATTATATATTATGCACAAGAAGGGTTTGCTCTTGACATGTTGCCAAGAAAGCTTGAGAACACGAGTCTCTCTGTCACTTTGATCATGAAAGACAAGTGGCTCCAGTTATTTGAAACTGTATTTGACAGGATGGAAGTGAGATAGGAAGTGAAATGTTAAACTCCACCATAAAGATCGATGCTTGAGAAACATACAAGCAAAACAGAACAGAAGAAGTGGATTTTCAAAAGTCAATACAGGACGAGCAGGGAAAGACTCTGTTATACATTTTATCAAATATCCTTTTAAAAGCCTGGCCCTGGTGCAAGTAAACTCTTGATTGTTGCTGTGCTCAGAGCACCCTGGCTAATTCTAGAAAGCCACTTGCTGGCAACAGCAGATTGCTAGTGTTTAACAGTGCTAAGCGGCATCAAAATGCTGCTGCAGCTTTATGAACACCTTTTCACCCACATTCTTCTCTCACAGCAACTAAATCCTTGAAGTCAGTAGAATTAGTCCTGATCCAGGCTGGTGGAAACGAGAGGAGAATCAGTGCCTTGTCCCTTTGAGTGATAAACCTTGTAATCGTCTTTTCCTAACAGGAAAGTAAAAGCCACTGCCTGAAGAAGTTATCCCAGCTTTCAGCTGGACTTTGAATATTTTGGACACAAAGGAAAGCCTTGGAGAAATGACATCAGAAGTGGATGTTTAGTTTAGTGTGGTTCTTCTGACATTACTGAGCAACTCAAGTTTTGCTTCAGGCCAAAAGTGTATTACATAGATGAAAGACTAATAGCTTATCTAGCCAGCCTGATGACTATTAGGATAGGGCTAAGCAAGAGCAAATTTTTTAAATGGAAATAGTTGCAATTTTTTAAAAGAATCAAAGACCTGAGGAATTCTTTGTGTTTTTCTCTGTATGGAGTTTATGCTTAAAGGCCAGTAGCAGCCAATATACTAATGAGACAGAAGCAGCCATTGTGGTGACTGCTGTTTCTATGATATTCTCAAAGTAAACTGGATTAATAGCCCTGGAAGCACTCATCTTCCCTCTAGCCAGGAGAAGATATATCTTAAGCAGTAACTGCTGTAGGTCCCACTACTATGGATCCCTTCACATGAGAGCGCAACACAACACAACACAGCTGCCAGAGCCATTAACACTCTGCATTCTGCTTTATGCTCCCATGGATTCTGTGGACAAGGACACATAACATGTACCCATTGAATAGCAAGCTAGCAGTCATCAATTTTTTTCCCACAGAAACTGCCCCTTCATATGTGTTTTCATCCCACAATATCACTTGGCAAATGCAAACTGGTCCATCCATTTTTCATCAAAGGGCACACAATTTCAAACTACCTCACCCTTACCATGGAGGAGGAGCAGGCATGGGAACCTGCAGACCAGATGATGTAGAGTAACCTGTTATCTCCAGTGACTTCTTCACATACCCATGGTTTGAGAACTCTCATGCAGTTCTGCAATACTGACACCAACCTACTGGGAAATCCATTTTCAGCTCATATGAGAATCAAGGGCCTTCAATCAATTCTAACCAGAGATCTCTGAGCCCTGAGCCTAAGCCACCAACCTTCATAGTATTGTTTTATCTAAGAAAATCAGTTTCAGCTGCTAGCCTGTTTTCTTCCTCCAGTGAAAACTTGATCATAATTCCTTTGAAACTAAAGTTCACATCAACTTTTGTGATATGAACCCTAGAATAACATATTAAAATGTCAAGAGCTGTTGTAGAGATCTCTGCGAAAAAATCAGTGGCAGATGCCATTGCAGTAATCTGGTTGATAGGCCAAATCAGAGGCTGACATATTCTCTGACCTGCTTTCACTCTAGCCAGTTCTGAGCAGATTTTGGAGAAGCAAGGAAAATAGGACATTACCACTATGTCCTGCGAAGGAGAATAAAAGAACTGAAAATGTGGCAGTAGGCCTCAGAATAAGCATTTAAGAATTGATAGCCCTGGACTGATGTCCATAACTCCTCCATAGCAGCTAAATGGCAGAACCACCAAAACGTATCTCCACTTGATCTTTCAACTGTTTCCTTACGCTCTGATATCTGACAACACTTGTTGTTTGTTTCCCATGCTAGACATATTGCTCGGGGTGTAGGAATCATCTTTTGGTCCGTGTTGGAACATCTGCATGCACCACACAGATCTCATTGTGTAGAGTGGGTTATCCTGACATATGGTATTACAACAATAAGAAATTACATTTTGCTTTTGTTGTATTTAATAATAGCTAGAGATACTGCAACCATTAATCCCAGCTATGATGTGAAGGCAGCAGGCCTTGATCTCTTCTATTTGTGTTGTTCCCCAGCATTTACTACTGAATGCCCCCCTCTGTTCCCTATCTGTCCAACAATACCCATTGATCCTCTCTTTTCCTTCCATAATTTGGCCATTACTAAGAGCTGAAAGCCTCCTCCACCACAGCTCATTATTTACTAGCTGTTTTCAAATTACATCCAAAAGCAGAGCTGGCTGACATATACCCTGAAGCAACAGAGAGAGAAAGAGCAGGAGAGAGAACATTCCCCTGAAGAAAGCGCCACAAGACCTCATTGTGTTCTTCCACAGCTATTCCAGTTAAACATTTTCCTCCTGCTCCCTTAGCTCTTCTCAATCCCATGCTTGTGGAGTTGGGGATTTGGGCACTACCGCTGCTGACACAGTGATTGGGCTAACCGCAGGCACCAATGCTGCTCAATAACTCTTGCAACAGAAGTAAAGGTTCATCCTAGTGCATTGTGGTGGTGACTAGAGCAATAGGGGTATTTTCATACAGATTAATCCAGCAACGCCAGTATATAACTATTTAAACTGTTCTCTGAATTGCAGTAACTGGTCAAACCTGTTCTAACAACAACTTCTGGCTTTGTGAGCAAGCAACTCCAGTGAAGCTGCTGCTGGAGGGGATCTGATGTTTCAAATTGAAGTATTTTAAACTAGTTTGGACTTTCTCCAGGCAACTGTAAATGATTTTTGGGACATGGCAAAGTCCTACAGCTGTCTCTGTAACTCAGTCATCATTCTTAGTTTGCAGCATTTGATACATTTTTTTCCCACCTTAGGAAAACATATCATTGTAGGCAGAGTGCATATTCCCACCAGGTACTTTAATATAAGCTGTTAATGACTTGTGACTTCCTTATGCAGTCAGGCGGAGATGACTTGTTTCACACTAAGCAGGTAAGCAAAATTTAAACCAGATGGTTCCAAGAAGGAGGGGCATTGAGAGAAGCAGGATTAACATAATTTTATATATCTAAGCAGGGGGGGCAAAGCATGGGAGGAAAATAACAATGCATTGACAGCCTTCAGTTCTTACTTGGAAGACAAGCAGTTCACCATCTGGAGTCCTAGAAAAATGTTGTCAGTTAGGAAGTTCTTGGAACTACTTATAAACCTTGACCTAGAGCATCCATTTAATATAACAAGATTCTTGGTTAACTTCTGGCTTGTACAGTTGGACTGTAAAGACACACTGCGAGGCATTAATCATGTAACAAGGAGAAATCAGCCATGAGAAGACCACTTTAAATTTCATGAACCATCATGTAAATCCAATTTCACCTGCCTTTCCAGTTCAAACAAGAGAACTACATGGATATGTGGATTTAAACAAGTCCTCCCTTTATGTAACAGCAGCTTCAGCTGGAGTGGAGGGATGATGCAAATGAAAGCTTTTCGTAACACTTTACCAGCACCTCACTTCACTTGAACAGGGAGCAAACTGGTATTTGCAATCAAACTCAAATCCAGTTCCAGCAATTAAAGGGATCTTCTAAATCTCCTTCTCAGTGGCAAGAGACTCTATTTACTGGTTAATTAAAGACTGTTTCTTAAGCTCTTTCAGAACAGACATTAAAAAAAAAAAAAAAAGAGTGAGAATGCAAGGCTAAAATTATTGGTTAGGCTCTAACCAAAAGGAAAGATTTACATTTATCCACTAGCTCATATGTGTCTGTGTTTTGAAATGTCATGTTTCCTTTGATACAGCTAAGGGTGAGAAGAAAGGCGCATGTCTCCTAACAGCTTCATGGGCACATCTGAGCTTACCAGACCCCCATGCCCCAGCTGGGGTGGACAATGGGCTACGGTGCTGGCGCACCTGGGCTCTCAGATGCACCGGCTGCACAGCAGCTCACTCCATTATCAACACTGCAGGGGATCCTGACCATACTCCGGGTGTCTGGGACATACTGTACAAGAGGTGGGAAGGACAGTAAGGGACAGATTAGCACAACTGCAATATTAGCACAACCAATTGAGGAAAAAGTATATATGTGATATCTTTAGATGTCAACATTATTTCACTTTGAATAAACTTTCCTATGTTTCATTCTAGCCATTGAGCTCCTTAATTTTCAGAGTGATGGTCCAACAGTCTGGATGCTATTTAAGGCTCTGGAAGATCAGGATTTGTTTCTGTCCCATGCCACAAAGTTCCTTTGTAACCCCTTGTTATCACAGCATAAGGCAGTACAAATTACAGCTTACATGGCTATATCCTGTGACTCCTTGTACTGAAGTGATTGCTCAGTAAAATTACCTCATGTACACAAGAATCTCTGTCCCTCTTTGCCAATGCACAGCATGGAGCCTCCCCTCAGGGACCTATTAGAAGAACAAATACACTAGAAACCACCTGGTTTCTGGGATGCATTTTAATGGATATAAAATAGGTTTTCAGCCAGAGGAACATGTTTGGGCTGTTCTTAGATCCTAACACTAAACCGCAAAATCAAACTTTCCGAAGCCAAGATCTTAAAACATTTTGCTAATGCATCTAATCAGTTAAAGGTAAGTTCTTGCAGATCCAGCACTGAATTGTCTGTGGGGTTTCATTCAGTTGGACAGAAGTGAGTCCTCTTCCTGCCCTGAGCCAACAAGCAGCACCATGCACAGGTCAGTACAAGCACAAGCTGCTACTGCTTCAGCTAATATTCTCTGACCCTCTACAAGGCTTAATTCCTCAGATTTAGAATAACGTTATCTATTCCCACACAACTTGCTGTCAGTCCAGGCCATGAACAGAAAAAGTGGCAGTCTAGCCACAGTATATTGTAGGGACTTGCCAGTTCTCTCCAGTCTGTTGTTAAAAAAATTCTCCAGCATCCTTCCTCATAAATGTAGGACTCTGAATGTTTGCAGTAGTTTGCTGCATAATGTAATATTTAATTTGATAATACTTCTCTACCTCACAGCCAGGATTAGAAAGATTTATTCAATTCCAATGCAGATGTCTGTTCTGTCCTACGCAGCTTCTTACACCATCTTTATCAGCATAAGACTGAGTGAATTCAAGCAGTGTGCTGAGCACACGTGGGTGTTGCAAAGGACAGCTGAGTATGAGGGCAAGGGGTGCTTTGTAGGTATAAACCTGTATTTATACATACACAAATAAACACAGGTTGCTATGCTTTGGTTTAGAGAAATTGAGGAAATGCGAACATAAAGGCAATTGAATGGGTCTTTGATTCAAAGGAAGTTAATTTCACAGTTTTCTAAAAACCCTGGTCTTACTTATTCGCCCATGCACCCCCGTTCTCCCTTCCCACAAAAGTCCTGTCTCCTGTCCAGGCAATCCTAACCTTCCTGTGGAGGTGCTGGGGAAGTGACACAGACTCCAGCCAGCACCCGTGCCATTCGATGAGTTGACAAAACACCATGCACTGCGAGAGTTACACACCACAGTGCAATTTTATGAAGACAGCCTTCGACTACTGTAATAGCTTAGCAGGTAGGCATGAAATCAGGATAAAACCTGATACAAAAGTATCTTAACTGCTTGCATTGTGCACCTGAATCAGCTGCCTTTTTTTCATATGCTTAATTCTTGCTGAGTATTTTAGAATAGACACTGCATAAAAGGTCTCCAGAGACAATGGCAGTTGTATGGTGGTGCTCCCTATGCTGGTTGCATTCACAGCCCTGAATTCAGCACAAAACTACAGTCCTGGTCTTCAGAGGGCCCCCTGCCTTGTTCCTGGCTCTTGCCATCTCATAGTCATTTGCTTTTCCAGCAGGCATAGTCTCCTGTCACTGCTGGCTTGAACATCTCCCTGCCCTCTGTATAGTCATGGCTGTTAGGAAGTTTCTCTACTAGCCAGATTAGCTTTTGGTAAACTCTACCTCAGCCTCCTCAGCCCTTCCCGCATATCTCCTTTCAGTCATTCTCCTTATTTAATCCTCCCTTTGGACTCCTTTCTCATCCATAGCAGGGAAGTGTGACAGACAAGTAAATCTTCAGCTGTCGTCACTTCTCCCCTGGTGAGAAGAAGGACTGACAACCTGGCTTTTTCCCACGGCTGAGCAAACTAGAACCCATGGGCTACACGATTGTCAGTAAATGAAACCACTAATCTGTCATGCTTAACTGTTACAACAGGTCTAGGCATACTTTCTGTCAGGGCAAATTCACATTGTCCTAAATATTTCTGATTTATATACATTATTGATTCATTAGCAGGTTCTGTTCTTGTAATGGGATGTTTTACCTCCTTGTTGCATACTTTCCAACAGGAATGATCTGTCTCAATTCACTGATCAAAAACTGATCACAGCCTGCAAAAGCCAAACCCTGCTGTGGTTAAAGTCAGCAAAGTGCAATGCCATGCAGCTTGCTCTGTTTGTGTAAGTCACTCGAACGCCCAACATCAATCAAGAGGTGAAAGCTGCTGACAAAGGCCACCTTTCATATATGTTTCCTCATCCCACCACTTTCTCAGACCTTTCTTTCTCCTCTAGGAAACAAGCAGCCTTTTCATTTTGCTCCCAAATTCTCCCCCAAAAAGTACGTTTCCCAGCAGTGCCTAACAAAGCCCTACCTTCCCTTTGGAGCACATTGCAGTTCCCCATCACCTTCTGGTGGCCAAAACAGTCAAAAAGTTATGAAATCTCATCCTTCCATTATTCACAGGGCAGAGCAAACAGAGGTTGAAGAGCATCCTCTCTGCATGACCCCGTCATGTCCTGCAGCAGTAGTGACACAGAGGCCAAACTCATCCTTGCTGACAGCAGGTACAGTCAAGAAGTACTAACCACTCTTTAGCCAAGGCTATTCAATACTCCATCATGAACTGGACACAAAACATGAGCCTATTCAAAGCATGTAAGCATGTCTTCAGCATTTAGAAAAAAACAGGCATGAGGCATCAGGAAAACAAAAATTTCCTGTCTTGGAAAACGGGGATATTTGTGAAGGCTACTCCAGAAAATTGCCTCTAAAACATGACGAAAGATGTCCAAAGAAAAGGAAGAGGATTCTTTAGCATTTTGCTTGCTTATGTATCAGTGTGACTTTTCAAGTTAGCTGTACATTTAACTAGTTGTATACCCTTGGGAGGGTCTCTTAAGCTCTGATTTTCAGTTCCCAGCCACACTCAGCCATCACTTGGTGTTTCCCAAGTAACTCCATCTCAATGGAAACACAGCAGAGAAGGCCTGAGACGTGTTCTCTGTAATGTTGTCAACAATTAACATTTAAAGGCAATAGTATGATACAAACAAGATAATTTGATTAAATTATATAGATATATGGTTGCCTCCAGATGGCAGAGACTTTTTATTATCCTTTAGAGATTATATGATAAGAACAGTCTGTTGCTTCCACCCTTTTAGTCTTCATAACCAAAAATAGACAGTTTTCACTTGATTCTACTGGATGTACATTTAAGATTTTTAGCAATAACAGTTAGACCTTGAATCTCATTGGCTTTGCAGTCAGGAATGAGTCCTGACCAGAGAACATGGGTTTGCATAATGCTACATTTTCACAGTGTGCCGACAGTCCTGTAGATTTAAAGACATATGTATTTTGGGGAGAAATAGCAGCATAAGAGGTTTTTAAGTTTCTCAAGCTAATAAAGACCAATTTTTAAATTCATTTAAAAGCCAAATTCAACGTCGCCAGCAAGTTGGAGATTGTTCCATTGGAGGCAGAGGGATTCCAGTTCCTGAACATCTCCAGCAGGGCTGTTGAACAAAAGGCACTCTGTTGGGAAGACTGGAGAGAGACTGTTTATGATCAGAGGCAAGTGGGGTTGGATGTGTACTGATCAGATACACCTAGCAACTCTCTACAGCTCATTAATCCCTTTGTAGCTACAGCCTATATCACTGTGGTCAGTTTTTTTTAGTGCAAAGAGAAAAAAGTGAACATCTAAGACTATTTTAAGCATGTTTTTTAAATGGTGGATATCTTGAAGAAATGACATTCAACTTTTTGGTTGACAATAATTATTTTTTTTAAACCATGGGGGGACAAAAATAATAGCTGGAAGGTTGTGGCTACAATTCATGGAAGAGGGAAACAAAGATAAATCTGAGTCTTGAATCTACAAAGGCTGTGCCCTAGAAAATTCTCCCTGTTCTGGAGATCTCCTTACCCACATAGACCCGTTTGAGAGAATACTTGTGGACAATGGCCACAGTCAAGGCAAACTCCACATTTTTCCAGGTTGTTTTTTTTTTCAGGAGTATTGTTGGAAGTATTCACTCAATGCCAGCAGCACAGTCAAGACAGAACACAAGCAACTAGTTCTCTCTTTCTGATCTATAACTCAGGTTAACTAATCCACTTTTTAATTTACCAGTAAACCATCAGTTAACTATCTGACAGCCTGTCCTGCCTTCATGGCAAACTGTTTTTGTAGCTTTGGTTTGATGATTTATCTAATAACATGTGGAGGCTGAGCAGCACTTTTTCCTTCCAGATCCTTACAGAAATATATGGTATTTGGCTACAACTATCCAGTTAAATAAAAACAATCTTTTCATCTTAAAAATCCCAACAGCACCATTGTTGCCACCCTCCAGCTGCACAACAGTGTACGTGTTACTTTTTGAGAGTGAGTCGAAAGAGTAGGTATGGAGATCTGAAACACAGCAGGAAAGTTTAAGTGTGAAATCATTATTTTCATAAGGGCTGATGCCTTTGTTAATGATTTGCATTTCATCTCTACACATTGGGCTGGTGAATAAACCACCTCTTCTACTCCCTGTGTCAAACACAATACACTATTTGCTCACTTGCTAATAAACTTATTCCTCCTACCACAGCCTCTCATACCATCATTTTAGAACCTGCAGCAACACCTTCTCTGCCTACAATATATCAGTGCCATAACAATGCACTATTAACAAGTCTTGTACTTTGTTGGCTATAGGTCTAGGTAAATCCTACTCTGTTTCACACACCCGTTTCCTGTTAATTTCTTTGTAAGAACTACATTACCAAAAAGGTACAGAATCAAGATCTCAGCTACTGGCAGAAAGGGACGCTTACCAGCTAATAACAAGAAATATTTTCCTTCCAAACCCTACATATTTTAATGTATTCCCTAGCCAACCCCTCCACCCCAGAGATTATCTACCTTGTCCATTGGGAAGATATAGCCTGTCTATAAAAGAACACTAATTTCTAGATGTCTGCCTTATCATAAAAAGACTGATTCTTATTTTATTACATTTTGAAAATATATTTTAAGTGGCAGAGCAGCAGACTATATCTCTGAAGCTCAGATACATGGTTTATATATTCAGGGTTCATATAGTAAAAGTCCTGGTGAAAGAAGACAGAATACATGGAGTTTGTAATTTAATAGATACCGCCTGTTCCACAAGAGACTCTAAATTCAGCAGCTATATTATAATACATCATTCTAATTTAAATTTAGTTCCAAATCTTGGTTAGATGGGCCATAGCTAGCCTCTACTCACTTATGCAAACCATACACATTCATTGTAAATGACTTCAATAAAACATCCTTTCTGCTATAACGCCATTTCAGCAGATTATTTTAAAAAGAGAAGCATTTGTCTATTTTTAAAACACAGCTGAATAGAAAAGATGCGGTCAATGACCTGATGGGAGAGTGTAGAGACATAGCTGGACTCTTCAGAGCCGTGCCCAGCACAAGAGGCGATGGGCACAAACTGAAATATAAGAAATTCCACTTAAACATAACCAAAATATTTTACTGTGAGGGTGGTAGAACACTGGTACAGGTTGCCCAGAGAGGTTGTAGCATCTCCATCCTTGGAGATATTCAAACCTGACTGGACATGGCCCTGAGCAACCTGCTGTGGCTGATCCTGCTGGGAGCTGGGGCGGAGGTTGAACTGCACCATTACCAGAAGCCCCTTCCAACCTCAGCCCTTCTGGGATTCAGTGACTGTGTGACACTTGGACACGCTGGACAGACACTCATTTTCAGCTCTATAAAATTATATATGTATAAATAATAAAACTATAAAATTATTATATGTACCATTTTCCAGATCCTGCATGCATGCAGGTCCTGGGTTGAGACCTTCTGTTCCTTCCCGCATGCTCAGGTGATAAATGTGGTGGAGGCAGAGCGTTTCCCTGAGCAGTAGCTGCTGGTAGACAGGGTAACCCTGAGACTGGTCACAGGCTGCTGTGGGAGGGGCAGTACTCAATCTAGGTGACTTCAAGAAAACCCTTTCGTATCCAGGAAAGCAAAGTGAAACTTCTGAGGAAGGTTAGTTACGCCACAGGTGCCTGCTGCAGATTTTCTTGCAACTGCTCTGATGCATTTTATAAGGTGATTAATCCATGCAGGATGCTGAACTACAGTAACAACTGTCTGCCCCAGCCTGACAGTAACCCTAGTCTATGCACTCGATCCCAAGATATGCTCAGTGCTAACAGCACATTCACTGCACACATCTCCATCAAAGGTGCTGCTGGTGTTCAACAGCACCAGAGAATGGGTGGATCACTAGTTGTCATGGCCACAAGAACAGAAAAAAAGACTTTTGCATCTAATTCTTCACAAATATTGTGAACTCTCAGACTGGGCTGTCAAGATCACTAAGCAGCTAGTCTCTTCCTATTTATTCGGAGAAGAAAAAGTAATGCCATTTCCCTCTCTGCCAGTACGGTTCTTGGCAACCTGCTGGAAAGTATTTTATACATTTTTTTTAACATACACACTGCCGTTTAGACAGGGGAAATTTCAGTGAACACATATTACATTTCTGCATTTTATCCTGTATACAAACTAATATAGAATAACTAGAAAAGAATGGTAAATAAATTCTAACAATGAAAATCTAAAACTATTAAAATTGTATTGTTTATATGCTTGGTATCAGGATTTCTCAAGCCATCTTAGTTGCTTTCTGTCTATTGTGTTGTTCAAGCACCCTTATGGGCAGGTAATCTCTGTTTGTCACAGGAACAATCTTTTTGATGCCCTCAATAGAAAAATTAAACAGTTTGGCCATCCCTCAACCTTTTATATCAGTACTCTGCAGTGCTCCATCATGAAATTGTTTTCTATTAGCATGGGCCTCAATCCTGCAGCTGACGCATGCTAACATTATGGTCTCTGAATGAATCCACTGAACTCAACAGGAGTACTCAGGCTGTGTGAAGTTAAGCACACACAGACATGCTCACAGGGTAAAGATTGTATCTGAGATGACAGTGGGAAAGCTAGGACATTTTCTAGGCCAGATTTTAACCAGAATAGCTCGATAAAAATAGGAAAAGAAGTCTGTATATGTTTTAGAGATCAAAATGAATCTATTGTTTGCTATTCCAACTAAGTTGAAAATTACTCTTACACCTTTTTATTTTAATATTCTTGTTATAAGGGTTGATTGTACAATTGTCTAAACAGCCAGCTAGCTTACCTCTGGATTTATAAAGCCCATATCACAGTTTTTAATGTTGTTGGGTTTGGGGTTTTTTTAACCATAAATATTTTTCCTCCTTGCAACTTTGAAATGGATTAGAGCAGGAGAAAGAAATTACTTGTTCTTCCAAGGACCAAAGTAGCTGCAAGGAGTGAGAAAACATGCCTCAGCTTATTGGCAGCTGCATCTATAGTTAGCTGAAGTTGAGCCTTGGCATAGAGTCAGGATCCAGGGCTGTGTCTTCAGTTGCTGGGGCTGCAGCTCTGAGCCATCTGTCCAGCAGGGCCAGCGATTACAGCAAGGCCATTTTTCCCCATTTTCTGTCTGTGGTCCTGAGCAAACAATGACAAGCAGCAGCTTGACATGACCCTGAATGAGGCAGAGGCTTGAAGTAAGCGTGCCCTACCCTTTCCTGAAAGCAAGATGGACTGTAGATACCCACAGGCTTTTGATCAATAAAGTCATATTTTATTATAGCATCAGATAAAATAACTTTTAAATAGAAACACCCAAATGTACTGTGTGAGGTGGCCAAAGTGGAGATGCTTGGACACAAATACCATGTTTTCTTGGAGGAAGACTGTGAGACAGAAAATTATGTGTTTTTTCCTGCAGGCTTGCCCACTAGTCCAGCAACTATGAGTGCTGAAGAAACAACACAAAGTCTCTTCTGGGTCCCTAAGAAACTCTCTTTCTTCAGCATCTTAGAGGCTTTGAGTTAGGTCTGCTCCAACTGGAAAAAAGCTCCTGTATTTCTTAAGGTGCCGCATTCACCATTTGTGCTATCAATGCCTCCATCCCTGCCTCCTGGGCTGCACAACCAGAGCAGCTCCCACAAGCAGCTGTTTTTTACCTGAGCAGATCTCCCTCCATCCCACAGTGCCCACCTTGCTGCAATATTGTGGCCAGGAGGACACAAGCAGGTGGGGTTACTGGCTGCTGACAAGTCACACCTTGAAAACAAGTTCCACTTTTATATAGAAAACCAAGCAACCCAAATGTCCATCACAAGGGGACTGGCAAAAAAACATCTGCAAAACACATCAGCTGAGGAAAGACAGGCTTACCTACTCTGTGACTAAAGGGGTGGTGTTTTCATCTGGGTAGGAGGTGGGGAGAAGGGAACTGCAAATCGAATTGATCTGCTGAAAATGCAAAGTAGCTAATAAATCCCGACATAAAATACCCCCAGTAACAGGGAGGATGTTTGGACACCCACGAGCAGGGCAAGGCGGTCCCTGCGAGAGTATCTGCATGCGCCCAACTGTTCCAGAATCCCATTTGCAGGATCAAAGATGAAAGGCATGTTTCAGCTAAACAGAAGAGGACACAGATCAGCACTGATGACTAACCCTTTTAAAGCTAACAAAACACTAGCTAACACAACACATCGGATCTTACTTTATGACATGAGTATTTTCAGGATTTTTGCAAAGTTAACCAGAAACAGCTAGATACAGGCCTGTGCCAAACAGGGTTGCAAACAGCTAACAGCCGCGAGCCATGTGAAAAGGGGGCTAAAGCTCTGCTATTCAGGTAGAGCGAGACAAAGGCAGATCCTCTGCAGGATTATCAGGCTGTGGGATACAGCTCCTAGGCCACATTCAACAGCAATATGTAAGCAAATGCCATCAAAAGCTTTTCTCCTCCCTTCCTCCTAAGGTCTGCAAGATTTGCTGCTCTGCCTGTTTAACTGTCTGGGCTGGGGTGATGGGTCTAGGAAGAGTTTATGCAGGAACGGGCTGAAAGAGCAAAGACAGGGGTGAAGGAAAGTAAGGGCTAAGTTGGCATGGAAATGAAAGCTGGACCACTATCCTATGTGCCCAGGGACACTTCCACCAACCCACTGACCTCCTCTCACCCAGCTGCTTCCCATACCCTGAGCCACCCTGCCCACTCCAGCCAGCCATTCATCCTAGGAGAAAATCTGCATTGCCTGAGCCCCTTTGGAGTGATCCCCAGGCTTTAAACTACTCTTTCCAGTATTTCTAAGAAAGATGTTTCTATTTTGGAATGGAAAAGAAAGCCTATTGCCATTAAGATAAAAAATCTGACCTGCATCTTTCTTTTGCTCAGTACTTCTCCATACTGGTGGGGATGCTGAGGAGCAGGAAGACATTTTGTGTCTGTGTAAATGCTCTGCTACCAGCAGCTCCCCAAACCTGTCTGCTTCCTATCAGCACTCTTTAGCTAAAGAGTAACCATCTGCTTGAAAGAACTATTGTCCCTCACCACTGTATAAAAAGCCAGCTCGCTTGTGTTTACCTTGTGGCAAGTCCCCCCTAGTTCTGTTAGTCCTGGTTCTGTTAGTCCCGGGAGACAACATCTCTGTAAATAGTTTAACTCCTTCTCAAGCCAATTAACAACATGAATGAGGTGACAAGTTTTCACAGCCAGCCTTGCAAAGCAGCCCAACATCTCACTGACTGATGCAGTGGCTCCAGGAGAAGGTGCTGGGAGACCCAAGAAGGCTCTGCTGTGACTCCTGTTGCATCCTTCAACAAATCCCATGTGCCCTGGCTTCCCAGCCTGAGTCTGGGACTAAATATTTTTGCTCCCTCACAAACCTGTTGTTGGGATGAAATGTGATGAGATACATTGAAATCTCATGGAAAGAGCTGCAGATTTGTAAAATCTTGATTTGTATTTGTTACTCTGGATTATATAAATGTATAATTGCAATTAAGTAACACAGTCAACCATAAACTTTACCTCTGAATCAGAGCACAGGCTATGACCCACAAATTCCACACAGTGATTACAAAATATCTAATGAACTTCTCTAATACACAAGCGTTAAGTAATTTACTAAATGTCTGGTAATGTAAGAGTAGGATTAGGAGGGGTCCTGGTAGAAATTCCAGTAGCTTTGCCTCCTTCACAGTTCGCCATCAGTTCAGAGATAGATTATGGTTTCTTGGGTAACTAGACACAAACACACACAAAAAAAGGACACATTGTATAATTTGGTTTCCTGAGACTGTCAGAGCATTCTCAGTCCAGAAGCATAGCCTAAACACGATTATGAAAGAGATTTGTAATTTATTTAACCACTCATTTTAATTCATAGTCATGCTTTACATACATTTTTAGTTTTAAGGGTAATTCTCATATTTAAATGTACAGTTTCTAACAAATAGTGACACTTTAAAATTCACAGACTATTATTAAAGACACATAGAGGACAGATGGTCCTGTTGTGTATGTGCATATGTTACAACTGAGGGAGTTTGTACTTTGCTTCATGCCACACCCACACATAAATGTAAAGATTTTAATAAACATATAATTTTCCTATGATATTTATGTTTCTGTATGGTTTATGTGCATACACATACACAGATGATAGGCCAGATATTACCATTTCAGATCACAGCCTTTCACACTGTGGAGAGGAGTGAATTGTGCAGTTCTTACAGAGGTGTAAGGGCCAAAAGTGATGATATGCCAGTAAAGCTGGGGACTAGTGATCCCTTCAAAACAAAAGACACTTAAGTTTGTCTCATTCGGTATTTGCTAGCCAAGGGTATGGGCACACGTATGCATTCCTACGTGGATGCTTGAACTGTCTCTTTGTGACAGAGCTCTGCTCCATTTTCTTTTTTTTTGAAGCCAGAAGGAGAAGACACCATGCTGCCACTGCAAAACCCGGAGGGTGCTGCCACCTCCTACCTTCAGGCACACCAACCGTTCTTCACCCATGTGGGCACTCCTGCCCTCTTCTCTCCACACTTCCAAAGCTTCATGTCATGGCATCTGAAGAAGCAGCATGTCTCCACCTCTTTGGGACCCATCTTTTGCACTTATCAAGGTCAGGCTGACTCAGAGACACATTCCTTCCCCCACCTTAAACACCATTTAGGTCACTAATGCTGGGTCAGACAACTTCCACCCAGTTATCCAGGACCTAAACGTGATGTTACTCGGACGTCCTGGCTGGGACGATTACAATATATTAAATCACGCTCAGGAATGTTCCCAGGCACTGGAAGGCGATCATCAGTTCTGCTAAGTTGTTTGAGTGGCCCTGGCATGTTTTTGGCCCATGCAAACTTGCACTCCTCTGGAGTGTTCCCAGGCAGGATTCAGGAGCCAGAGCACTCCAGCGGCCACCTCAAGCAGCTTGTGCGCAGCCACCCTGTCTTGCCAGGACAAGGGGCTGCTCGAATTGCTCATGGCTCTTTCATGCCAGCTGACCTCAGTGTCAGAGACTGTTCCCAGGCATCTTCAATTTACTAGTATAGACAGAGTCTTTGAGACTTTCCCAGATCAGGGCTGACCACCCAGGTATGCTTGATGGAGCCATACTCAATGTTAATGAACTGATTCCTTTCTAATAATTCAAGGCATTTAGTATTCATACTTACCATGAACAGAGCCAATGCCTTGCAGGTGTCTATTTTACAGATTATCAGCTGTTTTAAATCTAAATATAATGATCTATTTTAAATTCTCACCATAAATATCAGACCTCCAATATGAGACATCTTCCATATTCAGAGCCAAGCAAAGGAGTTTGGATCCATGACCAGGTAAAAGTTGTCCAATAAGTAACGTGACGCCCTAAAATGACACCAGTGAGTCACTCTACAGCAGTCTGATCATGCCCAGTGCTGCTGCAAGCATCCCAGGCCCTCATGAAATCCAAGTAAAAAAAAAAAACAACCCAGGTTACTGTCCAGCAAAGAGCTTGCAATGAGCACTGTAACTGATTTAACCTTATCCTGTTCTGTGGGAAGGCTGATTTCTTCCCGTGTCCTTTGTATTTCAAGATTCTCTGACATAAGTGTCCCACTCCCCCAGCCAAGACTGATTACAAACGCCTCAAACACAGGTTAACTGAGCAGCACCAAGGCCTGAAAGTCACTTAATACTGTGGCCCTCACTCTTTTGGGCAAACAAACACCCCAAAGAAACCTGTGACTTTCAGGGGGCAGCTGCAGGAATTTTAATAGAGGTAGATTAGAAGATTTCAGAAAACTTGATTCTTGCAGAAAGCAGTACTTCCTGCTACTGCCTTGCCTTCTCTATCTCTGCTAAACAAGCACTACAATTTCATTTCCAGGGCCAGGAACCCGGGTACCCAGTTACACAAGTCACGCTGTACAGGCTAGTGATGGCAACTGAAGCGTCAGCATCCTCGCTGCACTGTGCTGTGACCTGTGGACACCTCCTTCTCCTTTACTTCCTCCTTCAGAGCTGTATAGGCAAAGGGATGAGATGGTAGGTAGTGAAACAACCCAAGCAAGGAAGAAAGGCCCTGTTCCTTTGCTTCAAAGCAATGGATTCACACTTGAGGAAAATCCTCTTCTAGGCAGGACAGCAGGTCAGTACTTAGCAGATGTGAGCAACTGAACCTCCAGGGTGTGTGTATGAATGCCCCTGCATGATGTTGTTTTAGACGTGGACAGTGGTCAGCAACACCTCAAGACCAGAGAGGTGCTAAGCCAACAGAGAAAATCAATAGCATTTAAAAACAAAACAAACAAAACAACTACCCTGTATACACGTAAAAATGTAAGCAAGCTTAAAAAAATCAGAGTTTGGTTATATGTGTGCATTATATAGAACAACTAGAATGTTTCACACACAGCCAGCATTTTTTGCCTTGAGAATAATTAGGAAGGATTCAAGATGCCTAATTCTGCTTCCAAGTCATATCAGGCACTAGCTAAACTGTACTGCAAGCACCAACAAACTTGCATTTCCTGTTCTTAAATGGCTCTCCAGTTTTAACTGCTGAACTTTGAGATAGAGATCATAGTAACAGCAGCAGAACAGAACAAAGGGAAGGGAAGTGCAACTGAAGCAGAAGCTTAAACCAAAGCCGTAAACTGCATGTTGTCGATGTGCTTTTATTAAGAGGACATGAAAAGGACATTATAAGGGATTCAAAGCATTTGGGGGTGGGGAGGGGAGGGGGGGGGGAAGAGACAACACTTGAAATAAATGTTCCATGGAGAGAAAATCTCTAATAATTTATTGACCTTCAGTTTCACATTGTGAAAAAAAATGCAAGTTTTACAAAACCTTAAGATGTAGTAACAAACAAAAAGACACAACATAAACAATTTTACTTCTTCACTTGCACAGTTTCCTTTTAGCACATGAACCACATCTTCAATAGCCAGGAAAGGGAACATTATTCTACTCTAATCACTCTTATTCAGACAGGTGTCAGACCTAGAGAAAAGGGGCTGCACAATTATACCAGAAGAGGAAGGCTGTCCTTTGTTATATGTTTCTACAGCAACCAGCCTGCAAAATAAGAGGAACCTTCCCGTCTTATGCCAGGGTTTTTATGTGCACTCTGCTGTGAACTGCATTTGCTTCAAAGTGTGGGGTGTTTTGCAGGACTGGAATGGTCAAGTAGCTAGCCAGGATTCCCACATCAATTCAAAGAGCAAGAGCCTAGCCTATTCCCTGCAGAGCCAGAGGCCCACCCTGACTTCAGCTTCCTTCAGCCTACACACAGGAATTAATTGAGGACTTGAAAGCAGACCACAACTTTGGAAACAGCTGCAGAAAATTCATCCTACTTTCAGAAGTTGCATGGCACTACAAAACAGATTTCATAAGCTAAGTAGTTAGATGCAGTGCAGCTTCACGTCTGGACTATAATCAGCTTGACGGAGAAAACAGATCTTGAACCTATATGCCCTTATTCAAACAAGGCGGCCCCTGGGGACCCAGTTCTTCGCTTCCCTGGAGCTCATGCAGTCACTAGCACCTGGGGAGAGGACATGCAAAGTACAGGAAATCTGATTTTATGGCTCCCTTCGCACTCCCAGGAGTGATCCACAAGATGAAAGGCAACAGCAGTTCAAGGCTGTTTGCTTCAACAGGGCAACCTGTGCAAGTACAGTGACACAGAAAGGAGACCTACCCTATCTAAGATGTTTTCCTATTGCTTAAAAGCCATCTAAGAGAAAGAACCAATGCTGGGATGGGGGGGGAGGGGGAAAGGCTGTGGGTTTAAACACTTCCTTAATCTATCATTTTAATAAATCAGTTTAACCAGAGGAACTATAACTGTTCACATCTAGCTGGGCCTCACCCTTTCAAAAACTGCTAACGCCTTTGCTAATTCATCAATGTTCTCTCAGTATTCACAGAAATCCAAATACTTTTATTTCTGAAATGTAAAGGTCTACTCCAAACAGCAAGTCAAATGTAAGGCAGCACAGAGAAACTTCCAGTGACCAGTGTAAACACTTTCAGATGACAAAGCTTTCACAAATACAGCTACATCACTGTCATACAGAGAAAGGCAAGCATCACCAATGTGACTATTTTTGTTTTGCATGCACGCATGCAGCTGTTTACTTATACCGCAGCACACACCAACCATGTTACTGAAAGTGCCAGTTAAGCTGGGCTCCAGAAACATTTAGGAAAAAAACACAATACAATACATGCTTCATGAGAGGATCTGGCAAAGAAAGCACCTGTGAAACATAAGCTTCTGAAATCCAGAAGGAAAAGAGTAGCTTCATCTCTGTCTCAAGACCAGACTGGTAAGAAACAAATTTATTTTAAAAAAATAAAAGTTTGGTTTCTCAGGATTGTATCTGGCACTTCTGAGCAACCAAGTGCTTAAAGACCCATCTGGCTAAGGAAAATAAAAGGCAGCAGAGTTTGAGGGCTATTTTTAAGATTAAAGAGGTTTGAAATTCATTTTCTATCCCCATAAAAATTTTCCTAGAGCACTTGGGTCTTTGACACCTGGCCACTCAGATGATCATCTGAAATCCAGATGGATGAGGCAATCCAGTCAGTGCAAAATTGCTGCTGCTCTTTTTTTTTTTTTTTTTTTTTTAAGACTTCATCACTAACCTATCTTGAGGTTTTTTGTTTTTATTCTTGAATCACCATACTCCACTCATTTAGGGCAATGTGGCTTATATTGTAGGTACCCCTCCTCCAACCCAATAAATAAATAAATAACTTTGGACAATGACTTCACCTGGGCTTGGTATCCAGAAGCTCTTCCACGGTATTTGCGTTACAATCAGGAAGCTGCACAAAGAAAGAGCTGCAAGAGATTTTGGCTATTTCCAGATTAGAAATTGAAAGGCATGACCAACAAATGAAATGTAGCAAGGACACCATCTACAAGACACACCACATGCAACCTGGGGAGCTGGTGGCCTGAGAAAGTGACCTCCATGGCTTCTTCCTTTAGTATGTGTGTAATTTAAGATCCTGCCTTGTATTCCTTCCATTTCTGACCTGGAAGCTACCCCTCCCTCCCACCTACAACTGTTACCTAACAGTTTTCTTTCTTTGTGCAGCAGAGCAAGTCAGCGATCACAAAATGTGCAAAACATACAACAATTCACACAAGCCCTTGCAACATGAAGACAATTGCAGGCATTGTTTCAGCATGCACTGAACAATAAATAACTATATCTACAACAAGTAACATAACAGGAATGGGACAGTTTGAATTACTTATAAATACAGGGAGGAAAGGGAACAAAGAGCATTTGGGGGATGTCATTCGTTCCCCACTGTTGCAAAAACATTTCACCATTGGGCTGTTCCTTAGCAAGCAGAAGGTCACTCGCTGCACACAGGATGATGCAACACAGGATCAAAGAGATGCTGTAGGCACTGCCCACAGACAAGCACGCTCCGGTTAGCAGAGTTCAGCAGCAATACCGCTGTATCTTCATTCACAGCAGCATCTCACTGTCTCAGACCTGGCCTGCTTCCCCTGCAGCTGGCGCTGGCACTTCAAACCACCACAAAGAGAGGTGACAACCATTTCAAATTTCACATACAAACAGCGGAGTCCATGGAAATCAAGCACTGTGTGCTGCACATCTCAGAGAAGTTCTGTCTCTTCTTTTTCTCCTTTGAAGGACTGATTAATATTGGCATTAATCCACAATTACTAGCACAAGGACCAGATCATAGGTTTGTCCATTCATATTTAAACCATGTGCTGAAGCACTGAAGACAGTTTTTTTTTCCTCCCGTTCCTTCATGTCTAGGATAGATAATTTACAAGGTGCAGATGATTTTCTTCAAATGCAAGAGACACTAAACAATTTTTCTTCATTAAAACCGTTTCTCCAGATCTGAGGTTCCAATTCTCTTCTCCAAATAAAGAAGTAAACTAAAAGCATGGGAAGAGGGGAAAAAAGAAAAAAAAAGAAAAAAAAAAGAAGAGAGAAAAGACTTAAAGGAGTTTGCTGAGACAACGTATCATAAGGTTTTTGTTAGATGTCAAAGAAAATCTAAAAGCTATGCTCACGATACAACCCAGTTGATGGGCTTCCCCACCCCACCACCACCTCAGTGTTCCTGTGCAATAGCCAGCTACTGATAAATAAGCCAGCGAAGAACATAATTATTTCAGGTCAGATTCTGCCTTTATTATTCTACTAGCCTTACTCTGCAAATCCTCCTGACCCCAGAAAGACTGTTTAATTTTTTGACTATAAATTCAGCCATTTGAAACCTAAATCAAACTGGCCCAATATGGTTCAATATGATGGGCTCCACATCCTGCATACTTCAAGATTTCCGTGTTCCCTGAAAATCTTAAAGCTTTGTGGATTTGTTTTAAGTGAACATAACCTTGCACAACTTCTCTTCCACAAAAGCCCACATGAACACTTAGTGCAAAGAGTGTTTTCTATCCCTGGGCCCAGGCAAACCTGGTTGGAGTAAAGCAGAAGAGGAGGTCAAGGTGTCTCACCCCAATGCCTCCGTTCACCGTGATGAATTCCGAATTGAATTTATTCACAATATGGAAAGGGACATATAATTCCCTTACTTAAAACATATCTGCTATTCATGAGAGCATAAGTCTGCCTCATTTCTTTTCACACAGCAATGCACCATGCATCAATAATTCTAGCCTAGAGTCCTTTATAAAAATTGATTATTCAATGAGAAATTCAGCCTTTGGATGCTAGGATTGTGCTTTGCTTTTTTACTATGAAGCTGTATTAAAATGCCAGCTTCCAAGCCATCACCAGCTCATCACAGTCCTTTCTGACAGCACTGCTAGACTTTTAGGAGGCAAATCCTACAGCATTACAATGCAAAGGAGCTCCAGTGAACTCTGTTCATTTGAACATATCACATCTCTCTCAAGCTGTGATGTCTAAGAACGACAAGGAACACCCACAGGAAACACCACAGCCTACAAAACAGCCCAGAGCATCAAGCCCCTTTGCAACTGTGGGCTTGAAACACACTATCTTCATTATGTCTAAAAAAACGTCTCTGCATTTAGGGTTGATTAGTCTTTTCTAGACATTCTTCAGTGTAGCATGCCAATCTTCCCACTGAAACACACTATGAACACTGAAGCCAAAGCAATGTTTCCTGTCATGGGATGAACTTTAAAAAAAATTATAAACAATTCTGAAATGGAGGCAAAAAAAAAATCCCCAGCCTACTCAAAAGCCCCAAGTTTGAGGAATGGGACAGAGCAGACTGAAGTCTTCCTAAAAGCTGTCAGACTGGGGCCACACAGCGCCATGAAAACAGAGGGTAATCAGAAGTAATTTCCTTTTTGTCCCTCCCACCCACTGACAAAGCAGCAGGAGTCAGTAGGAAAAAAAAAACCCTACTTGCTGGATGAGCACAGAGCACATTGGAGAGATTTCAGTCTATGGCTGCGTTCAGCCAGTTATCTTGTGTGTTAGTTAAGCCAGTTATCTTGTGTGTTAGTGAAGCTAAAATAATGGCTTTTAACAAGATAATGCAGAGCAAAAGAAAGCTTTTTGCACCGTTATATTCTGAGGACTCTTTTTCAAAATAAAACACTCCCTCTCATGTACTGTAAACTTCAGAACAATTAAGTCAGTCTCAGAAGAATAAGTCAATATTTTTCTTGGCACAGACCTGAGTCCAGGCATTCAATACTGCTGCTCTGATAACACTGAGAACTGCTGAAAGTCAGTAATAATACAAATTAACTGAAGATGTTAAGGCATTGTTCCCAGCTAGGGAGGAAGCCACTGCACAGAAATCAGGGCTTCCATCTGCTGGCTGTCCGGGAGTGCAATTAGTCCCAGCACCCAGGGTCTGGTTAAGTCTCAAGGGTTTGCCCTGCTTTCCCAAGGATAAGTCTGGGAAAAACAAAGCGGGGAGGGGAGGAGAGGGAGAGGAGAGGGAGAGGAGAGGGAGAGGAGAGGGAGAGGAGAGGGAGAGGAGAGGGAGAGGAGAGGGAGAGGAGAGGGAGAGGAGAGGGAGAGGAGAGGGAGAGGAGAGGGAGAGGAGAGGGAGAGGAGAGGGAGAGGAGAGGGAGAGGAGAGGGAGAGGAGAGGGAGAGGAGAGGGAGAGGAGAGGGAGAGGAGAGGGAGAGGAGAGGGAGAGGAGAGGGAGAGGAGAGGGAGAGGAGAGGGAGAGGGCAGTGTCTTCAAGACAAACAACCACCTGAGACAAGAGCAGCTGATGGCACAACACAGCCCAATTTCACACTAGATATCCACAGTGACCTGCTGCTTTGCACAGGCCCTACCTCATATTCTTTACTCAACCAAAGCTCCCAGTCAGCTGAAAGACAACTACAAGATGAATCCTCAGTGTACTACAGAGAAAGGAATTTCATGACTACCCTACATTTCTAGGTATATACTTCTATCTACTTTGCTTCAAAGAAATTTGGGTTTCCTGTTTACTGCAAGAGTCAGATAAATGTCTCCAGCCACAAAAGACACCAGAAAAAAAAGGTATGGTCTGTCCCAAACAGAGGAACCCAGGGAAGTCTTTATACACAAGCTGTTCTTCCTATTTTCTGGAGAATCTCCCTCAGTCTGGACTTCTAAGCAACTTAGATGCAAAGACAGAACTTGTTTAATTACTGCAACTGTATTTATTTGCCTTGTTACTTGTAACCTGCCTGCCTTCATGGTTACACTATACACTGTTTGAATCAAAAAAGACACTACCACTCACAGGGCATGGATTATTTAGAATTCATGCCACTGTATTTGTTTGGTTGGCTGGTGGTAACTCTGATTCTGTACTAAGGTCTCAAGGGGCGAGTGGGAGAAAAGAGCAACACAACACTAAATGGAGTCTGCCAGATTTGTTTCAAAATACATGGATTAGTAGTTCTGGAAAACATCTGTGATTTATTGTAAGTGATGTAACTCTAGAAAATACAAAAATAATGAAAAACTACTAATAGTTGAAGTAACAGTAGTTAGCATGAAAAAACAGATTTGAAAAAATAATATGTGTAGGTACCCAGATTTTTAGTGGTTTTTTTTTCATGAACATTTTCTCCCCTTCTCCTAAAAATCACAAATTCACAACAACCAAAACAAGCAAGGCCAAATTCAGACTTGCTTGTGAGAAGATACAATGCTGAAGTTGCACCTGGTAAGAGCTTGGCCCATTATGTATAATTAAATTGTTTTGGAACAGTGTGTGCTATAGACTGGTAATTATTTCAGACAGCAATATTAATTATATGTCTTCCTGACACTATATCTAGTCCAACATATGTGACCATAACTATTTAAAAAAATCTATATTTTAAATTATATCAATGGAGTAAATGCAACATTAGTCCCTGCAGGTGCAACCATGCTGTCTAGGTGAGATGGAAAATTAGGCCTAAAGTGCCTGTAAAACACCTTTCATAAGGCAGCAAGTTTCCCCAAAGGCTGTCTGTATGGAGAAAGCATGCTGTCTGCCTGGAAATTCAAGTGAATTCACTATCAGGCTTCAGATCAGAATTTAGATTAACTTTTTTGGGCACTGTTACTGTATATACGGAGTTACCTGGCCTCTGTCATCAGGAAAATGGCACAGAACCCTTGTTTAACATCCATTTAGTATCTAAACATAGAGCAGGATTCAATTTCCAAATTATCTGCACTTCCACACAAGTAAAGGACTGAGCAAAAGTAACATTTTCAACATCAAAATCATGCAGGAAAAGGCCCCGTAAAGCGAAGTGGCTGCAAGGTATGTGGCAAACTACTTCCAGCATCTGGCTTTGTCACAGATGTGGTGCCTGGCTTACAACAGCCCATGAATATATGTCTCAGTTGCTCCAGCTGTAAAATTAGATTGAATATACTCACCCTCCTCAGAGCTGCTGCTGAAAAGCTTTGTGAAAAGCATTATTACGGTGGAATTCAAAGGTGCTATTTCTTACCTGATAATTTGTAATTGCAACATACACACAATTATGAGGGGAGGTGCTTCCATGTGCTGACAAATGCTGTGGGTATTAACGAATAGGGCACAGTTGTTATGCTGTTCCATACATCTAACGTGGGATCGTAGCAGTCCAACGTTTTGCACCTCTGAATGCCAAAGTAGCCTCCAACCACGTACAATTTGTTTCCAGATGCCACTGCATGGCAGCTCATTCGCTTAGCTGTCACATCTCCCACCTTAGTCCACTGGTATGTCTCACTGTTGAATTTATAAGCAGAGCACGCAGAGAATTCGGTATCTCCGCCCATAATAAAAATCTGGTTACCCAGAACAGCTGCAGCTGTGTAGCGCCAGGGCTGGGGGCAGGTGGCGGGTACTGTCCATCTGTTTTCACACTGATCGTAGCACTGAACTTTGGGCAGCTTGTCATGGCTAACACTGGTACCTCCAAAAGCAAACAGCTTAAGCTTTGCGCTGACTACAGCTGCATTGCTTACTCCCTCTCGCAGTGGGGCAACCATGGTCCATTTGTTGGTCACGGGGTCATATTGTTCTACTTGCTTTAAGGATACTGAAGGGGAAGCTGGAAGGCAACCAGTTGCTGCAGTGTGTCCTCCCACTACATACAAACAGTGCTTAAGTTCAGCAGAGCCATGCCCAAACCTAGCTACCAGCATGGGAGCAGCCTTTGACCACTCCTCATGAAGGGTGTCATACACCCACACGTCTTTGGAGACTCCGTTTTCTGACCCTCGTCCCCCGGTGATATACACTTTGCAGCCTATGGCACAAGCGCTGAACTCCTTCCGTGGACTTGGTATGTCTGCCTTTGGAATGATCTCCTTTGCCTTTTGGTCCACCAGGTACAGCTTGTCACACATAAAGGTTTGGCCACCCAAAAGAAAAAGCGAATGGCCAGTTTTACGGGGTCTGGCACACAAACTAGTGACCACTCCATCATTCTGTAAGATCTTTAACTTGCATCTTATTGATTCTTCTACAATCTCTTTGCTTTTCCTTTGCTTGGTGATAAGTTCTTCCATGGCCACATTCTCCATAAGGTATATGGCTGGCAAGAGGGCCAGTCTCACCGTCTGCAGTAGCTCGGGAAGATAACAGTGACGCTTACTCAGGTCATAGTTGACCCAGTTGATAGCTGATTCATATACCAGCCTTTCATCTTCAGTTTCTAATTCTTCACTGGAAAGGAGCTGCACTACCATGTCTTTTGGCAGCTGGAGGAAGTCTTCGCTTTTACTGATACTCTGGAAGTTGCTTAGGCACATCCTCCAAGAGAGTTCATACAGCTTGGTGCACTGGTGAGCATCTGACAGCAGCAGCATGCCGAGACAGTTGGTGGGATGAAGATTTTTCTCCAGAAATTCTGCACAAGCATCCCGAATGTCCTGAAACTCCAGCATGTCGCCAGCCTCCAGCAGTGACTCCGCATTCTCCTCATTGATGATAACCCTGGAGGAATATGCGTAGTCCAGAAGAAGCTCCAAGACTTCCGGATGAATTGAATTATGAAAGTTGACTTCACTGTCCTGGCTCTCCTTCAGTCCTCCACTGAACATTGCTTCAAAGTAGCGGCTACAAGCAGCTAGAACAGCTCTGTGGCAGGGGAATGACCTGTTTCCAGCATGGAGAAGTACATCTGTAAAGAGACGCTGCTGACGCAGAAGGTTCAGGTGAGTAAGGACACTATCAGCATAGGATGACTTGTGGAACAAGTATATGTTTATGGAGCCAGTACTGGCCCTAGATTTGCGATTTTCATGCATGCTGACTGACATTTTCTTTCACACCTATAAACAAAGAAAAAAAAATTAGTAAGATTAATGAGACAGTTAAATTCATTATTAGTTTTACATACCAAGAAGTGTATCTATTATTCACTATAAGATGGGGGAAAAAAGCCTTAAGTTATAGATGAGTGGACAGAGAATTGCATCTACCTTTGGCATGTGTTTATTTTTTTGTAAGGTGAGTTTCATAAATGACATACTCCAAATTTGTTGCCCAAGAGCAGGTTTATCTCGGGAAACCTGATCTCCAACTTTCACAGCAATACAGTAAGCAAGTCGGAGGAGAAAGAAAAGGAACCAGGACTGATTTTCTCACCCTTCCCCAACCTAGACCAGCTGACTCATTACATATGTACACATGCACATGCTTGAAACATTCTCCTGTACTGAATCATAGCAGGAAGAGCTACCAGACAGGATACCTAAGGAATGTCAAAAGCTGCATGGGGAACAAAAACCTACTAATCCCATTAGGAAGCCTCCCTTTGGTATAATGATTCCATATGCAACACCAGAGAATGAAAAAAGGGAACTTTCAAATAAAAATCTAGCAACAATCATAATTTTACACTTGTGAAACCTTTAAAAAATATGACAAGTGAATTTTAGAGATTACATCTTGAACTCTGCCAGCAGCCGCCTATTATAGTGATACAGCATATACACAGGCAGAGTCAGCAGAAAAATGTGTTTTGACTATCAGCTGAAGTCACTGAGGCATTGCCTCTGAAGCTGCCTCGAGAGTCAGGTACTCAGAGCACAAGCCATTGGTTCATTTTGAGGTTTGGAGGAGACATAAAACACAACACATATCCTATCCTACCCTATTACTAACAAACACAATGCTGTTCGGTCCCTGTTTTTACTATTATCTGCCATGATATGCAGGTCTATGTATGATTACAGCAGCAAGTTTCCTGATTTAATTAAGAGTCAAGCCAAAACAGTATGGAGTATAGGGAAAGGGAGGAATATTGGCAGCCACATAAAGCTAATGGCCAAAAAGCAACAGTGCAAGTAATAGGAGACGAAGCATACAGAGCCCAGCGCAAGCTGCGGCTGTGACCGCTACTGTAATAATCTCACTTTTCTCTCTCCAAACTGCAGAGAAAGGTTGGAGACAGAAGAGAGCCAAACTTCCCTAATTATTGTGATATTCGTATGCCCAGAGTCCTTTTCACTGAACCTTCAAATAAGGAAGAGGGCAAAAGCCTACCTGGGACGTGCCCAGTGCTCAAAGTCGGAGCATGACCTGAGGCCACTTGTCTAAGTTTTTAATGTGGATATACTTCCCTCTCTCACAGACTTGAACATTTTCATATTACTAAGCATGTTTAAGCAGTACAGAACTGTACAACCGTATTCCCACATTTCATGCTTCAAGATGACACAAGAGCTTTAAGAGCCTGAAAAAAAGCATTTTTAAATAAATACATGTATTTTTCTAGATTCATATGACCAGAACCTTCAAGAAAATCAAAACCATATATGATTAATTTGGACAATGGACTCCATTTCAGAAAAAAATGGTTTGTGTACATGGAATATAAAACACCTGCAGATTAACTGCAGCATAGCCAGTACCATCCTCCTCACTAGTGTTAAGATACAGAATAATTGATTCATCACATCAAACAGCAAGTTTGTGATACACTTTTCCCTTCAGTCACAGCAAAAAAGCCCCTCAAACCAACATCAACTCAGATGGCATTCAACGATCCTGAGCACCAATCTCAGACTAAAATTACCCACTTTATCCATAGCCAAAAAGATTATACTGACCCTATACAGGTTGAAACATGCTGGAACTGAAGGATTACTGAAAGGGTCATGGCTTGAAGTACCAGTACATAAACAGTTTGGAGACACAGATGGGAAGGTGAACCCTTACTGGCAAAGCACCCCTGCAAAATTTTAAAACTTTTCCAAACACTTTACCATTTTAAATGCTATTATGATGCAGTGCAAAGCATTCACTAGATCTCTACAGATTGTCTTTCCTCACACTGAGGACCCACTCCTGCAAGGTTTTCTTGCCAGGGAGCAGGATAGGAGCTAAACACCCACTGATCAGAGACAATAGAGTCACCAGGATATGAAGATGCTCATTGCCCCTCTGCTCTCCATTCCAATTAAGTGAATGTGTAGACACCACAGTCTAGGCATGTCAGGATCTCTAGGGAAACACGTTTCCTCTCCTTTCCCCCCACATACAGGGGGAATTCAGAGTAGATTGGAAACTTTCTTTTATCATGCACACGGAGCTCAGAAATAGGGCAGGGAAAGTTCACATCAGAGGCTGCAAACACAGGCATTCAGATCGTTCAGTGGGCTCTCTACTCCTGCACGCGCCACTTGCTCAGCATCATTCAGAATGAGCCCATAACCACAACAAAATAGAAACAAATGTAAAAAACCCACCCTGCAATTATGCGTACGTTGGAGGGTAGTGAGCTACAGACCATGTGCAGAGGGGAAGAACAGATCACTGCGTGTTACCCAAGCCCACCCACAGCCATAGTAACAAACACCACTGTAAAAAAAAAAAAAAAAAAAAATCTTAAAAGCCACTCTCAAACAGCTACTGAATAAGGCACTCAGCGTTTCACCCCACTAAAATAGAAGACTTGGTCTTTCAGTGAGCAATGCCATTTCTTACAAAGCACTCGCAGATTTCACGTATGCTGGTCTTTAACTGTTCCAGTAATGTTGCCTTTATCACCACAATGTCATCTATTGAGAACAATTCAAAGTATGCCAATTCACATTTAAGATAAGTTAACGTATTTCCCCGACAGAACAAAGATACATATCTGTACAGATCTTTTTCCTCCACTGTGGTTGCTGAGATGAGTTCACACATGGACTAGTCGAACAAACACCCTTACAAGCAATTATCACAATTTACTAACAGGTAGTGTTTCTGTAAACATGTCCTTTTGCAGTTTCTGGCAATTAGCTCAGTCCAGAGTCTTATAAGAATATTAAAATGTATAAATGACATCTCTGATTTCTCTATTTGGTGTTGGAAATTGTGTAAGCCTCAAATACTTCAGCAGAAGTAATTTACAGTCAGTGAGCAAATGTTAATCTTGAATAATATGAGTCAACTCCCTTCAGGCATTTTTTCCTTAGAAATAATAATATTTGTATGTAAAAGACAAGAAGTGGTCAGTAAATTACAGATATAGATTTTATCTAGGAACAGAGGTTGAACCAAGACTTTGATTTATAATTACACTTCAACAGGCTACTTGTCACAGCAGCCCAGGAGTAAACACTACTTTAAGACTAAACAACAGACTCCCTGCCCTACTTCTTACCAGCTCTGCAGCATGCAGGTCTCAGCCTAAATCAAATGAAAAATTAAGTATTTTCAAATTAGTGACACATCCCTGATGTAGGCTCATTTTAATACGACTCTGTAATTACATGGTGGTGGTTGCATTTTTGTTTAGAATCAGTGGAACAGCTGAAGGAGAGGAAATCTGCTAAACATCCCATCGATTTAACTAACACCGCTTTCAATTGTTAAATCTGCAGCGATACCATCAGTTTTGCAGAGCCAAATCCTGACCCTACCTAAAGTCTTCTAGCACAAACTCAGTGGCTTCCTAGGACCTGCAGCGAGATGGAAAGCAGAACATGCTGCTCCTGCTAGGAATGCTCTACTGCTCACCACATGCAGACAAAGAAACCCAACTCTAAATTCCCCCTAGTTCACTCCATCACAGCGCCTAAACAACGGCGGCTCTGTAAAGAAACTCGTTGGGTTTCTTCCCAACCTGGTAAAGAAACAGTATGAGAAGTTAAAACGCATTTGGTTTCCTTTCTAGAGCAATAACCACGTGCAAAAGTTTCCGTAGCAGCGCAGGGAGAGCAGCGCCGCCGCCAGCCCCGGGAGCCGCTCGCTCACTGCCCTGCCCCGCCTCACGCCCGCCGAGGATGCTCCGGCCCCGGCGAGGAAGCAGGAGCCCACCGGGGAGGCTAGCAGCCTTCTTAACAGGAGCCGGCACTTTCCGAGAACAGCCGCATACCGGAGACACTTAACTGCTGCCGCGGATGTCTACCCACCGGCCGCCCAGTGCCCCGCTGCCTGCAGAAGGGGCGATGGCCCCTGGCGCTCCGGGCCGAGCGGAGGAGGGCCGGGCTCCGGCCGTGCCGGGGACCGGGAGGGCAGCCCGGCTCCAGCTGGAGCGGCTCCGCAGCAGCGCTCCGCGGGCGCGGATTTAGCGTAGACCCATGCGACGCCTGCCCCGAGCATCCGGCAGCTCTGCCTCCCCGCTCGGCCCCGGCTGCCCGGCCGGCCGCCCTGCGCAGGGCAAGCGGGGCCGCCCCCCGGACCAGCGCTGCCCACCCACCTCCCCACCGCGGCCGGCGCTGCAACAGGTCGGCGAGCACCGACTTACAGCAGCGGCTCCGGGGCGAGCGCGGACGTCCGTGTGCCTCCGCGGGCGGCGCAGCGCCGCGCATGAGAGGGGAGCGCGGCTGCCGGCTGGGCTCGGCGCGGCGGTCCCGCGGAGAGGCGGCGGGGCAGGCTGCGCTGCCGGGAGCCGCGCAGCGCCGGGCGGAGGTGGTGCCGCTGGCGGGAGGCGGGCCGCAGGAGGAGGGCGGGAGGTAGGAAAGAGGGACGGAAGGAAGGGAAGAAGGGGCGGCTGCTGCTGCTGGCACCGCCGGCCGCAGCTCTGCCCCAGCGGCGGCGCGGAGACGGGGTATATGGGCTGGGGGGCGGGGGGAGCGCTTATGCAAAGCGGGTGAGTGACAGCCGGGGGAGGGACGGCGGGTGCGAGCAGCCCTCTCACTCGGGTTGCCGTCCTGGCCGGCGGCAGGGAAGGTGCAAAGGTGCCCCCGCGCCGCCCCGCCGGGGGCTGCAGAACGGCCTCCGCGGGCCGCGCAGCCGGCCTCCCGCGCTGGGCCGGGCCGGGCCGGACCGGGCCGGGCTGAGGCGGCGGCCCCGCGGGGTTATAACCGCCGTGGGAGCCAGCGCCGAGCTGCGCGCTCCCGGTGTCTGCACCCCGCGCCGTAACGGGAGCGCTGCCGGCGCGGCTTCCGCGGCGCGGAACGGGGCACCGGGCTGCCGGCGCCCGCAGCGCTCGGCGGGCACGACGGGGCGCGCCCCGCTCCGCGGACACCGTGGTGACTGCGCGGGGGGAAGAGCGGCGCGGAGGCTGCGGAATCGCGCGGAGGGGCCCGCACGGCGTGCTCCGCCGGCCGCGGCAGCTGCGGCGGCCGAGCCCGGGGAGGAGGCGGGCAAAGCAGCCGCTGGGGAGCCCCTCCGCAGGGCCCCGAGGAGCGGCCGGGAGGGCCCGAGGGACGCCGGGGCCCCGGGCATGGCGGGGGCCGAGCACCGCTCCCGGGCGCTGCTCAGCGCCGCGGAGGTGCAGCCCGCCGCGCTGTCACGGCGCTCTCCTGAGGCCCCCACGGAGCTACCGCCTCATGGCTGCACGCTGGAGTGCTACAGCCGCACAAAGCTAGGCCTGGCTTTAATTATTTACCAATTAACAAAGTATGAGAAAAACGCACTTGTGCAAAAGCCGATTTCAAAAATAAACATCTTCTAGACATAACAGCAGTGTTTACATAATGGTATTGTGCATCTCTCTACAAGAAAAATACAGGATACCATACTAAATGTTGCACGTATTGCTAATTTACCATTTGCTAATACCATTTAAAACAATGGTGTTAGTCTAAAGAGGCTTCAAGGAAGGTAAGAACAATTATTTTACTCCCCACCAGCAGGAAACTCCTAGCTGCATATAGTAGTTTGGAGAACTCGTTCATTCCTCATAATGAAATGTCACCCAAATTTCTTCCATTAAAAAAAGCCCTGCAATTCACTAACATGCAGAGCGTTACTTGTATTCCCATTGCTGGACTCCGGAGCCTGCAGATAAGCACCCAGTCAGTGTACAGCAGGAAACATCTGAAATTCCAGAGAGCCTAGGGGCATATGCAAGCCTGGAGAGCATGGCTGAACAGTGAGCAGATGAAAGAGGAATTTGTTTCATAGCTTATTTCTTTTTACAATATTGTTTGATTATGAAGAATTGCAGATTGCAATGTCTGGAAGTGCAGCACATCTGTATGTAATAAAGTCTGTTTCGAAGCTGTTTAGGTGTGAGAAGCTGTTGGAAATTGTAAACGACCTTATGCAAGGGGTATTCACGGACACCATGGGTCTGATCCAGTGCTCACTTGAGTCACGTAGCTCTAGAGGATTTTGGATTAGACTCTGAATGTTCGACCTTTGTTTCACATTGCATTGTTCATGTTAGGAGTCTGGGTTATTCCTTTCATCATAAGATTTCCCATAAGATGCCTTAATCCTGTTTTCTCGCATTTTCCCCCAACAAAACCTACAGAGATTCATCCTGTCCCCTTAGAGCTAATTCCATTGTGGTGAATCTTCCATAGTCTGGTGTCAAAAAGTCAGATTATATCATCCTATGCAATTTAAAACACAAGGATGCATCACTGCATGCAGTGTCAGGACAAACAAAACAGGCAGAATTATCACCATGAGTGAAAAACAGAAATGGTAGAATAATGTTACCTAATCTATTGCTCAGCAACATCTGAACTGTAAAACTGGTTTTGAGCACGGCTATGAGGAGTGGTCAGTGAAAAATTAGGTCTGTAGAGAGGACAACATACAACGCTTACACGGCTGCCCACAGCATGCAGATTTGGGCAATACTCTGCATGAACAGAATAAGGCAATAATCCTGTAAGAGAGTGACCAGATGAAGTACTGCTCTTCCTTGTCCTCCATAACACAAGGAACCTGTTGAAGTGAATCGGGGCAGAATGATTGGATGAAGCTATACATCATCTGTTGGGGAGACAACTACACAGCCAGACAGCCCCTTCTGTGCTCATGTAACCCAGCGCATACGCACTGCGTAAAGCAGTGCTACTGTGGGAGCAGAGAGAGGAGAAGAAAAAGTAACTCCATAGTCCTCTGCCTGTAATCCCACACCTGGAATGGTTACAAACCACAACAGCAGTTCTCCTGAACATGCTCACAGGAGCTCCTATTTATGCTCAGGTGACAAAGAGCAGCCAAAGTGCCTCTGCTCCTTTCTCCACAGGAGTTAAAACTAGGTAGCTCTGGCTGAATACAGCTTAAAACACATTTAGAATAAGAATGCTTGCATGGCTAGCATAGAAAAAACACTCAAGAAATTAATGTGGTCCAAAGCGAATCTTTGGCCTGGTTTATGTTGGTCTAAGAACTAAGGTCACATTTAAACACAGTTCCGGTTAAGCCAGTTTTGTAGATGGGCCAATCTGTATTTTGACACTGCTGAAAACAAAGCTGGCCTAGCCTATCCCAGGACATAGTTTAACATGCCCACTGAACTAGTTTAAACATGTTTCTCCTAGTATTCGTATGCCAGGATAGATAGGATCTTTGAAGTGTTGCTAAATATCATGATTTTATCACAAATCACAAGATAATTGGCCCTTTTCTCAAAGCCCCAGCTTCTAGAGTCATGTGAAATTGATAATCTCTTAGGGTTGGCTTTGTTGTTTGTTTCTTTTAATAAGAAGTCTGAAAAAATGACTGTGTGAAATGGAAGTGTGGCCTTCAAAAACAGAAAGCATGTAAAACCCCAAATATTTTCAGTTTTCATCTCTGGAACTGTAAGTGCCACATTTGCCTCTGAAACAATTGGGGTAGCAAAAACTTGTTCAACTCAAATCCAGCTTGCTATGCAGAGAAGAACTGCTGTTTTAACTAAATGAGTTTCACCTCACACTTCATTTAAATTAGTTTGGCTTCTGTGTTGAGACAAGTTCTTGGATCCTTGAATGTATAGCAAACTTTATAATATGGCTTTATTGACACTTAAACGTTTTGCAGACATACCTATGTAGCTAAAACATCTTCCAGACTACTCTAGCAACACCAGCAAGAGTTCTAATGCTGGCAGAGCTGTACCAGCAATATAATCCATTTACCAGTGCAGGTTATTTTATTTGGGAGATGGAAATACATTTTTTGTTTTGTTTTGTTAGTATCAGCTGCATCTACAGTAGCAGGGTTTGCCAGTACAGCTATCTTGGCAACCCTTTTAAATGCAAACAAGCCATATGTGCCTGCAGCACAGGCTGAGATCTCATTTTTAATGCTATTAAACAGCTGTGTCTTGGGCTTTTGCCTTGTTAGACTCTTTTTAACCACATTATTTTGTTCAACTGCTAAATAAACAGCATGGGGTTAAATGTATTAGTGTAATTTATCTTCATTCCTTCCTAATTTACACTTTGAATGAATTAATTAGAATGATCTAATTAACACTGTACAATAGCAGTACCAGTGCCAGAGATCTCCCAGGGGGATGGGGCCAGGAACACCTCTCAGTGACCCACACCTGCTTTTCTTATCATTCGCCTTTGATGGGTTTCTCCAGCCTGGCCTGCAAATGAAGGTTTCGACTGATACAGCCCAATGTGGTACAATGCTTGTTTAGTGCCAGAAACGTATTTAAAGTGTTTGGTGGGAGGTCAACATTCAACAGTTCTTAGCAACAATTATGCCAGCTTGCCCACTAGTTCTGGGGGGAGAAACCCCTCTTTGCCCTGTTCTCTTTTTCTCACCTCTATGTATGTTTATTTTTGGAAAGGATTACATTCAGTCAGGCTGGCCCTTTAGATGTCATTCCTGCATGGCATGGCAGCTCAAACCGAAAAGAAAACACTTGCTGCTCTTTAAAAATTAGCAGTGCTAAGGGGCAAATGTTGGTGTATGTGACATGTAACTGCTCCTCTCCAAAACATTTATATTGCATCACTGTGACAAATGGTTGTGAGGTGTAAGTCCCTTGTCACTTGTAAAGTGCATGAATGCTGGCCCATTTGAAGTCAGTGAGTTATGCCATCATCTTACGTGTAAGAGATAGGAAAAGTCAGGCCTTGGTTTCTATTTAAGGCTGAATATGTTTTGTACAAAATATTTTCAGAAGAGTCAATTTGGCTGTAAAATAACATTATAGATGTGGATAATGTCTGGAGTGAGCAACATTTTTGCCTGAGGTTTCTTAATCTTTAGGGGAAACCCTTGGTAAACCCTGACTATTGCATCTAGTCCAGAATTCACAATTCTTCATTATTCCAGCAGTATGTGCTTATAAGGAAAAGCAGTACTGACGAAAAAAAAGTCTCAGACTATAAGGAGAAGCCATCCACTTCTCTTTTTGTACGTAATTCCTCTGTCCATCTTATAATTTTCCAGTTTGTCTTGCTCTCTAATTACTCCCCCAAAAGTCTCTGCTACCTGACTTTATTTTTTGCCTATTCCATATTGCCTGTTCTACCTCTGAGCAAGGAAAGTAATTCCTGGTCAACAAAGACAACAGTGGTTATGACCCACTTTTGACCAGGTTTTATTAGCAAGTGGTCCCAGTTATTACTGGTATGCAAGCCACTTCCCACAGATACGCGGATCAGTGCAGGACTGGCAGTACCGTTGGAAAGAATGGTTGGTGCCACTTCTGCCATCACTCATGGTGACATTTAGCAAAAGTCTTAGCATCTCATTCATATGTTCATTGTCAGGAGATTTCAGTTCCCTGTGCATGTATCTTTGCTGGGTATTCCCATCTCTGAACAGTGGCTCCACACAGGGACACATCCTTGCTCTCTCCAGCAGCTACCTCCAGTCAGTGCAGGCTCCAGGCCTTGCAGCAACTACCCTTTGGCTTCTCTCTTCCTAAGTAGCAGTGGCCCCCAGTGGTGACAGCTAAGCTGGCTTCTCATTTCAAGTTTTCCCACTCCGTAATGAAAAGCCTTCATGCTGTAACAGAAACTTGGCCTAAGGACTTGTGAGTTCCCCACATCTTCCAGTTCTGCAGGGACCATGGGCCTGTTCCTCCTGACCCGTTCAAGCCCCCACAGACCTAAGCTTGGAACCGACCAGTGCTGATGAGCCTCTGAGAAGAGGGCTGTACCTTGTGTTATTCATTAAATGTTTAGTCTTGAAGAAGGGACTAGGTAATTTAAACAGAGGACAGTGTATCATCTAGGGAGACCCCTAAATGATGGAGATTTCTTGCCTGTCTTCATCTTTTATGTTAGTATTGAAAGCAGGAAGACAAAAATGTATTCATGCAAATGAATAGCTTTGGCTTTGTAAGGACAGGAATACACATCTAAGTAGCTATTCTTACATTCCTGAGTAGCACTACACATTTAAATACAAGGTATTTAAGGACTTTTAATACTTAAGGACTATTTAAGGGCTTTTATTCAATGTATTTAAGGACAAGGATTTTTGACGTGAGATGGGAATACACATACTTCTTTGGTTGTGCAACTTTGAGTCACTGCAGTCTGAAAACACAGACATGTATGTCTCCAAAAAATTTACATTTTAGCCTGGGGACTTGTTACGCTGTTCCCCACACTTAGATGCTATTTTGCCCTCAAGTCAGAAGGGAACTAGCTCTTCACCCCTTCGGGCCTGCTGGAGGGTCAAGCCATACACCGACAGATGCCAGAAAAAAGAAGGCAATGCATAGGAGCTGAAATGCCCTAACTGCATCACATACTTAGGAGAGAGCTTTGGATTTCTTCAGGTGGATAAGAGTAAACATGAGAGAAAAACTTTTTTTGCTCCTTCTGTTTTTCAGTGCCCAGAGGACATTAATCTAATCTGACTTTATGGATATACAGGTAGACTAGGACCTTGGGAGTAAGTCCAGGTTGCTCACCTGCCAGAAGTCTATGTCTCAATGCTGCTATCATCTGCTGTACCAAATTAAAGTGATAGCAAACAGACATCTTGTAGTCATGCTTTCCATCATCATATACATACATCTTAGAGGACTAGTTTCCAAACTACAGGCCGTGAGGTCATGGGAAGTGGTCCACGGAACCAAAGTAAACTGTAAAATTTATATTCTTTGCAATTCAAAAAGTTTGATGATAAGAATGCATGGGAAATTTGGAAGCTTAACATGTTTTTTTGGGGACCATTGGGTTAAAGAGACAGAGAGTACAGAATTTCCTGATTTTCATGGGTTTAGGACAGATCCAGACAAGTATTTTAAAGCAAGCTTGTTTGTGTAAGTATGGCTTTATTAATTTTCCTCCTGAACAATTCACCACAAACATTTGGAACAGCATTATTAGTAGTTTTGAGGCCACATTAATTCTGGATGTTCTTAAATAGCATTTTTACAGATACTTAAGAACACTTAAGAAAGGTACACTTTTGAAGGCTCTTGGCAGAACATGAGAAGGTTAAAATAGAGTCTCAGTTACCTAGTCTTATTCTGTGAAGCTTGATGATTGTGAGGACTAAGTAATCTGATTCCAGACATTTTAACAGAATGAAATGTGTCTTATTGGAGTTGGTATTTCTGTGGTTTAGATCTAACTTTTGAACATGTTGCCTACAGCAGGGGTTGTTTCCCAGGCGTTCTTATATGCACAAGTAGCCTCAGTATCCTCATCAGCCTATGTCTGTTTAATGAGAAGGACTTAAAAGGACACATTTGCTTGGTTTAAAAGACTTGTTTATGTACTCTTTCGAAGCCTTTATTTGAGACTTTATTGTTCTTGTGTACAAAGGAAACCAGTGAATTGGGTCCTGCCACAGAGCCCATGTATTATACAAAGGTTTAAGTCCTTCATGGTGTTGGTTTGAAATTTTTTTATCTTCTTTATAAGAAAGCCTTTGTAGAAGATTAATTCACTGTTGGTGCAGTGCTGGTGCATTTAGATCTGCAGCAAAACCTTTTTTAAAAAGAAAAAACAGTTTATGAGTGAAGAAATGTCACATCATAATAGGCAAAACCTTGCAAGTTTCACGTTCAACAGTGAGGGGAAAACAGATTTCTTAGGTGAACTGTATTCCAAAAAGGCCCGTTACGTCTCTGCTCTAAATGTTAATTTGGATGATTTAGTTAAGCCCAAGTTAAGTAGAAAGGCTTAAACTTGGAAGAATGTGTAGTGCAGGCAAAGCTTCAAAACTTTCTTAATACAGTCAATATGGCATTTACTCTGGTTATTAATTTGCATCTTCAAAGCTCCGCTTTATTTTAAGCTAATGGAGTTTAATTAGAGATCTGATTGCTGCTGAAAGTAGTAAAAATGAAACTGTTGGTGCTTTATTTGAGCTAAACATTTTCTGGCGATTTTCCCAACCTCCAGGACATGTCTGAACATGCCTTTACTTTCCTACCTGAAGAAGGAGCCACTTGGCATGTCAACATATGTATATTTTGGCTTAAAGAAAAGACAGTAGTTTGGAAATACAAAAGACAGCTTCTGTCTTTTGTAACAGGTCGTGTGTTAAGATGTAAAAGAGGTAATACATTAAAGTAGAAAGAATTTGAAGTGCATAGTAGGAAGATAGCTAACTGATCACTCGGGCTTTCTTAAAGAAATGTATTTGAGGTTTTAGTTAACAGGCAATTTCCTTTTCAGAATCTACTTTCATCTGTATGTAAACTTAGAATTTTGCTCAAAGAGAACAACAAAGCCTCGTGACTCACCACATCCAAATAATTGATTGGAAGAAACATTGGGGTTTTCCTTACAGGAGTAATGCACATTCAGCTGTGGAAGCAATCATATCATGTGCTGGCTGAAAGATCAGAAGATTCCCACTAGTACATTCTCTAGACATCTTTGAAATTCATTGCTTATTGTGATAAACTCCACATATCACAAGTATTCTGGATAGAAAAATACTTGCAAGCTTTGTCATATCACAATAAACAGATGGGGGCAGGGGCTGGCAGCCTTAAGACAGTGGTCCTCACATAGCATTTGTCAAGCACACATAAATGGATTTTGTAGTTCAAAAGTAATAGTTCACCAAAATATCTAAGTAGACATCTCTAAGTGCTCAGTAGCTTGTGTGAAATGCCAGTACACTTACGGCATGCACACACACACTCATACACAAGCCCAGCCTACGGTATGCACAAGCCTAGCCAGAACTTGTGTTTGTACATGTGTAGTCTCATTCTCTCAGCTAGAAACAAAAAAAAAAAAAATGAAAATTATGGATGACCAATTATATGAAATGCATCAGATTTGGAAATCTGGTTTCAAAAATTTTTCAAGCAAATTTTACATGTTCATTGTTCATATGAAGACTGAAAATACCTAAAAACCTCAATGTGTTAATACAACTGCCAGATTTTCATGCAAATGAAAGCCGCGTGCATATGCAAACAGAATCCTAAAACTTGTCTAGAGGATTACCTGAGCTCCTATGACTAAGATACTTTGGAAAGACCTTCTATTCTCTTCTGCTCAAGTACACATCAAGAATTTTTCCTTCTGCTGGAGGTCTTTGAGATTCCAGTTTGTTAAATGGGGAGAAATCTTTGAGGTACAAAATATCTGACAAAAATCATAAGTGGTTTCATCAGATGCCATTGATTTTCACAGATCACAGTCAGATCAAAAGAAAAAAAAAGATTTAAAAAAAAAACAAGAAACAATATAGAATTCTCCTTTATGATTGACACAGCAGATGCCATAAAGTTTTTATAAAATCAATAAATAAAATTATTTTATGTTGCTTCTCTGAGCAGGTCCAGTGAAGATGTGTTTCTGCAAGAGAGCTGTGCGGTCTGAGAGCAAGAGAGTTTTAAATTTTCTAGAGTTCCTACATCTTATTTCCTACCAAATAAGCTCAAAAAAATCCAGTCCATTTTTTAAGGGACCAAAAGAAAAAGATCCTTTAATAATTTATTACTACAACAAGGTTTCTATGTAAGAAGTGGAAATCTCTTCAAACCTTCATTCTTCTTCTAGTGTTGTAGTTACAGCACCACAGCTGCTACCGTGAAATTACCATCATGTTCAACCATTTACTTGCTAGGTATAATGCTTTAGACACCTCTTTTTAAACCATGACAGTCATCAAGTCTGGGCTGAGTTCTGCAGCCATCTCTCCCCACTCTCCCTCGCAGTGAGGTGGCAGATGCCTGCCCCAAGTCAGCACCTCTGCAGGCAGGGTGGGACACGAACACCCTCCCCATCTCTGGCTGGGAGACAAGCACATGGCACTAGGCAAGGCAAGAAACTGCCCAAAGCTCATGAGAAATTATGTTAAACTCACTGTTTAGGCAGTCGTTTATCATATCATGTACAAACATCAGACATCTGAAAAGGGATCAGGTGAATCCTGGCTTTGTTGAAGACAGTAGACAGATGATCGGAGACGTGGTTTTGTCTCACTAATTATTACAGAGCTAGGCAATTATGTTTAGTGAAACAGATACGTGTTATAGGCTCACAAATGCAAAACTAACTCCACCCTTCCCTCTTTAAACACATCCCTCCTCCCTCTTTTCATTACTTATGGTCCAATTACTTATTCTTTATAGATAAACACATTCTTAAGGACCTCATGACAATGGTATTTTTTCCTTTCTTGTTTTCTCCATATAGTTATTTCTCTTTGCACATTCCTGTCTTGCTCCATCTTCGCATAGTGCATTCAGGCTGTGTCCTAACTGTTAACAACATACAACATTGTCTTAGCTGCCCTCCTAGCTTAACAGTATCTGTCCATGAAGGTAAAAGGAGCTGCAGAGAGGGGAGCCTGCCAATTGCACAGCCAAAATATACTCAGTCACACCCTGGTAATGGACTGATTTTGGAAGGATTGCACAGATTCCACCCCGATAGGTTTTGGTACCACACCCCCTATCTGATCCACTTACTTCAGTAAATCCCACAACCATGAAAAGATAGGTCTGACCTGTTAATGCCTGCAGGCATAGTTGTCCACTCTACCCTGATCTGAACCAACAGATTAACTTGAAAGTTTCTGAAGCACATTTTCTCAACATTATTCATTTAAGACTAAAACCCAGCTCCTGTGAAGTCAATGGGAGTTTTGCCAGTGAATGTCAACGCCTCTGCTATTTTATTCCTTGGCTTCCTAAGCAGGAACTGCCAATCATGCTGTATTACACAGTAATTTTATTAGGCATCCAATCGTGCTTTCAGTGAAGTAGAGACGAGTTACCCTTTGCCAGCAACAGAATCAGGCGCCTTCAGCAAACCACCAGATTGTCTACATGTTTCTTTTGTAGGAAGACGCAACTCTTAAGTGACTTCAAACCATTCTGACTTCAAACCATTATGACTTCTGAACTGATAAACTAAAACATTATGCCATCACATATATGTAGTGTCTGCAAGCCTATTATCTGACTTTTTTTCCTCTCTTTCAGGACCTAAGTATTTTCCCATTTCCTTCTGAATAGCAAAGCATGTAAACTAGACATTGGTAGATTCTATGTGATATCATTCTGCACAACTAATATGAAATGTCAAGAAAACATAAGATAATAAAAAAATCCAAATCTCATTTTTCATCAGAAAATCAACTTGAGCTTTATAAAAATGTGTAGTTATTACTTCAGACTCTTTGCCTAGAGGTATGTATTTTTGACAGAGGTGTCTTTTTGTCTGACTATTTTTTAAAAATAATAAATCTAAATATGACAAAATGTGTGGCTAATGATACTAGGTAATCTTCTTAAAGTATTGGCACCTTGGCACAGCAGCTCTTGGCAGAACTGAAAGTGGTAGACAGATATGGCTTTAAACTGTCTTCCTCTCTTTGTTTCCCTTTCGCTAGTTCCAGCTACCACCAAGGCAAAAAGCCACCTCCAAGCTTCTTTTCACAGTGTTTACATTCAATAGCCCTTGGGGAGGGAAAGCAGAAAAATGGCAGTACATGTGTGCTACTTCAGGGACACAAAATGTGAGTAGCACAAGTCTCTTCCTTCCAGGGGTTTGTTTTAAAGCCATTTTGCACTATCATAGAATCATAGAATTGTTAAGGTTGGAAAAGACCCTTAAGATCATCGAGTCCAACTGTTAACCTAGCACTGCCAAGTCCACCACTAAACCATGTCCTCAAGCACCACATCTACCCGTCTTTTAAATACCTCCAGGGATGGGGACTCAACCACTTCCCTGGGCAGCTTGTTCCAGTGCCTGACTACTCTTTCAGTGAAGAAGTTTTTCCTAATATCCAATCTAAACCTCCCCTGGCACAGCTTGAGGCCGTTTCCTCTCGTCCTATCGCTTGTTACTTGGGAGAAGAGACCGACCCCCACCTTGCCACAACCTCCTTTCAGGTAGTTGTAGAGAACAATAAGTTCTCCCCTCAGCCTCCTCTTCTCCAGACTAAAGGATCCCAGCTCCCTCAGCCACTCCTCATAAGACTTGTGCTCTAGACCCTTCACCAATCTAGTTGCCCTTCTTTGAACACGCTCCAGCACCTCCATGTCCTTCTTGTGGTGAGGGGCCCAAAACTGAACACAGTGTTTGAGGTGTGGCCTCACCAGTGCCGCATACAGGGGCACTATCGCCTCCCTGGTCCTGCTGGCCACACTATTCCTCATACAAGCCAGGATGCCATTGGCCCTCTTGGCCACCTGGGTGCGCTGCTGGCTCATATTTAGCCGGCTGTCAACCAACACCCCCAGGTCCTTTTCAGCCAGGCAGCTCTCCAGCCACTCCTCCCCAAGCCTGCAGCGTTGCCTGGGGTTGTTGTGACCCAAGTGCAGGACCCGGCACTGAGCCTTGTTGAATCTCATACAGTTGGCCCCGGCCCAACGATCCAGCCTGTCCAGGTCCCTCTGTAGGGCCTTCCTACCCTCCAGCAGATCGACATTTCCACCCAACTTGGTGTCATCTGCAAACTTACTGAGGGTGCACTCAATCCCCTCATCCAGATCATCGATAAAGACATTAAACAGGACCGGCCCCAATACTGAGCCCTGGGGAACAAAGCATTGGTAGAGGCAGTTCTAAGTACAGGGTGCCATTTGACTGCACGTTCCCCCTGTCCAGACAATTGACTTGAATGAAGCTGGCTTTCTAAGCACACTTCAGCTGACTAAACATAGTGTTGAAAATTATGATAATAAAAGGCATTATAGATTCGTATAGTCTATTTCTGATACCATTTATTCATAGCGGTACTATGAAGAACATTTACATAAAGTATCCCAGGTGGTATGAATGACCACAAGAAGCAGGAGTTAAATAACATGATCTGACCACTTCTTCTGACAAATTAAACTGCAAATACAATACACAAGCCTTAGAGCTCACTGAACAAAAGAGATTACTTACAGACTGCCAAAAAAGAAAGCAACATCTGTTACTGGGGTCTATACAAAGAAAATATTACTGTTTAACTGCAATCAAAACCATTCTGCAGCTCTTAAAATCCACAGTTTACTTTAAATGGTTTTTTTTGAAACTTGATATTTTGTAAGATTTTCTTTATTGCTTAAAAAAAGCTTTCTTCAAAATATTCCATAATAAATCTTGAAATTCTTTTCAACAGGTCTTACTCAGTATACTGATCAATACTGCTTACAAATGCCTTTCAGTTGTATTGTGGTAGCCCTTTGGATCGTGAGCCAGTGTATAGTCATGTCTTTCTTTGAGACTCTCTATAGTCATAGCTTTCAGATCAGAACTCTCAGGCTCCACACTGTACTTCTAAATGAAATTATCTCTATAAATTAAATATTCACAGTAAAGATTAGGGGCTTGGGGAGGTGTGTGTATCAATAACTACACTGATTATGTATTCAAGGATCAATCATTCATTCATTTTATGAATACACAGAAAGTTAAAAATATTTCAGATCTAAAGTCTTTCTTATACACACAGCACTTTTAAATATAAACTCCATAAATTCAATAGAATTTACTCAGCACTTCCCCATCAAGTGATTAAATTAATTTTGAGAGCTGAGATTCCTCAACTGACTAAAGCATATCAGATTATCTTCTTTATTGTGTCAAAATCATGCAATATTGGCTGGAAAGGGTCTTTGGAGGTCTCTAGTCCAACCTCTTGCTCAAAGGAGGGTTACTTTTGCAGTTAAATCAGGTTGCTCATGGCCGTTTTGAAAATGTCCAGGCATATTTTGAAAAATATCCAAGAATGGAGGATATTAACTTCCCTCAGCTCACTGATGATGATCTTGCTTATACCACCCAGGTTGCTGTTTGCTTTCATCATTGCAAGGTCACACTGCTGACTCAGGTTCAACCTGCTGTACATCAATGCATGTACCAATGCATGGGGTTCTTCTGCCTCAAGTGCAGGACTTCACACTTGTTGTTGTTGAACTTGTTTCTGTTTGTTCCATCATTGCAAGGTTCCATGGGTTTGTATATGTCCAGCTTATTTAAGTATTTCCTAATTTGATCCTCCTCTAATGTGAGTAGTATCTCTCTCCTCCAAACTTCGCTGGTAGTCAGAGAAACCTTATTAGAATACAACAGAACAGAATAGAATAGAATATTTCAGTTGGAAGGGACCTACAACGATGATCTACTCCAACTCCCTGACCAATTCAGGGCTGACCAGAAGTCAAAGCATATTATTAAGGGCATTATCCAAACACTTCAAACACTGACACACTTGGGGTATCAACGACCTCTCTAGGAAGCCTGTTCCAATGTTTGACCACCCTCTCAGTAAAGGAATGCTTCCTAATGTCAAATCTGAACCTCCCCTGGTGCAGCTTTGAACCATTCCCAGGTGTCTTATCACTGTATCCCAGGAAGAAGAGCTCAGCACCTCCCTCTCCACTTCCCCTCCTTGGGAAGCTGTAGAGAGCAATGAGGTCACCCCTCAGCCTCCTTTTCTCCACACTAGATAAACCCAGAGTCCTCAGCCGCTCCTCACAGGACATGCCTTCCAGCCCTGTCACCTCTTTGTTGCCCTCCTCTGGATGCATTCAAGGACCTTAACATCCTTCTTAAATTGTGAGGCCCAGAACTGCACACAGTGTTCCAGGTGAGGCCACACCAACCCTGAATACAGCAGGATGATCACCTCTTTTGACCAGCTGGCTGTGCTGTGTTTGACGCACTGCAGGATGCGGTTTGCCCTCTTGGCTGCCAGGGCACACTGCTGACTCATATTGAGCCTGCTGTCAACCAGCACCCCCAGATCCCTCTCTGCAGGGCTGCTCTTCAGCCACTCCTTTCCCAATTTATACTTTTGTCTGGCATTACCCTGTCCCAGGTGGAGAATGCAGCATTTGTTCTTGTTAAATTTCATGCTATTGATGATTGCCTAATGCACCAGTATATCTAGACCCTTCTTGCAAGGCCTCTCGTCCCTCAAGAGGGTCAACAGCACCTCCCAGTTTAGTATCATGAGCAAACTTACTAATGGTGCATTCAACTCCTGCATCCAGATCACCGATAAAAAGATCAAACAGAACTGGCAGAACCTGGAAGGCTTAGCAGGAGATTCTGCTAGTAAAGACTGAAATAAATAAAGCATTGGGTACTTCAGATTCTTCCATGCCCTTCATTAGTAGATCACCTGCCTGATTCAGCAGCAGGTCCATAGTTTCCCTGGTCTTCCTTTTGCTGCCAACATACCTGCAGAAGCCCTTCTTGTTGCACTTCACACGCCTTATCTGCTTCAATACCAGCGAAACTTTGGTCTTGCTAATTCCACCCCTGCACACCCAAGTGATCCTTCTATATCCCTCCTTGGTATATCCCGTCTTCCACTTCCCATACACTTCCTTCTTGTGGTTGAGCTCAGTCAGATGGTCTCTGACCACACTGGTTTCCTGCAGGGCCTGCTGTATGTCTTGCATATTGGGATAAACTCACTGGCCCATAAAGATATCAGTCTACCTGAAAACGGGGCGGGGGGCGGCGGGGGACAGGGACGACATGACACGGGACAAATTTTTTAAAAATTGTCTCCAATTTGGGCCTTGAGAGCACTCCAATATTTTGGCTTAAAATGATTTTTTTTCCCCCTAATGTAACCACTTCATGTTGTCCCTCATATCTAAATTACACACTAAGGCTGAGACATACTAGTGTCTTAGTCCCTCTCTGTCAGGGCTATAGATTATGAGTAAATCCATATGTGACAGTTACTTATTGCTACAATCAAGGGGTTGACAGAAACACTGTTTGAATCTTGCACTTGAATGTCAGGCCTTTTTCTCTAAGCCATGGTTTCCTTTTGTGGTCCTCAATCTTGTTACTGAACAAAACGTGTATACCCACTCTGCTCATTATAGACTCAAAATTGGAAAAGGAGATACAAATCCAGCAAGAGTTCTGAAAAGCAGAAGCTTGATGTTGAACCTGAATTCAAAGATGTCTGGCTGGAGGGATGGATGAAGAATATGAAAAAGTAATCTAAGCACAGTATTCTGGGTCTCCTGAAGCTTAAGAGTATAGGGATTTAGAAGAACTATAAAAGAAAGAGCTGAAATAGTTGAGACAGGAAATGACTCAAGAATGAATAAGAATTTCAGCAGAGCCAGAGCTGAAGCAACAAAGTAGCCTGGCAGTGTTGTAGAGATTGTGAGAGGTCAGTGACACACAAGCAAACTGTAAGGAGGGTAGCAGGCTTAAAAATCAGTTCAGGCTCAAGGATGGTTTCAAGATTTCTGGCCTTCACTACTGCAGAAGATAATTAAGCAAATTATTGCATTAGTTGGAGTCCTCTTACAAAGTTAAAAAAAAAAAATTTCATAGCTGCCAAGCCAGCATCCCTGCAGGCTTTTCCTCCCTTTCAATAAAAGTTAAGGGAAGGTGGGATGCACTAGAAGAACTACAGTGGTATTCTGGTACTGACCCCTGTCAAGGCTGGCCTCAGTGCACTTGCTTTAAAACAACGTATAACATATATTTGGAAATACACATGTAGAGGATTTATTTGTTTGAGGAGATATTGCAGAGTAAAAAAAATAACTAAAGAAGCTGTAAGAGACATTTGACATTGACAACTCTTCTACAGGTAATAATCATGGAAAATGACATGGAACAGAAGGATTATAGCAAATGCAGAATATTGTAGAATCATCTCCTGTAGACAGAGCTCAATGGGCTCAACAGAAATGGGAATGGTAAATGAAAGAAAGTCATAGGTGCCATTCTTGAAAAAGCAGTGATGATTCAGGGTGAAAATAGTAAAAAACTTAAACAAAGAAAAGGTGTAGAGGAGAGAACAGCTCGGTTACATGCTTTTCAGGGCTGTTTGGAAAGTAACAATGGCAAAAGCAAGGTGGACAGGGTTCAGTGGAATCCCTTTTCCACCCAACAGATGTTCAATCCACCTTACTTGAAAATGCTGTGCAAGACCAAAAATGGAGGCTGTGCAGCTGGCTTTTATGCAAAGCTGTTGTCTTAATGAGAAAATGTGAAAGGCTGAAGAATAAACATAAAAGAATAATTATTTCATAGACCTGTAAATGTAACAGAACACAGTCCTAGAGAAGAAATAAACAACTCTTAGATCAAAGGATTCATAGATCACCTTCACTGGAGGAATAAGTAGAAATTTATTAGTTGCCTTTTTCTTGTCTTTTTTTTTTTTTTTTGAAGCCAGCTCACAATAAGTGTACAGCTTAATGTCAACTTAAATTACATCTACCGTTTTCTGACAGATTAATTTGCTTTTTCAGGTTTATGTCTAACACACTGACAGTTTCTAATCAATAGGAGACAATTCCCTTTGAGAGTTATTAAAATATACCTTGCATTTAAATGCAATAAAAAGCATGACTGAACATGCCTCTGTTCCTCATAACACATAAATACCACATCTGGTCCATAAAAAACATGCATTATGCAGAGGTTGTATGAATGCCAGATACGTATTATTACATGGAACTGTTTTATCCATCTAGCCTAATTTCCAGATGTTTTATTACTTGTAGACAAGAGTATTGTCAAAACTGTTGCTGGAAGTCCATTTATTTCAAGAGGGCAAGGGACAGGGATAGCGAGTTAAGCTACAGGAAATGTTTGTGATACAGTTAATGGCAAGTCATGTGACTGAATCATCAGTGCTATCATGTTTAAAGAGATGCACTTAAAAATTCAATTTCAGACTAAAATTTCAGTTGACTGCATTTTAAATACTCACTTACTTATTCTTCCAGCAGTAAATAGCACATAATTGCAGGTAATATTTACAAAAAACAGACCAAGCAACTAATGGAAATGAAATGGAAACCATTAGTGCAAAAGTTGCTGGTAACTATAAGCATATCCAAAAACATATCAAGCAGTTAGCTAAAAATTCTGAAGACATTGAAAACTAATATCCTTTAATTCCTCCAATTTGGAATTCAGCTGTGGGATTTTTCTTGTTTGGTTTTTTTTTTCTCTGTAAGGAACAGAAATGTGTTTTCAAACATTATTTGAAATGAAAGTGACAGTTCTCAAGGGGCCATATGACATCTGAAAAGCTTGTTTGGGTCCCCTACAAAAGCGAGGTTTCTAGTGCAAAACAAAAGTAAGAAGTGTAAGAAGTGTAAGAAGTGTAAAAGAGTGTAAAAGAGTGTAAAAAGTGTAAAAAGTGTAAAAAGTGTAAAAGTATGAGGCAGAGGAGGGGATGAAAAGGCATGTAGGTGAGTACATAAAGGAAAGGAAAAGCAGCAGACACTATATCATAAAAATGGTGTTTCAGCATGAGGTCAGAAGAGCTAGGTTTAGTTTGAGCACTACAACGTAGAAATGAAGCAATTGTAAGAATGCCACTAGAAAGTAGGCACTAACGTAAGGGTTGGACAGTAGCCCTAGTTTTCCTTGTAATGAAAGTACATTTCACTAAACACAGGATTTCATTTAGTGAAGTACAAGCCATACAGAGATGTGAAGATTACCAAATGAAAACACGTTGATTTTTAGAATATTTGGCGTATCAGTGTGACATTTCTGATTTTATCACTAAAAAACATGTAGATAGTAAATTTACTTTACAATCCCATTCAAAATGGCATCATAATGTGATCTCATAACTTTTGTTTCTAAGAAGTAACATTAACCCCCAGCTCTTTTCTGTCCTGTTAACATTTCCTATACTGGCACTGAAAACCTAGAAGTTCCTCTCCTCAATTCATTGTGGGTATTGTTTCAAATTACATACTACTTCTCACACCATACCTTCTTTTTTAGTAAATCCTGAGCAAGAGCACAGCCATTTAAAAAAAAAAATAAAACAAAAAACATCTCAATGATCAGGTAAAGGGAGGCAGTCCTAATAGTGTCTCAGAGAAACATGGAGACTGCAGTCTATGATTCTAAGGTCGACTTCCCAGTTAAATGATTTATTTGACTACCTCTCTTCAGATTTACTACACAACAACATTTAAAACAGTTTTACACTATATCCACTAAAAACCTAGAAAACATTTCCAAGTTTGTTGGAAATGGCTGGGAGGGTAAAATTAATTTCAGTCCTATGAATACCATGACCCCATAACTTGTATTTACCTGAAACCCAATATAGACTATAAACACGACCCAAGACTTAGGACTCAAAAAATGGGAGAATATTCATCATCCTGTCCATGAAAAATATGATGGTTACTCCACCATCACTGATAGTTCCTCAGAAATCAAGTCAGCATGATCATCAATAACATACCCTACTTCTCAGCTTAAAGCCTGTCCTGCTACAGCCATTAGCCCTTTTCTCTAAAGACAGCTCCAGTGACTGCCTTATTGATTAACATTTCAACAGGCCCCTTAAACCAGTCAGAAAACTTGTGGTTTAGTGTACTGCCAACTACAAGACCAGGACATCTAGAATTACCGCTTGAGTAGCACAGCACAGGAGATTATCCTTGGTAAACACAAGACCCCTTGGTGGAAGTGACTAGCCCGCTGAATGGCATCTCAATGTGGTCTGTGGCCAAAGCCAGGAGAGTTCTCACGTCCCGTCTCAAAAGGTTTGTGCATAATAGTTGAGATAGCTGCAATAAGACTAAGGAGGTAATTAATATTTCTCACTGTATGTGTCAACATAATCACTAATGCATTCCCTCCCCTTTCTCTTTCAAACGCTTTGTTCTCTTGTAGTAAATGCCAAGCAATCTGGACAGAGAGCATGTCTGATTCTGCTTGTACAATGGATTGCCCAAAGAGGACAGAGTACTCAGAAATATCCTGTGTACAAACACCACTAAGAAGAAAGAGACAATGCACTTGCGCAATGCTAGAAGAAAAACATCCTGTACGTTCTCTGCAATGTTTCTGTGTTGGAAACGTAAGTGAATTGTTCCTTTTTGGATCCCACAAAGAAGCACTGGTTAAATTAATCTTGAGACTCTGCATGACTCCTGCTATTGAAAGTAAAAACAACTCAGCTTCTCTGCACTGCTAAATATCCTGACACCTCTAGGGATCAAATCTGTCACTTAGAATATGTCTATAGTGTATCTAACAGAATGAAATTAAACTTGACTGACTGCAGCAATATAAACACATAACAGTAAGAATATTCAAAACAAGCAGCTTGTTACAAACATCACAAGACTTACACCTTTATGCTCAAAATGGATTTTTTTCCCAAAGCTAAGAACATAAGGACTATAAATACTAATAGTAGTGTTTATGTTAGGAGGTCTCCAAATACTTTGCAGAGGAGACACAGCTTTCCAAATATAACATGCTAGCCAAAAACATGCTAACCAAGTCACAGAGATGGAACAATCCCAAGCTAAATCAGAACAGCTGCAAATTATATGGCAGGTAGAACTGGCTTCATCCTCAGTCTTTAGAGTAATGCATTCACCTGTGTCCCACTATCAATTTTTATTGAAAGCATCTGCAAGCTCTCACTACAACACACTATTGTCCAAGAGAAAGACAAGTGTTGTTGAAAACAAAACTGTATCCTTAAACTGAGGATTTTCCCCAGGATCCTCTGGGGATTTTTCAATATACTGTTACCTATATTATTGTCTAAAGCATAGGGTATTCCTTTTGCAGTTCTCCTGAAATCCAAGGAAAAAAGAATATCCATCTATCTTTGATTTTCTGGACTAGAAAATGTGTCTGCCTTGTATGTACTCTGGGTCCTGTTTGCATGCATGCTGTAATCCTAACACATGTTCTTGTTTCATTTTATAAGGACCAGTGGAAGACTTCGTATCCACTGGCTTCTTTACTGCTCCATAAAGCATGCCTCTTCTGTAATCAAAGTTTGTGATAAAAATGAAATGAGCCTAAGGAGGCTAATTCATACCTCCTTCCTCCATATCCCCTATCCACTCCGTCCTGCATTAAGAAGTCTGTATTTGACATTGCAAAAAAAAGGGTTTAGATTATTTTCTTCCTAACAGACTACCCTGCATGGAGCTTGCTGCTTTTCAGGATCACAGTCCTGTTTTAAAATAATGGAAAATCAGAAACAATTTGCCAGCAGTGAACAATGCATCAGATCTAGTTTGGCAACACACTAGTGGTGGGCAACACTATCACAGCTTTTGGACATACAGATACCAAACAGGTATCTTAACACAAGCATCCCAAACATTTTCAGAGCATCTCTGCCTTTCACCTTTTGCTAACCCCTTTCTTGCTAGGTGATCTGACTGCTCTTGAGCCAGAACTTGACTTATCGGACTTCACCTCGATGGAAAACATGGAGCACTGAGTGACACGCACACCCTTTTTCTTCTCTTCTGCTCTCCCTAGAAGACGTACTCCCCTTCCAGGACCACATAAACGCAGTGGGTAGCTCTACTCCATGTCCAGGTCAGCTTTTCCTGCACCCTACCTACCCAGCATACCAAGGCACAGTCACAACGAAGCTGCAGCAGGGAGAGGCACAGCATGGCCAGGTGGCATAGAGCAGCTAAACCTAGTTAAGGGTATCCAAGGAGGACAGAAGACAGTATCATTAGGGTACTGTGTGTAATAACTTTGATGTCACACACATTTACCTCATTAGCCAGTGCATATACTTAATTTAACTGTAGTGTATAATATAGATCAACCGTAGCTGGCACTAAGCCACTGTAGCATTGATCAAAGAGTATTGGCAGGAAAGGACTTCTTCTGTGTGGAGTGGACTAACACCAACACCAGATGAGGTCAGCCACAGCTGTACCTGGCGAAGCTCAAAAGCCGCTATGGATGAAACACTATGGCCTCTCCAGATAGCTTGTTCCAGTGCTGCACCAAAGAAGTTACCAGCCTGTTCTGATGCACAGGGCTATTCTACCCCTGCACACTTCTCGTCATTGAAGTTCATGAGTTTTCTGTTAGTCCGACCCTCAAGTTTCTCAAATTCTCTCTGAACCTGTAGGCCTGTCATGCTCTCCTACTAAATTGTACTGTCAACAAATTGGACATCTCATCACAACAGACCTAGCATAACCCTCCCTAGAGAACCAGGATTCCACTTGAAACCACTCTGTGTTTGTTTAGTGGGGACTTAGTACAGAGTAAAATAATTAGGAGGAAGAGATCGAAACTTTTCCAAGGCCCTGGCAATTGAATTCATCCTAAGTTTAACATTTTCAGTGATAGCAAGGAGGGAGGCAGGAACAAAACAAGATCCACTCAGGTCCTGAGAAATAATAATTTTTATTTCTTGCCTCTCTAAACATAGCTGGTTTAGCTTTTTTACTACTGGAAAATTCTTTTAGTGTCCTTAAAGAGCATGGGCTTACCCCTGGGCACTGAATTTTGACCTGGCTCAGAAGCTCCAACAATTACACAATTAACTATTGTCCTGCAATCTGTAATCAGTAAAGTTGAATGTTAACTACTCAGAATACAAGTAATCATGAAGTAGGCTTCAGATTTGCATGGCTTTCTTCAGTGACAAAATGCAATAATATTTCTTTTGCCATATATGCACAGCATGGAGGAACTCAGCAAAAAAACATGTGTATGGAATCCCGGGGCGGTTTCTAATCAGCGAACAAAAGGTGCAGACGAGACTAATTGCGGTTTCCATCACTCCTGTAGTTCCAATTTCAGGGTGATGTGCCCAGGAATGAGAGCCAAACACTGATTCAGTGAGAGCATAGCACCACCTGCTGCCGAAGACACGGCTTCAGAAGGGAGGAAAAGTTTTTGCCATCTTTCCCCGTAAAATTGCTAAGTTGAATTTAAAAGAAAATAAAAAATAAAAAAGAAAGAAAGAAAGAATTACCTATCTGTATAGACCTGATCCTCTTTGATTATTAAAGAAGTCTTCAGCATATAAAACTTGTGAGGGTTCTGTGCCTCAGACATTGTGTGGGGACTCCTACTAGGTGTTTCTGGGCCATTTCAATTATTGTCATGTTCATATTTGGTGCTGACAAGGTGGTTCTCTAGAAAACATCCCTTTTAGAGCTTGTACACACGGGCAGTTTAGTTTAGTCTAGCATAAAGCAAGGATGCAGAAGGATGCGTCTTCAATGTGTAATTTATTACAGTGATGCAACAGATAAGTGACTAAGATGCTCTGACAGTACTTTAATGCCAATCAAATGTATAGTAGTTAGGTTTGTGTGGGTCTGCCTTTGGTTTATAACACATTAGCAGGTGCCTTCCTGTACCTCACCTCTTCCTGATTCACCAGCCTGCTCATGCAGATGCACTTTGCTCTCTTGAGATCTTAGAAGCCTGATGTCACCTCTCTGAAAAAATGCTGCTGTGCAGCCGGGCTTAGTCCATTTCCAGGACACAGAGCATCTAACTAGCAAACTCGGTACCTGGTCTATGTGTTATGCTGCCTTGTCATGTTATCAGCTGGAGCTATGCTGGGATCCTCGATTGTATTTCCCCCAAGGAAGCAACAAAGAGGCAGGATGCCCTAAATGCTTAACATCAGAAAACTTTTGAGGAAATTACTGTCTTGCCCTGCTATCATAGCTACCTTGCACAGACAAACTAGTGTTCCTGTCTGAGTCCCCTCTCCCCATCTGCATTGCACCCTCTCTATGTATGTACAAAGAAGGTCTAACATGATTAGAAGTTTTGCACTAAAAGACCTTCGAATAGCATAGTTCCATGACTGAGGGAATGCAGCTGCAGGAAGCCAGACAGATAAGGGGCTGGAGACTATAGTGCATAATTGTGAGGAAGCCTGCCCAGAAGAAAGTCAAGAAGAACAACTGGAGCTATTTTTAAGGACAACTTTATTTAGCAGAAGGCCAGAACTACTTGAATGTTTGGGCCGTAGTGCTAAAAGATCTGGAGATCTTCAGGGAAGTGGTCCTAGAAGCACAAGAAATTCTCTTTCTGCTAGGAGGAGAACAGTCCCTTTTTAACTCCGTGCTCAAAATCGTGATTCATTTGCTGACTACCTCGCTTCTAATCCAGGACAGCTCTACCATGTCCTGCCCTGCCAAACTGTGAGTGCAGTGATGGACAGTGGTCTGAGAAACCAGCTGGTAATGACCAGGTACAAATCATTACTCAAAACAGACTGTACAAGAGCCCTTACTTGCTTCAGCCTTTTCCGCCCTCTAATATCTCATTGCAGTCACTGCAGACCAAAGAAGCAGGGCTGATGAAACTAAAGACCCTGGAGAAATCTATTTGGGAGCAGCAGTTCTCCACCAGCATAGGAGACTCCATCAGTCTGAAGTCCCCAAACCCAGAGTCAGCACCGCTTGAGACCTCAGAATTCCCAGACAGCTGTGAAGCAAAAAGACAAATCAACAAAAAACCATGAGGAGTTTTATAGCCAGCCAGTAGACTAGAACGTTTCTGCATCTGGCATATGTTGGTGCTTTCTCCCAACATGTTTTTCACACCTTCTAAGAGCTTCAATACTGAAGCCACAGACTTGACTCAGTACCAGAAACATTCAGATTTTCTTGTATTCAAACAACGTAGCGAACACTGAAACACTAATCAGACAGTAACACACAGTGAGGCTGGCAGCCTAAACCACAATTCCCTTTACAAAACAATATGTGTATATTCTATATGCTGTGTCCACAGTTTGCTTTGTAGCTGCTTCACATACTTACACTAATCATGCGTCTGGCATGTGCATCTATTCACAAACTGTCTTTGCTATTGTCTGAAGCAGTTTTGGCCTGTGAGTTTTCTTCAAGTTACATCAGTTAAACATCCTGTTTTGGTTAGTTCTCATCCCTAATTACTTATGTATGTCAACATCAGTACCAGCATTCTCAGTGTGTAGCTCACACACAGCTCCTGTATAATCTTCTTCCATTTTGAAATTCTCCTCAGCCAACAAACATACTTGAAGTCAGCCGGTCCTAAGCCCATAATTCAAGCACTCTGTGGTCATACACAGGATTTCTAGGCTGTTGCAGGTTTCCAACCTTCTAGATCTAATAGGTGCCTGGATACCCTGATATATAAAGGATGTCCTTAAAAATAAATCTGTACAAAGTGGCCAGGATAAAAGAAAAGATATGTCTAGCAAAATCTGGACATACAGTCACCATACCCAAGACCATGTATAAACTAGGTTAGGAATTTACAGTGCAGCAAGTTACTCCTTGCTAGAAGTTTATTCCATTTCCTAACTTCACAACCTTTCCCTATAGGAAATTAATGTGAGCAGCTACTTGCAGTGTGAAATTGTCATCCTACCTTACTCAGCCACAACACCTCCTTGTAGGCAAGCCCTTCCACTGAGGTACCCTGTGCTATTTACCTAGAGAGTAAGCTACTGCATGTAAAGATTCAGACTTGCCTGCAAAGGATATGTACCTCTCATACTTAAAGGATATGTTCTGCTACTGATGTAGTGGAACAGCTAAACTGCTTACAACCACCGTGAAAACATTTACTTGTAATTTAAGTCAGTTTCAGTCAATTTAGGAATTAGCTTAGCTTGGAAATGCAGCAAGTAAAATATTACCTGGTTTCCAAATAATGGGAAAGTCACACTTCTTGCTAACTGTGATAAATGTATTTCAAAAATTAATGGACGGGCCTTTAACATACTGTAAAAATGTCTTCAAGAGACACTCATGTGGAATTCCCAGTCTGGTGTCAATTCACACTCTAGTTTACTGGGCAGTAACGTCCCCATATGTTGACCAGACTACAGTGCCCACAGAATATTACTCAGTGATAATAAGTCACTATTTCCTCTCTGCTGCTTTGTTATTGCTCAAGTAAGAAGGGGAGTCAACTGCAGAGACTATATGGTAAATTTCTTTGCACACCTGGAAAGACTGCTGAGAGATCTCCAGTCACTTTGAAGTAACTGCTGTAGCCACAGCAGAATTGGAAGAACTGAGAGCCACCTTTACGCCTTTCTCCTATAAAAGATACTGCTGTCCAGCCCTATTGCACCATTTTGGTTAGCAAGATGAACCATTGAGATTCCTTAATGTCCAAAACTGCTTTTGTTTTTTCTCCTATTTAACACAAGAATGTGTGTGTGAAGGAATCTGTACAATTCTGCTGTAGAAGTCAAGCTCAGCTATATTCATGTCACGTTTTATTTTTCACTGTAGCAACCTTCTTCAGACCTCCCAGAAGAAAGGATTAGACTATAACTAATTGACACTTAACTTTTACCTTCAAGAATAGGAAAGCCACCTCTGATAGAACCAGGGGATGCAGGTTCCTCAGGTGAATAATGATTTATATTTGCACTTCTGAGTTTTTAAAAATTTCCATAAAAATGCAAAATAGTACTTCTAGTACTCATTCACTAGGTATGTATAAGCTATAAAGTTGTGTAAGTCTTTACAGGCATAGATAGGAGTACATTCCCATTCTACACAGTTTACAGTCTAAGCAAAAAGTCTACAAAAAAAGAGGATCAAAATCCATTCCTCTCAGGAGCACGACATCAAGCTTACAGAGCAGGCTAAGGATAAAGCATGATAGAGTTCCACATCCAAGACTTTGAGTTGATGCTGGAGCACAGTGATCTTTGAGAAATACTCTCATTGCTTTCCCATGTTGTCCTATGAATTAGAGGTATAAAGTCATAAACAATTCACAGATACTTTAAAACAGCATTTGCTAAACATAGTACAGTCTGAAAGCATAACCATATCTGTTATCATTAAAGTCTTAGCTATCAGTTGATGTATCAGCCTACCTACAAATTTCCAAAAGAAAAACAAACAAAATAGAACAATTCTCCGCCAAATTGTGACACTTCTTTAATCCACTGTAATGAGTATCTAAAATAAGGTGTACCTCTTACCTGAAATCTACTTCCATTGTTACAGCCTCCTTACACAAATGAGGTTAAAATGTCTCAGCTGACATGTTTTCTCCGTCACTATTCCCAACTGTTATGGCCCCATTTCCTTATTTCTACAGATAGCTGCAAAAGATTCCTTCCCAGACTCCTGCTTCATCCACATTTATTCCATTTACTACATTTCATCATGCTTCTCTCCTTCACTGCCAACATCCATATCTGATTCTCTAAAAAGGGCAAGTTGGAGACAACTAACTAGTAATTCTGTAAAAAACAGAAAAGTCACTCAAGAATTAAATCCCACAGTGCATATTCTTCAGGCGAAGGAAATGACCATGCCACATCTTGCCACTTACATGTTCTACTAACAAGTTCTACTAAGAAAGCCCTTATCTCCCAGACCCCTCCCTACAGACTAATAGGGAATAACACACCACATAAAATACCTTCTATTGGTGTCCTACTGTCCCCTAAGAACATAAAGAACCATTTGTTCTGCCAGTGCCTGTGGATGTGTTTCCATCACTGACACCAGGGTTTGTCATTCATACGGCAGAGAGGGCACACCATGTTTGTTTGGAGAGGGGGAAATGGAAAGAAGCTCTTTGGGTAGTCATGGGGTGTGGTTATGAGGTTCATAAGAGACAAGGTAACTACAACATCCTGTCTGGCCAGGGAGCCTGTAATTTCCTTGGCTTTAATAATAATTTAATATTTTCCCTGTACCCTTCTGAATAAAGACTTTGGGGGATTAATTAATCTAAAGGAAGTTGCTTCATATTGACAACGGATTTATGCCATGCACACATTTTCTTTCTGCTTTGTGAAAGCGTCAACTGTGTGTGCTTGGGATCCATTCAATCTTCCAGATCTTGTGTTCATTCCCTACTGAGGAAGTACAGAGAAAAAGCACAGACACTCATCAGCCTCTTGCTGTCTAACCTCAGAGTCTCTTCCACACTTCTGCAGTACTAGCCCAGTCTTTTTACTGTTTTTAAATTTCCCCCGATATGCTCCTTGAATTGACTAAGGCTTTTTTTTTTTTTTTTTTAAGAGCATTGTGCTGGTTTTGGCTGGGATAGAGTTAATTTCTTCATAGTAGCTAGTATGGAGCTATATTTTGGATTTGTGATGAAAACAGTGTTGATAACACAGAGATGTTTTTGTTATTGCTGAGCAGTGCTTACACACAGTCAAGGCCTTTTCTGCTTCTCACACCACCCCACCAGCGAGCAGGCTGGGGGTGCACAAGAAGCTGGGAGGGGACAGAGCTGGGACAGCTGACCCCAACTGACCAAAGGGATATTCCATACCATATGAGGTCATGCTCAGCATATAAAGCTGGGGGAAGAAGAAGGAAGGCGGGGGATGTTCGGAGTGATGGCGTTTGTCTTCCCAAGTAACCATTACACGTGATGGAGCCCTGCTTTCCTGGGGATGGCTGAACACCTGCCTGCCGATGGGAAGTAGTGAATTCCTTGTTTTGCTTTGCTTGTGTGCACAGCTTTTGCTTTACCTATGAAACTGTTTTTATCTCAACTCATGAGTTTTCTCACTTTTATTCTTCCAGCAGCTGTGTGGCGTTTAGCTGCCTTCCAGGGTTAAACCACGACAAGCATGAATCACACTGATGTCTTCTCTCCTTGTGCCCATGCCAGAAACAATTACAGTCCCAGCTCTGCAGTTTCATCAGTCTGCTATGCTCAGTGGAAAGCCCACTGAAACCAGCAGGCCTCTGACGATGCCGACATACTGGAGGACTGCAGCCTGCAGTCAAATACTCTTGAATTCTACGGCTCCCTGCTTATTCCCTGTGAGCTTAGAACCAGTCCCCAGATGCAATATAAAACTGGGTTACATTACACCACTTCAAACATAATGGTGTCTAAAAATAACAATGCTAACTCAGATTGCTTGTGGTTATTAAAGACAGTAGTCAGGTTTCCTCAGAAAATGAGGACAGCAAGTTCAAATCTGTCTACTCCACCCTTCCACCCAATAACTTTTAAATACCAGCGGCCAATTTCAAGCAAAACTGGCAGAGAGGCAGATGTCTCAGAGATACTAAGTTCCTACAAGTTTGTCCAATATACAAATGAGTAAAAGAAAGAAACTATATTCATGGACTTACACAAGGGAAGACTACCTGCTCTCTTTATGGATCATCAGGAAATCTAACCAGAGAACAAAAAAAAAGGCAAAATTTATTTAGTTTTCTGTGCACAGAATAGCTTATTTAAAGAGTGACAATAATAAATAAATAGGTGAATATTTATTAGGTGACTAATAAAAAAGCATACTTAATTGGTATAGAACAGCCTTGCTTTACGGAAGCTACAACCACTGAAAACAGAACTGAAAGCAAAAACGCTCAGTGTATTTATAGCCACTAGCCCTTTGGGACAGCCAGGCTGGTTAACACTTACCTGTGAACAGCAGACTTAGTTTAGTATCTTACAGCCCCCCCAGCAACTTCAGCTACTCATCCTTGCCCTCTACTTCCCCAACAGAGTTTACTGATCTCTCAGCTGTGCCAAAGAAACCTATGAAATAATCCAGGTTTTCTAAATATGCCTGAAAAGATGAACAGAGATGGGCAACACGAACAGTTGAGCCAGCACATTTGAGGAGACAGTCACACAAGGCAAAGGGAAGGGTGTATTTAACAGGCAACCTGAAACCTCTGCCACTACTTGAACAGCAAAGTGTAACAATTGCCTCTGAGAGGGCCAGAAAAGATTGCACTGCTATTTCCCCATATCTCATGGCCTGCTGGGGGGCAGGAGGGGAGATGTGCAGGTGTTAGGTGTTGTGCACCTGTTTGGTGTCACATAATAAAGAATTGCTTTTTACTTACAGCATGACAAGATTCAATAACATTCTACTATGGACAGCCTGCATCAAACAGCTTCCATCAAGCCTTCATGCTCCAGTTGCATGGATGGGCACAGTGAACGACAAAACCAGGATGTTTTGTGATTCATTCCCTTCAGGTGCAGTTCACAGTCTAAATTCACAGTTCACAGGCCTGGCATAGTGCCAACCTTCCCCTCATCCTGCCGTTTATTCCCCCTCTTTCCAGTGTGCCATCACTTTTTTTGGAGGGGAGCAAGATTAGATCAGCTCCCCGGACCTGCTGAATGTGCCATCACCTAAATCTGACTGTGTGAACAGGAGCAGCACTGGTGACACAGGGCAGCTGGGACTCACCTCCTCTTAAACTGCTGTGCAGCCCAGCCCTGCAGTGATTCACTAAGTGCGTGAGGCACCAGTGTTCCCGGGGGGAGCCTTCCAGACAGCAGGAAGAGCTTCGCCTCCAAATTTGCAAAGTGACATAGGCCAAAAGAGGAGGACAAACCCTACCGAAGAAGAGGGGTTTTGCTTCTTAGTAATTCTACAGCGAGATGCCTGTGTTCTTTGCAAACAGATGTAATCTTCATTGTGAAGACACTCCTTTTTTTTTTTTCCTTAAAGTTAAGAGCCTATTTTGTAACCTGGAGCACGTGACTGCAGAGATAACCTTCCACACAAGGAAGATTGCCAAGGAGGATGGCTGACCAGCTCCCCACTTCCACTGTAATAACAGCGTGCAGGTGTCAGCGCCCTCATCACCGTGGGTTTAACCGGTCCATCAGCCAAAGCAACAGCGGTGACACTTCAGCATTTGCATTAACCATTCAGTTAGAGGTGGCTTAAAACCTGAATTCCTCCCCACCATGACTTCCAGCTTTCAAACGCTTGATTTGCCTTCTGAAGTCTTCACAACAACTTTCCAAAATTTGTACCGGGATCTGTCAAAACACCCAGTTTTGCTTGGTTAAAGCTTGAAGTCACTGCAACTCAGACTTCTGCTTATTCACAGAATAGTTTATGACAGAATCTGCAGGAACTCTGTTAAAAAGTAATTTCTGCTGAAACTGAAACTGGTTTGCAGCAGGAAGAGAGATGCGTTAGTTTTCCCTTTATAAAAACGTAACCCAGAGCAAGACCTTCCCTCACAGACATTAAACTCCTCAGAATTTCCGACCCAGCAACGCTCCCTCGGTGTTCCTCCCCCGGGCGGTTTCACCAGCGGGACCGCAGGACGACAGCTGGCGGAGCAAACCCGCCCAGCGGCGGCGGGAGCTCCCTCCCGCCCTGGCGGGGGCCGCCTTCCCGGGCCGCGGGGGCCGCTGCGGAGCCGTTGCGGGGCCGCTGAGCGGCCGCCAGCAGCCCGCGGGGAGGCGCCGCGGCGGGCGGGCGCTGAGGGGCGGGCGCTGAGGGGCGGGCGCTGAGGGGCGGGCGCTGAGGGGGCGGGGGCGGGCGCTGAGGGGCGGGCGCTGAGGGGCGGGCGCTGAGGGGCGGGCGCTGAGGGGCGGGCGCTGAGGGGCGGGCGCTGAGGGGCGGGCGCTGAGGGGCGGGCGCTGAGGGGCGGGCGCTGAGGGGCGGGCGCTGAGGGGCGGGCGCTGAGGGGCGGGCGCTGAGGGGCGGGCGCTGAGGGGCGGTCCCGTGGCCCGCCCCCGCCGGTCCCGTGACGGGGGTGGCCTCCCGCCGAGCGGGCGGCCGCGGGCTGAGGGAGCCGCGTAGCCGCCGCGCCATGGGCAGAGCAATGGGGCTGGCCGGGCTGCTGGTGGGGCTGTTCCTCGTCTCCGCTGTGCTGGTGAGCACCAGCCTTCGCCACGGCGCCTCGCGGGCCGAGCCCACGCCGGAGGCGGCCGAGTGGGAGCTGGCCTCGGGCGCCGTCCCCGAGGGCTCGCTGTGGCCCCTGCCGCAGTGGCTCCGCACGTCCCGCCGCCAGCTGCAGCTGGCCCCCGCCCGCTTCCAGCTGGTGCACGGCGCCGGCTCCTCGGCGGGGCCGGACTGCGGTCTGCTGCAGGACGCCTTCCGCAGGTGAGGGGCGGCGGGGCCAGGGCCGCGGGCGGGCTGCGGGCGGCGGCCGGGTGGCGGGAGCGGTTACCTCAGGACCCCGCCGGCGTCTGTGCTTCCCCGGCAGGTACTACGAGTACATGTTCGGGCAGCCCCGCCGGCGGAAGCGGGGTCGGAGGCCGCCCGGCGCCCGAGCGGAGCCCGAGCTGTCGCAGCTACAGGTGGTGATCGAGTCCCGGGACCCCGGCTGTCACAGCTACCCGCACCTCGCCTCCAGCGAGGCCTGTGAGTACCGCGCACAGCCGGGCACCGCGTTCCTCTCTCCTTCCACGGCTTATGCGGCATCCTGAGCACTTGTTTTCCGATCATGTGTCCAGTGTAAAAGTCGGCAGATTTTTTTTTTTTTTAAGGAACTGGAAATCATAGGCTCGCTGAGGCGCTCAAGAACATTTCACAACAGTGGCAACCAGAAAATAATTCTTGCTCTTAATGCTGTGGGAAATCTCAGCCCACAGTGAATCATGAAGCTGGTTAGAAGCATAACCTGTTATTTCTGCAGTTTAACTAGCATTCAACTCATTTACCTGCTGTTATCCTTTCTGGTAACTGTCATTAAGAATCAGAGGTATTATGCTGTGCTGTACCCAATTACTTGTGGTGAGATCTAGGTGTAGTCAAGAGATCATCCTTTCTTTCAGCACAGGGTGTTGAGTGAAGGCTGGCTTTGCTTATTCATCTGCTCTCCTTAGAAATAACTACATTTGAACTGAAGCTACCTGCACTGGCTTATGTACATGGTATTTCTGTTTTTCCTGGAAAACCGGAAAGCGTTCATTGAACTTCTTGTTATTCATCTTGCAGCATTATAAATCCACTTTCTTTCTATCAGTAGATACAAGAAAGGATTTAAAAACATGATAGTTATATTGCATTTGTTCTGCTATGCTTCTTTAGTTCTGTGACTGAAGTCCAGAGTGGAGAAGTACTCTAAAATCAAGTCCTAATCACCAGAGAAGTTCCTTAACAGACATAAGGATGAGTTGGTAGTATTGCTTTTTGTCTGGGCAGGTTAGCCCAGAATTCAACACATCCAATTCATCTAGTTCTGTCTTGAGATAATCTTCTGTACTAAGCAAGGCAGTTGTTTGGTATCCAGGATACAGATCCTTAGAAAAAGATCCCTTTAATCTTAAGTCATACATCTGCAGCGGGATTAATTCCACCTGACTTGTAATAGAAAGTAATGATTTTAAGTTTACTCAATCTTCTTCGTACATTTAGCCAAATAGTGCAAATTTTGTGTGCAAGTTTATCATGCATTTCAATGCAAATGAGGTATAGCAGCAAAATTGCTAACGCTTTAGAATTTTTCTGCCACAGTCAGGTTATTATACTGCTTTACTACTAGTTGAACTTCAAACTGGTTTGTGAACTTCAGATTTTAGCCAGAGCCAGTTCTTCCCTTCTGTCAGGGAATCTGTCAGATCATGTGATTTTTAGGTTGCACTCTTCAGGTCAGAGTTTTTTCCCCTCTGCTCGAGGAAAGGAATTTCCTGTTACAAATAACATGAAGTTTTCCTCATGTAGTAAGCTGAATTCTCCAGACTTCCTCAGGGTTTTAATTTTCTGCTTTTAATGGAATAGCTTGTTCAGGGAATGAATGCCAAAATAGGCAGTTATTAGTCACTTGCTGGATTGAGCAGTTTGGCTCCTTTCCTTAATAGAGGTAGTATGGATCAGGCAGTGACTATCCTATAGCAAGAGGTATGCAATGGATATGTAATCAAAGTACAAGTTATCTGCCCTTCTGCCTGCTGGCTTCTTGCTTGCTTGTGTAAAAGGATCCAAATAGGTATGACGTATGTTCGGAAAAAAGCCTGCTGTCTTGGAATTAAATCCCTGACTGAACTACAGTTCACCACAGAAAGACCTGTGGAGATTGCAGTAGTCTTCTAAGTTCTGTTTCTTACCCAGAACTTCCAGTATATGCAATCTATGTTTAGGTTAAAATGGAAGCTTGAGGTACTTTCTTCATGTCCCTGAATGGCTTTTCTCTGGTAGTATAGACAAATGTTTGGACTGTGTAACTTAAAACCAACCGTTCTTTCATGCTGAGGCAGATCCAATAAATCATTATACAGCAACTTACCCCTCTGATTTTTTTTATCTGCTGCTTCAAATGTGCGACTCTGGACAGTTTATTATTGCTTTGATGTTTAAATAATAATACAAAACCTATAGATTTATAGATATATTGTGTTTTTATACATATATATGTGATTTTTAAAAAAATTAACATATTTAAAAGATACTTGTTTCTTCACTAAAATTTACTGAATCACCTTAAATGCAAAAAAAAAAATTAGTTTAGCTTTTTTTTCTTTGTACTGTACTTCAGTACTCAAACTTAAGGGAGGATTGCTGTGGATACCTTCAGATACTGTTCTTCATTTTACTTACCTTGCTTCGTCTCACTGCCCCCATACATGCGCTCATTATATGGTGGGGTCTGATTTCTAACCCCCGACCCCCTCCCGCTTTGTAATTAGTCCTTTATAGTAAGCACCTAACAATATTACTTGACAAGCTATGTCTCTAAAAAAGTATGTAAGCATAATCTATATAAAAGGAAGATAAAAGGAGAAGTAAACTTCTGCGGTTAGGTTTAGCTTAGTTACCCAACCCTTATGACCTATGTCTTAAATGAAAAAATATCATCTGATGTGTTTTAAATCAGTTGGGTTAAACTTGGCTGGAATTCTGGCCCGTGTGCAATATTTAACATTGCCATTATTAAGGACTGTATTTGTTTTATCATCTTACTAGTTAACTGTTGACTCTCTGACTAGTAGCTTGCATTATTTCAGGAGCACATAAATGAAAAATAGCAGCATGGTATCACTGTTAAAAATAGCACTGGTTAGAATTTAAAAAACAGAGAGACATGGCACTTGAAGAATCTCTTTAATGACTGTTAGCATTGTCCTGTCAATCCATGCTTCCTTGAGGAATAACTTTTTTTTTTTCCTTTTCTTTAGATCATTTAACTGTAACTGAGCCTGTGGCTATACTGAAAGCAGATGAGGTATGGGGTGCTTTAAGAGGTAAGCTGATACTTTTCTTGTAGAGCTGTTGTTCTGGGCTTATACAAGCTCCGTGCCAGACTAAGAACCAGCTGACCACTGAGCCTTGCCCTCATTCAGTCCTTCATGGGAAGTAAGCTTGGGCATAGAGGCCAGAAGGGTACCCAGATGTGTGTTGGTCAGACCCTCAGTCCAGATGCTCAACATCTCAGATCCAGTGGCACACAATAAGTGCACTCTTGCTGTGCCTGAGATCAGCCAAGCCAACCAAATCTTGAGTGCTAAAAAGCTCTCTGATCTACAGTGTGAACAAATTATTCTCTGACTGCACCTAATAACTGAACGTGCTGGACACATCACTGAGAAGACCATAATGCTGAAATTTCAGTCTGCTGTTCTTACTGGAACGTTAGTCAAAATTAGCAGATTTTTCATGCTGAATTAGAAACTTCACCAGTTCCAGGAATGACAGGAATAGATGCATGACAACACCAGAAATTCCTGCCTTACTCTCAATAACTTCCATGTTATTTGAGGACTAATTTGGTACAGCTGGGCTGTAGTGCTAATATTCAGTCCTTGTGTATAATGGAGAGCTCGAATAGTTCCCTCTTCAGAACTTCAGTAACTGTGGTGCTTGAGCAGTTAAGGAAACTGTGCTAAAGAGAAAGAAACTCAGCTACAAAACATGCTTTCTAGCTATGTGAATGCCTGTAAATAGTTATAGTCCTGTTTTTAACTAAAACTTTAAGAACAAGTAGTGGGTTGTACTCCAGATCCCTTTCTTGGATGTTTTTCCAGGTTTGGAAACCTTCAGCCAGTTGGTTCATGAAGATGACTATGGAAGCGTAAGTATAACTATTAACTGAAGCCACAGTCCTGATAACAGACAACCCCATTCTTTATTAGGTGGTCTTCTAGAAATGGCAGATCTACTAGTTTCATTAAGTATTTTCTCAGAAAATGATCCTTGGAAAGCTGTTAACAAACTGAAAAGTAAGTATTTCCTGTTTGAAATGATGAATATAAAATGGGAATTCTAATTTTTAAATCTCATTCTCATAGTTTCTTGTCAATGAATCTGAAATCGACGACTTCCCAAGATTTGCTCATAGAGGAATCTTACTAGACACTTCAAGGCATTATTTACCATTGAAATCTATTCTTATAAACCTGGTAAGTGGGTGGGTTTGTATCATTAATAATAATGAAGGCTTTTTGTTGTTGTGTTTTGCCCCCTGAAGTAGGTAGCAACTGAAGCTGGTATGAAAGGAGAACCCATCTCCTCTGGCTGACTTCTAAAAGGACAGAGTGAACTTTGCTAAGTGAAGGTCAGAGCATACACCAGAGAGGAACTGAGCAGGCAGACACAATTATTTGTGGGATTTGTGGTACCTTGGGTTTTCTGTATTTTCTGTTGCCTAAACCAGCTCACGTATTTCTTGGAAGCATGTTTTGAGACATCTGACTGTCACCAAGCAGTACAGGGGAGACCTTGTAAGTCCTGCCTTCAGTGCCAGTGGTTGCAGGAAAATTCCAGTCTTTTCAATAGCCAGGCTTTGGTAGTCCTTTCTTAGGCTGCTAAGAGCAAGCCAGTAATTAAGTAGTACAGAGCAAGGGGAAAAATTGGAAATGTTCATTGGAAGGTACTGATTTCTTTCACCATATCCCTTCAAAAAGAAAAAAACCACACAAACAAAAAAAGCCAAACAAAACTTTCTCCGAAAAGCTTATGTAAGCACACTAAGAATTGTATACTCACAGCTGGATGGAAAGGGGATGAATTTGTGTAATCATAGCAGTGAAAGCTGTGGGTTTTTCTGTTTTGTACTCCCCTTTTCTGCTGCTGAAATCCTTGTAGCAGGGCTTATTTGGTGGGTTGAAATGGAGGAATCTTGGAGTGGAGGAACGTGCAGTTTCCTGTCTTGTCTCTGTCTTGCTTTTCCAAGATGAAATTTCCCTTCCATGTTGCAGAACTTTGCAGAGCAGGCTTAAGATGGGCAGGAAGAGAGTGCAGGTAAAACCAGTCTTCATTTCTGAGGTCATCCTTGAACTCTGCTCAGAACCTGCCCCTCCATGGGTGTTTACCACTTGTATTTACCTTCAAGATCAGTCCCTGTTCAACAAGTAGTGTTTGTGTAGTGTTTCATTTACAGCTGAGGGTGCTTCAAAGACTGAAGTAGTTACTTGTGTCAATGTTTGTTGTCTTTTCTAAAAAAGGCAACAATGTCCAAAGAGTTACTTGACTTTTGAGACTTGCATTTCTAAACGTTTTTGTGTTTCTGTAACTGTTGCTATTCTGTTTTCTTTCCTTAAATTATGTCTGTGGCTCTAATACTTTCCCAGAGCTACAGTTTATGACATTTTGCTGGTTTAAGAACAAGTGTGCTTAAAAAGCAGCAGTAATCCCTTCACTGATATGTGGTAATGAGATGCATCAGGCAACAGTTCCAGTACATTTCTTGTTTGTGTTCAGCTGCTGTACTGTATTTCTAGGAAGGGCGTTGTCCTTGAGGAAGGAGTGGGTGAGGTCAGGGTCAGAAGATATGATTTTCTATGTGGAAAGATGGTATTTGATAGAAATGCTTGGAGACATGCAGTAATTAAAACTTTTGCTGTCTATTAAAACAGATGAAATAATTTTGGGGAATGGACAAGGTATAAATCTTCCTTTGGATTTGGTGGGCGTTCCTGAAGAGATTTTGTCACTTCTTTAAACATAGCTTGGTGAAAAAAGAAAGTGGGAGGGTTGGAAATAATTGTATTGTCGCAAGGGATTGGAAGCAACTGTGTTGCAATTACTTAATCCTGAGCAATATAGAGAACACTTACTCGGCCTGGTGCAGCACACGACACTTCTTGTGGCTCTAACAAACTTGCATAACTCAGGGTCTGTGTGTAACTGTCTGTCTGGAGTCATAATTCTAAAATAAGTCTGTTAACATTTATCTTGATTATCTTCAAGTTCAAAAAAGGGAAGTACTGACACTGTAATGACTGAAAACATAAGGGGAACACTATCTTCTGTGAGGAAAATGCACATTTTGAAATGGATTCTGCAGAAGTCACTAGCAAGTAAGGATGTACTAAATAGTAGGAAACTCTCTCATGCTATTTAGTTTTCAAGTCCAAAGTAGAAAAGTATAAGCTTTTCTGTAAGCTAAAATAGCTGATGGTGCATAGAGAATTACCCAGATATGTTCTGAAGTGGAAGAAATTAATAAGTGTTTTTAGCAGTTCCTCTTCTACCTACCAGTGTAGCATGTTCAGATCAAGAGCTTGTTGACAGGAGTGGTTCAAATAGATGGCAGAGGAGTGGAGCCGTAGTATAAACAGGCTGGTGCATTTTGGTGTATGCTTCTAGGATCCAGTGAAACATGGTACACTTTTTCTTTGGTGTGTTTTTTGGTTTTTTTTTTTTTTAGTTGTTGTTTTAGGTATGCAGGATATACTGGGACAAGACCACCTTCTTTGCATAGGTTCTCTGTGAGAGTGAAGCGCTTAACTAGACTGTATTGTATTATTTGTTACAGGATGCCATGGCTTTTAACAAATTCAATGTTCTCCACTGGCATATAGTAGATGATCAGTCATTCCCTTACCAGAGCATTTCTTTCCCTGACTTAAGTGACAAGGTGAGTAAACATCATTGGAGCAGGGTGGGAGGGCAGAAATCTGGCACATATTTTGTGAAAATAAAATGTAGAGCTTACCAATGGTTGCATAAATCTGCCTTGGCTGATTGTGAAACAGTACCAGAGGACCAGTAATCAGCAAGTCCACATTTAGGATCCTGCCTGAGTGTCTGTGTGAACCATGTTCAAGTCTTCCTTGGTGGATGCATGGTAAATGACCTTCCTAACTCCTCTGTGCAAATCTGCTGGTGAGAGTGATCCTCAGTGTTTGCAGGCTTTCAAGCAGTAATGGTGTGCAAATAACCTGTTGTGGTGAACATTGCTTGAATTTCTATTGGTTTGTTTGTTTAACTGGTAGACTTCCTGCCACTCAAACGTAAGAGAGTTTCCTGTCAGCTCTAGGTTTGGAACCACTGCAGTAGTATTTTTGCCCTTTCTGAGATCTAGTTAACTTTACAAAACACAACATGTCTATAAGAGGTCCAAAAGTGAGAGATTCTTTTCTAAAACAAATACAGTGCAATGTATCTCTTTATTTCCTGATTCACAGCAGATTTTCCTAATTAATGAAAGCCATCATGAGGTTCTTGCTCAGTCAGAGTACAGTAGTAGCCGAATCAAGCATGAATAATTAAGTAGACTGAGCCTAAGCACAAGATTTGTGATTCTGTTCTAAAATGCTTGCTAGAATCTGACCCTCATGAAAATTATGTAGGCAGTGCTTGAGCAGATGCCGTGAAGAATTTTATCATTCAAAAATTGTAGATGTTGGGTAGTGTAGTCAGATTATTTTTCCTAGTAGTGTCCATGGAGTTCTGTCCTATTCCCCACTGACAGCTGCAGAGAGGGAGATGGCCTTTGTCTCAATAGCCTTCTTTTTGAAAGGCTTCTTGTTTACCATTATCTTTTTTTGAGTAACTCAGCTGTGGAAACTGTTTCCAGATAAATAGAAGCTTACGGTGCTATTAATCATGAGGAGTCATGATGCTATTCTTATGTAGTTTGGCTCTTTGGAAAGCATTTGTTTCACCAAACTGTAGCAGTCTGGGTCATTTGTCACATTTGTTGGCTCTGTGGGAGTGGAGTAACGCTCAAATTCAGTGTCACAAAACAAACATGCCCTGATGCTAAATTAGGTGTTGTATCAAAACTAACAAGCAGAGGTGTTGGAAGAAGACACTGTTCTTTCTGACTTGGCAGAATTTTTCCATAGTCTTGTATGTCACATAACAAGGGCCCTATGTTTCAGAATTGATGATGCAGAGGTGGAGGGGAAAACTAACTTGCCTCTGTACAGAAGAATTGAAAAATGTATCTTTCAAAAATCTCATGGAATAGAAACTAGCTTTTCTGTTTTCTTCAGTAACTGTGAGCAAACAAGAAAAGGACGGTCTCCTCAGGAGATTTGTCTTAGTGTGGAAAAAGGGGTTAATTTTTGTGGGTTTGGGTTGGTGTGTCCCCCTCCACCGCCACTAGTCAGCCAAAAAGTTCTGTCACTGCAATTGCACATGTGATAACCAGAAAAGGCCAACTTGTAAAACTGCTCTGCAGTCTAAGTTGTAACACTTTAATCCAATTTTGTGAGGTGCTGGTATGTTTTGTAAACTGTCGCTAAATGTGAATACTTTACAGGGAGCGTACTCCTATAACCACATCTATACTCCTGCTGATGTCCATCTGGTGATTGAGTATGCCCGGTTAAGAGGCATTAGAGTCATCCCAGAGTTTGATACCCCAGGACACACGCAGTCTTGGGGAAGAGGTATGTCCAAGAAAGTATTAATGGTTAAAAGATTGCGGTAAGTAGGTTGTAGCAAGCAAATGAACTTGCTAAAAAGCAGCCTTTAAAGTGCTTTGAAAGGCCCTTGATAAGAGGTAAGCAAGGGGCAGACTCAGTGATGGTCATGACCTTACATGTTAGAGGAACTAAAGTGAACAGAGAAAGCTGACACTTCTTGTGCTGGATGTGTGTACGAAGGCACAGATGTATTCTGTCTGCCTTAGAGTTCATGTTGTTGTTATCCCCGCCATCCGGTACTCTTGAGTTTAGAGTAATAACACAGTGGCTACAAATAGTGAGGTGCTGTCTCTAGAGTAGAGATTTCTGCTTTGGGAAGGTTCTTTCAAAGTGGTTGATGCTTCTGTCTATTAGTAAATCTGTCAGTAAATTAGTAATCTGCCAGTGTACAAAACACAGCAAAGTTGGGTGCTTCTTCACTCTCTATATTCTGGGTTTCAGATTAATACTTCTCTTGATAGAGAATGCTTGAATCCTGAGAGTGATGGTGTTTACTCGAGGGCCAGGGAACTTTGTGCCTTAATTCAAGGTGCACTGACTGCAGTTTCGCTGCAATTAACGTAAGATGGTTTTGGCCAAACTGGAAATAGTAAAGATTTTTCTAGTGCTTCATAGCTTTAGCTTTAGCCGTGGGGCCAGTCTTATGCTCACCCTGTGGGGATGTGGCCATAATGTTGGAAGATGCCTCAGGCTCTTTCTCACTAATTTAAAATGACAAGGAAAGGAACAAGGCAAAAACTAAATTTGCTGAACAGTCTTTCTGAATCCTTCGTCTCATGTGGTCTTTGCTGTTACAGAGACTACAGTGGCTTGCCTGGTGATATGTGAGATGGTTCATATTAAGAGCAAGGTTCAGCTCCCTTGCCTAAAATCAATTGTTCCTGATAGCTTCTTGTATAATAGCTTTTTTTTAATGTGGTGCACAGGAGCCAGTCCTGGCTTTGCCTATGAACCTGGGTAGCTGTGCTTTGTGTGCATTCAAATTCAAGATCTTGGAGAGGAGTCTTAAGGCATGTGAGGAGGTTAGTTGAAGCAATCTACCACTAGGGCCCTGTTTGGAGGAAATGTGCTCAGAGTAGGAAACATACAGCCAGGAAGGTGCTGCTGCTGCAACCACGGTTTACCAAATAAACTGGACTTAGGAATCTCCAACCTACATATAACAACTTTTTCCTGTTTTGTTATCCTGGCTCATGTTGCTTCAGATATCTTGACTCAAGAACCAGTGCTTAGTTTTGGTGTCTGTATAGCCTTCCTTTCTTGTGTAAAGGTAAATTCCTAGCAGACTGAGGTAGGACATCTGGCTTGAGCCATATACCTCCCACCTACTTAGGTGTTAACAAAGCAGGGTGATAAAAAGAGAAAAGAGGCCTCTGGAGCACACTCATTATATTTGGCTTTCTTCCTAAATCCATTAAAGCTTTTTTATTCAAGTAGTCACCCAGAAGCTGTTTTCCAGGTGTAGTAACATGTTCCATAAATTAGTGTGTGTTAAATCACAAATCTAAAAGTCGGAGTCCTGATTTCCAGTTAGAGGGTTCTTCAACCTTGGGCAAGTTGTTTTATTTTCTCTTGCCTCTATTTGATTACACTTAGAATAGATGAGCACTTAAGTCATGAATATTAACCTTTTTAATATGCGTAACCGCCTCTTTCTGCTAGCAAAGTTAGCATACCAACATGGAACTGAATATCCTGTATTAATTGTTTCTGTTAGGTCAAAAAGATCTTCTCACCCCTTGTTACAGTGGAGAACAGCCAACTGGGTCCTTTGGACCTGTAAATCCTATTTTGAATACAACTTACGACTTCATGACTAAATTCTTCAAAGAGATCAGCAGTGTATTTCCCGATGCATACATTCATTTGGGAGGAGATGAAGTGAACTTCGATTGTTGGTACGGTGACAGTTAAAAAAATAAATATCTAGTGCCTCTTAAACTTGCCTAAATCCATCAATTGTGGAACTTGGTTACATGAGACAGTTTTCACTGCTTAATCCAAAGATCTCCACTCCTACTTCTGTAACTATTTACAGGTAGAGCATTTGTGATCCTCAGCAAGCAGGTGATGTTGTGCAGAATTTTGCTTTGACTAGTAGTTTCACAAATGTTCAGGTACTCTAAAAGATTTCTTTATGAAAATTAACCTGGCAGGAAGGAGAACTAGTATGGTAGAAAAGTACTACATAAGATAATTAACATTTAAATGCTTTGTGTTAAAGGAAAAGCAGTTCTTTCCATTGAGTTCTGCCTTCCAGAAAGTCTGCTAACATTAGGTATTACAATACTGACTCTTGCGTGCTTGTATTAAAAGTATGGCATGTATTAATAGAGTTTTTCAATTGGTTGTGGATTTTGAATATTTTGGAGTCTTTCTGCTGGAGTAACTAATAATACAGAATTTGGAGCAGATCTAATTGGATGAGTGTTCAAATTGATCTAGTTAGTATTTGTGCATTCTCTTGAAACATCAAATCTGAACACTCAGCACTTGCTTTAATTTTTAAAAGGAAAGAAAATTTCTGACAAATGCTTTATCACAAAAGGGTTGGTTTGCTTTTGGGGTATTTTTCGCAGTTCTTGGTGTCACTCCCACAAAGTCGCAGAGAAGCCAGGAACCCCAGAGCTCTTAGGAGCTTGAGGCAGCCTGCCAGAGACTGCTTCAGAACAGGGACTCCAGTAGTTCTACCACAGAAGCAGGACTACTGGCTTTATTTCAAATAAGAATGAAACTGTTTCAGACTACCTAAATCATGTTAGTCTGCTGCTTCTGCTCTGTTGTGCATTCCAGGCTACGGTGTGCCTAAGGCATCAGCCTAGTGTGCTGTGCGTAGGTGGAAATGGTTGGGAAATCTGGTTTAAAACAAAACAAAATTGTTCTTTTCCTTTTTTTTACTTGTTTTGTTGTTATTATTTAAGGAAATCTAACCCTGAAGTGAAAAAGTTCATGAAGAAGCAAGGATTTGGCATTGACTATGCTAAACTGGAATCTTACTATATTCAAAAGTACGTAGTTTCTTTAATTCTTTCTCAGCTTTTCATAGCCACTATCTGAGGGTGGTGTTGAGGTGCAGATACTGAAGCTGATTTAGGTTAGTCTATATTGTTTTCAAAAATTGCCATGTATTGGGGACTACCCACTTTCTTTTATTTTAATACATTTTAATAAATGTAAATGTAATACATTTTAATAAATGTAAAGTTCACAACTTTTAAATGTGGGACACAACAAGGACATGTAGGCTAGCTCTACGCACACTCTGAATGTATTTGGTATCTTACCTAGTTTAAGATACCACCTAGTTTATCTGCTGTAATGTCAGCACACAGGGTGGGGAGGAAAAGTCCTAAGGTTTTTGCAGCCATATATTTCTCTCATTCTTAAATAACATGGATTTAGACACCTGTATGAGCGGCTGGTAGTTCTGAACATCTGTTTCTGCACGTGTCTGTCCTTCTACATGGGAGAAGATCCTCTTTGAGGCAGAGCACTGAAGGCTAAAACCAGAAAAAAATGGTTTTTCTTGGTCCCCTGTGCAGTGCTGGGAAAGGCCTGATGTGCCTTAGGGTAGAAAATGTTGCTGCTTCCTGTGCCTTTACTGATCTCATTGAAGTTCACAAACATGATCTTATTTCTAAATTCTAGGATTTTGGACATTGTTTCCTCCTATAACAAAGGATACATAGTCTGGCAAGAAGTGTTTGATAACAAAGCGCAGGTAAGATGGGAAAATAAATAAGATGCTCTTGCATAACAGCACAATATTGTGAGAGGCTTCCAAGGTAGACTATTAAGTAGTTATGGTTGTGTCTCTTAAGAGTTAAAGCAAGTCTGCTGACTTTAGCAAGTCTCCCCAGGTGTGGGGCCTGCCTTGAAATTATCATTTATTGAGCATGTAAAACAGGTGGAACAGGAATATCAGCATTGAAGTGCTTGCTAAAGGTGAACATAGATCATATAATATGCTTTAGAGCATCAGAGTAAAGGGTAGGGAAGTTTCTATGAGCTCCCATGTTTTGTTTTTGTTTTGTTTTCTCACATAACTGTGCGTCTGGTCTAGTAACACCAAGTGCTCAGCTTTTCAGAGCTGATCAGATAACTGGTGCATGTAGGAACCCTCTTAGGGCATTAACTGTCTATAGTATAACTTCAGGCTTCAGGCTTCACTGTAGTGTGAATTCTGTTCAAAACCAGCAAAGAGCTTATCAGCTTTAGACTGTGGGGAAAAAAGTGACAAAAGGTAGCTTCCAAAATGTTCCTCTTCAAAACAAAAAAAAAAACAGTTTTGAAATCCATCATCCTTTTTTCCTGATAACAGCAATTAGGATTTTAATGGTTTTGGGTTTTTTTGTTTTGTTTTGTTTTTCCCCCTTTTAGCTGAAACCAGACACTGTAGTTCAAGTGTGGATGGGAAACAACTATGCTCATGAACTGAGCAGTGTCACTGGAGCTGGGTTCACTGCTATCCTGGCAGCTCCCTGGTACTTAGACTACATTAGTTATGGGCAAGACTGGAAGAAATACTACAGCGTTGAACCGCTTAACTTCCCTGGTTTGTTACTTTTTTTATATGCATGTTCTGTGCATGAAAGTCTTTGGTTTGTAGTAAGGTGTAAATGGAAAGAATAAGGCTATTTAGAGTGGTCATGCAGTCACTATCATCAGATATGCTGTAATCAAAGGACTTTAATGTCAGCTAGAACTCTGGAAAATTCTCAGATAAAAAAATGCAACTTTCCACTTCTCATGGGGAAAAGTGTTACCTTCCTCAACCATCTGGCACTGGTGCTTGTGTGAGACAGGATGCTGGACTAGGTGGACAGATGCATCATGCATTAGGGGCAGAGTTGTGCAAAATGACTGTTGGTAGACAGACATTGAATTCATATGTTAGCAATCTTCTAGAGCATTAGACTGTTCTAGAAAAAGACATGTTCTCTCCCTCTGGCTAAAGCTGATACAAACATCTTATGCTTGTAGGTAATTAGGGTCTGGCGGCCGGAAGATATTGCGCTGTATGGAAAGATAGGGCCCCCTCTCCTGATAGCCAATAGCGTTTAATTTATGATGTAAGCAGGCGGAAGTGACATTGTGAACCCTAGCTATATAACGCTGTGTCACCTATCAATAAAGGCCATTTGCCGTCTACCACATTGGTGTCTGTGAGCTGATGGCCCGAGCGGCCTGGGGTTGGCCACTGTGCCGTTCCTGAACCAGGTCGCCACGCCTCCCGGAGGCAACATATGCTTTCCCCGGGGCTTTCATGTTGTGCAAGGTAGCTCTCAGAGCTGATTAGGGAGAGCACCTGACTTTGTAGCTTTTTCAAGGAATTTGCTGTGTGTGATGGAATGAACAGTTTCAATCAGGGCTGAAATCTCTGAAGAATGTCAGAAGGCTGAGGAATGTCTTCAGAGGATAAAGGGTAAAGTCCTTTCTGACAGAGAAGGGAAATGGGTTCTCTGGGCAGATGGCCTGGTGGTTCTCACATTCTGTAACAAGACTACCAAAACGTTAAGTTAGTGCTCAGGATAGATATATGATAAAACAAACAACTGAACATCAATCCTCTCTCGGTATCGGAAAATGAAATTGTTGATATATGCCCATCTTCTGAGCAAATAGAAATTCTAACTTTCTGCTTTGAATTCAGGATCTCAAAAACAGAAAAAGCTTCTAATAGGTGGAGAAGCCTGCCTGTGGGGGGAATTTGTGGATGCAACTAACCTCACACCAAGATTATGGTATGAACTGCTTTATTGTTAGATTTTAGAAAGCCAGCTACAAGGAGCATTAATTAATCCAACATAACTGTATGTTAGTGGTAACAGTGCTCTGTGCTGAACCTGAGCAGCTATAAAAATAGATGCTTCTGGATATATAAGACCTGGTATTAAAAACTTTAATCCATTCTTGGTTATAGACCATACCTACTCTAAAACTCAGTATATCTTTACAGGCCTCGAGCAAGTGCTGTAGGGGAAAGACTCTGGAGCAGCAGGAATGTGACCAACTTGCAGGATGCTTATGAAAGACTGACTAATCATCGATGCCGCATGCTCCGGTAAGATTAATAGCTATAGTAAAGCTTGCTTGTCATGCCTTATAACCAATGGAGTTATTGAAAAAACACCTGAAAGACGATGCAGTCATTGGTCCCAGCCAGCATGGATTCACAAGGGGAAAGTCCGGCTTGACTAACTTGATTTCCTTCTATGACAAGGTTACCCACCTAGCTGACCAAGGGAAGCCCGTTGATGTAATCTTTTTGGACTTCAGTAAAGCCTTCGATACTGTCTCTCACAGTATCCTCCTGGACAAAATGTCCAGCATACAGCTGGATAAACACATAATGCAATGGGTGAGCAATTAGCTGACAGGTCAGGCTCAAAGGGTTATAGTAAATGGGGTTACATCCAGCTGGCGACCAGTCACTAGCAGGGTTCCATAGGGATCCATCTTAGGGCCAGTGCTCTTCAATATCTTCATAAATTACTTGGATGCAGGACTTGAAGGTTTGTTATCAAAGTGTGCCGATGACACAAAACTGGGAGGAGCTGTTGACACTCTCGAGGGCAGAGAGGCCCTGCAGAGAGATCTGGACAAATTAGAGAGCTGGGCAATCACCAACCATATGAAGTTTAACAAGGGCAAGTGCCAGATTTTGCACCTGGGACATGGCAACCCTGGATGTACATACAGACTGGGGAACCAGAGGCTGGAGAGCAGCCCCGCGGAGAGGGATCTAGGGGTTCTGGTTGACGGCAAGTTGAACATGAGCCAACAGTGAGCCCTGGCAGCCAGGAGGGCCAACCGTGTCCTGGGGTGCATCAAGCACTATATTGCCAGCCGGTCGAGGGAGGGGATTGTCCAGCTCTACTCTGCACTGGTGTGGCCTCATCTTGAGTGCTGTGTGCAGTTTTGGGCACCACGGTACAAAAAGGACACAAAGCTACTAGTGAGTGTCCAGAAGAGAGCCACAGAGATGGTGAAGGGTTTAGAGGGGAAGCCGTATGAGGAGCAGCTGAAGTCACTTGGTCTGGTCAGCCTGGAGAAGAGGAGACTGAGGGGAGACCTCATTGCGGTCTACAGCTTCCTCACAAGGAGAAGAGGAGGGGCAGGCGCTGATCTCTTCTCCCTGGTGACCAATGATAGGACCCGAGGGAAGAGCAGGAAGATATGCCAGGGGAGGTTTAGGTTGGACATTAGGAAAAGGTTCTTCACTCAGAGGGTGGTGGAGCACTGGAACAAGCTCTTCCAGGAGGTGGTCACGGTGCCAAGCCTGACAATATTGAAGAAGCATTTGGACAAAGCCCTCAGACATATGGTGTGATTTTTGGGGTTGCCGTATGGAGGGACATCGAGTTGGACTTGACGATCCTTGTGGGTCCCTTCCAACTCAGGATATTCTATGATTCTAAGCACAGGCCTAAACTGCTGGCCTGGAAATGAAGGGAGAAGAGCTAGCAGTCTAATCTGACTGTGTAAACATCACCCCGTGTGTTTTTGTATCCACAGAAGAGGAAGAACAGATACACTAAGACTGTTCCAGACAGTTTTGCAACTAACATTTTCAGAACTCATTAACTTTCTTCAGTGAAATACTAAACTCATCTATGTCTCTCTTTCCTCTAAAGGAAAAACCAACACCATGATTGACTTATTTCAGACAAAAAGGATATTAAAGGCTATATGGGAGGAGTACACAGACAGGAGGAAAAAGTAGACTTTTAAAAAAAGTTGGTTTTGATTATTTATTATCAATAATAATTAAAGACCTGCAGCAGGCAATGAAGTAGAGCTGTTTGCATGAGAGGTGAGCTTGAGCAAGCTATTCTTTCAGGTATTGCCTTAGTGTAGGGACTGAAAAGGGTGGATAAAGAGTCCCTGATAATTTTTAATTCATTTATGACTACCGTAAACAAGGTCAGTTCATAACATATTCTTCTCTGCAGTTCTTTCCTTAAAAAGTACCTAGACAAGTTACTGGTTAATTATTGCTAGTCTTTGTATATTTGCAGTTGTAGAAATGAGTGATTTCTAGGTCTTAAGTCCAAGTTTGACTCTGCTTTTAAAAGTATACAGTCAGAGAGCTCTTTAGGTTTTCCCAAATGCTGCTGCAAAGTTGGACTGCAGCAAGAACGCAACATGCCATTTAATTTCTCTACAAAAGTTTATGACAAGTCATTGAAAATCCCAAGAGTGTGAAGAAGTATTTCAAGGTAGATACAAATCAGCTTTTTAGACAACAAGACACAATGGCAGTTACAGTCAGCACTTAAAACTCAAGCACTCTGCTCATGTTCCTGTAGATGTCTTAGTGTGACTATCTATTGGAATCACTGACTTTTAGCTTACCGTATAAACTAGCTATTTAATTAATCAAGTTAAGAGTGACTGAAAGACTCGTAAGGTTTGACTTGTTGGTTCAAGTTGGCTTAAAATAATGCTATAGGAAAATAGCTATATGTAAATTGTGTTATCTCCCTCAGTCATGAGAAAAATAGATACATTGAGAGTTAACAAATAAATGTCAAAAACAAGATTAAAGGGCTTTACAAACTTAGGTCTTATCACTTAACAGGATGGTGCATCTCTTGATGGGGCTCAGAGAAAACACTGATACAATGAACAGCGAAGCATACAGTGGCTGTCCCTCTAGGATTAGGGTTTTACAGACAACTATGCCATGCTATTCCTGCACCTGGTTAACTATTGCTGCATCTCCATCTTCTTCCTTAATGCTGGCGCTTGTATTGCTGTACAGGGAGCTGATCCAGATGACTGCAGCTGCTCCGGTAGCGCTAGCATGAGAGATGCAGAATGCAGGGGCAGACTAAGGACTACTCCCTGTACTTGTTGCACACTTTTTCCTTAAGCTGCCTTCTAGTGCTAAAGCTGCTTTGCTGGCATACGGAATCACAGAATCGTTTAGGTTGGAAAGGACCTTTAAGATCATCAAGTCCAACCGTTAATCTAGCACTGCCAAGTCCACCACTAAACCATGTCCTCAAGCACCACATCTGCCTGTCTTTTAAATACCTCCAGGGATGGGGACTGTTGAGTCAGTCCCCCACTTGCCTGGGCAGCCTGTTCCAATGCCTGACTAACCTTTCAGTAAAGAAGTTTTTCCCAATATCCAATCTAAACCTCCCCTGGCTCAACTTGAGGCCATTTCCTCTTGTCCTATCGCTTGTTACTTGGGAGAAGAGACCGACCCCTACTTCACTACAACCTCCTTTCAGGTAGTTGTAGAGAGTGATAATGTTATGGTGAACCATTCCTGTTATAAACAGACTACCTTAATAAAAGGACATACCCTCCTGAAAATAATTCCTTTTATATAGGCTTTGAACCGGAAAAACACTGGAGAAGTTATTCCCTTTCCACTGATGAAATGAGCATTCCTTGGAGCTGCAGTTCTGTTGCCTTTCATGTATACGAGGCTTCCTTAGCATTATGTGACCTCAACGAGCTGATTTGAGCAGTCAGGCTGTTGTAAAGTCTTAGAGTGTGGGCAAAGGACTACGTCCCTACTAACATTTTTATACATGGTATATACAGACCATGGCAGTCGTAGCAGGCCAAGGAGCCCTTCCAAGCAGAATGAACAGCTCTGGCTTGCTCTGCAGCTGCGTACCAAGGAGTGAGAGGGTGGGTAGGTAGAACTTCCTAACAGCTAGATCATGGTCACTGAAGGAACAGTAGCTTTGCCTATCCAAGGCTGAGGCCACTGCTGTTGAAATAGTACCATGAAAGCAGTAGCTGCTATTCAGATCTAAAATCAGTTTCCTGCAGGATACAGCAACCCAAACTGCAGAGAAATGGTGATGGGAGAGGGGAAACAAAAACGTGGGCATGTATTCCAGAGACCTAGACAACAACCCTGTCTTTTACTAAGAGCAGGTCTTGCTTAGTGGCAAGCAGCAGTTCAGCTGAACTATTTCATTATTCAGTTTCTTCAATAGCAGCTCTCAAGTGCAATTTAAACACCATTATATATAATCCTACAAATCACTGTAGCAGGACTATCTAGCTCTTGGATATCCAAGAAGCAGAATTTTGACTATGACTACTTGAACTCTGAAACATCTTTTTATACTATCTTACTGCACCATCATAAGCTACGGGGAGGTGGGGGGGTGGGTTTGTTTTTAAATCCACGTGAGAATGGAACAATTTATGATAGTGTAGCTAGAAAAAAAATCCTGTTTACTAAAACTGGCTCCCCAGAAAAATGAATGAAACTGACATAATTAGAGCTGCATATGAAGGAAACATGGGGGTTGGGGAAAGGGTGCAAGTGTCAACTGATTCATCTTTTCACATTCTTATGACTTCTCTTCAATGAAAGCAATACCTTTTGCAGAACATCGAGACAACTAGTCCCTGAATTTAAGCTTTTCAACCTGTTTTCTAATATCCTGGTACCTCTGATTGAAACAGAGAACTGTACTTGAGTACAATCAATGGTAGAATAGCGCCTTTTTTCACTCCCTAAATAGGCCGTTATTTCTTAGAAGTAGTTTTGTTTACACAAAGATTAAAATAGAGCACCAGTATCTCTGGCACCAGCCAGTTGTTTGATTATAATCATACACGTTCTACTTTACTTTAACAGCCGTGGCATAGCAGCCGAACCTGTGTTTGTTGGATACTGTGCCCATGAAGCAAGAGGGCAGTAACTGCTGCAAAGACTTCCAGTCAACAACCTCAAGTGCCTCTAGGTTATGAATATATATACGTGCAGTTCGATATTTGAAGGCAGACAAAATTTTCACTTTTAAAATAAAATGTTGGAGTAAAACTGATGGGTTTTAGCTTTCATTAGAAATCGGAATTCTTCACTGTGAAATCCTGAAACTTGATACCATAGAATTAACTAATTCCAGTTTCCTTACATTCTAAAGTTGAGGGAAAATAAAGCAAAGACACTATTTAAATAAAGAACAAACTACTTTTTATTTCAAAGTATCTTATCATTTGCCACTTTTCTGTGTAACCAGATAATTGCACATTCAACTGACTTGTAACACATAGCAAATCAGAACCATTACAGCTTAAATCACTCATTCCTAAAGGTCAAAAAAAAATCCTCCCTTAACATACTCCAAGGTGGTAGGTAGGGATCACTGTCCTGGGAGAACTCTGCCTTTCTTGTATTTTTTGCACAGATCTTGCTCAATTTGCAGAAGCATCCATGCCACTTATTTGCCAAAGCAAACTCAGGTAGAAGTTACACCCTGTCCTGAACTCTGGTTCACATTGGTTTCTAACAGGACAGGAAGTAATACTTACAGTTGTACAGTTTAAAATGGTTATTAACCATATTCTTTTATTCAGCTGAAAACAACTCAAGATACAGATTGTCTATAAATGAAATATCTTTACAGTTTTGGCACAAACTTCACAAACTTTACTTACTAAAGTAAGAAACAGTTCTAATGGCACATGAAGGTGCACTTAGTGCTCATTTCTCTGAAGAGGATTTGCATCACTTCTCATTACAGACATCTGTAAGATAAGAGTTTGCAAAGCAGCAAATTGTGGTTGCATCTCTGGTTCAGCTTCTTTGCAATTACAAGGCTGGGCCAGAAGAACACAGTCTCTCGAACCTTTCCTTGGACAGTTAAAAGCACAGTCTGCTCATACAGCTGCTCATACAGCTTATTTCATCATTTACTACAACCAGCTGGTCCCCGAAGAACATACTGGTGTACATAAATAGGCTCCTGAAAGTACTTTACAGGGAGGGTAGAAGATATCTTTATTGTTTCTACAGAGTAAAGTGATCACACCAACCCCATCCTCCTCTGAAGAAGCGCACTTTGCTCTTGACTGTTCAGGGCTTGATAACTGGCAAGCTCCAAAGTGAAGGTTGCTGAGCCAGATGTTAGAGAACGCAAAGCTGTTGAGTAGCCCTGGACAAAATGGACAACGCATGTCACTCAATTTAGGATAAAGGGAAGATAAGTTAGCACAGAGAGCTGCTTAGGTCACAGAAAGAGAAAGAGACAAAGTCAGAAGTATACTGCAACATACTAGTAAGTAAGTTAATTTTTTAATATTACTGTATTAAAAGTGCAATACATGCATGAGTCAACCTGATAATGTACTTTGTAAAAAACTATTCCCTGTAAAGCCTGTTCTAGTAGTATTTACTACTTCTCTGACTTACAGTTGAAAATGTGCTGGTTTAACAAATCTGAATCGGGCACAAAAACACTAGATTTGTGGGCACTTGCTTCAGACCTTCAATAATTAAAATACAATAAAAGACATCCATTCCAATTATTCATCCATAACAACAGGAAAAGTGCACTGAAGCCTAATTATTTTTAAGCATATAAAAAAAGATCAGATTTGCATTTTACAATTAATAAGATAATCACATACCATCATTTCTGCTAGTGGAACAGCGGCAACCACAACTCTGTTATCTTGACGACTCTGGATTTCCTGAATACTACCTCTCCGCTGTGCAAGGTCAGCGAGTGCTGCACTGAGATGATCTTCACTTACTGTAATTTCTAGGTTCATCAGGGGTTCCAGTATTTGTATACCAGCTTTTTTCAAAGCCTACATGGAAGGGAGGGAGAGTTGACTCCTTTTCTTTTCCCCAGAAAATTGACATAAGTACTTACATAACTCAAGCTAACACTGCCTCTCAAATTCTCTACTTCCAAAAGCTATAAAGTCCCCAGCGAGGGCATTACACTGTCAGAGAAGAACAATTACCAGATATTGATAGACGTATATTTTCCCAGTAGTGTATCATGCTACTGTGTTCTACAGCAGCTTACAGTTTCACTGTACCTTCTCCATGCAACGGGAGACACAGGCTGATATCATCGTGTGGGAGGTGTCGGGATGCACCGTCAGTGATTGCACTGTCACATCTATATCCTGAACTGGGAATCCAAGCAAAGGTCCTAGGGGGAAAAAAAAAAAGACACAAAGAAAAAGAAAAAAGCACATTTGTTTTCCAAAATATTAAGACACATGTAAAAAGTTTAAGGATTAATTTGGAGCTTCTCACTTTCCTCTTTCCCCTTCCTCCCCCCAAGGACATGACTACTGGTCTTGTTCCTCATTTTGTGATTTCGTCATTACCTAGCTTTGCCAAAAGAGACAAAGGAATGCAGACTTACACTTTCCTACTCTCTTTACCAAAAGAACAGATAATTTTCAGAACCAGAAGTTCCCGAGTGTGCTCATCCGTACAACCATTCCCAAAAATGAACTTATTTTTTAATATATTATAATATCTAAAACTTGTCTATTGAAACAAGACCTCATTTGAAAAAGCAGTGAAACCTTTTCTTTAATCAGAAGCCAGAATATCTTTGGTATTTTCCTTTTCAATACAATGTGATCACAGCGAAGCCTGATACTAACCCACTACCAAAACTGCAGGGTTAACTCAATTCCATGTGGGAGGGATGAACCACGTCTAATGTCCTAGGTAGGTTATCTCAACCAGACCAAAAACTATATTAGACTGGATGGGAGGCCTGAACCACATCTGAGAAAAAACACATCACTTTTTTCCCTACACAGAACATGGCCAGATCTTTTTATTTATTTATTTATTTTAAAAGCACTTAAGGGCATGAATTTTAGGCTGGATACAGCTCAGTTCTGAAGTGTCTTCAAGGACCATGAAGAAAGCACACAGTCAAGACGCATTCCACAGCCAGAGATGAGATGCTTTCCAACTCAACAAAGCAACATGGGAAAAACACCTCACGCTGCTGCTTCTAGAGTAATTCTCATTTATCAATCCACTGCCTGTTAATTTTACTGTAAGGGAGAGTTCTTTGGCCACAGGTTATTAAATACTTCCTATTTTTAATCAAACGTAAAGGATGCTTTTAGTCCTTTAGAAAGCCTATACCTGCAATTAGGTTAAGTCTTTTTATTGTATACTTTCATGAATTTAACATATTTGAAAGTAAAAAAAAAACCGCATCAGTAACTCTAACAGAAGTGCAGTATGTACCTGTTGGCCTCTGAAACCACTTCTGTCACATCACTGTGGTTTCTGTGATGTCATCAAGTAAATGCCTTATCTCTTATACCAGATTAAAAAGCAAACCAAAAGAACCCCAAGCTCATTGTTGGGTGACTGAGAAGAAATCAACCTTAAAACCAAAGGCATGCTGACTTCCATTCCTGGCATAGGGAAAGGAGTGTTTGGCAATTTTTGTAGTTACAGAAATTTCAGAATTTTCCCTTGCATCTAATGTTAATATGTACTACCTTTTAATTTTCAGGCTACCAAGGAGTTTTTCCTCCTAGAAACACATTAAATTGCTTCTTACAAGCAATGTAGGTGTCATAGCACTTCCTTTACCTTGAAGGCATGAATTTGTGATTCCGTTTTCTATAGCTTCTTGGAGTTCTTTGGGTAGCACTTCAATGACACTCGCGGCATACTCGATGACAGGTTTTGTCATTGCTCTCTCCCCTAATCTGGGCCTCACCTCTAACTCTGCAGTTACAAAGTGTCGTTTATCTCCTACTGTTTTGTCCAATATATCTGCAGGAAAAAAAAAGGCAAAACAACCATTTGGGAAAAAACCTAATACATAAAATTAATCTGAAAGTTACTTGTAAGATCATCCAAAGTAAATCAAGCTACAAAACCAGAAACAAGACGTTCCTTCCATTCACTCATTTTACCTGTAGCCTGGGCAGCATTTAGGATGGTTTCTCTGTATGCTATTTGAAGAGGTCCCAAATAAGTCTCAATTCCATATTCACGTTTGATTCGGTCATGAATGATCTCTATGTGTAGTTCTCCCATGCCACAGAGAATAGTCTAGTAAGAACAGAGTTAAGAAAGAAGTGGAAAAACATGCAAAACTCGGGTTTTAATACAAACTGTTTAGGCAAGGACTTGCATGCTCTTAACAGTCTCTTAGAAATACTTCAAATTCTAAGGAGCCTAGAGACAAAACAGGACTGCTTTAGGTCATCTGACATAAACACCATATAAGTGAGAGGGTAATTACCACTACTGTGACCCCTGTAAAAAAGGTCATCTTCCATTATCTTAAAGACTATGTAATTCAAACTTATTAAAACACAGAACTGTCAAAAACATGCAGAGCACAGGATGACTTCCTCTACTCTGTAAAGCCTAAGTGCACAAGGCTCCATTTTAGTTTGATGCACAGAACTTTGTACATATATGATATGAACATTTAGAGAGTCCTTTTTATTCAAGAAGATCTCACTATGCAAATGAACTAACTGAAGGGTGGTCTTGACAGTTCTAAAATAAATCTTGGTTATAAGGTAAGCAATAGAAGATTCATCTTACTTGTCCTGTGTCAGGATCTAGCTTCACTTTTAAACTTGGATCTTCACGCTGAAGGCAGCTCAATGCGTTATCCAAGTCTGTACATAAATATCAAACATTATATCTAAAGAGACTTCAGTAATTAGAGAATCACTATGAATGTCTAAACATCACTTTCCTCATAAGGTCAAATGTTATTTTCAGAAGGAATCAAAAGAGAAGCATAGACTTTGGCAAAGTCAACTCAAATTACAAGCAACTTGCAACTTCTGATTCTCTCCAACAAATTAACTGCAGGCTACAGAGTGCCTTAATTTAATTATTAAAAATACTATTTTCAGAGTGATATTTTGTACTTGTGTGAAGACAGAATGGAACCTGTAAGTGCATCATCAAGTCAGTAAAAAGTACTGCTCCCTTTTTACAGATAAGAAAAATTGTCAACTAACTTTCATATGATTTGCTTAAATATTTCAAGATGAGTTCAACATGAAAAGGTTCAAATGCCAATTATTTTTTTCTGATTCCCCATTATCTTAACTGCTGAGGAAGGCAGCTACGGGAAAGCAGCTACAGAATGATAAACTCACAGCTAAGACTGCATTTATCTATCTTACAGTCTTTGGGAAAAAACCAAACCAAACCAAAAAAAAAACCAAACCAAAAAAAACCCCCAAACCAGGAACACTTTGCAACCCAGTGGCTCAGCCTGCAGACATATTGCTCCAAACCTGCATTCCACCTTGCTCCGCTCCATCATACTACACTGGTACCTGTCCTTCCTCCCTTTCACCCCCAACCAAGCTCAGCTTTGTTGGAATGAAGACACAGAGTTTAAAGTATGTACTTCCAAAAAGAGTCAAATGGAACCAAGTTCTCTGGTACACATTCTTGGGAAAGGCAGTAAGATTACAGGTCACACTGCATGGGTGAACCCTAACTAGACCCACAGAAGTCTTGGTAACTGAGGGCTTTACACCACAGAGTAAAACTGCGAGTGCTGACTGAAAGAAAAAACACGTTTCAAGGTTATCTGTACTCAGGACACTATGTACAGCACGCCAGTGTGACTGCAGCAAAATGAAGCACAACAGCAGGAAATGAAAGTGCCTTCATCTCTCCTTTCAAAATGAAGATCCACTACTTTTCTAGACACAAAACCTAGAAAAGTACTACTATGAGTACTACTATGAGTACTGCTTGACGTAGTAAAAGGAAAGGATACTGACAACCACAATCTAAAATATGTAATTTGGTGTGCAAAACACCAAAAAGGGCCTTACTAGATCACTGACTGATAAATCTGTGCAACTCACTCATGTCAGCCAGGTGTGCATGGACTGGGGACGAGCACTGTTTCTTACATAGGAGAATATGGTTACGCTTGACTATCTCATCTGTAGAATATCTTATATTCTTAGACAGCTACGCTGTACCTTGTTGTTTGGCCACTGAAGGAGGTTCAATTGTACAGAAGAAGACAGGGTCAGGGATCTCAATGCCTGCCAGCAGAAGGCTCTCTATGTCACTGGTAGACCTCTTCTCTCCCCCAGCGTCCCTTCCAGCTCGCCGTGCTGCAGCTACTGCTGAAGCCTTTGATGACACTATGGTATCTCCAGTGGCACTCTATAGATCAACACCCAGTGACCCACAAGACACAGGAGGGGGAGAAAAATATGAAATATGATAGGAAAAAAGAAACAAAAAAACCCAAAACCCACAAACCCTTACCATTTCTCTTCCTCAAAACCACTTGTGCTAAACTGCACTTATTTACTTATTTATAAACAATTACTGTAACTTCTCTCTTCAAATAACTAAAATGATCTGGAAGAGGAAAAATTGTCCTCAAATTTAGACTAACATTTCTTTGTCCAGTTCACTGCATTTTAAATGTAACTTACAAGATATAAAGCCACAAAGAATGGCATTAGTAAAGGAAAATTTGCTTATGCATGCCAAAGTTGGTGACATTTTAGAAAATCTGTGCAAATGAGATCTATGCAGCCCGTTCAAACAATAAACACTGAATTAGTAAACTAATAGAAGCAAGCATAAAACAAACTTATTTGAACTTAAGTTAAACTGTTGCTTCAGTTTTCAGTCCTTTCCATGTAATCAGCACTGCATCTCTCCAGGTAAATTACTGACATTTGTACATTGTAATATTTCATTTTAGGATGAAGTACATGTACTTCAAATAACTCAAGTTTACATATGTCATAACAATCAAGAACACGTCTGACACAGAACACCATAGAAGTAGAAAGCATACTAGTGAAACAAGCTCCATTATAGAATCAATATTTTCCGTTACCTGTTTTAACCCAACAGTAAGGGCAATGTTGCCAGGCATTAGTGATGGTATTTCAATTTGCTGATCAGCAAAAGGCAGGAGCAGCCGGCTCATTCTCTCTCTGAAAATGAAATTCTTGAATTACTCAGGACTTTAACAGACATTCCAATGCTACACTAAGCCACACCTCTATCTTACTCACGTGCAACTTTTGTTAATATTATATACAGCTGATTGAGGTTTCAGTGAACCTGAGTAAACGCGAACAAAAACCAGTGGTCCACGACATTTATCATGGAGAACTTTAAACGCTAGGGCACACAGGTCATCCTTGTACCATTGTCTGCAAAATAAAAAGCACAACAAAAAGCATACTTGTAGGATTAACCACTCAAACTCACATTTACTTCGATTTCCACTCATATAAGAAGCAATATGTTTCTTATTGTAACACTAATAGAGGCAGATTTTTAAAAATCATAATTTATACCAAAAAATATTAACCTAAGCAGTTCCAGGTCCAGTAGGATATGTAAGATGTCATGTGGCTCAGCCAATACTAGAGATGATCCCTAGACCCCAATTTTGTAAAATGGCAATATCCTCAGATTAAAAATCTGAACTCTAAAGCGCAAGTTTGACAACTGGAGATAAATGCATACAATTCCAGTTGAGCTGACCAAAGCAGGTTCAGTACTCAAGTGTATTTTTATGTCTGTACATCTTTACTGTTATTTAATATCTAAAAACAGTAAACATTTTTAAAGATATGAATGCTTTGTTGATATTTTTCATTTTCTCCTTTTATGCTTTCCTACTTATTTTTCCTTTTTCCTCAACCTCCTTTTCTCCTTGTACTTACAGAAACTCATATGAACGCTCATTAGGTGCAGGCAAGTACATAGTAACAGCATCCAGTAATGGCTGCACTCCTTTGTTCTTCAGTGCGCTGCCACAGAGTACAGGTACCGCTTTCTGCGCTAGCGTGACTCTGCGGATAGCAGACCGTAACTGCAAAAAAGAATTCTTTTCTGTTAACATGTGAACTACAATTTATCCTTAAATTGCATTCCAGCTATCAGATATTGCTAACAAATCTCCAAAAGTTAAGAAGTATGTTTGCAAATATAACATCACGCATCCAAACTCCTTTAACTGCTTTTAATGAGCTCCAAACCATAAACCCAAATGTTTAGATGCTAAAACAGAAGACACTGCTTTTAAGATTTCTAAACATCTCATGCAGATCTGCCACTGTTCTTGTTCTCTTTCTAACAGTCCTTTTAATTCAGAATGTTGTACCTCACCACTTCCAACAAGCAGTGTCAAAGATCCAACCAATTCATAGCGGTTGAGATGCTACTTTTTTTAGTAAGAATCAGCAGCTTGGACACAAACTGCACTGACTCTACCTGGAAATTCCATTCACCTTTCCCTAAACGCTTTTGCAGCAGCCTAATTTTAAAAAAAGAAAAAAACCACAACCCTTCCTGAACAAATGAACACCTGCAAAATCATAATCTGCATGTGCCAAAGGAAGAAAAACCCAGCCCTTCAGAATAACAGCTAGTAAAAGCTTGTTTATAAATAATGAAATGTAAAAATTACCTTGTCAGCTGGTATTAAGTCAAAATTTTCACTATATTCTCCTAGAACCAGTTCAGCAAATTCATCATCCAGATCTGCAACCTTCAGCAGAACAGTTCTTTATTATTTGGCATATAGCAGTTTCACAGATAAGTCACAAATCTTAGTTATTTAGGACATACAGCTAAACAGAGCAGGAACAAAGCCTTTAAAGACATCAGAGATCATAAACTCAAGCCACAGAAAATTATGGAAATGAAGGTTTCAAGAAAGGACGGGGTGCAGAAAATTAACTCATAAAGCTGCTGCCAGGCAAAATATCAGTGGGAGAGAGAATGCTTGTATTTCTCCCTGAAACTGAAAAAGCCTGCAGCCGTACAGGCAGCCATGAAGGGTAGAACAATGTATTTCAGATCTGCAAACAAGGCAAAGTCTGAAGTAAGCCGTAAGTAACCCTTGTGAGCCAACAGATGTACAGCTGGAAAAAACAGACAAGCCTTCAGGCATTCTGACCTTCTTCATGGCAAAGGCTTGTAGATGCAAGAGCTCATCTGTGTTTTCAAACTGTACCACTTAGCTTGACAAATAAATTAACGACACTTTAAACCTCGTCTCACATACACCGTTGCACGCTCATAGACTCGGGACACCTTAAGTGCGGGAAGGCAGTTTGCCCCCTCTAGTGGCTACAATAGCAATTGGCCAAATACTGAAACGAATCCTTGATAAGCAATTAAAAGTCTAATCAAGCTGATAGTTAAAACATGAGAGATAAAGGAAAATGTTCATTTAATTAAGTGAAAGCAAAGTGTGCAAGATGGCTGGTATTCGAACTACTAAATTTTACAGTGTTTCTGATGGGGACTATTAATAGGAGAGAAAACATACAAAAAAATATATTTTACAAACACGAGGTTATCTCAGTTGTCACACTACTGGTCCATCCCTTCCTGTTTCAGGAAAGGCCCAGACACCAAAGGAAAAAAACCCCAACATTATTTTTACAAAGCTTTCTAGCTGACAATATATTTCTTAAGATAAGATGCTGAGTAACAACATCTCCATTTAAAACCTGCAAATTTTGAAAACCAGATTGTGTATGTGTTTTACTGAACTCAGAGCAATATAAAATGGAACTCTCCGATTCTGATGTTTCAAAGGAAACTGAAAGCCTAGCATCATCTCTTTACACACTTGAACAATGTTATTCAAAGTAGTACGGAGGGCAGCCCTTCCAGCAAAATGGATCGATATCTGAGATAAACATCATTGAACTCTCATATTTTTCCTTACAAAAGTATGCATTCAAATGTAATCACTACCACACCTTTTTACTTGGAGAGATGACTTGCTTAGAGTCTCTCGAGTACAACCAACTCTTCCAATATGATTATTTAAGTTACACAAAATAATGCGGGACCTTAAAATGCCAGCTGAGGGGAGAAGAAAAACACTCTGGACAAACTATTTCAAATGTTCTGCACTGCTCAACAGGCAAATTATTCTTTTATTCCCATTAATTGTTCCATTCTTCACCCCTTCTAAACTGTCAATTGTGCAAAACCTGGTAGCAACTAGATCAAGTTTCTGTTATCTTTCTTAGCTTCACAGTATGACAATTTCTGTTAAAGAAATACTTATAGTGTTCTTTTCTCATCTCTCCCATGGACTTTTTGGATGGATCTGGAACAAGATTTATGGTGGGATTCAGCTGCCTCTAACGCAGTATTTAGTGCCATTTTGACCAGCCTGCAACACCCCATCCAGCTTCTAGCTGCCACTCCAGAAGGGGATGGGTATCCTGTAGGTTCTGGGTCACATCTGCCAGGCCTCACGTGAATGTCCCAAGTCTCTTTTGGCATCTAAGACACTACAAGATGCCACGTTAGCCAACCGAATGCTAAACCTCCTTTCTGCTTTCTTCAGTTCCCTATTTATAAAGCAGGGAGTACTTTCCATTTTACGCATGTAGGGTACAGCCAGGGAGTCCAACTCTCTATATTCAGCATGTTTTGCCATCATGTATTAATGTTTCCAATGTGCATTAGGCATCTTTGACAGATGGAAAGGAACGAAAGAAAACTTGTAATTAGTTCAACAAGGACAAATGAAGAATCTTGCACCTGGGATAGAACAAAGCCACGCGCTGATACAGAGTGGGGATCAACCAGTTAGGAAACAGCTCTGCAGAAGTCACCCAGAAGGTCCTGCTGGACAAGTGAGCGTGAGTCAGCAGTGTCCCCTTCCAGTGACAAAGGCTAACTGCATACAGGGCTGCAGCTGCAAGAGCACAGCCAGTGGATCAGGGCAAGTGGTTAGCACTCTCTACCCTGCACTTGTGAAGCTGCATCTCAAACACTGTCTGCTTTTAGGTTCCCCAGCACAAAACAGACTGACAAACTGTGGGAAGTCCAGTGGGAAACCACTAAGGTGGCTGGAGGGCAGCTGGAGGCCCAGAGAGATGGGTTTGTCTAACTTGGAGAGGCTAAGGGAGGATGCAAATGCTGTCTCTTACTACTTGAAACAGTGGTGGTGGTGGTGGGCGTGCTTCAGGGAAAACAGAGCCAGATTCTTCTCAGAGGTACACAAGGAAAGGACAAGCGGTGCTGTCGCAGGCTGCAACATGGTAAATTCCCGTTGGACTAAAAGAAATAATGTTTCACTACAAGGATGATCAGGCATTGGGACAGGCTGCCTAGACAGATTGTAATCTCCATCCTTAGAGACTTGAAAAATCAACTGAAAAGGCCTGAGCAACCTGATCTAATGCTGAAGTTAGCCCTGCTTTCAGCAGGTCACTGCACCAGACACCTCCAGAGCCCATTTTTCCTACTGTTCTAAATAATGGTTTTAAATATATTATGTATTTACTTTAGAACTTTACTTGTTCTATTAAGGTACTTCTGGCATCCTGGACTTCTTGGAACAGGTTGGGATCATCAGCCTCCAGCAGCAGCTTTTGCTCAAAATTTTTCCCATCATCCAAATCAGAAGTAGGTTTCCAAATGATTTGTTCCTTAGTCACTACATCAACCAGTCCTCTGAAGGTCTTGGCTTCCCCAATGGGCAACTGCAAACAGAGTGGAGATTTTAGACAGCTGCAAAAAATTAAGAAAGGTGTTCCATTCGAAAGAAAGCAAATAAACATTTAATTTCTAAGCTTACCTGTAAAAGCAAAGGTTTTGTCTTCAACTTTTGTTTGATACTCTCAACAGCATATGTAAAACTATATAAAAAAACAGATACTAAGTTACACAAAACTTAATGACACAGTAAAATAGGCTTACCATTCCTTATTTACTGCAAAAATTACTCCTACAATTACACAAACATATGCATCTGCATAATCAAAGATGTATGTAGCAAGTATTAACATAATTGGCTTGCTCTATGCTTAACAGAATAACTTGATTAGATACATTCTCTTACAAGGTTTTTAGCAATGATTAAAATAACTGTGTAAATACCTTGCCCTGTTTTTGTCCATCTTGTTCAAAAAGCAAATCCGTGGTATCTGATGTTTGTCCGCTTGTCTCCACACTGTCAGACTTTGGGCCTAAAGCGAAAGGCAAAATGGAAACATTAGTGCTGATACCTCCCCAATACCGCTGAGGGACCGAGTTCGAAGTACAGAAGGGAACTGTGCTGAATGTGTTGCGACAATTCCGCATCTAGCAGCACAGATTAACTCCACAAGCAGCTTTGTCTCATCTCATCTCTCAGCTGTCATCATTCTCCCTCCTTCACTAAGGGCACACAGGCATATGGGCAAGGGAACACGGAGAGGAACCAAGCATTATAGGGCCTATATACTGAAAAAAACTCAGTAGAGACTTAAGACTTTATTGCCAAGTTACTTACAGACACACAGGCAAGCATTTCTGTGGCTGCACATACAACACTAAAAACTACTGTGGTTTTGCTAGTAATTTGCAAAATAAACTGCTGAGCCATTTATGATATGCATTTTTATTTGAAAATTAATACAGGTATGTAGGAAAATCAGTTCAGATTGAGAAATAGTCTCTTACCAATACATGGAAATAATGCAAGAATTTCCTACACAGTTTTAGAAAAAAATGCAAGCAGATTTTATTGTTTTGTTGTTGGGGGTGGGGGCTGTTACTCAATTCAGGTTCATACATGATGACACCTAAATACTTTCCAACAGCAAGTTAAATAGTGTGACTCATACTGACCAAGAGTTCTCTCATCCCCCATCTAGGAAAAAAGTCTGTCCCGTGGAACACAGTGATTTCACAACATGCAACTTCTCTACAGGATTGAACTACTCAAACATCTCATGCTATAAAGTCAAATTCCAGCCTGCCTCCACCTTTTCTGCACCATGCCCCAAAGGGCATGTTAAATAGGCCATTGGAGAGGGAGAAATTCTGCCTAAAAATTACTCATTTTCTACATAAAACCGAAAATGAGAAATTAACAGATATTCATTTCTTTCCACTGGTGGGGCTAGCCAGAAGCATTCACCTCAATCAACATTTGTAAAGGATAGCAACAAAACCTTCAGTGGGAACCCCACTTATTGCCCCTTATTACCATGGAAATTCCTGTACATTACAGGACTTGGTATTAAATGCTCAGCTTCAGGAAGCTGAATTTTCATCAAAGCATCATGAGAGATAATACAGAGCAATATCTCTGTACTATTACTATTATTATTTCAGTCTGATTTAAGTCATTAGACAAAAAAAAATAATCTACCAGTTATTTTTACCTCAACACCAGCTGAAGCATCAAACACCGCTACTGCTCCATCCAAGACTCTCAAGCAACGCTCAACTTCCACTGTAAAGTCCACATGACCTAAAAAATAATCTTCCTTTTATACCACCATAATTCAAACAGGCAACATCAACGGATCATTACAATTTTTTTTTAAATCATGTCATAACAACCCTGTCTTCACTTGCAGGGAAATACACCCATCAGTCCTTGGAACACACAAGATTGTTACATTGCAATCCTAGAATTGAGAGCAGTTTAGTGTGGAAATGTCTGAGCTCACTTCAAACAAGCTACATTAGGCACCAGCAAACAATAATTAGCCAAAGCTGAAAACAGCTCAATATAGGCCTTTTTACTGACACAAACCAATTAAATATTGCACCAAATTTAAAACTAAGACTTACTTTTTACCCCACCTCATCTACTCTCCCCCAATAATGTGAGTACTGCTAAAGTGTAGTACCTGGGGTGTCAATCAGATTGATTCTGTAGTCCTTCCAGTCAAACGTAACAGCAGCAGACTGAATGGTGATACCACGTTCTCGCTCTTGTACCATAAAATCTGTTACTGTGTCCCCATCATCAACATCTGTGAACAGGAAGCAGGATTACAGCTTGGCAGGTAAATAATTCAAAAGCTGAAATTGTCTTGGGGTACAGAAGCCGAGAAAGATTTGGAAACACTGTCCCTTTTATATACGTATAAGCTATGAAAACTAGCCTTTTTCAGAAAATTATAATGTCAGCTAATTTACCCAGGCTCCCTTTCCAGGTAACAAATGCTCTGTAAGTCAAAGAAAAGCAATTCCAACAACCTTTTTGTTGTTCTTAATCCTAGTAGCACCATGGAAACTTACAAACTAAAGCAAAGTCCAAAATCATGAACAAACTACAGTTTTAAAAAACCTTGCTGCACTCACTGTATGGAATGTGACTGACATTTTAAAATTTATTAATTAAAAGGTAATTAAGTTAAAACTAAACTTAAAAAAAAACCCCAACAATAACCAAACCAAACAAGTAAGAAGTTGGGTTTTGCTTGTGGTTTTTTTTTTCCTAGTGTTTAATAAAAAGAGAAGCAGTTCCACATTTTTAAACAAGCAGGCCACCAAGTTCAACCGCTCCACAAGCCTAACATCTTTTACCATTCTCATACACGGCAGAGAACAGGGAATTAAATTTTAAGGTCAAAAAGCAGCACAAATGGAGGCTGCTCTGACCCTTTCAATCTTGAAGAATTCTGCGAGAGTTGTTGAAGCAAGGAATTCTTCCTGTGCTATGGCTTTCAAAAGAAATGGTTACTTTTTGTTAACCTGGTTTCTTTACAGGTCAAAAGAGAACTGAAGAAACAGCTTTACCAGAATGGCCAATGCACAACAAGTAAAACAAGGAGAACCTCTAGTTAAATGTTAAACAAAACATAATGCACTAAAAGAAAAATATGAACCTATGATCTCTCAAAGTACAACTGCCTTCGAACATAATGGAATGTGCATTAAAATTTCATTATATTGCAGCACAACTTTGGAACAACTGGCTTCTACACTACATGTTCCAGCAGCAACCTCTAACTGCATTGCATGTTACTGTATACTATTAAATCTCTCAAAGCTACTGAAATACAAAATGTGTTTCTAACCTCCAAGTGTTCTTATGTATCCAGAATAATACAGCATTCTCTCTGTTGTCGTCGTTTTCCCTGCATCAATGTGGGCCATAATGCCAATGTTTCGGATTCTGCATAAAGCAAAAACATTGCTTTTACTGTGGTAACTTTTTTATTCAGTGATATTGTTACTTGTATAAACAATTAATATTCACTGAGAATAGCATACCAGATTAATAACATTTTTCCTCTGTTGCATATCTGATACAGCGAACATTCTGATACTGAAGTACATTAGTATTAAAATGGTGGATTTTCTTCAGATCAGTAGTACTCCAGAGTTTTGGAACAGGTTTCCATGCTTCACTTCAGGGGAAGGCCACTTCTTGGCCTCATCCTCACCCATCTGCCCTCCCCACAGACAGAAGCAGCCCCTCTCCACCCTCTCGTGCATCCCAATCCCTAACCCCTGGTGCCTGAAACAATCCATTGCATATATACCCTTTATGCCCCAAATCTAGCATCCAAGTTCCCATGAAGTTGTCCTTGATTCTGTTCAGCCACGTCCTTCTTTCTGAAGTACCTCACCAGTAGCTTCCAAAACTGCTTCAGTAGCTCTGTGCACCACAGGCTTGCGATCAGTCCCCATATTCACCATTAATGCTAGCTGAATTTGACCTCAGGACAGAAGTAGCCTTCCAAGGGAACTTCACCCCCAAGCCATTCCTTTGGCAGCTCAGCCCCGAATTACCTTGCCCTCCTTACGAAGGCCCCCATCTAACACAACTGAGCGCTCCCAGGAACACAAAATATACAGCCCTGCCCACAGCACTGGTCTAGTTGCCCAGACATCCCTTCCCCCTCGCTCAGCTCCCAGCAACCACCATGGATCTGGAGCATCCCCAAGAGCCCCATTTTTGTTCTGATGATGTGAGCAAGAGACAGTCCAAGAGCTTTCTGACACCAACAACTGCTCTATATTGAAATGTCAGAAGGGTAAAAGTAAGGAAGCACTAACTTTAATTTAGAACATGCACATGAACTATGCATGTGATGGGCATAGCAACAATCCATGAGTTTTTAATCACATCAATTGCCCTGACTGTTGGTTACATCCAAAAAATAAGCTAGCATGACGTACCTGGATATATGAGGATTAATGACAGAATGCAGAGACTTAACATCTCCTGGAAACAAACAGAACAAAACAACAATTTGTAAGACTGACCCCAATGTAGAAATGATAGATTTTAACAAAATTAAATATACTTAAGAAAATTCCTAAAAAGCTTATAAAAAAAAATCAGAGCCACAAATCATGACAATCCGTCATCTCTACCACCTCAAATTTCTAAAGATACATACTTAATTTTCAATAAATACCTCTCTCTTAAAAAAAAGAGAAACTCTTCACACTTGTAATTTAGAAACAATAGGAAAAAGCCAACACAGAAAAGCATCATCAGCACAGTAAAATCTTACTCTGCAGAATTAATAACAAAACATGCCACAGTTCAAGACAACTGTAATGCTGACATTCATCTGAACTGGCTATTAGATAACAAATTTCAAAAGTCATTTCTCCTTTAAACACTGAAGCTAGACAGCATAATTATCAGGGAGAAAATGTAAACTGACCTAGCTTAAGAAAACATGGGACTGAGTTTTGAATTCCTATTTTCTTTAAAGATATTTCCTCTCTCACACCCTATTTAGTTGGAAAATAAGCTGCCAAGCTAAATTTTTATTAAACGAATCTGTAATTCAGGTACTCAAGCCATTTAAGTTGTGTTCCAGGAACTCACTTTCCTAGTACTTTACTTTATCTTTGATAGGCCAAACAGAATTCAACAATATTTAAACTAATGTTCCTTTACCATCTACAGATCATCCCTCTCATCAGCAAGACATTAAAGAGGCATCTTATAGGTTAATATCTCAATGAGGAGAAAGACTGATCTTAGGAGAAGCAAGGTAGCAGGCTGGAAATTCACCACCACCCACCACCCCCACCCCAAAGAAAAACTCCAACTAACACTTCCTTTTTCCCTCCAGTTTCTAAAATAACCCACAAAATAACACATTATGTTTGCAATTTCTTGCTTGTCTAAGTCACGATATCTTCTTGCATATGGAATGAAGCTCTGCCTCCACATGACACACTGAGATATTCAGCACAGCAAAACTGGGGATAAACATAGTAGCCAGCAAGGACATTGCATTGACATAGAAACAGTGATATGCAGCAACAGAGACTGCGTTGACTGAGAAGAGTAAGTCCTCTTCTCAGGTACATGACTGCAGGTTAAAGACTTTTACTAAAACACACAGTGCTGAATCCATTAACTTTTTTTTTTTAAAGAAGTTGGTTACCCACCAGTTACCAACATTTTCTTCCCGTCTCCATCCTGATGTAGAAAAAGCATCCCTGACTCCCAACACTACCTCACATCAATTGATTTCCATTCAATCTCAGTGCAGCTAACTCAAAAACTAGCAAAAATTCCTTTTAATTGAAATTTTGTTTTCCAAGTATTTTATTTTTACTCTCTTTTTTCCTGAGTCTGCAAAGAAAATACACTAATGATAACTTAAAACTTCTATTTAATCCGATTCCTGTCTTTCTCCCCTTGTCCAGCATGCTGGCTGTCATCAGTTACTTGATAACCAATTAATACTTCAGGCAACTGGACGGGGGTTCCAGCACACTTCACAAAGGACCTGAGTTCTTAGACATCTGTTATCTTTTCTTTTTCTTATTTTCTAAAGGATTTATACCATACATCTACTGAGAAAAGAACAGCAATACAAACCACTTCATTTCTTCAACCTTTTAACTGCTGTTTGCACTTCGTACACCTAATTCTATAAACAGCAACCAAAATAATACAATAAAACACAATTTAGAAAGTATTCTTACTCATTTTTAAAGTAATCCCTACTATTAAGAAAATAGTTTAAACTTATACCTGGTGGAGAACTGTAGTTTCTTAGACTGCACTTCTGCTGTGTCACACTTACGACTCTCATTTTTGTCTTCCTGAAATACACATGCTTAATAGGAAAAAAGAAAACACATAGAATATTTATCATTATAAATAATTACTTTGTAGGTACATTTTTGCCAGTTGTAGAAAACTAAACTAAAAAAAAATATCTACAGGAACTGACACTGAAAGCAGAAGCACGAAGATGGTAGCATCAAGGTTTAAACCAAGTCCAACCTCACTATTATTTGGGAAGTCCAGTAAAAATCTACGAAAGCATCAAACGTTGTTGGTAGCCACAATATTTTAAATACTTCTAATTATTTGTGTAAATAATATAACTTTAACAATGACAAATGTTAGGCAATCAAAACCACAGATAACTAAAAGTTTATGGAAAAATTACAAATTCAACTTCCACATTCTGGCTTATGTGAAGCCCAATTCCAACATGAAATTATGCGCTCTGTTTAGATACCAATTTTTAAAGGAAAGACCAAAAAAATGCTTACTCAGAGTAACCCATGTATTTCTTTTGCTCACAGAAGAACTACCAAAATTTGGGAAAAAGTTTACCTCATTGCAGAAACTTGATGACTTCAATGCGTTCACCGAAAATTTCCTCATAATTCTCAACATTCTGGCTCTTGTCTCTACAGCTGTTCCCTGCCAAGATAAGCATAAAATGCTTATGACAGGAAACAGGTAACTATACTACTTCTGCATAGATCAATCATGAAACTTAATTGTTTTTCAAGTTAGATCAGGTAACTGTTTTTCAGGTTACTGCTTTGCAGGTTAAATTGGGTGTCAGATCTGTAGAAATAATGTTATTAAGCTTTAAAAATGCAGCATAAATGCATGACCACAAACACTAAACATATTCCTCAAAGCAATCTGCAAACAGTAAAGCAGAAAAATTAACATGGGAGTTGACACTCACGCTCAGGTAAGCTCTAGAGTAGCAGTTACTGATCAGTGAAGTATAAATAGCTCTGCTGATCTTGAAGGAGGAACGGGGGCAGGGAAAAGTACCTATTTGGGACAGAAATAAAAGTATTCATTAGCTCCTATGAGCTTTTAAGCATCGCCAAAACGACGACGGCACAAAGCCCAAGCGCAGAAGCTTCAGAAGCATTCCTGGCCGACTGCTGCTTATTGAGGGAGACACCAATACCCAGCTCCTGTGACTTTATGCTTCGTGGCATAGTTTCACAATACAAGGAAAGAAGCTTGCATACAGGCTCACCCCCTCATCCTGCGACCCGAACACCCGCCTGCTAGAGCGGCCGCTGCACTTTGCTGGCCAGGAGCGCAGGAGGGGAGCGGTGCCCTCGCACTGCCCCTCACAAGCCCACCGAGCCCAGCTCCGCCAGCGGCCCAGGCGGCCGCTCGCCGGCGGCGCTCCGCAAACCGACGCGGCCCTGCCCGCCGCCTTACGAACCGCTCGGACGTCCTTCTGCCGGCCCCCACACTATCGTCTGCCCGGACGAAGAGATTTAACAAGGCCAAGCCTGGGCTTGCGCCGCGGGCACGGCCCGGGCCCCAGCCAGGACAGCCGCCATTCCGCCGGAAGGCGCGCTCCTTCTTCCTTTCCCCGCCAGCCCCGCCACCTAACGTTCCGCCCTCCCGCGGTTCCGCCCTGACGCCCCGACCTGACCGACCCAGGCGGCAAAAAGCGCCGCTCCGGCCTCTCCCGCTCTGTTTTTTCCCTCTTTTCGCTCCCACCAAGTCGGGGGCGTCGCCCTCGGGGGAGGCGGACTGCCGCCTCTCCGCCCGGAGGAACTGAAGCGCCGCGGGGGAGCGTTTCCAGCCGGCGCCGCTTCTCAGGCCGCCCAGCCTTTTCGCGGCGGAGGAGGCTGCCGGGCGGAGGGCTCAGCGGAGCGCGGGGAGACGCCGCGGGGCCGCCGCCATGGTGGGAGCCGGGGCGAGGGGGCGGGAGGGGGGCGACGGGGCAGGGGACGGGGCGGGGGAGGGGTGGAGGCGGCCGAGCGGGCCCCGCCGCCCCGCACTGAGGGTGCCGCCGTCGGGCCGCGGCCTGCTCGGGCCCCCGCCGCGTGTCCCAGTGGCGCCGGGCCCCGGTGAGGGCGCAGCGCCGGCCCCGGCCGCCCGGTCGTGGGCCGCCGGTCCCCGCTGACCGCGCTGCCTTGCGCCCACAGCCGCAGAACGAGTACATCGAGCTGCACCGCAAGCGGCATGGGTACCGGCTGGACTACCACGAGAGGAGGAGGAAGAAGGAGGGCCGCGAGGCTCACGAGCGGTCGCGGAAGGCCAAGAAGATGATCGGGCTGAAGGCCAAGCTCTACCACAAGCAGCGGCACGCTGAGAAGATACAGATGAAGAAGACGTGAGTACCCGGCGCTTCTCTGACGCCGTCCAGCCATCCTGACATTTGCAGGATGAGACGAGACGTTAACGTTGTTGCAAAGAACGGCTTATTACCTGGGTCGCACGTTATACTTTTAAACAGGGCTCAGGTTGTAGGAGAAAGTGGGTTTTGCCACAGTGGAGACATTTCTGATTTCCTCTCTTCTCAATGGGTGTTAACAATTATGCCCCTGAAAGCGCACCTTAAGATAAGTGTTAATTAGCAGTAGCGGTGACTAATGTAATTATGACAAAAATACGAAGGCGTTCACTTAGGGCTTTTACATCAACTGCTGTATTAGTGTAGCAAAAGGCAGCAGACATTTTTTTAACAGTGTTAATAGAAAAAGTACAGTAACGTACACAGTGTTTCAGCAGAACATGACGCTTGTCTTCCAGGATAAATTACAATATCAAGCATAGATAAACAAAAACATTTTTCTGAAAATTTTCTGTGTTGTTCAGAAATTGAAATCAAAGCTGTTAACAATATTCTTTATTGCTAATGAATTTAATATCTATCCACCGTGTTGGTTTTGTTGTTTTCCAAGTGTAGACAGTTATTCTCCTCTGCTAGTTGTAAAGGTATTGGGTTTGTTAACTAGTTTGTGGGTCTCTTTTTTTTTCCCCCTAGATGGCCTCAAAATTAACAAAACACGACCTCTTTTACAAACACAAGTTCCTCAGATTTGTAAGCATTGCCATCAAATCTCAGAAGAGTAATAGTATGTTATTTTTTGTCAGAGAGGAAGGCTGTTGCCTCTCAAAGTGTTTGGCTGCTTGTTTTAAGTCATTCAGAAATTCCTTAGTAAGATGCATGTCTTGTGTTCATGTCTTGACGGGAACTGACAAGCTTTTATGCACTGTGCAGTCTGTCTTAAGTGAAATTACTAGTTTACCTTGAAAATTATTTAGGGTTATTCCTTAAACAAGTACATATTTAATTTACAAATATCTCTTAAAAGAAAATTTTGAGGAGGCACAAGCTAAGTCAAAAGGATATATCTAAAAATGAGCCTTTCTTTTTTCTATTCTTAATACTGCTTTCTTTCCTTACAGCATTAAAATGCATGAAAAGAGAAACACAACGAGAAAGAATGATGAGAAAACACCTAAAGGAGCTGTACCAGCATACCTGCTGGACAGAGAGGGCCAATCCCGGGCTAAGGTTCTCTCTAATATGATCAAGCAGAAAAGAAAAGAAAAAGCTGTAAGTAACTGTATTAAAATTCAGATACTTACAGTTACTTGTGACAATGACCACTCTGTGTTGCTGATGCTCAGGTGACTTACAGCCTACAAGCCAAGTCTAAATAAAATCTGAAACCTTGAATAATTGAGCAATCTAGGACAAAGTAATCATATGCAATATCTTGATTTTCATACCTTTAAACGCTAATTAAAATAAGTAGCTATGAGTTGTATAAAAAGTATGTCTACCACTATGCTTTAGGGAAATTTTATTTTATGCTTTGGTTGTCCCCTTTCATTTAGCAATGCAGCATGTAAGACTATTGACTTTTTTTTCCCCCCTTCCAGGGGAAATGGGAGGTTCCTGTGCCAAAGGTTCGTGCACAAGGAGAAACAGAAGTTTTAAAAGTGATTCGTACAGGAAAGAGAAAGAAGAAGGCCTGGAAGAGAATGGTTACAAAAGTTTGTTTTGTTGGCGATGGCTTTACTAGGAAGCCTCCTAAATACGAGCGATTCATTCGACCAATGGTAATGTTCTTGAGCCTTAAAGAATGTTTAAGTAATAATTCTTTTGACGTACTGCTTTGGGTTCCTGTGGCAAGGAAACTTTCTTCTGTGATAATGCACTTGGTTACTGCTGATGTAGAACATTCCTATTAATTTCCTTGCAGAAATCTAAACTTTGACTAGCCTGAGGGTGGTGAGATGCTCCTGCAGTCAGAGTCTGTGTTGAAATATCTCTGCTCTTACTCCCATAACTCAGATGATGCCAGCAAGATAAAGCTACAAGCTCCAAATTAGCATGGGAAGGTCTTTAGCAAAGGCACTTCAAATAGCTTTTAAAGTTAGAGGCTTCTTTTTCAAGCTGCTGTCATTCTGTCAGCTGCAGAAGCCAACTCTGTTCTAGGACTCCAGAACTCCCTCCTTGTGGCTTGTTAAGTAAGCTTGAAGCACAGTCGTGACCACATGCAAGGGAAAGGCTGTGCCTCCAGCCTGACCTTTTCTTACACGGCTGCAGGAACAGTGCCTGGGCTCTAGCAGCCTGGTAGTGCACAGGAGGAAAAACTAGATTCACTAAGGCAGTGTAGTTTTTCTGTAAATACCTGTTCCTGTTTCCTCACAGGAATCAACAGAATCACTATGCAGGCTGCCATTTGGATCGTACCTCATTACTAGTTTGATGGTCATCTTACACAGATTTTTGTTGACAGAGAAAAGTTGATGGTACTTAATGGTAAAGTACCCTTTATGAAGCACAGGTTGCTAGACAGAAAGCACTATAAGAGATGGATATTTAATATTTTACAATATGTGAAAGGTTTTTCAGTTTTACGAGGAAAAAAAGAAAAATTTCTAGTCTTAAAAACCAGTAGCACTGTTAAATGTGTTACCATAAATGCCTCATTTCTTCATGGAACAGAAGCCGTCTGAGGGAGCAGGTATTATTCTTGTTCTACTATTAAAATTGACATCCTGAAAATACACACGGAACACTGTATCTTGTCATTAATAGGGTTTTTAAACAAATCTGGCATGCTATAGTAGGCAGACAGCATTCTGTATTCTAAGTTTCATTCTTCCCAGTTTCTCAAAACATATGGACATAATGCTGAAAGGGTTAAACTAGATTAGTCGTGAGGGCTTAATGCAAATAATAACTCTTTCGAACACTCCTTATGCAACAGGGCTTACGTTTCAAGAAGGCACATGTGACACATCCTGAACTTAAAGCTACGTTTTGCCTACCTATCCTTGGTGTAAAGAAGAATCCTTCTTCTCCTTTGTATACAACATTGGGCGTAATTACCAAGGGTACCGTCATTGAGGTGAACGTGAGTGAGCTTGGTCTCGTGACACAAGGGGGCAAAGTTATCTGGGGTAAGTAGTTAAACTAGCTGTACTGCAGAACTACTTTAAAAAGTTTTAAGTCTTCGTTGCCTGATGGATTGTTAAGACCACATCCTATATCCATAATTGATCCATTGTTAAATGTTAGGTTTGGGCTGTAGCAGAAGCAACTACTAGGCAACTCTAAAAATGCAAGCTGTAAGTTTTAATCTTAGGCTTTCCGTTCACACTTTAAAAATCAAATCAGGTGAAGTTCAGAACCAAGACTCAACTTGCTTGCCTGCGCCTCACATTAGGCAATGTTACAAGTCTATAAAGACCTAACCATGTGAACTGTGAACAATTGCATGATGTTTTCGGTGGAAGTTCTGTGTAGAAGTATCTTCATAGGATCAGGCTGACTTCTTTTAACAGGGGGGTTGATTTGGACAAATAGCAGAACCTATGAATTTTTTTGTTTTAAATCTACCCATAACTCTAAATGATTCATTTTTAAAAAACAGTCTGAATAAAATATTTTGAGAACCTAAGCTTGCAGCTCAGCAGAAGGTAGATTGAGATTTCAAAATCCATTTCAGTTTTAGAACAGGAATTCTGTACACTTTAAAGAGACTTGTGGATTGAACTTGCAAACATTAAAAAAACCCAGTTTATTATATGAACTACTTCAAGCTTTTGTAGACATTCAATTCCATTTTCTCTTTAGGGAAATACGCACAAGTAACAAACAATCCAGAAAACGATGGCTGTATTAATGCAGTTCTACTTGTTTAAGTTGTGTTTGATGCTAAGCGTTGGACGTGGGCTCCTGCAAAATCAGTGCAGTTTCAACAAGTTTGCAAGATCTTGGGAACCTTCAGCCATTCAAGAACATTGACCCCACAAGCTGGTGAGGAACTTAAACGTGCCAGAAACGACTGCTCACATTTTTATATTTATTATGTTTGCTCAGCTGAACACTGTCCAAATAAAGTGATTCAATTTGCACGTTTTGCTAATGTGGTATGGATTTGATCTAAACCTTCTTAGGAAGGCCCTACAGAGGGACCTGGACAGGCTGGATCGTTGGGCCAGGGCCAACTGTATGAGGTTCAACAAGGCCAAGTGCCGGGTCCTGCACTTCGGTCACAACAACCCCAGGCAACGCTGCAGGCTTGGGGAGGAGTGGCTGGAAAGCTGCCTGGCAGAAAAGGACCTGAGGGTGTTGGCTGACAGACGCCTGAACACGAGCCAGCAGTGTGCCCAGGTGGGCAAGAGGGCCAATGACATCCTGGCTTGTATCAGGAATAGCGTGGCCAGCAGGACCAGGGAGGTGATAGTGCCCCTGCACTCGGCACTGGTGAGGCCACACCTCGAATACTGTGTCGTTTTGGGCCCCTCACTTTAAGAAGGACATGGAGGTGCTGGAGCGTGTCCAGAGAAGGGCAATGAGGTTGGTGAAGGGTCTAGAGCACAAGTCTTAGGAGGAGCAGCTGAGGGAGCTGGTGTTGTTTAGTTTGGAGAAGAGGAGGCTGAGGGGAGACCTTATTGCTCTCTACAACTACCTGAAAGGAGGTTGTAGTGAGGTGGGGGTCGGTCTCTTCTCCCAAGTAACAGGACAAGAGAAACAGCCTCAAGTTGTGCTGGGGAGGTTTAGATTAGTTATTAGGACTGGAACAGACTGCCCAGGGAAGTGGTGCAATCACAGTCCCTGGAAGTATTCAAAAAACATGTGGAGGTGGTGCTTAGGGACATGGTTTAGAGGTGGACCAGGCAGTTAGGGTAACGGTTGGACTCAATCTCAGAGGTCCTTTCCAACCTTAATGATTCTATGATTCCAGGTGTTTTTACAGTAGCAGTTTCCTAGCTTAGATTATTATATGAATACTTAATTCAGCTCACATTCCTAGTGATGGGAAATACAGCCACTGTCTCCCCTGATGGCCTACTGTAATAGCTAAAGGTACAGAAGAGTATCTAACTTGTATTCTGTTTCTGGGAAAGCAGAAGAGCTGGACAAATGCAGCTAGAATCTACCTATAGACTGACATCAGAAATTAAACATCAATACTTGCCCCTACAGAAGCATGGGCTTGAGAATACATGAGCAGCATAGGGATGCAGGAGGGAAAGATAACTATGAGGGCAGCTATTTCCATCCCCCTATTACCTCATGTCTTTCTCCCCTTTACCTCCATGACTGCATTAATGGAAAGAATAAGGGCTGGTGAGTGTAATACTGCAGTTTCAGGCAAGAGGAGAACAGTTTCAGAAGTCTAAATTTATGAAGTTGTAGGGGTTTTAAGATGTGAAATTTGAGCACAGCCTGACAACCCTGATACTACAACTACTTGTAGCTATTTCAGTGGCTTTAAGAAACACTGAAGAAAAACTAAAGGTCACAAGCATCAACTGATCAACGTATATTTAGCTTGCATCCTCAAAATACAAGAAACAAAAGCTGCTTCTAAACTTTCATCGATGCTGTATATAACTGAATCAGTAACCTTCCAGTCAAGAATTTGGTGGTAAACAAACAACACAATCACTACAAATAAACATACTCGCCATTTTATACTCCTACTCTGAAACAGTACTTCACTTCAGGCCAAGGAGCTTTTAACACAAATCCCAAGTCAAATCGTTAGAAGCTTTCTCCAATTTATGAGGGCACTCTTACCCCTCAACATTGTAAGAAGGAAACTTTCAAACAAAACTCTTAAGATATTTCAGAAGTCAGAATGTGAATAGGTTTGCATTGGGGTTTTTTGCATTAACAAAAGTTTAAGGCTAGAGGTGGTCACATGCACAATAAGCAGGCTGAGTAGCAGATTATGGAATCACAGAGTAGCTAAGGCTGCAAGGGACCTCTTGAGATTGTGGTGCAAGCCCCCTGCTTAAAGCAGTCAACTACAGCAGGCGTCCGAGGACCCCATCCAGTCAGGTTTTGAGTATCTCCAAGGATGGAGACTCCACCACCTCTCTGGGCAACCTGATCCAGTGTTTGACCACTCTTACGGTCTAAGATGTTTTATGTTTAAATAGAATTTCCTGTATTCCAGTTTGTGCCCACTGCCTCTTGTCCTGTCACTGGGCACCACTGAGAAGAGTCTTGCTCCATCTTCTTTATACCTGCCCCCCTCCCATGTATTTGTACACAAGGTAAGATCCTCCTGAGCTTTCTCTTCTCCAGGCTGAACAATTGCAGCTCTCAGCCTCTTGTATGACAGACGCTCCAATCCCTTAATCATCTTCATGACCGGATCATGTTTCGGATCAGGAACTCTGGCCAGAAAGTCAAGCTAGCTGTTTCTGTACCAGCTTTCTAACTTCTCTCACTATCTGATAGAGTAAGAGTACTTTATACCAAAGTCTTCTCCTCTTACAGGCTATTTTGTTAGTTTAGCACGTTGCCCTAGTCTAGACTTAGTAACTTCCTATGATTTTTTTACTTCTTTGTGTAGTGACAAGTGATTTGAAACTAAGAGAGGGTCACAAGCCAGTAAGTCATTTGCTTGGAGAGAGGGCATTTTGTCAAAACAGATAAGCCTCCATTTAAGTTCTCATTGCTTTACCCTCTACTGCACATTAACAAATACTTTAAGTTTCTACAGCTGTCTCAAGAACATTACTACATTTTGTGCTATAAATACATGACTTGTTGGCTGAATAACACAATTGTTGCACTTAAGAGATTTTAACGTACCGCACTGTAGGGAGCGTGTTACAGCATATCTAGTTGGCTTGTCTACAGCAGACTACATTAATAACTGCTAAGTTTATATCATCTGGCATAGGTGGTGTAACCAGCAGAATGCATGCTGTAACATTCAGAAGAGCCTATTCTACAGCTTTTTATAAAAGCCTGATGCATAAGCTAATTAAGTATAGGAAATTGTTTTAGTCAATAAAAGATTTTTCAATTAATAATCTTTAAGCTTTTAAAGCACCTTGGTAGCTGAGAGATTGTAAAATGATGCTAGTTCCAGTGAACTGAACCACTTTAAAACATGCCTTCTGTATAGCAGAAAGGACTCAAATACTAAAAACCAAGAAAAAAATAATCATAAATTATAAGTTTAATTACTACTTCAAAACATTTCAAAAGCAGCCAAGACAGTACTAAGAAAAAGGAAAAACTAACACTGTAACAAGACTTAAGTACAATAGAATAGCAACACATCTTTCGTAAGATTTATAAACAGGGTATCACTAGTTTAGAAAACATCTAACACCACATTTGTGAAAATAAATTTAGAAGTGCATCCTCTTGGAAATAAAATTTTAGAATGGTCACTTAAAGCAGAGAAGCTGAAACTTAGACCTATTTGTTGCTATGTTTAACTTAGTAGTGTTGATGACATTGTAAAAGATCAATTTAATTACTGACATCCATGAAATGGTATAAAAAAGCAACAAACCAAGGTCAGACATCATTTCAAATAAGTTAAAAGCACTTTTGAAATAAGACGTATACATTTTCATGTAAAGGGCTATGAAACATGAGAACAGCAAACACGAATTCTGCATGAAATGAAAATAGACCAAAAGACAATGTGGGAGAAGCAAAGCAAATCCTGTTAAAAATTAACAAGCAGTACAAGAGAGACATTTGAACAAATGTTGGATTCAAATACACAACCATTTATCATTTAAGCGCAAGGCTGAAGTCACAAATTAATGTTCTTTAAACTCTATTCCTAGACTAAATAAAACTCAAAAATAATAGTGCTTTCACTGTACACATGTAGTTCCACAACATGTTGTAATAGCATTTGGTACAAACTTGTATAAAGTCGATGTTTTAATCAATGGTTGCTGGTGCAATAAGATCTTAAAAATTCTTTAAGAGTTTGATAGAAATAAGACAGACAGTTAACAGATGGGGAAAAAAAAATCATCCAAGCCTAAAAAAACACTGGTTTTCCCAAGGCAAAACTCTTCAGTCAATACAGTTGTCAGATATGTTCCCTTGCATTAATATAACAGAAGGTATGGACTATTAAACTACTGTTCCAATGGGACAATCAGTACGGCAATAAAAACTATTATTTAAAGTCAGTATTTGGATTTTGCTACTCCGTATTTACTGCAAGATGACTGATGCCAAAGAGTTTATTATAGAAATAGACTGCACCCTTTAGTTCAAAGTACTGCTGCGATCACAATTAGAACAATGTCCAGTTTTCAAGTCTGTACTGGTTATTGGAATTGCTAATTGCACCCCAACTGCCCACATTCTGTACCTAACAGTCTGGCCAACAGCTACTATCTCGGGTCCCCCAGATTTACAGAGGTATCTAACTCAAGAGTATACTTAAAAATGTGAATTTAAGTTCAGTATTTAAAACCTGACTCACTGAAATGAGATCAGAAATCTGATTGTTCTCAGTAGAAAGCAAGACTTGACCTAATCTAATAATCTTCTTGTAATATTTATGTATTCAGTATGCAAATGTCTTAAAAGAAAGATACTAATCAAAATCAGTTCCAACTTAGCCATGAAAAGTAAAAGCCAGATGAGTGACATTACCTTCTCATGAATAATGTTTTCCAGCCTCACAGGGAATACGAGCAATAAACATACATATCAAAAATCCACCTAGAAATAATTGAAATAACTGGGACTCACTTTTCATAAGCAAAAGAATCCTTAACTTTCTGAAAGTGGATACATTTGTATCAATTCAAGTATTTGGCAGATTAATCTTCAGTAAAGCTTGCTTTAAAAATGGAAGATGAGTCACAATATACTGTATACAACCATCCTTTTTTAAGCCACCAGCCCTTACAAATCCCAAATTTTTAGCAATGTAGTAGATGTGTTTTCTAGCCACTCTTTTTTTTTTTAACACAATAAACCTTAGCAGTAAAAAAGAAGCCATACAGAAGATAACAGAAGTTTTGTCTCATGTGCTTTATAGAAAATGCTTGATTAGTTTTAGAAATGCTTAAGGTTCACTTGAATATGGTTACAATCATGAAAGATCTTGAACATTTATCAGTCATGGTGTTCATAAGGAGTACCTGAATGTACGTTGATAGGAAGGTACAGCTACGTGCAATAGTTCAAGAAACCCAGATTTAACTCAGTAATCCCATGCACCCTGAATCTAATGTTTACATAATACACTTTTCTTAAAAACTGCGCCTTTTTTTTCTATAAGCTGCTCTTAACAGATTAAAAAGGAGCATGGTACTTCATCAGCTGAAAGAAATAGTACAAATATATCTTCTACATTTAAAATATCTTATAAATACAATTAAACTGCATAAGCTTAAAATCCAAACCCAGATTCTTATATTAGCTTCACAGAGGGATAAATTTAAGACAGCATTACAATTATTTAAGTGAACCTTGTACTCAGAAGTCCTGAACAGCAATTTCTAGATACCTCTATTTTTGAGACACTGTGGGAGACTAGTTCACTCATCTTAGCAAAGGCATATAGCAGGACAAATAGTGGTGCGATTTCCTGTTCCTAGAACTATTGTTCTTTCTTATTCCTGAGGTTTTAACCCATTACAAAAGGAGCTTCATTTACTGAAAGAAACTCATAGCAAACTAAGGAGCAACTTGTTGTATGTGTTTCAAATTAAATTAAACACGGTTTGCCAGGGGAACCTCTGAAGGGAGACATGCATGAAAAGCCTGGTTTTATTTCTATTTGCATACAGCAAAGTTTGGTTGCTGCTTTTAAGAAAAGCTGTGAACTGGGAAGCTATCATCCCAGAGTTTATACCCAAGTTAGAAAAAGAAAGTGGGAATCAGAAGTATTTGCAAGTAATCACCTGCTAACTCCTAAAAACACAGAAGTTTGGCAAACAAGCATTTGAATATTAGTGGGTGTTTCAGCACACTAATGAATGTCACAACCACCTGAAATGCCAGAACTTACAGGAGTCACACACCTGGCAGACGCAACAGTTTAATAGCTACCCCACAGCACCAGCCAAGTATTTGGAAAACACGGAGCACCACTTCCATTCACACCAAAACGAGATCAGAAGTTGTCATATCCTTTTCCTGTAATGTAACAAGTAATCAAGTATCCACTCAACACATGCAACTCACTAGGAAGGCAGTTCAAACAATTCCGTATATATGTACTGGAGCCTACACTCCATACACTCTGGAAAAACTTGGGCTTACCAAAATGCTCGCTTTGGAAGCTACAAATAGTTTACCATGTAGGCATCTCAATCATCATGTAAAGAATTTTATTATCAGAGTGCGCTATGGCAGATATTGCACTGACTCTGTTTCTACTGACTCAGCTGTGTCAAGTTATTCTTATGAAAGACAGATGCTGCTTATGTTGTTTTGGTCTACTGAGTTATACCTTCTTGTGTATTTTGAGACCTAAAATTACAGAATCTTACATTCTTTTAATCTCATCTCAGAAGATCTATGGGGAGGGAACAAGAAGCGACGAAGGATTTTTGTTGTTCTGCTTCTCTCCACAGTAGAGAACACAAAATTATTTAGAAAAATGCTAGTGATGTCTGGCCTCATGAAAGTCTATGGGAATTTAAGGGACCCTGATAGGGCCAGGATTTCATGCTGCATTTTTCTTCCACAACTGCTACCTCAAATATGCGAACAGTTCCCTTTGCTAGCACAACTGTATTTATTCAGCATGTATCCTTTATAAAAGGAGGAGACTGGCTGTTTACTTTCATATTTTGATGAAGCTCAATGTCTAGTGGTTAAAAATTCAAGAAAACTTGAGGAAAGGTGATGAATCCCAAGAGAAAGTCCAACCCAGAATTTTAAACATGTGTCCTGTGTCCCATATAGTTTAGTTACACCCTAGTGTTTTACACAAAATAATAACTTTCTTATAAATAGATGAATTAACAATCAATATTTCACTTTTAAGCTGGCTTTCCTTTTTTCTTGGGTGGACCTTTATAGCCTTTGGCCTTTCTTCGCAAGTTTCTCCGATCTACAATGGGTACCTCAATTTCTGCTTCCTCAGAGCTGCTGTCAGCAGCCCGCTCCGCCGCTGTCTGCGTGTACTGATCCGTCTGCTCAGCAGACTCTTCTGAGTGCTCTTCCAACTGGTTCTTCTGTCCTTCCTGTCCAGAAGGCTGCTGAAAAGAAACACCCTCGAGTTCAACCACTACCAAAGAGCTCTGACTCAAGGCAACAGGGCCCTCCTGTGAGTTGTGCCCTGCTTCCTCACTTTGCTCTTCCAGTGAGGAAGCTGTTTTGGGCAATGCGTTTTCAGAAACCGATTCTTCTGCTGCTTCAGTTACAATAGAGTTGGGCAGGCCATTGTCAGAGGGCTCTTCCTTCGATGCCGAAGCAGCTGCATTTTCAGTGGTGGTCTTTTCAGATTCTTGCTGTTCTTCAGTGCCCTCCTTCTCTACTGATGTACTTTCTTCAGTCATCATTTCTGAATCATTTGCATTTAGAGCCTGCAGGGGGGAAGGGTGCCAAAGCAACCAAAGGGTCAATTAATTGAAGATACAAGAGGCTGAACAACTACTGTCCCTAGCTAGCAACCTTGGAGGATATTTTGGCATTCAGCAGTTTTTAATACAAACCAGTCCTTTCGTCCTTTTTGCATTAGGCTATTTTGTGAACTGCATTTGATATCCAGAGTTGCTCTCCTATTTTGAAATTATTCAAAGGATTATTCAGGTACAGTAAAAACATTCTGAAATTAATCCCAGGGAAAAAAAAATTATTTTAGACATATACAATTACCATTTTGCTAGCATTTAACAACCTGCTTTTGCACTATAAACAAAAACTGGTAAAATCTGTGCTCTACAAGGGTATTTTACCAGTAATTAAGTGCTTCTATACTTCATCAGGGTAGAATTACTATACAAAATAAGGATGTGTCTTTTCACTCATATCCAACTAATATTTTAGTGAGAAAGAGATGTTTCATTACTGCCAAGGCAAACTGGAGCAACATATCTTTCTTTTTGGTATCACATGCATATATGCCCCACTTCTGCATATTAAAACAGAAGCATTAGTATATTCTGTTTATGGATTTACATCATCTGGCCTAATAATTGCTTCTCCCAAGAATTTCACGTGGTGGTAGGGTCTACTTTCTATCTGTTACTTAACAAAAGAAAAAACAGCAAAATATGTACATTCTGAAGGAAAGATTACTTCACGTTTTGCTTCAATTCTCTTACCTTCTCTGATACAGTGTCTTCTGAAGGTTTTGCCGGAGACTCAAGGATTAATGGAACAAACAGCGTTAAGGGTTCTTCTCCTTGACTCTCAGACTGCAGTTTTGATTCACCACTTGAAACTTCATTTGCTGTTTCCTCTTCAGCCATAAGCAAAGTCTTACCAGCTTCTTCTGTTACCTCACCATTAAGAGGTTCTGATGGAGTTTCCTAAAAAAAAACAAACCCAAAAAACCCCCAAAAAACCAAAAATCACATTTCTAAGTCAAGATTATGCCCAGCCATTGTTCTCGAACACTAGCGAGTCTATCTGTGATCTAAATTTGCAGCTTAATGCGAGAAGCAGATAGCTCAGGGACCTAGAAATGTGTACTAAGATGGCAGAGCTTAGTGCAGAGTAGCTAACTTTACCAGTGTCTTAGCTTGGTGTTTTCACCTGCACTAAATTTCTGACCATAGCTTACACTGTTAGGAGCCAAGCCAAGCAGTTTTTATGCATCTCAGAAGCATACATGCTGCAGTCATTCCTTGAAACCAACATAGTATAAGATCCACTTTCTCACCTATCAGTAAGAACATAAAACCCTGGAGGCATCATTAGGCACAAAGGGTACTCACAGACTTAAATTCAAGCTGTTAACAAGTTGTAGATAAAAGTTGCAGTTAAACATCAAAGCAGGCAAGCTTTAGGTGGAGAAGTAAAAAGAGCCAACAGTAGTCACTGAAGCATACCAGCTACTGGCTTCTACAAAGAAGCTTTTTTTTTTAAAAAAAAAAATTAGAGATACTGAATCAGATCTTGACATTACTCCAGTTCTCCAGAACATTTGACTAGGAGAAATCAATTAAGAAAATTAAGTTGGTAGACAAGGTAGAAATTCACCTTACTGAAGATCCTCTGAACTCTATTGTTCAAAATAAGTATAATGGAATATTCCCTGAAACTAATTCTATACTAGCCTTAGCTTCTCAGATACACTTCTCAACAAAGCATCAGTATGAAAATCAAAGAGTTGATAGTTACATGGATCAAGGCAGCAAGGACCGTATTTAACAGAAACTGTAGTTGTATTCCAAACTTATCTGCTATCACTATTGCATCCAGCTCACCTCCTTCTCACTCCATTTCTCAGGGGGTGATACATGTAGCTCCACTTCTGATGCAGACTGGCCCTCATTTTCAGCAATCGTTTCCTCATTTGTTTGAGCAATCATTTCCTCATTTGTTTCAACAGTACTCTCCTCAAGTACTTCTAAGTCTTCAGAGCTTTCAGATGTGCGCGCAGGAAGTTCCAGCCTGCAGCAGGTATTAAGATATATCCTTTAATCCTTTAGATTAATACATAATTTTGGTGATCTCAGAAGGGAAATTCTTTCATGACCAATTAGAAAGTGTTGTATTACATGCTTGCCATAGGAAATAAGAATCCAGAAAACTAAATACATCTGAAAATGGCTAACTCCTCATTAGGAAAAAAATCAACTAGGGAAAATTGCTTTGGCAATTATAAAAGGAAGACATCTATCTCACTTCCATTTTATGGGAATAAAAGTCAGAAATTTGTTCATTTTTAAATTTAGAAAGCAGTAATCCATTACGTATTTGGAAGCCACAAAGGGGTGCAAAAGGAAGCAATTTCTCCCACTCTGACTGTGGAAACAGTTTAAAATTATGGAGTTATAAAAGCAAATATGTTTGTATAATCATTGAGTATGTATATATTACATGACTGGAAAAGAATTCAAGGCAATAAACACATCATGGCTGAAGAAGATTCAATCAGCTGGAGATTAAACTAGCAAATAGGTAGAGATGAAGCTCTGATGCACCTGATGGGTAGTAACACTATCTCAAACACTCAGTTCTCATTTGAGATAAAACTGATGAACTGGAAGTATTAGATAGAAGCAAATTAAAGAGTACATGCAATAGATTTGCAGGAGGCTGCTTCACGATCTCATAATAAAGGCAGTACTGGAGGGTTTTATCCCAGGGTGCCAGGCTTGAGATGAAGGCACTCAATAGTGCCTCAATATTCAATAACAGGCTAGTCCTCTCACATACCAACTAGCCAATTATTTGTAGTAACAGGGCAAAAAATGTCTCAACCTGTGGCAGCATCAAACCATGCCATTTGGCCTGTCTGAACCTGCTTAGGGCAGCACACTGACAGTGCAGGATAGCAGTGCTGGATCTCTGTAGTTCCACAGAGCAATTTAAACCCAAAAATTAGGCTGTGCCTAGCTGAAGACCTCAGCTTCTCATGAAAAAACCCAAATCAACTAATTTTGTTTAGAGAAACCTAATGGAACAAGTTTGAGGGATTTCCTGGAAAATAATCAGGTTATGTTCAGTTCTTCAAAAGAGGTTTTTGGCATTGCAGTGGTTTTTTTGGAAGTGAATTAGAGAGGGAAAGAGAGACACAGGGCAGGGGTGGCAGTGTGTGTCTATGAGTGTACATATACTCACACACAGGAAGAGGGAGGAAGGCGCAATTAATTAATTTATTTAAAATAGCCACAGTTCTGCTTTCTGGATGGAAGCCAGTACAAATTAGTACTTCAGGCCCTGTCTTGTATGAATTGTTATGGCACACAAGTGGTACAATTCTTTACATCCCCATTTGACAATTATTGCACAGGATAACATCTTTTAAACTGGAGACAACTTTTTTTTTTCCAGGATGTAAGTTTGGATACTATGTTTTTAAGTCCGAATTTGTCTAAACAAAGGGCTTTACTCTGAAGACGGGTGCTCCCTATAACTCTTTTGTTATTAAGTGACAAGCAGTAACTAGCTCCCTAACTAAGCAGTCAGACTTTATTCTACTGCAGTGTGCCACCATAACAAGAGGTCAGGAAGGGACACCTCACCAAAGATCACACATAGCATTGTGGACACGTCCAGTTATTATCGCAAGAAACTATGCTGTATGAATATACATATTTTTACCTTCATACAGACTCAGTTATAACAGAACACCCTCAGCCCTCACTGTTTTCTTACTGTTATTTCCAGTATCTGCCAAGCTTTCAGAGACACTACATTTTGGTGCAATCACTCTTCAGGTGATGTCCCAATTTTCTTTCTCACATCAGGCTTTATTTTTAGTAATTTTAAAATCAAGCAACTAAAGTAGGAAGAAGAAAGGAGAAGAAATACCAAGTAGTACACTGTGAGACACTGATGTAGTTTGTGACTGCCCAAGCAACAAAATAAGAAATCAGTAAAATATGGGGCTCCTCTACCTGCTTTCTGACACATGAAGAGCATTTTCCTCATCTCTTTGGGAAGTTTCAGGTTCAGATTCCTGGCTATTCTTTCCTATCCTGGGACGTTTTAAATGACTGCTTCGTGTCCGAATGGAAATGGGAGCTATGTTAGGGTCTTAGGGAAAAAAAACAAAACAAAACAACAAAATGAATGCAAGTGAACAAATGCAGTCTAAGATCTGCATATAATTTTCCCCCCTAATATTTCATTAAAGAAACTGAGTGCAAGTAAACCAGCATTTCATTGTGGTACTTTTTTTCTGAATACACACGCATAATGTCTTTACCAAGACTCATAACAATTTTATTCAAAATCCTCTGAAAGGTTTATGAGTTGAGCCTCAGCACCTTAGAGGAAGGCATGTTTTTATACACTGTGCAGATGCATATGCTAAGATTGAAAGATAACTTATTAATCCACAGTAATCACAATAGCGATAATCAAGGTTATTTTTACCTTCAGATGTGCTTGCATGGACATCTATTGATTCTTTACGCTTTTGAGAGTCAGTCTGTGAAGCAAAGGCAAAGCTAATGTTACTCCAAAACCTTTGAATTCTGAAATACCTTCATCTCCCTATCTGTGGTTGCATCTTTCTAAAGCACTATTTCATAGTAACAATCCTACGGAAGAGCAGCTACAAGCATTCTTAATTTAAGATACTTACATGTATCTCTCAACAGATCTTTTTTTTTTTTTAATTATTTTTATTACAAGGATGAATATTTTTCTCTGCATTTTACTTCTGGTCTCAACATAGAAGATAAGACTTGAAAGTAACCTGTCATTACAAACAATATGACCAAGCTTTTTTTCCTAACCATTCTGTTTGTAACATTCTGCAAGTTAGCTGAGGACTCAGTGGTCAAGCACTTGATACTCTGAAGTGGGTAGAAGCTGCACACAAGTAAAATAAGGTTATGCACATTGCTCTTAGCCGCTGGAAGTAATCTAGAACTGGAAATAACCAGCATCCAGGTGTTCTGCCACCTTTCCAGCCTCACTTCTAGTATTACCCAAGAAGGCCAGCAAAAAGTAGCCATATCTACATTCTGCTACTTGAAATGGTTTCAAGTGAGTTTTACACACATAAGTATTTGTAAACTAATGACAAATTATTCTAGCATCAAAACACACAAAATAAGGAGCACTAAGTGAAAGGTGAAAACATTGAGGAATGTTTTTTCTTGCTTTGGGGAAAGGTGGGGTATTTTATTTTGTTTGGTGGTCCAACGGTTTTCAAAGTATTGCAGATATGCTTATAGATAGTGCAAGTGCCAAGAAGAGAGCTGTCAGCAATGCTACCAAGCTATGAGGAGTTGGAGCGCTTTGGCATCTACTGTCTTCCTCTTCTGGAAGAAGGCAAGAGATGGGGCTTGAGTTCTTAACTCACGGCAACAAAAATCATAGGAACTACTATTGCTCTGCTATTTTCTCCAAGTATATCCATATAGCTCTGCAACCAAAATATGCATGTTTTACATCATTTTGCTGATATGATCATTATTGGAATCTGAATCTAGAACTCAGTGATGATCCTCAAGACACTGTTACAAATGAAAGACATCTAAGAGTTGTTGCTTCTGGTCATTTAGAGACTAAAACCACCACCACTTTGCTGTCAGTTTTGCTTAGGGAAATGCTAATTTTCTCAACTGGGAAAAGGGATGTTTGACTTACATTTCAAATCTAAAGTTTAGATATTAATAGCTGAGAGTATCAATTTAGCCATTATTTCCTATTTTTAATTAAAGCATTGACTTCTATGAGAACTGATCATGTCAATAACTACAGACAGTCCTGAAGCACACAAATCCATGCTCACGGTATTTGGTGCTACAAGTTATTATCAAGCACATTCTGTGTGGCCTCAGAAAATGAGATAGAGGGACAACTTCATACTATTCAAAGACAAATATATTCATGACCACATATCCATATGTAGCTGGAATCTGTCGATATTTCAAATACGTGCAAAGAAAGCCACAGTTCTTGTATATGGACAATGTACAACTCTGAAAGCAAATTAAACACTTTCCATTATATTGAACTGTGATGTGAATGTGCACTTCTATAAACACTTTTCCAGTCATCCAGAGATGACTCTACTGTTCAACAGCATTTCTAGACAGTTTAATCTCAGAGCCAGCTGAAATACTCTCCTTTCTCTAATCTGCTAGCAAACAGCTCAAATTATAGACCGTGACAGCTGTGGCACAGATGCTCTACATTCATGGGGACACCCCACCCCACCCACAAAAAAAAAAAATGGTATTTTTAACCCCAGCTTAGTCATCAGTGTTAAATCAGTGGGAAGCATATCATCCACCCAAAAAGTAACAAAAGCATCTGTCTTCTAAACATAGTGCTGACTTGAGCCAATTCAATTACAATGAGATAGACAAAAAGTATTTCTCACACTTTTTTTTTTTAGTAACAAAGCAATCAAAAAAAGAGATAACAGTCTGTGTACCTACACTTAGCTGTGTTTCTAGCTCAGTCTTCTGTTCACTTGCTTTAGATACTGCTCCAGACTGACAAAAATGATCCTCTGATTGGAAACTCTTATTTTCTTTCTGTGAGGCCTCTGCTGTTAAGATTCAAAAGAGGAAACAGGGAAATGGAAAATTATAGTACCTTTATAGAACAATTAACCATTCCAAATATGATCTCACAGATCTCAGGACAAGTGAAAATCTTTCTGCTAGTTTCCATGGGCAGTGTTCACAGAAGGCACTGTTGTACTTGTAGAGTGTTTGTTCAACTTTTACAAAGTGTCAGAAAACAACAAAACAAAGCATCCATACCTGCAATTTTGAGCTTGTCCCTTTGCCATATAGACATAATACATGTTCTCTGGTACCAATGTCCTGCTCCCTCCACTTCCCACAAAAGGTTATGATCCCCAGGGTACTTCTCAAGATATTGCTTACAAGCTGAACAAACATAAGAAAAAACCACTATATTATATATACTATATACTTGGCTGTACCTCAGCTTTTAAAGGTTATCTGAAATCAAATTAATTTGCAATCTTCCATCATACACATAAACCATCACAGAAAGAACCGTTCAACAAAACAGTCGAGTCTGAAGTAAACATAATATTGCTTTACCCTACTCATCCTTCTCAATAAATCCTTTCTCCAGGTTTAAACACTTTCCATTATTATCTTAAACTGCAAACAAAGATGGATGGCATTTTCTTCTTCTTCTCTGAGCACCCACTTGAGAGTTTTACAGCTTCACTGGTCACTGTCCCTGCCAATCACAAGACACAACCCAGGATGGAAGGGTTCTTAGGCAGAGGATATAGTCAAGTGATTTTTGTCACCCCATGTTATCACAGGCACTCATGAAAAGGACTCTGAGAATGTGAACATGTTACCATTGCATAGTTTATCATCCACTCGCTGTTCACTTCTGGAATATTTTCTTCTCTGCTGTCCCTCCACTTCTTTTCTTCCAATACACATACTAAACATCCACGTGGAAAAGCATGCCTTGACATTATTCTGTAGTAGCTACCAGGAAAACTACTGTTTTTCACCTGATTCATTATTAACGCATCATCTCACTGGACAAGATCCCTGCCATATCGTTCCTTGACCAGGGAAATGGATTAGTCATTAAATTCTGCTCAGGACAGTTTGCTGGTTGAAGCCTAACAAACCAGGTCTAGTCAGATCCAACAACAGACAGTGGTACTTGGAAAAGCTGAAAATTTCCAGTGGCGAAGAAGGCCAGATAAAAATGTTCATAGAAGGAAGTCTAGCAGATGGCCTAAGAGTAGGACAATCCTTGAGAAACAGGGCAAAGGAAATGTGCTTCTTGCCTGAACACAGTCCCAAGAAACATCATTTCCAGAATGCATGCCATTTCCTAGATGACATAACCCTCTTGGGTTGCTAATGGAAGAGCCATAAGTGTTTTCCTTGTACATTAGGACTGTGTCTTTTTATACCCAAGTTAAAACATAACCTAGTATGTCCATTTGGCCAGAAGTTCTGAGAAAGCATGAATTAAATGACCTTGTGAGGCTTAGGTGTGAGCAAGAAAACGGTGCTACAAAGAAGATATACATTAGATCACACAGAGAAACACCTCAGCCCTTTCTGGAGGCTTGGAGGGGACACAGTGGGAAACTTCAAACTAGCAGAAAGCCAATGGAGATCCAACATCTAATCTCATGTAGAGGATTAAAAATCTAATCAGGACCTACCTCACTGTCTTAAACAAATCAGGATTTTTAGCCTTCACTGAAAAGCAGAACATTTAATACAGAAACTGAGGGTGCAGCCACAAACATGGAGTTTGAATGACAGCAGCACGCATTTGGACATGTAAAGAAAGCACAAAGATCAGAAGAATAAATTAAAGAGCTTGCCTGTGTACATGAAGGATGACAGCGGGTATCGTAGGCCAAGACAGTCTTCAGTAAAGGAATCCACAAAGTCTTCCAACATGATTAGCCCAGAGTCTCTCCCACGATGTTTCTTTCTTACAAACATTGTGTCTAGCACTGGCAGCATGTAACTCTGACCACGATAAGAGCTACAAACACTTCCTGCAATAATAGGAGGGGAAAAATATCCATCAGTACTTCAGCATTGACATGCTGCAGCATGGATTTTAGTGTATTCAAAAAAAGACTAATATAATTGATAAAAATTATACCAAACTATATAATTGTAAG